>JAXDDX010000013.1:1172500-2380000 GCA_034670405.1 Hoplostethus atlanticus
CAAACCCAAGGTGGCTGTTCAGAATTGCAGATGTAGCATGTATCATGGCTCCACCTCAGCCGGAGGTTAGATAGCCTCTCTTTTCTCTCTCTCTCTCTCTCTCTAACTCTCTCTCTCGCCTCTGATCACGCTGCTATCTCCTTACACACACACACACACACACACACACAACAACATATACAATTCCTCTCACACCACCACCACCTCTTTGAGCACAGCATCGGCCTCTCTTTTTTCCCCAGTAACCCCTGAGCTTCCCAGAGCTTATCTCCCAACTGGCAGACTTGGGGAAATCACACCTCGCTCAGATAGCGGGTCTTCTCTTCCCAGCTGTCTGCCTTCATCTCGGCCACTGTCATCCCCGCTCTGCTCCCCCTTTGACTCCGGCTCTCAGACCCCCTTAGGCTGTCACTCTGAATCTGCGCATCTGGCATTCATTACACACAGGTACACACAGCGCTGCACACGCTGCCATAAGCCAAGTTCACATATTTCACTTGCACGTGCACACACACACACACACACACACATACACATGCACAAACCATGCATGTTCAGGATGTAAACCATATGCTCCGATATGTAATATACACGCACATGCCTGCTAAAGCACGGAGATCAAATTAAAAAAATGCTTCCTGTGAGTTAACCGCTGAAATGTACAGTATGAGGATTGATTCCGTCTCCAATGGGATTTTAATTTGGACCAATTACATGTGACACCCTAATAGGCTTTTCGTGGCTTTTTCTCCCAAAGGATATTCTAACTGTGCAGATGATTAGCAGTACCACTACTGCTCTCAATTAAACACCTTTATCAAATTTGGCTTAAACTGTTCCTTACATTCACACCGTTACACTCACAATATCAGGAGAGCCTAAAGAGCCAAAAAGTAATAAAAAAAACCATCAAGGACAGAATCATTTGTATATATCTCTACCTGTCATCGAGCCCTCTGTGTTTGTGACCCAAATGAAACCCTGAAATTACAGCTTCAGTGAGCGCTGCAAATGTTGTTTGTCACACTGACAGATTACTGTCACTCAGCAGCGCCACAATTACCCTGGTTTCTACCCTCCCGCTGCATACAACAACATAGACTCTTGAACATGCACAGATTTTTTGGGGGAAAATGTACCCATATGTACAAATTCCTCTGCAAACAGTAGTGCCCCCCCACCCCCCCCCCCCCCACCCCTATAGGTTTTCACCAGTGGCATTTATTAGCTGAGTAACAGGAGGAATTAAAGATGGCAAGTGGCAGTGAGCTGCTACTTAAGAAACATCCTGTCACAGTGCATTAATGACAGGCTGCTGAGTGAACGGAGCAGATTCTCCCTTTGAAAGTCAAATATAGTTTGGCATGAAAAATCTTTCAAAAAAAAACAAAACAGTAGAGCAGGCAGGCGCTGTGGCCGTAGACACACTGTTAGTATTCCCCGGGGGAACACTGGACTTGAATGTTGTCTTATCGCTCTAATTTGCGTTTTTAGCCGACTGCGGCTGGTTGGACCGAGTGATAGTAAGGTGAAGCAAGCCGTGTGCGCGTGCATGTCGTCTGCTGTGTTTGTGATAAGGACACAGTTTATGGTCATTGGTAGTAGTTCTGCACTCAATATAATCCTGTTTGGACAATGGGACACTCACAGTGGGTCAATTGCAGCCTTATTTACACCACTGACAGAGGGGAAAGGGAGGGGGGGGGTTGTCTCACTTAAAAGGAATCAGGGGTTTCAGCCACAAACTGCACACCACAGCAGATTAAAAACACTCCAGTTTGTTCTTTAATATTCTCCCTATTTGTTCAGACTATGACATATAATGTGTAAAGTATGGATTAAAAGAAAAAACAACTGAGATCAAGGTCATTGATATGTTTGAAGAAATATGAAAGCATGCAATTTCGGTTGAATATGAGTTATTCACCTTTGCTTTAACACTGCCGCTCTCCATTTTACCTTAGCACTAGTCTTTTTCTCCAGGCTATATATGGCTAAATAAATAATAATAAATAATAAATAAATAATAATAATAACACCCTCAGAGAATATATATTCGTTCGAAGGAAGATCAGCAAACAGAAACAGCCTGCACAACATTATAGGCGCCCACGATGTAAACACCCCTTTAGCTACAATTAATTAAACAAGCTAACTCATTTAACATCCCCTGTAACTGTGTAGAGTTACTTGACATTGCAAGCAGAAGCACTGGACCGCTCGTCCCTATCTCGTCCTGGCCTCTCCTTACTGCACCTAGGGAGGGAGGCTGGTGTGTATTTTTAACAACTGCATCCGCCTTACATCCCTAACAAGGCCCATGAGCGATTCTGCCTCAAGGGGGCGTGGTAAAGAATGACTTCACATGATGTCAGACACAGTTTGGTTTCGATTGTACAAATGTTTGGTAGCTAAAGGAGGATTTTATTTTGAAGGGCGTGTATTTTGTGCTACGGTGTGCAGAGTCAAAATAACACATTTTTGAAGACATGGTGATTTATCAACCCGTTATAGCTGCCATAGCCATGACTATGTGCCCCTCAGCCTACCTTGCAGCTTGGTCTTGGGGATTTTTCCACAGGGCTTGGTGGCTGTAACAGTGGTGGCACAGGTGGCGTCCATGAGCGCTCGCTTCAGCATGCCCGTCCTGTTCTTCTTGCCTGTCGCCAGATCGCACTCCCCCCAAGCCTGGAAGTCATACTTGCATTCCCCTGAAGCACAAAAGAAAAATCATCACAATATGAACACCCCATAATAATTATTTAGACACTCAATTAGACGCTTTTGTTTAGCGGGTCTCTCCCCTGGTGGCGCCGAGGAGGCGTGGTACCGGAGTGAATACCGCTGATCAAGCAGCAAATTACATAAAGTGGCACATTTCAGCTTGGACTAAGTTATTAAAACAGTCACTCAGTGGAACAAGCACCCTTGAAATAGTTATGAGTCATCCGCGTTGAATGGCTGCTTGATGAGAAGTTCTAATTTACTTGGCTTTCATCTGTTTCTTATCCATAGAGACGAGATCAGCAGAGCAGGTAGAGAGGTCTTCAGCTCCCTCTTCAGCTCCTGGGGTTTTTCCCAAACGCACACATAGCTTTCACTAGCAGGCGCGTGGAAACCCTGACGTGTTTTATTGCCCCATTTCCTATGTGCTGCAGCCCTATAATAGATGAGTACAATCAAAACAGCTTCACTGATGTCCACCCATGAAATAATGGACAGATGTAATCTTGGCATACAGGCTTTCGTTTAATATTAAATATAAACCCTGTACAATCAGCCCCATTGGATGCAAAGATTGTAAGCTATGAGAGACGTGTAAGCTATACAAATATGCTTGTGTGTGCGTGTGCATGTCTGTGTGTGTGTGTGTGTGTCCACGTCGCCCATATCTCCCCTCCATTAGTTCGTTGCCACTCCCAGTCGGAGCTCCCTCGTGGCTGTGACACTCATTACTCATCTGTCCACTTTCTCTCACATAAAAGCGTTGGACTCCCTGTCACTGCCTCTGAGATCCCAGGGCGCTCATCAGAGAAGGGGGAGAGGCGAGAGACAGGGGGTGAGGAAAGCAGGGATGGAGTGTGGAGAGAGAGGGAGTGACGGGGCCTTTGTTGCAGGAATCCTCCAGGGAGTTACTAAACATCCAACTCTAAAAAAACCATGTGCCTCCATACCTATAATTTGTCTCCGAGAGGGCTCCCATGGTGCCTCCTGGGAATCTGGCTCTCTTTGGAGATGTCACACACAAGTAAGCTGAAAACAGTGCTATAATTCAAGTCAAGTCAAGGCACCTAATGCCATATTAGGATCACTGAAGATGTGCTATCTTAAAGGCCCATGGCACAAAATGATCATAATATATCTGCAGGGATATTATTGACACCTCCTCATCGATGGAGGATGGAGGTGCTATGAGCGAGCAACATTTTAGCTACCTCATTACTAGACATTGACTAGCTTACTCCTCTATTTTGAAAATGTGACTTTGTTGTTTGTGTCAATAACAGGCCACCGTAGGGGTGAAACGATTTGAAGGGTCTGTGCCAGAGAGGTTTTATTGATGTTGTTGCAATTCCTACTGGTCATACATTACTTAATACCCCTTCAGAGGAAGAACATATTCTAGATCAGCCTTGTAATCAGAAATGTTAAATAATCCCACTTAGCCCTTTATGTTTGTGTCTGAACACTCCTCCGTCACCTCCAAACTTCTTCTTCCAGTTGCAGGGTATCTTGCAGCGCTGGGTCTTGATGGTCTGCTTGCAGTCGGTGCCGGTGCGTGTTCCCTCCCTGGTGCCCAGCCCGCAGTCCCCTTCGTTGGCCACACACACACTCCACTGCCACTCTCCGCAGTCTGACTTGCGCTCTTTCTTTCCTGTAAGAGTCGAACACACAGGTAGAACACCAATGTTTTACTGTAGTCAAAGATAGTTAGAGCTGCAATCCGTCAGTTAAAAAGTATTCAGTTGTACAAAAATCAGCAATGTCATTTGTCATTGTAATTTGTTATTTACAGTTGATTTGTTTATTGAACGTCATGCTTTTGTTTTGAAGTTTCTATTTTGTGTTTTTCTTTTCTTCTTCTGTCGACCTTTTATTTTGAAGGCAGCTCGCGCATCTTCTAAGGTAAACGGTTTTTTTTTTTAATTCTGCAAAAGGAAGAAACTGTATGAAGCTATATGTGCTGAACTTCAACGTCTTAATTTAGCACCTAGCTGAGAATGTGGACAAGGTATTATTTTCTTTGTTATGACTGTTATTAATTACAATTATTTGTGGGTTTTGTGCCACAAATTAAGCATAATGCTAAACTAAGATAAACTACAGTTTCTGAAATACCATGGGGACCATGCTATGTTTTTGTTCATGGCTAAATGTGGCTAAAATGTGTGTATTGTAAGAGTTCTCTCTGTTTTTTCTACCTCTTACGGTGAATTTATGAGGATTAAAACTTTTATGAATCATCAGTCAAAGAGGCTATCAGTCAGCTGTGGTTGCTACACATCTGACATTCATTACAAATCAACAATATATCTTTTTAAGCACGTAATTTAATCTAGTATTGAGTCTTAAAATCCTATCTTTGTTTCAAGACATTGACACTTTCTAGTAAATTCCCTGAAACAAGTGAAAGTGCATAGGGAACATTTTATCTTATCTTATCCCCAATGGAGTCTGCAAACCTGTCGATTGTGGTTATTCCGTTTAGGAAAGTTAACTTTATTTCCATGAGTTATAAATATCAGAAATCTTCTCTAAACAAGTTGTGAAATGCCATGCCATTTTCTTGCTACCGGTGGAACGGTCGGCCTTATTCTAATCTGTTTCAAATCCTGACACTTCCTGTAACGAGTGAGACCACAAATGGAATTGTCACAAAGCCTCATATTTAAGTATTTGATTTTAGGTTTAAATATGAGACTTGCTGACCTGTTAAGATGGGGTTTGTTTTGCATTGAGTCGCCAGTCACCCCTGTTTAAAGTTAATGTATACTGGAAATCTGATGTGATCACAAAATTTCCATCGAATTACCATTCATCTGCATCTCACCGTCACATAGGGTGCTTGGCAAAGAGACTCACCTTGTTTCTCAGCCTTGCCCCCTTCAGCTGCCATCACCGTTAGCACCAGGAGGGCCATCACAGCCGCCCGTGTCCACTGCTTCTGACCATGCATTCTGGAGGACAGAGAACACATAAAGTACAAGATTATACCACATGTAACTTCAAAGTCACAGTTTTTATCAGCTCGTTCACTTTTCAGCTGCCAGAGGGTGCAAGCAATGGTCCAGCAGCTAGTAGATGGAGAGATGTTTACTCAGCTCCACTTTACAACATTTGGTGAAGAATAAAACTATAAATAAAACAACAAATACAGGATGGGCACTGTACATGCTGGGAGACGTCTACGATGCTGCCGCTGCAGGTACTATGGGAGACGCACAACGAGAGACCTTGGCTTTATGCGATCAGTCTGTAAGTTATCGGAAATCAAACCTTCCCTTCCTTCATTATTTGACTCTGGACCAGCAGAAAGGAGTCCAAAGCCTCCTATTGCACTATTCTTTCACTGCACTGTGTAACTGGGAGATTGCATCATTGCACCAACTCAGGCTCTTTCACTCCCCCACCCCCCCCAAGTCTTTGTTTGAGTGAAATCCGACAGCACACTCAGAGGGGAGAGACAGCATGAGGCTGAAGCAATCACCAAGTGTCTTGATGCCAGAAATGCTCCTCTGTGCTCAAATTGCTGAAGAAGGTAGAACCTGGCAGGGAAATCATTTCCGTTTGTCGCCTTTAATTAATCATGAGCTGGCTCCAAGCCCCCATCCCATGGTGCACTGAACTTGCATTCCTAACTTTTCTCTTCACTTAAGACTTTGCGTAAGTTAAGTTTCAATCCAGTTATGATACAGGGGACGGTGAATGGCTAATGAATTTAAAGGGGGGCATTTAAACCTGATATTTATTCATTGGAATTTCGTAATAGTGTACTTTATCTATGATTTAATTATTTCTGGCGCTCATTAGAAAGCAGATAATGAGCCTCATGCCAGCGACAGCACCCTGGAAAGTCATCTGAATCCTTGACTGTGGCAGCTCACAGACAAACCTGGCTTTGATTAAATACTATAAATAAATAAATAATGTGACAATTAAACTTCTTGAATCTTGAATCTACTTCAGGCTCTATGCAGAGATTTTTATGTTGAGTCTTTTAGAGAGATTCCAAAGTTTTCATCGCCCTAATCCTGAAAAGAAAAAGAAAAAATCTTTCAATCCTTGTATTTTAAAGAAGAACACACAATGAGTTCTGAGCGAGGGAGTTTCATAGAGAAAAGTCAATGCAAAGACTATCATATCAGTGAACTAGTAACATTAACGTTAGTAGGCTAGTACCGCACGCTAGTAAAGACTTCTATCATATCAGTGAACTAGTAATGTTAACGTTAGTAGGCTAGTACCACACACAGTTTTCATAACAAAAACAACATATGAAGTAAACATTTTTGCAAAGGGAATTGTCTTTACTGTTCACGGTGTGCGCCGCTATATTGCTGTGACGTCACGTGTGTTTATATCGGCGAGTTTCCGACTTGGAATTCCGACTTGAATGACTGTTATATTGCACCTTTCCGTGTCGAAGGTAGTTTTTTTCCGAGTTACGAGTACAATGGAATGCACCGGAACTCTGCAATAGGTCAAAGAAAGAAATAGGAATTCAACCACATTAACCATGGTGCTACCAGACTGCAGGTTTCCCCTTCTAGGTCTCTCACAACCGAGTAGCTCCTATTTCCGGAGCACGACAGCATTTATAATGGATGACTGGATGATCATTTGGTAGGCAAGTGTGCTGCCGCTTTGATAACAAGCACTGGGGACTGCGTACTCAAAGGACTTCCACTTGTGGTTTTCCATGAACACACTGTTTCCCTCTCTCTCTCTCATACACACACACACCTACACTTCCTGAGAGTGAGAAGTTAAGCGCAGGCAAAAAATAACCAACCGCCTTTTTCCCCTCCAAATCCCCTGCCGCTGGCAACCTGACCACGACTCAGTCACTAATTCTCATGACTCAAACCCCCTTAGTTTCACCAAAGCAGTGGGATTTTTTACATCAGCCCAAGTCTATCGGAGCCAGCGAGTCAGCCAAGAGTGTCACCGGATGAGTCATTCCTCGTTGCCGCCCACGAACATAGGTAGGATTCCACCCAGCGGGCGTTAGACGGAGACGATTGTGTAAAGGGAATGCCGTTTAAATCCCATTGAACTCTCAGTAATATGTTATTCCAGTGCTCTCGGACAGTTTGGCGGGCGTTAGTGGGTGTCCCATAGCCAGACGCAAGAGAGAGAACTTGGCCTTGGCCCAATCTGAGCTGCCTATCCACACCTCCACAGTGAATTAAATGGGAAAGATTGGAAATATAGCTGTCACACTACTCAAAATAATTGTGATTTGCCACTCCTGAGATATAGGAAGTCATTTTCTGCACTGGAAGTTGTAGTAATCTACCCTGAAATAATGTTCATGCAACATTAATGTTCAGTGTTATTTCATTCTGTGTTATTCAATTGATCTTACATGAAATTAACATTGAAATAATATAAAATGAACCCTGCTTCATGTACAACAGGATTCTGTGGTCACTTGCCAGTAAAACACGACGTCAATCTTATGGATCCATATTATTTCAGGGTGCAAAACTGATGTTGATTCAATGTTAGTTGTGTTGATGCATTAACATTGATTCTACATTGATGCAATGTTGGTCTGCTATCTGGGGTAAAGTTTGCAAATCTTTGCAACGAGTTCTCAAATCAATTCATTGTCAAATAGGCAGCTCCGTAGGCTGTCGGCGTGACATTAGAATAGGAGAGTTTCGGTTCTGTGGTTTCTGATTTTGAGAGCGAGTGGAGGACATTTATAACTACTAATTGGACTGTGAGAATTGAACCCGAAAGCCCGTGGGGCTTCTCCTTCAAGCTGTGTGAGACGGGAGACAGCAGAACTTTTGCGTTTTGGCAAGCCTTGCACCCACGGGAGTCATTTTAGCGGGATCATGGGATGCATCCAGTGATCAACGTGGCCCATGAGCCGGCGAGAATTAGTTCTATCAAACCCTCCATTTGCCCCATCGATCCAGACGCAGCGGTGGGTACCTGGCGAGGGGGACGGAGGAGGAATGCCGAGGCAGGCCGACCAATCGATGGACCTTCAATGACCCTCTGCACACTCCAGCGAGTACACACAGGATGCGCAACCATACCCCCGAGCACCCAATGCAAAACTCTCCATCGTCCTCCTCTCCCACTCTCATTAGGACTGATGTAATCCCCGCCACGTACATAAAGGAGAGTCTATTTATACTATCAGATCCCTCGCTTGCGTTTGATACAAAGGCGGGAAGCGATGGAGCCGGCTGTGCAGGAATAAAAGGAGAGAGCCGTTAAAGGAATCAATTATAAGGCCCTAGAAAAGGAGAATCACTTTGGGTTATTAGCTATCTTGGCTGAGTGAAAAAACATTTCCACCATTATCCTCCAGTGAAGAATGGATTTCAGTTCCTTTAATTTAAGCCATTAGCCCCTCAAAATCCAATTCTTTCCTTAATCAGGGAAGTTATCTAAATACATATGGGGAGCGTGTGATTAAGCAACAGCACTTCTGTGGTGTATTATTAAAAAAACAAACATTATAGTGCTTTTATTATCAGTTACTGTGTTTTTTTTAATAACTCTTTCCCCGGCTGCCTCTGACTCCGCCTCATGAGACGTGGAGATATATAACTATAAGATTATCCGTGAAACATAGTTCTTTCCCGCGGGCTAGAATTCAATAAAAAAATAGATTGTAAGAAGAGATATTACGACCTGGGCATGCACATCTTCAAACCGCTCTATTCTACATCCTACTTGGACACTCAAAATTGCACCTTCTAGTAGATTCGGGTTCAGGTAGGTTTTTAGCTATAAGGCCATTCTGGGTTTGCTTCCTAACTATTTGTGCTCCTATATCTCTCAGAAGACGTGTTGTTTCTGATCTCAGGAATTCATTTTTTTGCTATCTATTTTTTGCTAAAGTTGAGAATTTGAATTTGGTAAAAGTACCTTCATGCCCTTCTGCTCCCTCTTCACGGAAATCACAATCAAGAGCCGGTCTCTCTAGGTTTTTGATCCTGTGACCCTGCTGGTATTGGACTCTTCGTGTTTTGCAGCATATTTTATTTTATTTTATACATTGTATACAAGGTCGGTCCTTGGATAATCATTTTGACTATTTTATTTTTATTTTTCAAGGATAAAAAAAACCATCCCATTTCTGTTATTGTTTACTGTTGTTTATCTTGAGGTGCAGAAAGAGAATAGAGCTGTGTGTGTGTGTGTGTCCTTGGGAAAAGTGAAGCAGATAAATCCACTTCTGAGTGCTGGAGGTTGATTCAGAGTGGGAGAGAATGTCTCACCTAGACACACCGTATTGAAAGGATTTATTTAGCAGTTTCTCCGCCTGTGAGTTCCTTCAGCTGAGCTTTTGAGAGATTCCAGCACAGATGAAATGAAAAGTGTATTGACTACACAGTGCTGAGGAAGGCCTTTTCAAAGTGACAGCCGGCATCTAAAGTGAAGCATATAGCTTAACAATGCGCTCACAAAAAACCGTTGGCTTAGAAATGATGAGAAATGTAAACAGTCGTGAAAAGGGCTTCGCCAGGAAGATAGATAGATGCATGGTAAATCACCGAAAAAGAGGGAGCTGAGGGAAATGATAACCACGGCCACCTTGAAAGAAAAGTGACTCATTTCTCAAGGGGCCCTAGGACCACTTAATTAAGGTGCGGCATCATTTTTCATGCATTTAGGTGCAGATGATTAGAGGGAAAATGCCACAGATATTGTGACTTGTGTTTTGTAAAGGTCAGACAGTGGAGGAGACACCAGGGAACCCCGCTCAGGAACAAAAACAGCATGTGTGGCATGTGTGTGTGCGTGCACGTGCGAGTGTGCGTGCGCGTGGGCGTGCATTGTGTTTGTTTTGCATTGTGTTTGAATGGCGGCGCTTAATGACGGGCTTGTTTAATGATAAAAACACAATAATAACGATGACAAACAACGGCTCGGCGAGAGCACCGGAGCCGAAACAGCCGGAATTGAAGACATCAAATTATACTTGAATGCCTCCATTACGTTCAACACATTATGTCTGGCTCCCAAACACCCACTCGGTCTCTTATCCTGCCTCTCATCTCCTCCGTGCCCCCCTTTTTTTTTATTATGAGGACGTTACATTCGTTAACTCTGACATTAGGAAGCCGCCACTGTCATTGACCGTAACTCAAACAGCTATACTCACAGTAACTGCCTCGCCGTTTCAGGGCTATGAAAGCGCGAAACCACGAGACAATATTTGAATTATTTTGTATTTATTTGCAGGCTATTGCTTGTTTTTTCTCTCTTCTTTGCAAATGCAGTCTCTCTTCCACACAGTCTGTTTAGCTTCCCGTGATTTCGCGCATGTTTTCACATGGAAAAAGGCCACACACAGATGCCTAGGGGGCCGCACAAGTGGATTAAACCGAGTCCGCGAATAAACAGCTCTTGTCAATGGAGATTGGGCTATGAAATACCCGTAGAAACCCCCAAACAAACATTTGGATTGCTGTGAATAATACAATGCAGTTGGATGGAATGAGTAGCTGGACCAACGTCGTCTTTGCAAAGCTGCTGTGGAAACCTCATAAAATCAATGGGCTTGTCTCCATTTGCACTCTCATACTGAAGTGAAGTGTAGCGTGTGCATGCATCATATGATATCACCTACTAGAGGAACATTAGCAGCCTAGATGTTGTCATCAAACCTGTAGACGATGGGGGTTGACTAGCTAGGGAAGGTGCTCACGCTAACTGATGTTTGCTGCTGCAACAATATTTATATGTAAACAGGTCACTGGCGGGCCACTAATGCCACCATAAGAGAATACAATGAAAAAGGTTACACACAATGTGAATATTTTTAGTCAACATGGTTTGATCATTGCCGATTGTGCCGATATGGACGTGCTGCATCCATTCAGTCGCTTCCTGTTTTCATCCCCGCCTCTAATCTCCATTCCTGGCGAAGTGGCCGAAAAGCTGCAGCCGGATCACCTGTGTAAAGCCCGTGGCTGCAGGGGGGACGTCTTATCACAGCTCCTTGTCCTCTCGCTTTTTCTCTCTATTTGGCCTTTTGATTGGTAGAAATAGCTGCTCTTAGCCGCTGACAGCCCAGGAGACACAGCTCCGTCCCTCAAGCCCCACGCTGCTAGCATCAACAGTCACCACCTCCCTCTCTCTCCTCTCTCAGACACCTACTCTCTAAAGGCACCACTCTAAATGTCTAATTTAATGGGCAACATATATCTTTAAGTGTGTTTTTTTTTTTTTTCCTCTCAAAAATCCCACCTGGAGACACTTGTTCATTAAAGTGCCGGGTGAGAAAGCCTATGCATGCAGCGTGGGCAGTTTCGGCCTCATTTTGATTAAGCTATCCTCTCCCCCTCTCTTTTCTTCCCCATGCTCTCTGCCTCTCTCTCTCCCTCGCTACCTGTCTCTTTCTCCACTCATGTGCATTTAGCTGAGTGATAGCCGAGAATTTATGTATCTCTGTGCACTTGAGCCATGCTGTGCTATTGCTCCTTTCTTTCAATTGTGTTTGTAAGCAGACTGTGGAATCTCGTTTCTGGAGTGGATAGGCATTGACCGCTGATGAAAGAGCACGGACGTCACAGCCATTGCAGAAGTGAGAATGTGCTGCGGATTAAGGTAAATAAGGACTTTGCAGCTATGCATGCCAATCATGACCAATGAATAATGCAAGCGAGTACAACTGCCTGTATATGAACCGTTCTTCACATTATAATGTCCAACTTAAACTGCAAGGTCATTTTAAAAGTTTTATTTGAACTGTGGGAAAGCCTCAGAGTCTTATTTCATTCATCATTTCTGCAAGGCCATATGTTGCAGGCCAAATAATTGAAATGATGAATTGACAATCAATGAGCTCTTGACATGAAAGAAAGCCCGAGAGTCCCAAAGGCCACATCATAATTACCATTCAGTCCAGGATGTGAAGACTTACTGTAACTTTACTTTACATCCCTTTTGAGTTTAAAAGTAGCTCAACCTCGGCTGGTCAAGTGAACAGTAGTTGCTGTGTTTCAGAGGCCATAAATGGCAAAATGACAGACTTGAGCACAAACTCTATGTGACATTCACACAGAATGAAGACATTTTCCTATTAAAAGGTTAGCTAATGGTTAAAGTTAGCCAACTGAAACAACTTTAAGGTTTTTGGTCACGGTTAAATAAGAAAAACCTTCACTCTGCTGCTGTTTCTAGTCGTGTCTCTTTCACCTAATCTTTTGGGGAAATGAAAATCTCACACTTAGTTCATTAATGGTGATTGTATACCAGAGGAGATATTGCTCATCCTCTGCATTCCAGAAACAGATCACCTACGCCCACCACCTCCATGTGCCAACGCTTCCCCAAAGATGTTCCCCACCCACTTCCCCCCACAGCAGGCGTCACACACTACGAGGCTGGCAGGGAGAAAGGCTGCAGCTGCCGGTGGAGAGATAAAACCTCCAGGTGCCTGGAATCCCACTCCAGGTTCTCACACACAGCGTTATGGCCGTAACGACACCTCCAGCATCGGAGCAGGACCTCGGCTTTAGCAGAGACGAGCTGCCATGAGGGGAAACGTCCAATAGATTTCAGAGGTGAGCCAGCATGCATCACAGCTACACACATGCATGAAAGGTATGTTGTCTCCATCTTTGTCTCTCAGCCTCATTACTGTGGTGTTTCTGCACTGCACTTCCCAGAGATCACCTGTCAATCAAACAGTGTGTCCAGTACTGTGGACGTCTTTCTCCTTGGATTTTCTGTTGATGGAGTTTGAGTTTCTGTAGGTGGCGCTCTTGTCTGTGTCTTTTCAGCCACGGTGGCTATCGCTGCTCATGCTAACTACCCATTTCTCGTTCTATTTATTCCAAACAAACGTACACTTCCTGTACGCCAGAGGATTTTTCAAACTTCAAACTCTGTCTCATGGTCTAGTATTGCGTAATTGCATTGCAACGCGAGTTCAGGTGCGGAACTGGGCAAGGAAAAAAAGTAGCAAGTGAGTGGAAACTGTGTTGACAAGGATCTCATATTCTGTGACTGCAGAACCGCCAGATCTAAGATGAGCAAGTCTGGATTCCTTGACGTCTTCACACACACAAAATAATTGAAAAATTGTGGGTGGATCATGTTTATTCCACTTGAGCACAAACAAACACAAACAAACACTCTTGGACATTTTTTGACAGCTCTTCCCACCGTTCTGGGGAGATGCAAAGAATGTGCTGCCATGTTTTCAGTCTCAGTGTATAATGTAGTATATAGTATGTATAGTGCTTGCATGGATATAGTATACTAAGCTATATTTACCTTTTAAACCTATGTTCCTCTAGCCCCATACTATGAATCAGAGTTTTGTGCTTTTATGTATGCTTCTTCATGTTTACATACAATAATACAGGCATTATGTGTGGAGGTCTATTGAGTAACCCAGATACAGCCCTATTGGTTGGCTTGTTGCTACTGTGGCGGTATCTGGGCCGGGAACAAAGCTCGGCTGCAGATTATGAGAGCCCCACAAAAGAAAACAGTAAGTTTCCCTCCAGGCTGAGGTTTACCTCAGATCACACAACGGAGGTGGGAAATAGTTACAGTTCAATATCTATGAGACAGATGTCACAAACCTGCGCTGGTGTACGGAGGCCTAAAAAGCCTATTGATTTTAAAATAACAATAACAGCCTCTCTTCAGCCCTTTGAGTCACAGCGTTACCTCGGTATCCATCCAATTTCAGGGATGACTGCAACCAACTGGTTAGGCCTTTTAATCACTAACCTGTGTGGTGTGGTACCATGCAATCATCAGTGGTCATTTTCAGCTATTTTCTCCCAAGGACACCAGTCGATGACCCTTCAGCTTGCACCACATGTAAGCAGGTGTGTATTGAGCTAATTAATACAGGCATTCAGTTTGAATAGTTGCTTAATTGATATTTGCTAGGACCGGTCCCAGGTTGGCTGCCCTCTCTGATGCCTCTCTGATGCCTTTGTCTTGCAGTGTTTCTGACAACGCTGACAAAGAGACAAAGAGAGCTCAGATGTTCTTGTGACGCAATGCACCCCATTGGTCTGATTCGTCTTCTGTGTTGCCTATCCGACCTTGTTCACAAAGTCTGGCTGAATTAGGAAAATGTCAAGATGTCAGCGGGTCTCACGCTGGTGGCCTGGACCCCCACACTGTCACAAGAAAATGTATTTTGGGGGGGGGTCTAAAGATGATTTATAGAATGTGAAAATCTATATTTATTTTACACAAATTCATTATCTTGTGATGTATTCTTTGTGATAAATGCCCCTTGCTGCTGAAATAATGATTTTTTTTTGCAGCCTCTAGGCTTCTTCTATGAATTAATGAATTGAATAAAATAGCCTGGATTGGGAAATTACACTGCAAAAATATCTATTTTAACAAGTCATTTAATCCAGTATTGAGTATTTTTTGGTATTGAGTGAAAAAATCTGCCAATATGGTGAGATAATTTAACTTCCAATGCAAATCAGCTTGTTTCAAGATTAGTCTTGAAGCGTCATTTTCCCGATGCCAGAGGATTTGTCTTATTCTGCCTCCTTTCAAGATATTGACTCATGTCTAGAAAATGTCTGGAACGAAGGGAACTGCATTGGAAAGAAGTCAAGTGATCCCCACTGGCAGAACTGAAGAAAAATAACATTTTAAAACTGGTGAAAAATTACTTTCTATATTTTTTTGCAGAATACAAATCATCATTTGGAGGTTGTGAATTGGCATAGCTTCAGTTGTAGAGGTCAAACTCCAAAAGTTAATAATGTCGAAGAGCAAGTTCACAACGCTAACTTTGGCTTCTGTAATCTGTCTCACGCGTCTCATCTAAGATGACTAAATCCACATTACTTCATTTCTCTAATGGCTGTAGGTGGGAGTTTCAAATTAGATTTCAGCACTAAAGGATCGCTCTGTTATTCTGTCTCTGAATGGGTATAGGAGCAGTTAATTTCTTATGACTCAGCTTTTGAGTGATTCAGTCCAATTTTCTTTATAATGTACAGTAACTAGAAACATTTGTTTTGCTGGTGATATTAATTTCTGCTGCCTTGGTGAAGACAAGATTTAACTCAGTAGAGGGCTCTCCTGATCCATCCATAATAGCCCTGACCTCTCGTTTGTAAAACTGCAGTAAATGGCACCCGCCATCGACATCCTTTTAACTGCAATATTGAACAGGGCGTTTTTTCTCTGCTTTTATCCCCCAGACAATGACAGAGACGGCCTCACTGCTTGTCACGGCCATGTGTCTTTGTGTGTGTCATGGATTCCTTCCCAGCAATCTTACTACGCAGACGGCACTAAACGATATCCACGGGTGACCTCTGTCTGAAGGTGTTTCTTCTCCTTCCCGGTTCAAACCTCGGTATTGTCGCTGTCGTATGGGACGGGTGACCTCGTCAATGACACACTGGCCTCTACTGGGTGAAGCAAGTTACTGCCTGAGGAAAGGGAAAGTGGTTTTTGGGGGAGATCATTTCAATACACATCTGTGCATATAAGATGCCAGCCACTTTAGCGGTTCATTTGAGAATATCCACCACGGCGAAGGCTGCTTTTGGAAATGTGCCGCAACACAGAAATGAGAGGAATGGGTTTCTTGCTATTCCTTGTGAACCCGAGTCTCTTTTCATCTCTACCATAACACCTTTTGGGCAAGCTTTTGAATTACCTGTACTCATCCCTGCCGAAATTGTTCAAATATGTTAGAAGCTGATCAAACAGAGAGGCTGTTGGAGCACACAGCCCACAGAGCTTCCCCTGTGGGCTGTTGGGGATCAGACATGAAAACTGGGGAAGAACAAAGGCTTGTCGGGACTGCTAAAGACGCTTTGGACCACGGCGGCCCGTCAAAATGCATTCAGTGAGACCGGCGTGAAAAACACCCTGCAACTGCAAGCTCCTCTCAAACATGTCAAGGAGCCCGCCCCCTCGCACCTCTCAGAAACGATACTTACATGACATGGAAGCCTTCGTTCCTCTGGCTTACATCAGTAAACAAAGTCTCCGTTTGACACCGATGTCAGTTTAGAAAGATCAAATCCAAGTACATAAGCGGTTATGTTTTCATCAGTTGAGGAATACTTCACAAATTGTTGCCCATTTTAGTCATTTGCTGATATGGAGGAAGTTATTTATGTTTTTATATCTTCCTGGTTAGAGGATGATTGATTATTGTTACTCTTGGCGTATTCTTGCCTCAGTCTTATTGTCTGACTTGAGGTTTGCCAACACTATTTTGTTCTATTCTCAGTCTTTCAAAAATCAATTTCCACAAAGTTACATTTGATTTAAAAAGTGGCTGTTTTTGTGTCATAATATTTTCTTCTTTCATGCTTTGTGGCATTCAATACATCAATCACTAGTTTCCCTTAGAAGCTGTCTCTTTAATGTTTGTATAGGTAAATATTTATTCAAACTTCTCAGTTGTTTTACTGCTTTATTGACATTTTGTCAAGAACTGTCAAAAACTCTAGAAATGTGTGTTATTGTTAATTAGTTATTGTTGTGTGTTATTGATAATCTATATTGTTCTAATAATCTATTTACTTGCTCACACAGAGAATGTGAGAAAAACAACCATTTCTTGGAGAAAGTTGGAGACACAGAAGGACTGCTATTTTTAACTTGTTTACTTCGGTTTGCAATGATAGTGTCACTCACTTCCCACTCTCCCGGGTTCTGTGCGACCCTCAATGAATCAAACGCTGGTCCCACCGACCAGATGCACTATATTCCAGGGCCCAGTGACAGTCTTATTTCCAACTATTCAGGACGCAGGGGGAAGGTTATTTATTGAGAATGGTGGACAGAGGAAGATTGGACAACCCTGATCTGTCAAGAACATGACTTTTGGCCAAAGCAAATCCTTCACTTTTATTGCATTGTCTTTGGGGCCATTGGGCGTGAGGAGATGGGATTGGGATTGCTAACATGGCACATTGCCATCATCTACCACTGTCCTCCACATGGCTTAGTTTCCTGGACGAGTCTCGTCTATAACCTGTAGAGTCTGGACGCACTCGACAACAATACTTCACAGAGTTTGGCGTTCATTTGTAGAGTAGTGAACTGCTGGTCCAAGGCTAACACTGGTTAAGAGTTAGCAACTGGCATCACTCGCGCGCCGTCTGGGTCTCTAGCACAACTTTGAAGCTGGTAATGCCGAGCAAATAACCACACTTTAAAACATCCCCGATACCAGCTGGCAGAAAGTTAATTGAGCACCTGTTTTGACATCAGGTACTCAGAAATCCTGCCTTAACAGCTAACTTAACACATGTGTGAATAAGTTTTGTGATGTGATGTCCTTGACAAAACAAACGATAATATTAATTGGCATTTAATTGGCATCCAGTTCCCAGAAGGGGTAACTAACTGTGTGTGTGTGTGTTGTGTGTGTGTGTGTGTGTGTGTGTGTGTGTGTGTGTGTGTGTGTGTGTGTGTGTGTGTGTGTGTGTGTACATGACAGGGGAGAGAATCTTAAGTGGAGAGCAGTCACCGAGGAGGGCACATGCAGCACCGCAGAGATCCGCCACCTGAGGTCCTCTGACGTCAGCAGGAGAGGCTGATGGGAATTCAATACACAGCAACCACACGGCCTCATTTATTCCACAATAAAACTGTCTGACGGTGTTTTGTCTGCACGGTTTGGGGGCCGACGACGCTACAGGACAGCGCACTTCACCGATCCTTAAGAGGTTGAAGTGTCAGTGCAGTCTGCGGTAAGCTCTTGGAATCACCGGTCTGTTTTTGTGAGAGTTTTACGGCTGTTTATTTTGGGCGCACCCCCCATATGCTTTGGAAAGCAAACACAGAGCGACAGCACACGCTCCCTAAACGGCGAACGTGAAGTGCAGAAGTCCAGCTCATTTACGGTGTTTTATCTGCCGCACTAGCGCAAGAGAAAATAAGACTTTGAAAAAATCCAACAGTCCCAACTCATCTCAGTGATGCACAGACTGTTGAAACATTCAGTTATCCACTGGAGATGATAGTCAGGAACGAAAATGTTTCAAATCATTCAAAGTACTGTACTCCTTTCCCCAACCGAAGTCATTTAGCCGACCAAAGTGGTTTCTCCTCTTCACAACCATCATTTCCATCCGTCAGGCGTACCAACACGTGACATCCCGCGTGCCTGTCATTGCCTACATTCATCTAAGCAAAACCGAATTTGCTCCAGCTTTATTTCCCTAACCATGAATGTAGATACTCTATGCAGCAGAATTTACAAATAAATAGGGGAGCCCATTTTGCAGCGCTGAGCGAACCAATCATTCTCCTTCGTAATGAGAATATGACTCGGAGCTGCTGTGCCGACGCCAGTGCCCCCTCATCGAATCACAGCCTTTATATGTCAGCTGAATATTTTTTTTCACATTGTGCTCATTCCAGCTATGGGGGCGGTGTAAGTGTGTGTGTGTGTGTGTGTGTGTGTGGCAGGGCACACATGCTGGTGCATCGGCACTTGGGGGCATCGACCATGCCCTTTCAACTTGCCACTGAGCATTAGGCCAGGCGGAGGAGAGATCCAGGGCTTTAATGTACGAACACAATGTACGAGTGCGGTGGTGCTTATGCCTTCCGCTGACCACCTCTGCCACTTTAAGATGTGTCACGCAAACCCGCTGCGGTCAAGGTAGTTTGGCCTCTTGAGAGTGGAACGAGTCAGTCGCCACGACCGACGCGCCAGTCTGTCGTCTCTACGGAGCTCCGCAACCACAACCACAATCCGTGTCAGAGCCTCAGAAGCGCCGTTTTCTTGCCGTACAAATGTTGACAGTATCCGCGTGCGTCTCAGAGCGGAGTGGGGCCGGTTTCCTTTTGGGAGTGCCGGGCTTTCTCAGTGAGGACGGGGTGGTCGGGGGTGTAAAGAGTGGACGGTGCTCTCAGGGGTGCAAAGACGCTTCTTCAACCAAGCAATGCATCGAGCTGCACAACAAAGCTGAAGAATCAGTCCGAAGCACGCACACACACACACACACACACACACACACACACACACACACACACACACACACACAAACAGGCAAACCTTGTGTTCTTGTTTTCCTTACTCTCCCAGGAGGCTGTACTGTACTGTACTGTACTGTACTGTACCGGTCCTGTAGTGAACAGCATGTGAAATGTTTGCTTTGCTAACCCTGCTAACGTCTCTAAACTCCAGCGGAGCCGGAGGGCAAGGCCGCAGCCCTGGCCTGGTGTTATGGTCAGATGGAATGTGAACCGAGGAGAAAAAAAAACAGGGAAAGTTATAATGAGGCATCCCCCCTCTGCTGGTTGTTTGTTTAGACAGACCGGCTGTCTCGCAGAACACGCTGTGGAAGGAATACTAATGCATATGACTAATGACTCTCTCTCTCGCTCTTTCTCCCGATTCCTTCTTTCTCGCTCTGATTGCTCGTCCTTGTGGATGAAGCTTTCAGGTCTCAACTCGGGGGATTCACAAATAGATGTCTCGGAGCCAACGGGATCGCTGTGACAACGTGCAACGAGGGGGATTTGGCGGGACGGATACACGATTAAAAAAAAAAAAGGAGAGAAAGTGAAAAGGACTGACCAGAACGTTTACCCCCTCGGGCATTGTTGAACGCACCCCCACTTACTCTAAGAGCTCAGTGATCCGGGTTTCTAATCATCTGTTTGTGGGTGGACACAAAACAAGCTCTTTGCAACCATAGAGTGGGCCTTATCTAATCCTCTCTCCACACCATCTTAGGTGTTTAAGTTTCCAAATCACACTTTCTCCAGGACGCAGTGCCTGGAGGGAGGAAGAGGATGAGCCTCTGAAACTCTCCACTGGGCCAGATTAAAACCTGCTGAGATTTAACCAAGGATTAGACACCCCCCTTTGGCTTTAGGAGAGTTGCTAAACTCTTTAAAAAATAATTCTGGCATTAAGTGCTGAAGATTTGGAAATGTCCAAACCCCTTCCAGCAGGCCTGGTAGTATGAGCCCCGTACAAAAGGCATTTCCAGTATTGCACTGATAGTCAGAGAGTCTTTCTACAGCTAAATATGTCATTTCATTGAGTCAGTTGTATAAAAGAATGTTTCTGACAGTATATATAGTTGTTTTTCTATGTCCGTGGTCACTGCACTTCAAAACTGCTGAACTGTGCATAGCATCATGTTGACAAAATGATCCCACCCCATCGCAGAATTACCATTAGCAATCCAATTAGCGGCGAGACAGGCACACAGACACTAAGTGGCAGAGAGAGAGCCACAATGATGCTCACGATCAATTTAACTTTCCATTCGACATCAGTGGCCACATCACAGCAAATCCCCCATGTTTTCAACTCCTGACGGGGGTAGAAAAAAGCTGCCGCCACGATTCCCAGAATGACTCTGTCTCCCTGCCTTCTCCCTTTGATAACCTACGCACAGTTTATGCCCTGCAAGAAACTAATTTTCTCTCCAGAAATGGTCATAAAATTGCTAATAACTCTGCAGGCCGGATCGAAATCGGTCTCCGCTACAAAGCAGCAGAAGAGTAGCGGTAAATAAAATGAGATTGCATTGATTGAACCGATAGATTACAGCATTTAGACGGAGATTTGGCAGCTTGTTTGGCTGTGGGTTGTTTTATAGCCTCTCAGGGTTTTACCTCTGAGCCGTTTAGCGAGCTTTTTGCATTGGAAAGAAAAGTTTTGTGAACAATTAATACGGCTTACTTTTATTTCTGCTGCACCTGTTATCATAAAGAGAAGCATTGCTGAAAGAATGGGGTCAAATATTCAAAGAGAGGCTAGGCTGGATGCAGATGCGTGTAGAAAAGATGAACACAACATCGCAGCATTCACAGAGTAGAGTCGATTCGCAGATTGTCTCTAATGTGTCCTTGTTTTCGTCCTGACGGTGACGCTTGCCTTCCCTCGCCTCCCTTTTGTCTTTCTGTTTCTAGCTTGCCTGTGTGTCTCTCTGGTGGCATCGTGGTGCGTGAGAAGAGGCAGGATACAAACAGTACCCACTCCCCTGTGGTTCACGAGAACTGTACACACATCAAACTGGGGTGGAGGGTTAGAGAGACACACACCCCGGGGGACCCCATATTCCCTGTTTGACTTACAGCCTCACTGTACATTGGAGGACTTCATCGCGCTCAATGTGTCACATACTGGAGTGGAATGAAAAAGACTGAGGTCACGCTGTATGTTTACTTTCAGAGCTTTTATACTTATAGATCCTGCCCCCTAACCTTCGCCCTGGGGACTGCATGTTAGGTTAACAGCCTGGTGTGTGTGTGTGTGTGTGTCACTGATTGGGAGACTAATGAGCTGATTGATTGCGGTGGAAAGCCCCGGGTTATCATTAGTTCTCTGAGGATCAAACACCAAGTCAAGCCAATAGCAGGGGCACTTTAATGTTACAATTAGCTGTTTATTTTTCCACCGCCCGTCCAAATCCAGCGGATGAGACGATGGAGTTTTTATTTATTTTTTTGATGGAAGTTTGTTTCCGATCAAAGAGCGATTGAGAGTTTCACGAATGTACTTTTCTCAGCGCTCACACACAAACCCACAAACCCACAGAAGGCATTACCAGCACCGTCAATGGGCTCCTCTCAGACAATAGGGACCAATCCCACACAAGAGGGAACATTCTCTCATCGCCGGCTTAGAGCTTTTTTTCCAGGCAAGCCTTGATTGTCCGCCCTGGCCTGTAATGAGATAGCTGCTGGTTTTAATGTCTCAATGAGAAACCCTCACATTTCCACACGCACACGAGTATTAACCGCACAGCCCCCCCCCCCCCCCCCGGGAGCCCAGTCCTCTCGCAGTCACTCCTCATCACCGCGGCCTCTTAGCGGGCTGAATAAAACATAGGGCAGGCTCTCTCCGCGTCGAGCCGCTGCCCATCGTGGTTCGTCCAGGGAGTTAAGGGTCACGTCGAGAGCTTTCCATGTTCTACTTCACAGCAACTTCTTCCAATATGGTTTCTAAAATTGGAAACAACGGAGGAGCGTTCTTTGACAGGCCTCTCCTGGCATTCCTCCCCTACTCTTTTCTTCTATCCCTCTCTTTATCCTCTCCTCCCTTTTCTTTGAGGCCCTCCGGACCTCCATCAAGGCTCACTCTGTTCATCCCACATGTGAGGGGTCAATGCGTACCCCACAAGAATAAACCAGCCGCTCAATGTGGGGATCTTTGTGTATATCCTCATCCCCCTACCCTCTCTCTCTCTCTCTCTCTCTCTCTCTCTCTCTGTCTCTCTCACTCACTTGTGCCCTATAGACCAGAATTGGCTCCATTCAGAGAGCTTCCCTCCCCCCTGGAGTGGTCTTCTCAGGGCCCTCACAGTGTAATTCTATGCCTTATTGCTCAGGCTCCTCCATGGAGAGCAGTGTCGTGAAAGCATTTGTGAAGACACAGAAGGAAATGCACTCGCTTTGTGCTTGGTCTTGACATATAGGCGAGATCACGTGGGGAAGTGTGTGTGGGGCAAGTGTTTAACAAGAGGAAAAGGGCAGAATGTGTAAAATGTCTCTTGAAGGAAGCCAAATGGCCATCTTGGCGAAAAAAAAACAAAAAACAAAGTAGAAACAAAGAAACAAACAAAGTAGTTTTATGAGTTCGGTCCCGCTGGCTGTCATCCAGCTTAATCCACATTGTGCTCTGACTTCCTACGGACCAAAGCTGGTTTCTCAAGCTCATCTCCACCTCATGTTTAATCTCCCCAGTGCTTTCATTAGGAACCCACCATGTGTTGATTCTAAAGAAATGAAGCAGACACCTCATTTCGAGCGAGAATGAGCCCGAGAAAGCTTTTGTCCACAGCAGGGATGCCCATAGCACAGAGAGGAACACTGTTCGGTCTGACTCGGGTTGCTATACCAGGGCTGAAGAGAGCCATGGCAACGCAAGCATAAGGTCCGCCGGTCCACATAGCGCTGATACAATACGGCTACTTGGGGTTTGTCATTCCAGTCAGGCCTGACCCAAATTACGACATCCTGGGAAAAACTGGCTCACTTCGACCAACACACATGCACATACACAGCCACGCCGAAACACTTAATTGGGCTCGCATACTTTTGCCTGAAAACGATAATAAAAGAAACATATGGATGTTTGAAGCCTAATCACTGAAGAAACGGCCCCGTTAATGTTTTAACACAACGGTCTAATGGCCTATGGGTACTCGATTATTGGGACTTTACAGTTGTTTACCCACGGCACACAGCGAGCACAGCGTAAATATTACAACAAGCCGGCTTCCATCTGCCGTTATATTTTTCAGCATTTAGATCTTAATATTCTTTTATGTTTTTTCCTGTGTTTATTATCTCACATCAACAGCCTCGGGGAGGAATTCTATTTAAAAATTGGGAAAAAGCAGCCGAGGCCTTGTAGTTTTACTATTTCATATTTTACTGAAACGGTGGAAATATCCCAATGAAACAAATGCACAACGTCGTTTTGATCACCAATAGTCCTCCAGAGAAACTTCAACTTCAGTTTCTCGAGCAACTTTACCCACAGTGTTGTTACGGTGAGATTTAAAAACAATAGGAACACAAAGTAAATGCACACAAATATATACACACCAAAAAAATCGCCTTCTCTCCAAACTTTTTTTGGTCCCTGTCCGCTTGCCTTGGTGCTGAAATCACCACCTCGCCCTCGCCGTTACATCAGACCCCTGCTCCCCCTTGTAAGCCGTGCGCTACCAAGTGTGAAAATCCACTTACTTTAAACTGGAGGTCTGGTAGTTGTATATCAGCGCTTGAAGTAGTTTCTCTAGTCTCTTCTCATCTGCACCTCTGCCCTGTTGCCCTGTCTCTCCCACACTATTTCTCTTTATGTGTGTGTTTGTGTGTGTGTGTGTGTGTGTCTCTCTCTCTCTTTCACTCGTCCCTGCTCAGGGCTGAGCATATGATAGCCGTGTGGTGTTTCTTTTTTTTTCCTCTCTTTCTTTTTTAGTTGCATGGGGAAAGGGGAGTGCAGGGTGGTGGGGTGGGGGGGGGGGGGGGCGTGTTGAATGCTCGGTTTCCTGACTCGTGATCAGGCGCTCATTACCCCAAGGTCACTCCAGGGACGGCCTGCCTAGCACTCACTGAGACACCAGAGAGAAGAAGAAGGAGGAGAGAGAGAGAGAGAGAGAGAGAGAGAGACAGAAAGAGAGGGAGGGAGAGCACTTAAGAGCCAAAGTGCTTGGGCGATCCACGGGGACAATGGGGGAAAGAGAGGGAGAGACCGACAAAGACAGAGATGCAGACATCAATAAACAGAGAGACGACGTGAGCGAAAGGCAGAGAGACAAAACAGACGGACGGACAGACGGACTCAGACTCAGAATTGGCTCATAACGAGAAGACAGAGAGTTATATAAAATATCATGTTGCTCCATGGAAAAGCGAGTCCGCAACCACCAGCAATCAATACACTATTGACAAACACCAGCTCGGCTCAGTCTTTGCTGTTGAAGTGTGTATATAGGCCAGCGCTGTAAACCACATTTACTGCGTGTGAACTGCATCTCTGGGTGCATCACTCATGCAGGGCGCCGGCACCTGTTGCATCAACCGAGACTTGTTAAGACCGTTTTAATGCCAGTTTGAGTGAAATATACAACATGATAATGAAAGATAAACCCTGTCATCAGTGTAACAGAGTTCTAGACGGGCCGGGCTGATGTTTCACCGGGAAAAAAACACATTTTGAAGACCTATGCGATTAAATTGAAGGTTTCAAGGTATTCAAGGACATTTGAGGCCTTAATAAATAAAGATAATCACATTTGAATCTGAAGCCGTCTGTCTTTCTGCCATCTCCTCTCAGATCAGTTTCTCATTTTGCGGGGAGAGAGGCGGTGTGGTAATAAGTTGTGGATAAAATCGAGAGTCTGTGGAGCAGCAGATGGCTGCAGATGACCTTATAGCGCGGGATTGACAGATTACAGCACACACAATCAATAACCTGTGCCATTAGCGCTCTCCGCAAAAACCCTGTGTACAATACTGATGTCAGACCGCCTCTGTAAACTCCCTCTCTACTCCACACGCAGGAAAAATAGCCTCATATCTGATCTCATAATGCTGTCTTCCTCGGCTTGGGTTATTGACTGTGGCGCTGATTTATGCTACAAAGGAGAGAAAAAAAGGGTTTCATAATGGCAAATAACCTTTAGCTTAATGATCAGGGAACCCCTTTTAACGCTAGAGCCCATCGGTGCTATTCAGACCTATTCACAATGGCAGCATTAATGCACCATTTCAGAACTTGAATGGTGATTCATAGGCTGATATAACCATTAGACAGCGACTGATGGAGACTCAACGTTATGAATTCACGCGGAGTGCAAAAATCATCTTCAGTCATCTGTGGCCAACTTGGTTCTTAATGCTTATACCTATTCACCACCACGCTGTGCAGCTTCTTTCAGTCCGCTCTGAAGGAGGGAACCAGAAGGGTGGAGGGGAAGGAGGGCGGGGGGTGAGTTGAGGTTACGGAGTTTCAAGAAGCCTCCATTCAATCACACATATTAAAATCTAAAGTTCAAACAGGAGGAAGGAGCATGCACCCCGAACACCCTTTGCCTAGCAACTGAAGCCCGTTGAAAGGCATCAAACAGATGCTAGGTTGGAAAAATGTGGAAGTCAGCGAGCAATTACACTTTTGTACTCTGCCCATAGACAGCCGGCGAAATAATGTTTTAATAAGGCGCCTTTAGGTTGCTTGGTGCATCTAAACTAAACATTGTGTTTAAGTTGTCAGTATGTTGGGAACGTCGCTGCTGAGCGCTGACTGCAAAATATGCAGCGTTAATCATGTAGGATGTATATTTTGCAGGTCGGTATTCAGCACCGGTGGCCGAGTGGGTTCATGGCAACGCTCCAAAGACACTGGCAGAGCAAGACAACTGAAAGATCGATGTATCGTTGAGAGGGTCTAATGGACAAATGGTGTCAAAACACAATTTGTTCTCTAGGTTTCTGTGATCAGGGTATGAAAGCTTCCATCAAATGTCGTCACGTCCGAGCAGAACTATCCTTCCGTTAGCAGTAGCCGCCCACGTGGCCGAGCCATCGCTCCGCCGTGCACGTTCGGCATCACGCTGCAATGTCTGCGATTTCATTTCCATCAGCCAGAAGTGTAGCTGTAGTAATGGTCACTCTGAAGTATGACTCATGCTCCCCGGTGATGACGATACGCCATCCCACCGCCGCCTTCTCATATTCCCCTCATTAATAATACACTTCATCCATTGCCCCCCCCCCAACCCCCCGCCCCCACAATGCCCTCCCTGAAGTGTGCGATGTGCTTTGGCGTGATCCACATATAGCTCCCTTGATTAGATGAGATATGACAAACAATGAAAAAATGATGAAAAGAAGATCTCGGTGATCCTCGCCGGCCTAGTCCGCCTCTCTGCCGGCTGAGGGTTAATTTTCTGTGCTACTGAAAGCACAATGGGAGCCCCAGAAAACAATTTACACGGATATAAAGTGTGAAGTGTGAAAAAAAAGAAAAAGTTGTTTATATTAAGTCCATCATCCCCCTTGTTATTTTTCATCTGTTCAAATTGGCTGCTGTGAGCCTGAACAGAGCAGGAGATGATGTTGCTGCTGAGCCCTGCTAACCCCGCTGCTTGTATATATGGCCACCGGCAGCTCCTTCAAGAAGACGGCTGTGACTGGGCCTGTCTGCACAGAGAGTCTGATGAAACCAAATGCAATCAGCCTGTCGTCAAGTCAGCCACAACATTTTTCACCGCGGCTCCAGTGGCTCTGTCACTCCGTCCTTCCCCGGCACAAACACCACAAAGGAACTGTTAAGATGAGGGCAATGGGAAGCGGCAGAGAAGTCATTTTTTTCCGCACCTTTTTATAAACCGAGTATTCAATTTGTGCTGCATGTCTAGGAGGGAATGGAGATTGAAATCATGGCTGAGAGAGAGAGAGAGAGAGAGAGGTGGGGGTTGAGGGAAAGAAAGTAACTGTGTCTCCGAATTGAGTGCTGCCGAGTGCTCAAATCGCGTTTGGATATCAGATAATCCGAGGAACCTCCCGTAAAGACGTCTTCCACAGTCAAGGGCAGTTTGGAAATACGGGAGATGTGCATGCTTCACTGTTGTAGTCCACACACTGCATTCATCACACACAGCTAGTGCAGAAGGATGGAAAATGGAAATGCCTTGACAGTGTGATTCAGAGAATTTACACATGCAAAGACGTGTAAATTCCCATGTGTAAAAACCCAAAGACACGCACACACACACACACACACACACACTTGCATGCATTCACATTGGGTCACTGCTGACGTTCAAATCCATACACCTTTTCCATGAAACATCTCATTCCCCGCTGATTCTGATCGCGTATCACTGGACCTGCTGCTGCTACTCTTGCTTTCCAGACTCGTGTCACTCAATCGTGAAGACGCTGGTATGTCAAAGATGAGCGGGCCACCGGAGACTCGTCCCACTGCAAAACAAACACCTCATTAAAGCCTCCTCCTATCAGGGTGAAGACTTGTTGGAACCCAGGAACCTATCTCCTGATGGGTTTTATGGCCCTCATCTATTCAGCATGAAGTAATGAAGGGAATCCCATTACGGCGATTTAATTCCACGAGAAGCTCCGTTTCATTAATAAGGCACAAGCTCTTGGTTGAACATTAATATTTATATGTCTGTGCCTTGGATAATAAAAGCTAAGATATTTTTTACTCACCCAAGATCATCCTTAGCATCCCTCTAAGGCAGTGGTTCTCAATCCAGTCCTCAAGGTACCCCCTGTCCTGGAGGTTTTAGCTCTGGCCTTACTCTGGCACACCTGAACCAATTAGAGGCTTCAGGTTTTCATGATACTCTAATTGGTAGGTGTGCCTGAGTAGAGCTGGAGCTAAAACCTCCAGGACAGGGGGTCCTTGAGGATTGGATTGAGAACCACTGTCCTAAGGGATATGTTCAGGGTGATATTTTTTCTATACCTGTTCAATGGCAGGCGGTACAGATAAAGCAATATCCCAACCAAAAGGCTTACCATCTCTGCAACTGCCTTTATTATTCACAATACAATATGATGCTGCTCTGGCAAGCACCAAATACCTACCGGAAAAAAGTACTAGAAAGCCCAAGGGATAAAAAAAGGCATCTACACCTCAACCAGATGGAAATCCAATAGATTTTTCTGTGTACAGTGTCTCAGAACTTCCTCAGCTGAATCCCAATGTGAACCAAACACCAGGTTGTTGCTTCCCCCTCCCCATTCACTCCAGACTCTTATATATGTATAGGCAGGGCGACCTGACAGCTCACAATGTCCCTCCAGCATCCCTCCAGCAGGTCGGGGAGAGAGAGAGAGAGAGAGCCTTATCCCGCGGAGCTCTGTTTCAGCGCTGCGTTCGGGTGGAAAGGATTCACGGCTGACAATTAATCTGCGGGAGCCCAAACACCCCGTCGTGGCCGCCGGAGCATGACGGTGTTGGTGAAAAACAGCTCTCGCCTGATTCGTCTCCCGGCCGACAGTCTGGCCCCGTCGCCCAGAGTTTATCCGCCTCCATACGCTTCCCCCCCAAAAACTCATTAATCTCTAATGGCTTATTTCTGTGTTCCCAGTATGGCCTGTGTATGTTCTCATTAATGGCTTTTCAATCTTATGCTATAGAGCAGAAGCAAAAGTAGAATATGGCCTTTTTTTAAATTGGCTTTGGTTGGAAATTAAAAAGTGTTTGTGATTCTTTTTGTAGTTATTCGATGTTGCTATAATCAAGTTTGAGGTCTGGTAGGCAGGATGAATGTGTGTCTGGTGAACTTCAAGCAGGTTCAAACAAATACTAAGGATTATTAGATAGATTACATTACATTACAGGCAGTGTGTGCATTTCCTTCCTAAACAAGCATCTAAGAGCAGAACCAGTGCTAAGGTGAAAGGGCAGTAAGTTAGCTACCTACTTTTTATTTAAACAAATGAGACAAATAAGTGAAGACAAATAAGAACTTGGGGCGGTTGAACACCAGACGAGCTGCAGCTTTCTGAACAAGCTGCAGAGGTCTGATGGCAGAGCTTCAGGTGGTGAATCGACATCCACTCCGAAATGTCTGCCAGGCATGCAGAAATGCATGCCTCCACTTGTGTGTCAGAGGAGGGAAATGTCAAGATCAGCTGGGTGTCATCGGCATAGCAGTGGTAGGAAAAGTCATGGGAGTGGATAACAGAATCAAGAGATGTTGTGTAGAGGGAAAAAAGAAGGGGACCCAGAACCGAACCTTGCGGAACCCCAGTAGTGAGCCTGCGTGATTCCGACACTCTCAGCGTCACCTGGTAGGAGCGACCCGTCAGGTAGGATGCAAACAGGGAGAGTGCAGAGCCTGAGACACCCATCCCCTCAAGGGTGGAGAGGAGGATCTGGTGGTTCACCGTGTCAAACGCTGCAGACAGGTCCAGGAGTATCAGGACAGAGGAGAGTTTGCTCTAGCGGCATGGAGCGACTTTGCACTGTCACTGCAAGGAGGGCCGTCTCGGTCGAGTGACCCACCTTGAACCCGGACTGGTGGGGGTCCAAGAGGTTGTTCTGGTGGAGGTACAAGGACAGTTGATTAAAGACAGCACGTTCAAGAGTTTTGGATAGGAATCGTAGAAGGGAAACCGGTCTGTAGTTTTTGACCTCAGAGGGGTCAAGTGTTGGTTTCTTCAGAAGGGGGGTGACTCTGGCAGTCTTGAAAGCAGAGGGAAAGCAACCAGACACCAGAGATGTGTTGATGAGGTGGGTCAGGAAGGGAAGGAGTTCAGGTGCAGTAGACTGAAGGAGAGGAGAGGGGAGGGGACCAGGTCAAGGGAGCATGTGGTGGGGTGGCTAGATGTAACAAGGTCCAGGACCTCGTTTTGGGAGAGGGGAGAAAAATGGGGTAGGGCAGGAGGTGGGGAGGGAAAAGATGGAGAGGGTGGTAGAGGGAGGGGTGGAAGGTGGACAGGTGTGGTTGGTGCGTGGAGCACCAGCCGGGGGGTGAGGGAAGGAGGTCTAGTGTGTGTGTGTGTGTGTGTGTGTGTAAAAAGGGTAACGTCAGTAGAGAGAGTAAGGGAACCTACACATCAAGTTCAGAGAGTTGAGTTATGTTTGGGCTCCTAGACTTTCTCCCCATCACACCAGTGGAGCACATCAGTATTTCGTAGTGATCTAATGGATTTGGAGCCTCGACGTGTAGTAATCAAAATGCCAAAAGAGAATGGTACATTAGTTATATCTGCCCGAAAAAAAAAACATGAGGATTATGGATTCTCACTCTCCCCTTTGGTTATTTGGTCTGTGGTGAAATAAACACAGTTTTATTCCAATAAACACACACATCTACACGTCCTTGTTTCAGAACAGACAATACAGTACATTTCTCAAAGACCAGTCAACAATCTTAACTTTTTCTTGTCAAAACCACCAAATTCCTACTGCTGAGCAGCCAGCATGAGGGCTGAGTGAAGGGAGGGGGGAAGGAAGACTAAAACAAATATCATGTCATCTGCCCGGCTCCATAAATTGAACCTCATGTTATCACCTAAAAACACACAGTTCTATATTTCAGCTTGGAGTGTTTCCGTCTTCCTTGCAGTCACCTTTTACAATAGGATTAGTGCCAAACTGAGTAAAGAAAGCAGAGGAAGGGAGGATAAAAAATGGACTAGGATCAGCGCTATCACTGATGGAGCCTGAGCCCCCTGAGGGAGAACTCCTCTACATCTCTCTGTTTGATTTGTTCTCTGTCATCTAGTCTGTAGCCAGTGGGCTGAGGGTTGTTTGCTTGGCACTACATGGCCCTTTTATCTGTCAGTTGAGAGGAAACGGCGCTGTGACCAAATGCTGAACCCTCCTCCTCCTCCTCTGAGGGAAAGAGGCGGTGACCCGGGGGCGTCGGGCCGCCGTTGCCAGATAGCTGACGTTTACCGTTGTGATGATTGGAGCGGTGACACCGGGCAGGTTCATCCGTTGCGTTCGCCACAATACAGGACGGAAGCAGAAGCACAACCCTACACCCGCAACTCGCTCTTACCCCGGCCTTGCCTCGGCACACTTTATAAAGATGACCTATCTGCAGTACTTAAGTGAATTTAGATAGACATCGATATCCTCATAATAAAACACCTCTGTCTCACTCCAACTGATCACTGGCTGTCAGTGTTTGGAAGGGCCTGCAGTCCCGATCGATTGGAAAATAAATTACCACCGGCAGCCCAGACCTTCACCAGAGGGCTGAGGAAAGAGGTTGAGCCTCAGCTGCAATTCAGCTGTAATCAGCCCTGTTACTTGAAAAATTATTGGGAAATACTTGCAATAATGAGGCACGCATGCAGAATGCAGGCGGGGGGGGGAAGCATACGGAAAAGCAACAGATTTGTCTTGATTTTTTTGACTCTCTCTTCGGGGATTTACTGAGACAGCTAAGTGTTTTTGATTGGCACCGGGGGCCCTCGGCCTCATTCCTCCAGTCGGCGGGCTTCTCTCCGAGTCAGCCGAGCGTGTAAACACACATCAGCTTAGCGGGCGCCGGTGCTGCCCTTTGCAGGTGCTCACTGTCAATCCGGGAGGTGCTAAAGTAAATAAAAGTCCATCGCTCTGACAACTCCGGCGAGGCTCTGACCATCTGCAGTCAGGGCCTCCTAGACTGTATGGGGTGTACGTATAAGCACAGCCACTCACACTGTAGCACTCATCAGATGAAGTAGCATTATTGAAACACACAGCAAGGACGTGCAGTTGTCAAATCTTTTAATTGATCTGGGAGCATTTGCTTCGAGTCTACCTGCTGAGTTTGCACAATTCAGTTGATTTCACTTGAGTCAGGCGGGAGTAATCAGCCTGCTGTCTTTCTGGAGTGAACCTGATTGGCTTCTTTGTAAATGAGAGGCATCTTTAAGAATGTATAAAAGACTTGAGGACGCAAGAGAGCGGTTAACAGCAGCTCGAAACGTGAACGGCCTGGTGAAATCGTAGACGAGGAAAAGCAGACTGTTTAAATATTGACTTAACTTTGATCACAATATTCTGAGCTCATTTTGATTAACATCCATATTTAATGAAACGAACGCAGCAGACGGGAATGTGCTTCTGCAGCGGATCATTTGCTGTGGATGGGGGTGGACGTTATTAGACAGATAAAGATCGGGCCCTTATTCTATATCATAGATTATATTTGTTCATTCTTATTTCATACAAATATAGTATATATATATATATATATATATTCTGAGTTCATTTCAGTGGTATCCGCACACCTAACTACTGCATTGCAAGGCACTGTGTTTAATGGTGCTTAAATGGTGCTTGCTGACGAGTTTTCATCCATCATCAGGCGACAGCGACGGCGTATTCTCCTCAGCAAGCATTAAAGGTGCACTGCAATGCGGTCTGCTACATGTTCTGGATGTAATAACTATAAAACCAACATATTTTATGGGCTGTGAAGATCCCTATTATCAATTTGAAGTCTTTATGTTAATACTGGCTTGGGTCAGGTGTTAAAAGTGATATTTGCATTCACATCCTACATCTTACACACAGCTGAGCCGTCCAAACATCTGTGGTGATTTCCATGTGGGTCAGCCGCCAGCCGCATTGATGTCTGCATTAGCGTCTCCTGGCATACAGATGAGGTGGTGCAAGGGGAGCTCTGCAGCTTCTCACTAATGAGGTTGAGAAATAGCCCCACTCCGAGCAGGTAAGGCCGGACCGCCTTGACCTTTAACACCCCGTAACCATCCGTCACGAGGCGCCTGACAGATTGCAAACAACTGGCCGAAGCCCCGGCCAGATCATGCATATCATTCACTGCGGCGAGGCTCGCTGAGTCTGTCAGAGAGGCCATCAGTCCTAAGACTGCTCTCTTTCTGTCTCCCCTCTCTCTTCCTCCAGGGAGCGATATCATGTATACAGTTGTTTTCATCATTTATCAAAAACTAATACAATTTTTTACTCAGTTGATACTTTTTATTGAAGAATTCATTATTTAGAATGGATAAATCAACATTTTTCACATTTTGCTCATTTTAAATTGAAATATATCTGAATATCTTGTTTGCACACCACTTGGTAGGTTTCCTCAACTTGCTGTCACCATGTATTTCATTCACACATAAACACATGTATGCTCCTAATACACAGCGTGAGTTGTCTTTTAACAACTATATACCAGATATTTCTAAATTCACATGGTCCTCTGTGTTATTATCACTACTGCTAGCGCTTTTACTTTGAAAAATATTTGAATATTGTAGTCTTCCAGTGTTCATATGAACTGGAGGCCCACTTCACTAGTCTGGCAGCATCATGAGTCTTTATAAGGTTCATTCCTCTTGGCTAATGGATTAGCTCTCATGTCACCTCGAGTATAAGAACTGTTTGTAAAACTTGCACAGGATATTTATGGGTGATTTCTGAAGATTGTAAAATATAGTATTTGGACGCCACAGCCTTGATCAATAATACTATTACCCATAACAGCATGGTTATGGTCACAAGTGCTGCCAAACATTCAATAAAGCATGACCTTCACCAAGGGCCCTGGCGTGGTCCACACCAACAAAACAATTATCACCACTCGTTTCCACCATACGTCATTGTTTTATCAAATCCGCCGGTCGATGGCTGATTATAGCACCGCCTGCGTTTTACACACCTCTCATCGCGGCGTAAGTCAATACAGATGCTAGCCACATTATAGCCATCATAATAATGCAGCGGAGGCTTAGGATATGAGTTAATGTCTCTCTTTTATACAAGCCTGTTAAAAATTATGTCAAATAAGAGCTGATGTTTTATTAACTTCATTTATGTGAAACCAAAATGTTGTGGCATGTTGGGAGTGAGGAGCCTCTCAGCCTCTCTGTCACCGGATGTGACATTCATTAGATTGAGGCCGTCACAACATGAGACATTTTTGAAAAGAAAAAAACGGCAACAAAGACTTCAAACGTGACATTGTTCTCTCTCTCATATCGACTCTGAACCTGTGAGTGGAGAACTTCAGCCAGGCCCCGGGACAGTCGCGTTATACAACCGCTATCATCAAACGGCTTCAGAGTGAGTTTTGCTGCGTGCGTCTCATCTTCCATAAAGCAACCGGAGTGATAAAAAAGAAGAAGGTCTCTTATCGCTTTCTCCGCTCTCCGTCCACGTCCTTCCATTTAATGAGGCTGCTCTTCTCCTCTTTTATGGTCGTGTTAAAACATGTCAAGGCGTAAAAAAAAATTATTACACCTCATTGTCGTGACATTTAAATGCAAGCACGCCTTCAAAGTCATCCGGGGACGCGTTTTCTCTCCCTGCAGAAATGTCAGACTAATAAGGTACAAACAGCCGCCGTAATCCGATGCAATATACATCTTTAAGACACAATCGATGTAGACAGCAACATGTCTGAGTGTCTCTTCCCAACTGAACCCACACACGAGGGAGTAGGAGGGAACAGGCTGGTTACTGGGAGGAATGGGCAATGGGAGCTTTAATGCTTGATAATAAGCATCACTCCGTCACTTTCACCAGGTCACGGCGGGAACATGTGTCCCTGTGTGGCTCCACTTACATTCATAGCACGTTGCCAATCGTGCAGGAACCACTCGACGCTACAAAACAATCCCAAGAAAAGTGTTTTTGACGTGATTGACAAATCGTCTGGCGCTCCACGCAGGTTAAAATACATGCTACGAGTTTAAGAAGAAAGCCACACAATGGGCAATTATTGGAAGAAAGGTGAACAGTGCCGTAGAACCACAGGACCCCCCCCCACACCCTCTTCCATGTGTCAACACTAATAGATAGCTGTTGAGCTCTCAGGGTGGCGGGGTGTTTTCACCAAGGGACAAAAGGTTGCTGGGATAAAGTGGAGCTGTGCAGGGTTGGGATGTGGTGTGATGACAGAAGAGATGTGGGTGTCGGCGGTGGTGTCGGCGGCAGCTGTGGCATTGATGGTGCCGGGGTGTGTTTGTGTATGAGATTGTGTGTGTGTGTGTGTGTGTGTGTGTGTGTGTGTGTACAGCAGGGACCTCTGCAGTGCTGCTGACTGCCCAGATTAAAGGATTATTGCCTTCGCGGCCGCTTCGACACCTTTAAGTCAGTAAGACAGTTCCAATCCTTTTTCCCCCCATGGCTAAGATAGAAAAATATTAATATCGTATTACTATTGTTACACCACCTACTGACTGAGGTAACAGTGAGTGGTGTGTGCAGAATGTTAACTAATGGTCAGGTCACACCAATAACCCCAAACCCTCGTCAAGATAAACCAAGTGATCCTCATGTATCTGTTCACCCACACCCTCGCCTCCATCACCCCCAATACAAGCAGACACTGACAAATGCGCGTGCACACATAGAGGACTTGTAGGGGTCAACGGGGGGATTGTGCAGCCCAGTACAGCCACCCACACCTCATATATACGCCCCGCCACACAGGCAGGGAGGCAGGGTATCCGTCTCCCAGAGCAGCTCTTAATATCACGTGACAGAGGCCCTTTGGGTGTCATACCGGAGGCAGCCAGCACATCCATCTGAGCCCTAAAGAGACCCACGCCTCCCTTTAGTAGAAGCCGGAAACCAATTTATCCTGGAGAGCAACACCGCGGAAAGGCCTGTGGAGATTGCGGTTGGTCATAATGCAGGTGATGAGCACAATCAAATTTGGTCGAAAGCCCCCGCCGCATGCTCAGCGGGACTCCGAGCTCCCAATAACGTCACTCTGCCTCCTGATCGTCCACAGCGAGATCCCTGGCTTCGCCCACCCCCCGCAGCCTCTCGTGTCATGCCAGAGTGGATTTGACACATCGGTGGTGACAAGCGCGGCCCCGGCCTGATCTGCCGCCACCACGGGCCAAATGACCCACATGGAGATGGTCAATGCATGACCCTGACAGTCACCGCCACAAAGATCCGACTCACCCGGGGTCTAACAACCGAGGCCTCTGATCTGAATCAGACCTCACAATTTTGACAATTTTAAGCCTGCAGAAAGGGAGCGCCACTTCAAGATGACAGGAAAAGCTGAGAAGATTAAAAAAAAAACAGTAACATGCAACTCAATTCCAGCAGAAAATGATTGTGAGCAATTCCCTCATACCAGGACTATTTCTTGACTCTATACCATTTTGATACCATAGTGCAATGAAAAACAAAACTAATAAAGATTTGGGTCATCACAGGTGGCTCTCCGTTGCTGAGGAGGGGAGGCTGGGTGGGAGGAAATGGGAGAGAGAGAGGGAGAGCAGCTGTGTTGGGGTGTATTGCACTGTCCCTGTCAGGCCTGGCTTATTGAATTGATGTCACTCCTTTAAACTCCATTGGGTGCGTGACTTGGGTTGGATGACTGTGTGTGTGTGTTTGTGTGTGTGAGAGAGAGAGAGAGAGAGAGAAAGAGAGAGAGAGTTGCTGTAATATTGATAACTATGGTTTCCCTGTGAGTCTGGAGGGCCTGGCAACCTTCTAGAGACTCAAGGAGGTTTCTGAGCCCCAGGCTTTGCACTCGCCACTCCAACAAGATCGAATGCACACTCAAGTCGGCACATGTGTGTGTTTGTGAACATCTGTGTGTGTGTGTGTGTGTGTGTGTGTGTGTGTGTGTGAGGGTGTGCAACACTACCCCTCCCACACACCTCCAAATACAGCTCTAAAATGGCGGCCAGGGATCGGTGTTAAAACTCTCTCACTTGTAAAAACGTCCTTTCTTTTTTTACTGCATCGGGCCTCGCGGTCTGTCTCCGTGAGATTGTTGTCAAAAGGTTCTCAGCCATTACCAAAGGGAAAAATCAATATGTGATTGAAAAGGTAACTGGTCCTTGGTGAGAGCCCCTTGCAGGCCCCTGGTGAAATTGTGCATTTAATCCAATTTATATGGAGGCCTCAATTCATGTGTGAAAGAAGCTGAAATGAAAGCGTCCTCTGATGAAATGGATGTGCTATTTCCCTTTTGACGACGGCGGGAGGATCTCACTGCTCATAAGTCACCATGTGAAGAGCATGAAAATGATTTGTCGACGTGTCACAACTATTTTACTCTGAAAAGATCAAATGTTGATACGGCGTGAAGTGTAATTCAGTCCCGGTGCCCTCGTCCCCCCTCTCGTTCTTTCTCTCATCTTATCAGGGTAGCAATTACAGTTAGAGCTCAACTCCGAGATTAATCTGGTAATATCACACGGACTCGGCCGCTGCCTGCTTATTGTCGTCTTTTCACTGCAGCAGATGCAACGTTCAACGGGACATTTAATATTATTACCTTTTGCCGATTCTGCTCCGTCACAGTGAAGCACCGTGGGGACGATCAGCATGTTGCAACACTGGATAAGCAGATGTGCTGTTTCTTGCATGATGCAGCAAAATGCTAAATACATTGATGCACCGCTACTGATGGTGCATTAATGAAACAGAACAGAGGACACACAGTGGTTTTGCACTTTCAGTCCATGCATTAATAAAATCTCTTCCTCCCTCTCTCTCTCTCTCTTTCTTCGCCTCCCTCCCACCCCTCCTTCCTCTTATGAACCACCATAACTAATGGCCCCTCTGTTCACTAGTTACTGTCCAGCCTGGCTGTATAGCACAGCAGAGTAATAGACTATTGACATTTTGCAAATAGGTTTATACGAGGGTGAAATAAATATGACACTGTTATTGCACTAACACATTTTAATATGCCTGCTAAGCCGCAGTGATCGATTCTCTACCCACGGAGAAGAAATCTACCCACGGAGAGCATTTGTAGGCGAGGTATTCAGAGTTGCGTCACTTTCCCCCCTCACAGCTCTTGTCAGCGCGATGTCAGACCGGTCCTGATGCTGTCTGCCGAGGTATCAGTCAGTGAGACAGGTCTGACCGCGATTGTTTTTGCTGTGTGTTAGTTGCCTGTACTCATTAGATGCTGAAAGATTGACAGGCCTCTCCACCCCAGCCCCGCCAAGTGAAGCCCTGTGAGCACTAGCAGGTCGTGAGCAATAATGAATCACTATTAGCCTGGGTCACACCGGCTGACAACCAATTTAAGGTGCAGGAGAGGCTGCAGACGATCACGTCCAGGTAAATGTCTAACTGCTCTATCTGGTATTCCCTGAGGACATATCAGCAGATAAGACAGATGATATCTTACATCCTGATATTTGTCTTTTTAGCTGGAGTCATTTAGTATTGCATTTAGATGTAAAGCAACAAGAACACAAGATCCTCTTCTGTGTTTTAGCAGAAAGTTCAGCATCCTATGTGCCTCAAGTCGCAGGTGCTTGACTTCGCCATAACTGAGGACATTCTGACATCTAGTGGTGTTGTGTATTTACAACACCAGCAAAATGTGCTCACTGGTTTCATTTCATGACGAAAAAAGGTGTTTTTCAGCTTTTACTGTGCCCAGAGTCTGCAGAAGAGATCTCAAAACACGGCGATGGCACTAGTTGTTCCTGCTTTCTGCCAGTTTCCTGGATTTGGAACAGAGTAGGACAGCTGGAGGATCACTTGTAACAGTTGTGTGTGTGAATGGAAACCAAATCTCTCACCTGCCCCATATGCTATGGAAACCAGTAGTTCTCCATTGCAGTCACAGTTTAGTTCCTACAGCATAACCGGGATACCAGAGATGATGTGAGGTGTCCTGTGTGTAGGAAAGACTGATGGGTGAACCCTTTACTTGGCATGTTGCTCAAAAGCATTATGAGGCAGCATAAGCATGATTATAAACATGTTATAAGTGCATTATAAGACACACAATGAGCAAAAACTCAGCTAAATATTGTTCAGTGTATTTGGATTATGTTCCACTTAAACATTTCATCTTTGTTTTCCCGCTCTCGGCACCCTGACCGTCCTGGAAGTGGGATCCCTCTCTACGTGGTCCTTGCCAAGGATGAGGTTTTCATGGGAGTTTTTCCATTGAGGGTCTAATGTGCGGGGTGTCCTTTTCATTTCTTGTCTCACAATGTGGCGTTGTGAAGCCCTTCCGGACTGTAAGTGTGCTTAAGGGTTATATAAATTTTGCTTTGACTTTAAGTTGAATATGTTTGTGATGCCCTGTCATAAAATAACACTTTATTGATGAACCTTCCAGAAGGCAAGTGAAACAATTCCTTTATATTATCCTTTTCCAGTCACATGTCAAAAAAGCACAGGGGCCATGAATGCTCTCTAGCTGGAGATGATGAAGCTCAATTAAAACTTTTGGAAGTTTCCAGTTTACTTATTGGCCTAGTTAAGACAGACCAGCCCTTAAATGAACGGTAACAGGTTTGATTCTCACATCAGCCAGAGTGTCCATCAATATCAGCGTCCTGTCAAAGTGTCCTTCAGCAAGACACTGACCCTGACTGCTTCATTAGACAGATGCCTAAAATGGAAATGTGAAATATCAACATTATAAAACGATCATATTATGATTAATACCACTGCCAAGCACTTACTGGGGTGAAAGCGAGGCTGTGGTCTTTTGTAAAACTTTGCAAGACTATTCTGTATTCTGTCTCCTCATTTTTGTGACTTGTCTAGCAAGGTAAACTCTCCTCACACCAAATCCCAACAACAAACTCTATATGACTCACACCAATTATGAGTCACACAAATATTAACTCGATGTTATATTTCCCCCACTGCCCATTCCATACAAATAAACTATTATCCTCAGGCACGCTTTAGTGGTGAATCGTGACTGGTCATCTTTTCCTATGTGTACGAAATAGCACTTGTTATCATTACCAAAGGCCTTTAAGTGAAAAGTTGGCGGGAAGACGCCTGAATGTGACTACAATAAGTTCTGTGTTCCTTTCCAAAAGGGCTGCTGAGAGCGCAGCACGCTCTAATCAGGGATCATAGGCCTCAACACAGCATGTATCGAACTTCAAGCCATTGATGACCTAACCCGTGCAACATGCTGTGAAGAGGAGGAAGTCTTCCATACAATCAGGAGAGGTCTCTACTTAATGTGTGTGATTCTGAGGGCTACAATCAAGGATAATGTGGAGACCGGAGAGCGGGGCAACTGGTCAAAGTATTTTTTTTTTTTTAAAGTATATTTTTTTGGTCTTTTATTGAGAGAGAGATAGTGAGGAAGGTATGGGAGAGAGAGGGGAGGACATGCAGCAAATGACCGAGGGCCGGATTCGAAACCTGGTCGGCTGCGGGAAGGACTGAGCCTTATGGTACGCGCCCTACGCGGTGAGCCACCGGTGCGCCCCGCAAGTGGTCAAAGTAGACAGTAAAATTGGGCTTTGAAGCATAAGACTAGTAGCAAATAAAGGGCAGGTGCACAGTGCAATCACAGCATGTGATAAGTAGAAGGGAATCCTGAAAGTAATTCGAGAAATGCTTGAGAGTGAGGACAAGTGAAATTATTACCCTACCACTAAAACAGATCTATACGTATTTAAGGATACATACACAGAAAGGTTTTCCCATTTCCTTTCACAGTTGCAGTCTCATGCATCCTCTGCACCTTCATACGACCAAATAACCTCAGACAACTTTGACAAGTGGCATGGTGCGAATTTTGCTGAGACCTGAAAATACCAGATGACTGTGACTGCGCAACATTTGACATGAGACACGAGAGAGCGTCTTTCTGCCAATCGCCACTAGATGGTGGTGTATGTTTAGCCAATCTCAATGCTGAATATGAACCATCTTGGAAACCACTGAGAACGGCCAGCAGATTCTGATTCAAGCACGACACCCTATATGATAAATTCATGTTTTATAATCAGTATATTTTCATGTTTGCTTCATATGTATTGCAATGTTTTAATTTTTCATATTTTATGTTCATAGTCTTATACAGCATTGATTAATGTGAGATTGATTTGCGCATGAGAATGTAAATGCTTTCATTATTGTTGGGTGCAGATCGTGGGTAAGCATTTTCCTTGGGCAGTGTTTGGACAGTAAAGTGAGATGTTGGAGTTGGTGAAGGGTTAAAATTGTCTGCCTGTCTGACTCCGCCTTATTTGGGTGACTCAGCAGGAGTCAGGAAGCAGGAAGTCTAAACAGTCACTTAGTTCAGAGATACGTATCTCTGCAACTGGAGTTTGGGTTTTAGGTAAGTTTCACTTTAACTTTTCTTCTATTAAATGGACTATAAATAAATTACCATTAGGCTTTAAGAATGTCAGTAGTGTTCATAAGGTAAAGGCACTAGACTACAATGTCATAAGGAATGAGTCTAGATGTAAACAAGGGCTATCTCTGTTTATCCAGCAGCCCTGCCTTTGCCCTTTGTCCTACTTTCCATTTCAGAGGAAAACAGGAGCTCAGTGCGGGTGGCAGAATGGCTGGCAGGCTCTCGCTCCCAGAAGTGGACCTCTCCTGCCCCATATGCTGCGATATCTTCAGAGACCCGGTCGTCCTCAAGTGCAGCCACAGTTTCTGTGCGTCCTGCCTGCAGCAGTATTGGGCTCCTCGGGCACAGAGCCACGACTGCCCTCTCTGCAGGACAGAGTCTCTAGATGAGCCCGTGGCCAGTCTCACCCTGAAGAACCTCTGTGACTCTTACGTCCAGGACAGTGGAGGTCTGGAGGTCCCACCAGGAGAGCTGTACAGTGATCCCGAGGAGATGTGCTCTCTCCATGGGGAGAAGCTCAAGCTCTTCTGCCTGATAGACAAGGAGCCCATCTGTGTGGTTTGCCACACCTCCAGGAAGCACAAACAGCACGACTGCTGCCCGGTCAGCGAGGCCATCATGGATGTGAAGGTAAAGATCTGGGCTTCGAGGTACAGTGCAGAACTAAGGTGAAATAATGAAAGTCAACTGTGGCTTTTCGTGGGGAGACAATGGATATAGACAGGCTGACAAATTCAGATTATAAATTATGAGCTGTTATTAGCCAAAGGATAGGCTAATCTGTTTCTAAGCAACAGGTGTTTTCTGTCTATACAGGGGGAAATGAAGTCTGCCCTCAGCTCTTTGCAGGAGAAGAGGGAGGCTTTTGACAAAATGAGGAAAAACTATGAGGATACTCTGACATACATCGAGGTGTAGTGTTGTTCTTGATGGTGGATGATATAAGAAATCATAGCATAGCCCGTGATGGTCATTTGCAGGCCGCGTTAACACAGGTTTCATTTCAGGTCCAGGCACGATTTGTGGAAAGGCGGACCCGTGAGGAGTTTGAGAAGCTTTACCGTTTCCTTCAAGCTGAGGAAGAGGCTAGGATGGAGGTGCTGAAGAAGGAGGAAGAGCAGAAGAGTCAAACAATGAGGCAGCAGATTGACGAAATTACCAAAAATATAACCTCTCTGTCTGACTCCATCAAAGCGATAGAGGAAGAGATAGCCTCCGGGGGCATCTCGGTCCTTCATGTACGTTTTTGGATTATCAATAATGCATGAAGACTATGTTGGGCATGTATGGAGAGTTGTTTTGAGTGAAAATGCAATCTTTTTATCTTTCAGAAATGCAAGAAGACAATGGCAAGGTAAAAGGCTTATTACGTCTTTCTCTTTTTCGCTTAGTTGCATTATCAAGTGTGATGAACAGAGAGTTTGACTCATCCTGTTTTCTGTAGAGCGAAGCGCCCAGTAGAAGATCCAGTTATGGCTCCAGGAGCACTCATAGATGTGGCCAAATACCTGAGCTCTCTCAAGTACACGGTGTGGAAGAGGATGCATCAGATCGTCATATACAGTGAGTACATACTGATTAGCTTACTGTTCAGGTCATACGGAGAAATATTGCCAAATTGACTCTTCAAGATCAGCTTTATGGATTCACAAGGTGAGCAGAAGGTTATGATGTTGAATGGACTGCCTCTGCCATGTTGTCTTCAGCCCCGGTGACCCTCGACCCCAACACTGCTGCCCCATGGCTCCTGCTGTCAGACGACCTCACCAGTGTCAGCGACAGCGATGAGAGACAGAAGCTGCCTGACAACCCGGAGAGGTTCGATCCCGATACCGGTGTACTGGGCCAACCGGGCTTCACCGCAGGGAAGCACACCTGGGATGTAGAAGTGGGCGAAAACACCTGCGTGGGTTCTCGGCGTGGCTAAAGAATCAGGTCCAGAGGAAAGAGAAAGTATCTTCAGTGCTGAAGAATGGCTACTTGTCTGTGTACTTTTACCACAAAATGTACTTTGCAGGCACTTCTCCTCTGACGAGGCTCAACTTGAAGAGACAGCCTCAGAGAATCAGGGTGCACTTGGACTGCGACAAGGGAAGGGTTTCTTTCTATGACCCACATGACAACACACACCTCTATACCTTCAAGCATGTCTTCACTGAGAAGGTCTTCCCTTATTTCTGGGTAGGATGTAAGGATTGCCCCTTGAAAATCAAACCACTGGAGGTTTCTGTGAAGGCTGTTGATTATCTTTGAGAATATAGCTAATGGAATGATGAATTTGAAGCTTTGCCTTTGATTTGATTGCCTTTGTTGTTGATGAAAATCCATCTGTCTGTAATGTAATGTGATCTCTTTCTAAAAGTTAATTGCACAAACTTTTGCCTGCAATATCACTGAATAATAGTTAATAAAAAGCTGCGTGTGATTTGGCTAAAGATATTATTTTTGTGCTTAGGAAGCAACAAACTTCCCCTGCTACTTCTTCTGCCCAGAAGAAGAGATGGGAGCTTTTTTAGATTTCACATCACTGGATATAACAAGAAGTCTCAGAATCTGAAATCATACTGTGACTGGACTGTAAAGCTCTTGGTACTAGAGCTATAGGCTTCTGGATTTATAATTATTTTAAACCTTTCTCTTTTTCTTTTATTACTCAATACAACGCTCTCTCACCTTTACACCTATTTTTTCCTGAAAACATCCTACACACCTCTACCACAGCACACTCAACTTAACAACCTTATTTTGAACTACTACAAAAGTGTCTACCATGCTGCACACACGGCACCTTTTCTCTTTGAAATGCTTTGTCTGAGCTGTAACAGTATGTGACACCTTAAAATGAGTTTTACTTGTTATTTGTATTTGCAAAAAGTCTGCAAAAACTAGAGGAAAAATACATCTGCATTTTGAGTTATGATGGGATAACAAAGTTCCAAAAATGTGTTTTCCATCTGCAAGTCAAACTGTACAGTGATCCCATTGGTGTCTGGTTGTTGGTACAAAGTAGTTTCTGAGTCTAGTGGGCCAGCATGCCAGAAGCTATAAGCCCGTTAGCTTAGTATTGTTGTTGAGGATGAGGCTGGAAAATTGAGTTATGTGTTGAGTGTAACCCCAGGTGCAACTTACTGTTTACTGTGCAAAACATTCAAGATCATAATATGAAATCTGGAGAGGGAAAGTCATCATGCTGCCCTCTGGTGGTGACAAAGTGGTAAAGTGAAAAAAACTTCATACAAAGTTATATTATAGGGTACATCCAATTAATCATGAGAAGGAGTATAATACATACAACAATATGTAAAACATGAAATTTGGTATATAATGTATACAACACTTCAATTTATTGTAATTACTAAAGATGGAAGTCTTATTACAGTGGACTTTATTGCAGGTGTTATCTATTAAAACACAAAATACTCTGGTAAAGTTCATTAAGTTAGTTAGTCATGAGGGACTATTTTGTTTTTGTTTATGGGTTTTTGTGTTTTTTATTTTTTAGATTATGTTTAGATGTTTCAATATATTTACATATATAATGCCAAAAATGTATTTGACCATGCAGATAACATATTTTTGAGTGACAAAAATATATTTTGGACATACTTCCAGATATATTTTATCTACAGGCATGGGGAGAAAGTTTATTTTTACTGTCCAGAATATATTTCTAATGAATAAACATTTTCGTCTATTTTTGTATATTTTCAAAGATATATCTAAACATATTCTGAGCTATATGTGAAATATAATTTTTTTGTTGTTGTTTTATTATTGATATTTGTAGTAGTAGTATATGTCACGTTCCTCCCCACACCCACTAATTGAGACGGTCAATTAAACGGACCTCTTGCTGCACCACACGTCGAGTTTGGCCACAATTGCTTCAGCTCAAGTTTTTCCCTTGTGTAAGTCTTGAGAGTTATTATATAAAGAGAGTTATTTTAGAGTTATTTATTATTTATAGCTTTCTCTGGGCACATTTGAATCGCGTGAATCATATTGAAGGTCAAAGTGAGGCTGTAACTAGTTACAGGCCTAGCTAGGACTATCGGTAGCTAACTAGTTAACTACAACCTGTTAGATTTAGTACCTCGGTCCATTAGTTATTTATAGACTGCATTCTTATGTGTAGGTAGTTTACAACAAGGTTTGTTTGTTTTTTTAACTTCACTCAGCTACAATTGTGAAATTGTGTTGTTACACCGACCATTGGTAAATAAAAAGAGGGGTTAAAACCTCCACTAGGTGATGATTATAAGACAGGGACCATTATAAACAGAAGTCAACTATATTTTCAGAAAAGCATTAACAAGTAGTTAAAGTTTTTAACTACTTGCTATAATGCATACTCCTTCATTTAAAGAACTGTAAAGGCTGAAAAGGTGGGTAAACTATTCAGCCTGTATGAAGCTGGTTAAAGCTTAGGTGGTCTAGGTGGGTTTACCCTCCACTACATCCCTGGTGGCCATATATTAAACACGGAGTGATAACAAACAGCTTCTCCTCTCTAGGAAGTGGGAGATGACTGACCTTTCATCCAGAAAACGGAGGAACAGAAAGAAGGCAGCAGATGCCTTCTCTCCAGAGCCCCCATCCAAGTCATCCAAGGTCACCTTCCTGAGCCCCTCTCTTCTCCTCCTGGAAGTCCCTGCTGACACCAACACCAGCCTCCCAGTGTGGGACGCCGTGAGATCCCAGCAGGTCGACGTTGCGTGGAGTGTCAACCCATATGGCGTCAACATTCATTTAACCCCTATTCCTGCTGCGCGAGGTAAGACTGCAAGTCCTAGCGAGAGGGATATTTCATCCAACACGGCACAGACTACCCTTCCTTCTAGCATCATCCAGCCTCAAATTATCATCCAGCCCATAGCTCAGCAAAGCGCCGCCACCCAGAACACCTCCAGTATCCTCCTCACCTTCCCCCAAAACAGCCCCCAGCCGCTGCCCAGCACCGGCCCTCCTGGGCAGCTACAGAATATAGCCCCCAACCCAGTGATGACCACCTCACTCATCGTCTCCCTGCCTGTCATCATCACCCAGCCCCAGTGTGCACCCCAGCCCAGCACATCTGCTAAGAAAGAGGTCTTTTCCATCACCCAGACCCCGACAGGTACCCCGACTAAGCCGCCAGCCCCGCGGGGCCCCGTGTGCCCCGTGTGGCCCTTCCACACCAAGGGCAACTGCAACGTCCAGATCTGCAACAATTTCCTCTTGACTTTCTGTCGTACAGGCGGGAAGTGTAAGATGCACCACACTCCTTACCCCTTCCACTGGCAGCTGTGGTGTGTGACCAACCACCAGTGGGTCGACTTCCCCCCTCGTGCTCAGACCCTGTTGGAGAGGATCTACTGTGACGTAAATCAAGTCATGGTTAACATCAAGGATGGGTGAGTAAGAGGGCAGGGCTGGAGATAGATATATATAGAGATATATATATGACATGTAAACTAAGGAAAGGAAAAACACCATTCTCAGGGTTTTTATTGTGTTGATGGTAAAGGGAGGAGCTCTTCTTCATTCAAAAACAAGGAAAATTCAACAGATTTTACATGTAATCTCACAATGCTGTTGTCTTTGTAGTTGTCATGTTTACACACTCGATTTTCAAACTATGGACTTGAACAACACCTCCAAGTATGACGGGGTAAGAAGACTGTCAAACACCGATGACCCAGCCAAGAACCCTTACTTCCCCAGCAAGTTGCAAATCTACTGGTACAACCTCACCTGGCAAGAGTACACTGAGGTTAAGGACCTCTTTCTCTCGTCTCTCTTTATCTGCTCTGCTTTGCTTTCATAGCCTTTTTCTCCTCTTCCTACCCTCCTCGCTGTCTCTCTCTTATCTTTCTCTCCTCTCCATAGTCCTCTATTGCTCTCCTTTTATCTCTGTCCCATTCTCATTTTGAGTTTTTGTTGGATTCACCCTCAGAGCTGCTGATTCTCATGGAAAATGTGCTTCTTGCACATTGACTGACATGTCTCCTTATAGGATGTGTCCAAGTTGCTCCTAAAGAAGATGAAGGACAAGGAGTCGGAGACGTCCTTTCACATCGGCTCCCAGGAGTACACAGTGGACTTCACTAGTATGACCCAGACCAACCTGACCACAGGGTACCAGAGAGGCGTTCGCTGCAGACCTGCCTACCGCTCCGCTGCCTCCATGGAGCCATACCTGAAGTAACTACCCTGCCTCTTTTCTCTCTCCACTTCACTCACATACAAGCTGTGGTGAGACCGATACATTGGTTTGATATCGGACCACTGTTGCCCTTTTATTACAAATCAGTTATCTGCAAATCTTCCACCTCTTGATATGATGCAACTGGTTACATATCTTTTGTAAATTGATCAGCTTTACCTGAATTGATTCTAATGCAACATTTTCCACACAAGTGTGCCTAAATATGCTATTGTGCCTTTAAACTATTATTACTTATTATTATTATTATTACTACTATTATTATCAATGTATTTCCCCCTGGATTTCAATTGAGAGATTTAGTGTCCCATGGTCTACATACTGTTTCTGCCAAGAATAAACTTATGGGGAAACATTTAGGGCTGCACAGTTAATCATGTATAATTGGTTTCCACATTTAATAATCAGATAATATTGTCATATCAGCAATAATGAAACATTTCATTTCATTTAGAGCATCCATTGTAGTTGACACCTGCTCTGACTTGTCTATGGCTTTCAGATGTATAGGCTACCAGTTTGTGAGATATTGCCTTTAGAATGGTCCCATATCTTGTCATAGCCAAGTTAATAGTATGGCAGTGCATTCTAACCATTGCTTTGGTCTTCCCTTCCCCTTCCTGTTCTAACTCCTCACACCCAGGACAGGAATCCTGAGTGGGTCCACCCAGCCTGTCGGTGAGCTTCCTGCGGCCAACTTCAGCGTGGACCCTCTGGAAGAGTTCAGCTGCTGGTACCCCCCGGTGTGGAGCCTTTCCTCTGAGCAGGACTACAGCCTGGTGGACGTCCCGGCAGGCACGCGGGCCTACCTGAAGGTCCAACAGCTGTTCTACCAGAGCCTGCCTGAGACCAAGGTGGATATCATCGGCATCCAGCAAATCCAGAACCTCCTCCACTGGGACAAGTTCCAAAGGTTTGGCTGCTGTTTGTCTCTTCTTGTGTGTAGCATTGATGGAGAGGTATTACAGGTATTTTCTGTACTTGCTTTGAAAACTCTGTTATGGAGGAGACTAAAGTTAAACTATGTTCTAAAGTCATGTAGGCTGAAGGTGAACTAAGTAAGTAGGATTCAACCAATATGAGTTTTTGTGGCAATAAAATACTTTCCCAGCAGCACCCTCAAACCAATTGAGAGATTTTTAGACTAAGACTAGAAGTGAGGCAATTCTACCTTCAAAATAAAAGCGTACAATTGGTCACTGTCACTTTTGGTAAAAAATAATCATTAGGTTATGTTGATGTGGTGTGAACAGCACTTTTTGAAAACTCACTTAGGTACTTTATATTATTGAGTGTTACTCGTGTTGGCTAATCTACTTTTCTCCTTTTCTACTTTTTCTGATCTTAAGTTCTCGGTACTCATATCGGTTCTGAATTGTTATTGGTGCACCTCTAGCTGATAAATATAAGGCCAATATCAACACAGTATATCAGCAACCTGATATATCGGTCAAACCGTAGTTTGCATGCGAGTGGAGAAAGATTAAGACAAAGAGAGAACAGAGGCAGGATACTTACTAAATACGTATGTGTGGCATCAAAACACTTGAACCTGCAGCACAAATACATTTCCATTGCAGGTACAAGTCCTACATGCTGAAGTGCCACACCATGACGCAGGAGCCTCTGGAGAGGCACCTCTTCCATGGCACTACCGAGAAGTCCGTGGAGGACATCTGCCACAACAATTTTGACCCACGTGTGTCCGGGATCAATGGAGTAGCCTACGGTTATGGCTCCTACTTCTCCTGCAGCGCCGAATACTCCAGCACTTACTCAGTCAAGTCGGGAGTGGATGAGGTCTGCCACATGTTCCTGGCCAAGGTCCTGGTGGGAAAGGTGAGCATGGGAAAGAGAAGCTACCACCGGCCCCCACCCCTGAGCTCCAAGACAAACCAGTACCGTCTCTATGACACCTGCGTAGATCGCTTGGAGAAACCCTCCATCTTTGTAGTTTTTGATAGTTGTCAGTGCTACCCATACTACCTCATCAAGTACAAGGACCTGCCCAAAGTGATTGATTTGGCAGAGTGAAAACGAGGTGGATAAGGGGGGAGTTCGTTGGTTGTTGTTGTTAATTGTTCAGATTGATCTTGAAGGAGTCCAGTTGTAAGATGGACAGAACTGTTATCAAATCTCTTGTGGAGCTAGAATATATCGATTATGTGCAATGAAGTTTTGCTTCACAACAATGAGGAGATGTAAGCAGACAAGTTGAAACGTCAGATTGTATTTCCAAAGTTATCAAGGCAAGCACTTTGTTTTTCAAATTATGTTTATTTTGGTTACTGAACATACATTTTATACTGATGGAAATAATTATGTTCGTTTTGCTTTCAAAGATGTTCTGGATCAAATTGAAATCTGTCATGTTTATGAAAATAAACTGTTTTTACAGAATACATTCATCTTTCAGTATATCAAAGTGATAAACACGTCTGATCATCCACTTTTTATTTATTGAAATACAGCCATAATTCTGAATTCATATCTCCAGAATGGAATGTGATTTAACAAAGTCGCTTGTAGTAAAAGCAAATCTTATATTTCAAAATATTTAATATAAACCTTTTTGCCTCTTAAAAATTTGTTCTTCATCATTTTAAATAATGATGACAAAACGTCCATAGAATGCTGGCACACAAAGTTTTTGTAACATGACTGTAACATTAAAAACAACCAGGTATTGGTAAATTGCTTGTGAAAGAGAATCATAAATGATGTATGCATCCGACAGAAAATGATGACAGCATTGTGACTGCCACTCTAAAGTATTTACCCCTTGGCTCCGCAGCAACAATGACCCTCAAGATACGGTTTGTATAATATACAGAATTTTTCTATTTCATTTTCACATAAACGTCCAGGATTAAGTTTTGTCCTAGACTACAAAATTCCTCTTCCTGGAAATGTCTACAGAAATCTTAATCTAGGACGAGGCTTAATCCATGTTCCTGTAGGCTTTTTTGGCATATCAATGCTACCTACCAATCATTATTTTAAAGTTTCATGTCTTGAAGTGACATTTAGTCAATATTTTATGACGTTTAAAGACCATTGGAAGAGATCAAACAATAAGGCATACACTTACTTGACAATAATAAATCCCTTTTTTTCTATTTCACTGTGCAACTCTGCTTTTCTGTGAGATTCCAACTTGGTAAGACACATAGGAAATCACAATATCACATAAAAATGAAACTGGTTCACAAAAACACAAAGATTTTCAATAAGACATCCAAGTCTGAATTATGCACTTTCCACATCAGCAAACCGGAGAGGGATGAGAACATGTCACTGGAAGGATATGACTTCAAAATCAGATTGAACCATACAGCCACATTTTAAGACACGAAAAGCAACAGAAAAGGCATCATTAGTACATATGTCACAACATAATCTCTAGGGCTAGAAATCATGAGATGAAAGGGTCTTTTTGCACCAGATTTCTGATAAGAGCGCCTGTCTCTGTTTTGCTTGGTGTCTTCTTTTTCTCTTTCTGTATACACACATATGCAATGGCTAAAACAACCCTTAGCATAAAATAGATTTTTTTTAAAAACTACAATAATGGACCCATGATGCTAAAGTTTTTAGGGGATTGTTTAATTTCATGTGACAACAGGGAGTATCATATCCCATTCATGTCATCAGTGAGATCTGTGTCCAATGAAGATGTGTTACTGATGATGAGGGAAGGGTCAAGGGCAGCTACTGTACATGGTTATCCTCCGAGGCTGGTGACTTACGACCATACAAATGTCCAGGTACAACAATGAGCATGTGTTCAGTCCTTCGCAAATGAGTGTGTGCAGTGAATCCAATTGGTCCTGTGAGGGGATTTAAGGGGAGACGGGAAAGGGGGAGGTGGTGGGGAAGTCATTGCAAGAGTGTGGTGGTTCACTCACAGGCCAACTTGCTGTCAAAGCTTGACAGGCCAATGGCAAAGGCTTGAAGAGCACACATGGGATAGTTAAAGTCCAGGGTGAAGATGTCTTCTGCCACTCTGCCAAACTGCATGACGATGTAGTCAGCTGGAGCGGAGGGCAACAGAGAAATATTCAGGCATACTTCAATCACTAATGTAATGTAAGCATGGGCAATTGAGAAAATGTGTAACATAGGGAATAGAGAGGAAGAGCACAAATAGTGAAGCAAATAAATATACCAGGGAAAAGCACTCAAGCACTCAAACATATTTGCTCTTTTATGAGATTTGACTGTATTTTGACTTTTATGTCATTATTAATCTCAAAAGGACTAACCTGGTTAAATAAGGGTTAAATAAATACAAAAGAATTAAACATTATAATGCTGAAATACCATGCCAACACGCCACTGGGCACCACCAAGAGGTTCAGCAGCACGGACAGCAACCGTTCCCACAATGTGCAGCTCTATCCACATCAGCTGTTTAAATTAATAATCCGGGAACATTTTCAGATAAATAAATGTCCGTTTGGTATTCACCTCACTACGTGAGAATGTGCCCTTGTCTCCCTTTTATAAGCAGTAGCAGAGAGAGAGAGAGAGAGAGAAACTGAGGGAAAGAGACTTACGGTCGTTGCCGTGGACGATCTGAAAATTCTTGACCGAGGCTTGAGTAACACGGCCATGGAAGTTCAGCACATACGACTGGGTGTCATCGTTCCACACGGGGGCCTTGTTGTGCAACTCGATCAGGTTGTCCAGTGAGTGGTTCTGCCACTTACTCAGTAGGCTCTCCTGCTCCTGTAATACAAACATATTTACATTTGCCTTTCAGCCATTTAGCTGACGCTTTTATCTCGAGTGACACTTCATATCAAATACTCGTACATGTCGCATACCACATGGAATCAAATTTAATAGGCCAGATGCTTTCACGACATAGGAGGTAGAGGTCAGACTTACATTGTTGGGCCGTACAGCGGCAGCGATGAGAAACAGAAGTTGCCTGACAACCCGGAGAGGTTCGACCCCGATACCGGTGTACTGGGACAACCGGGCTTCACCGCAGGGAAGCACGCCTGGGACGTAGAAGTGGGCGAAAACACCGCGTGGTTTCTCGGCGTGGCTAAAGAATCGGTCCAGAGGAAAGAGAAAGTATCTTCAGTGCTGAAGAATGGCTACTTGTCTGTGTACTTTTACCACAAAATGTTCTTTGCAGGCACTTCTCCTCTGACGAGGCTCAACTTGAAGAGAAAGCCTCAGAGAATCAGGGTGCACTTGGACTGCGACAAGGGAAGGGTTTCTTTCTATGACCCACATGACAACACACACCTCTATACCTTCAAGCATGTCTTCACTGAGAAGGTCTTCCCTTATTTCTGGGTAGGATGTAAGGAGTGCCCTTTGAAAATCAAACCACTGGAGGTTTCTGTGAAGGCTGTTGATTATCTTTGAGAATATAGCTAATGGAACGATGAATTTGAAGCTTGGCCTTTGATTTGATTGCCTTTGTTGTTGATGAAAATCCATCTGTCTGTAATGTAATGTGATCTCTTTCTAAAAGTTAATTGCACAAACTTTTGCCTGCAATATCACTGAGTAATAGTTAATAAAAAACTGCGTGTGATTTGGCTAAAGATATTATTTTTGTTCTTACGAAGCAACAAACTTCCCCTGCTACTTTTTCTGCCCAGAAGAAGAGATGGGAGCTTTTTTAGATTTCACATCACTGGATATAACAAGAAGTCTCAGAATCTGAAATCATACTGTGACTGGACTGTAAAGCTCTTGGTACTAGAGCTATAGGCTTCTGGATTTATAATTATTTTAAACATCTTCCTTTCTCTTTTTCTTTCATTACTCAATACCTTTTTATTATTTGTATTTGTTATTTCTATTTGCAAAAAGTCTGCAAAAAACAGAGGAAAAATACATCTGCATTTTGAGTTATGATGGGATACCAAAATTCCAAAAATGTGTTTTTCATCTGCAAGTCAAACTGTACAGTGATCCCATTGGTGTCTGGTTGTTGGTACAAAGTAGTTTCTGAGTCTAGTGGGCCAGCATGCCAGAAGCTATAAGCCTGTTAGCTTAGTATTGTTGTTGAGGATGAGGCTGGAAAATTGAGTTATGTGTTGAGTGTAACCCCAGGTGCTGTTTACTGTGCAAAACATTCAAGATCATAATATGAAATCTGGAGAGGGAAAGTCATCATGCTGCCCTCTGGTGGTGACAAAGTGGTAAAGTGAAACAAAGTTATATGATAGGGTACATCCAATTAATCATGAGAAGGAGTATAATACATAAAACAATATGTAAAACATGAAATTTGGTATACAATGTATACAACACTATTGTAATTACTAAAGATGGAAGTCTTATTACAGTGGACGTTATTGCAGGTGTTATCTATTGAAACACAAATTACTCTGGTAAAGTTCATTGAGTTAGTTAGTCATGAGGGATTATTTTGTTTTTGTTTATGGGTTTTTGTGTTTTTTATTTTTTAGATTATGTTCAGATGTTTCAATATATTTACATATATAATGCCAAAAATGTATTTGACCATGCAGATAACATATTGTTGAGTGACGAAAATATATTTTGGACATACTTCCAGATATATCAACAGGCATGGGGAGAAAGCTTATTTTTACTGTCCAGAATATATTTTTAATGAATAAACTTTTTTTTCGTCTATTTTTGTATATTTTCAAAGATATATCTAAACATATTCTAAGCTATATGTGAAATATAATTTATATTTTTTACGTTTTATTATTGATATTTGTAGTAGTAGTATTTGTCACGTTCCTCCCCACACCCACTAATTGAGACGGTCAATTAAACGGACCTCTTGCTGCACCACACGTCGAGTTTGGCCACAATTGCTTCAGCTCAAGTTTTCCCCTTGTGTAAGTCCTTAAGTTAGTTATTTTAAAACAAACCTTGAGAGTTATTATAGAAAGAGAGTTATTTATTATTTAGAGCTTTTTCTGGGCACATTTGGATTGCGTGAATCATATTCAAGTGAGGCTGTAACTAGTTACAGGCCTAGCTAGGACTAACGGTAGCTAACTAGTTAACTACAACCTGTTAGATTTAGTACCTCGGTCCATTAGTTATTTATAGACTGCATTTTTATGTGTAAGTAGTTTACAACAAGGTTTGTTTGTTTTTTTAACTTCACGCAGCTACAATTGTGAAATTGTGTTGTTACACCGACCAGTGGTAAATAAAAAGGAGGGTTAAAACCTCCAGTAGGTGATGATTATAAGACAGGGAGTCAACTATATTTATAGAAAAGCATTAACTTTTATAAGTTTTTAACTACTTGCTATAATGCATACTCCTTCATTTAAAGAACTGTTGGGCTGAAAGGTGGGTCAACTATTCAGCCTGTATGAAGCTGGTTACAGCAGGGTCTAGGTGGGTTTACCCTCCACTACATCCCTGGTGGCCATATATTAAACATGTAGTGATAACAAACAGCTTCTCTTCTCTAGGAAGTGGGAGATGACTGACCTTTCATCCAGCAAACGGAGGAACAGAAAGAAGGCGGCAGATGCCTTCTCATCCAAGGTCACCTTCCTGAGCCCCTCTCTTCTCCTCCTGGAAGTCCCTGCTGACACCAACACCAGCCTCCCAGTGTGGGACGCCGTGAGATCCCAGCAGGTCGACGTTGCGTGGAGTGTCAACCCATATGGCGTCAACATTCATTTAACCCCTATTCCTGCTGCGCGAGGTAAGACTGCAAGTCCTAGTGAGAGGAATATTGCATCCAACACGGCACAGACTACCCTTCCTTCTAGCATCATCCAGCCTCAAATTATCATCCAGCCCATAGCTCAGCAAAGCGCCGCCACCCAGAACAGCTCCAGTATCCTCCTCACCTTCCCCCAAAACAGACCCCAGCCGCTGCCCAGCACCGGCCCTCCTGGGCAGCTACAGAATATAGCCCCCAGCCCAGTGATGACCACCTCACTCATCGTCTCCCTGCCTGTCATCATCACCCAGCCCCAGTATGCACCCCAGCCCAGCACATCTGCTAAGAAAGAGGTCTTTTCCATCACCCAGACCCCGACAGGTACCCCGACTAAGCCGCCAGCCCCGCGGGGCCCCGTGTGCCCTGTGTGGCCCTTCCACACCAAGGGCAACTGCAACGTCCAGATCTGCGACAATTTCCTCTTGACTTTCTGTCGTACAGGCGGGAAGTGTAAGATGCACCACACTCCTTACCCCTTCCACTGGCAGCTGTGGTGTGTGACCAACCACCAGTGGGTCGACTTCCCCCCTCGTGCTCAGACCCTGTTGGAGAGGATCTACTGTGACGTAAATCAAGTCGTGGTTAACATCAAGGATGGGTGAGTAAGAGGGCAGGGCCGGAGATAGATATATATAGAGATATATATAGCTCCCGACTGCGTCCTCCGTGGACCTCCGCCGGACGCCGCGGCAGGAGACGGCCCGCTCCCGCTCCGTCGCTCCCGCTGGTGCTGGCCCCCGATCTCTCCGCTCCACGCGCCAGCCTCTCACACTGGCGCGTCCCTCTCACACTCACATTCACACACACGTTAAAAAGGCCCCAGCTGCAATCAGTCCCAACTGGCTGCAGCTGGAACCGGATCCAGGAAAGAAGCAGTCCACTAACTCACCTCTCTCCTGGATCCAATTAAGCCTCCCCCCACCCTCCCTCCAGTCCGCCACATACCCCCACCGCCAAACTGAGGCTGGGGAGCCGTCCGGCCGAAGCCAACTCCCCCCCCTCCCTCCCCCCCATTTGAGAGCGAGGAAGAAGGCGATAAGGGTCCCGCCCGGAACGGCTCGGAGTCGGTGGGGCCAGGTGATGCTGCGAGGTGGTGAGGGAGGCGCCTTGCCATCACCGGCCGTCCCCTGGCAGCTGGTGTCGCCACGACGGCACGGCGATGGCGATGTTCTCCCGTCTCTGCCTGTCGATTCCCGGTCAGGGAACCAAATGTGGCAGGGTGCCACATAACCGGGGTCCTTGACAGACAGAGACATAGGCAGGGGAGAGTTAATTGGCCAGCAGGGCCGTTTTATTCACCACACAACAATACCAACAATAAACCCGGCCCGGGTCTCGACGGCAGCGCGCCGTCGGCGCCGTCTCCCTCCGCCGGCGCCCTCCTTCGGTCCCGGTGGGCCAGCCGCGGAGCCCCAAGGCTGCCCCAGCCTGCCAGGCTTCCAGGGGCATCCTGCCCCAACCCCGACTGGTCAGCCCTTGCAGGTGGCTCCCGACTGCGTCCTCCGTGGACCTCCGCCGGACGCCGCGGCAGGAGACGGCCCGCTCCCGCTCCGTCGCTCCCGCTGGTGCTGGCCCCCGATCTCTCCGCTCCACGCGCCAGCCTCTCACACTGGCGCGTCCCTCTCACACTCACATTCACACACACGTTATGACATGTAAACTAAGGAAAGGAAAAACACCATTCTCAGGGTTTTTATTGTGTTGATGGTAAAGGGAGGGGCTCTTCTTCATTCAAAAACAAGGAAAATTCAACAGATTTTACATGTAATCTCACAATGCTGTTGTCTTTGTAGTCGTCATGTTTACACACTAGATTTTCAAACTATGGACTTGAACAACACCTCCAAGTATGACGGGGTAAGAAGACTGTCAAACACCGATGACCCAGCCAAGAACCCTTACTTCCCCAGCAAGTTGCAAATCTACTGGTACAACCTCACCTGGCAAGAGTACACTGAGGTTAAGGACCTCTTTCTCTCGTCTCTCTTTATTTGCTCTGCTTTGCTTTCATAGCCTTTTTCTTCTCTTTCCCCCCCCTCCTCATTCTCTCCTACCCTCCTGTCTCTCTCTTATCTTTCTCTCCTCTCCATAGTCCTCTGTTGCTCTCCTTTTATCTCTGTCCCATTCTCATTTTGAATTTTTGGTGGATTCACCCTCAGAGCTGCTGATTCTCATGAAAATGTGCTTCTTGCACATTGACTGACATGTCTCCTTATAGGATGTGTCCAAGTTGCTCCTAAAGAAGATGAAGGACAAGGAGCCGGAGACGTCCTTTCACATCGGCTCCCAGGAGTACACAGTGGACTTCACTAGTATGACCCAGACCAACCTGACCACAGGGTACCAGAGAGGCGTTCGCTGCAGACCTGCCTACCGCTCCGCTGCCTCCATGGAGCCATACCTGAAGTAACTACCCTGCCTCTTTTCTCTCTCCACTTCACTCACATACAAGCTGTGGTGAGACTGATACATTGGTTTGATGTCGGACCACTGTTGCCCTTTTATTACAAATCAGATATCTGCAAATCTTCCACCTCTTGATATGATGCAACTGGTTACATATCTTTTGTAAATTGATCAGCTTTACCTGAATTGATTCTAATGCAACATTTTCTACACAAGTGTGCCTAAATATGCTATTGTGCCTTTAAACTATTATTACTTATTATTATTATTATTACTACTATTATTATCAATGTATTTCCCCCTGGATTTCAATTGAGAGATTTAGTGTCCCATATGTAGACCATGGGACACTAAATCTCTCAATTGAAAGAGGCTTTTCCACGCTGCCAAGAATAAACTTATGGGGAAACATTTAGGGCTGCACAGTTAATCATGTATAATTGGTTTCCACATTTAATAATCAGATAATATTGCCATATCAGCAATAATGAAACATTTCATTTCATTTAGAGCATCCATTGTAGTTGACACCTGCTCTGACTTGTCTATGGCTTTCAGATGTATAGGCTACCAGTTTGTGAGATATTGCCTTTAGAATGGTCCCATATCTTGTCATAGCCAAGTTAATAGTATGGCAGTGCATTCTAACCATTGCTTTGGTCTTCCCTTCCCCTTCCTGTTCTAACTCCTCACACCCAGGACAGGATTCCTGAGTGGGTCCACCCAGCCTGTCGGTGAGCTTCCTGCGGCCAACTTCAGCGTGGACCCTCTGGAGGAGTTCAGCTGCTGGTACCCCCCGGTGTGGAGCCTTTCCTCTGAGCAGGACTACAGCCTGGTGGACGTCCCGGCAGGCACGCGGGCCTACCTGAAGGTCCAACAGCTGTTCTACCAGAGCCTGCCTGAGACCAAGGTGGATATCATCGGCATCCAGCAAATCCAGAACCTCCTCCACTGGGACAAGTTCCAAAGGTTTGGCTGCTGTTTGTCTCTTCTTGTGTGTAGCATTGATGGAGAGGTATTACAGGTATTTTCTGTACTTGCTTTGAAAACTCTGTTATGGAGGAGACTAAAGTTAAACTATGTTCTAAAGTCATGTAGGCTGAAGGTGAACTAAGTAAGTAGGATTCAACCAATATGAGTTTTTGTGGCAATAAAATACTTTCCCAGCAGCACCCTCAAACCAATTGAGAGATTTTTAGACTAAGACTAAAAGTGAGGCAATTCTACCTTCAAAATAAAAGCGTACAATTGGTCACTCACTTTTGGTAAAAAAATAATCATTAGGTTATGTTGATGTGGTGTGAACAGCACTTTTTGAAAACTCACTTAGGTACTTTATATTACTTAAAAAACTGCAACACGTCAATATGGGTGTTATTATCAAATTTTGATCGGAAGGAGTTTTTAAAAACAATTCTGGTTGTCTTGACAGTGGTAGGCAAACCAACGTGAAAATGCTGAAATATCGCACAATTTTCAGTGCATATTTTGATCAAATGAAGCACTTGTTACTGTAATTGTTTTACGATAGGCCAATACTAGGTGAGATTAATTAATGTGCTCTACTTTCTCTACTACTTTTCTCCTTTTCTACTTTTTCTGATCTTAAGTTCTCGGTACTCATATCGGTTCTGAATTGTTATTGGTGCACCTCTAGCTGATAAATATAAGGCCAATATCAACACAGTATATCAGCAACCTGATATATCTGTCAAACCGTAGTTTGTATGTGAGTGGAGAAAGATTAAGACAAAGAGAGAACAGAGGCAGGATACTTACTAAATACGTATGTGTGGCATCAAAACACTTGAACCTGCAGCACAAATACATTTCCATTGCAGGTACAAGTCCTACATGCTGAAGTGCCACACCATGACGCAGGAGCCTCTGGAGAGGCACCTCTTCCATGGCACTACCGAGAAGTCCGTGGAGGACATCTGCCACAACAATTTTGACCCACGTGTGTCCGGGGTCAATGGAGTAGCCTACGGTTATGGCTCCTACTTCTCCTGCAGCGCCGAATACTCCAGCACTTACTCAGCCAAGTTGGGAATGGATGAGGTCTGCCACATGTTCCTGGCCAAGGTCCTGGTGGGAAAGGTGAGCATGGGAAAGAGAAGCTACCACCGGCCCCCACCCCTGAGCTACAGGAAAAACCAGTACCGTCTCTATGACACCTGCGTAGATCGCTTGGAGAAACCCTCCATCTTTGTAGTTTTTGATAGTTGTCAGTGCTACCCATACTACCTCATCAAGTACAAGGACCTGCCCAAAGTGATTGATTTGGCAGAGTGAAAACGAGGTGGATAAGGGGGGAGTTCGTTGGTTGTTGTTGTTAATTGTTCAGATTGATCTTGAAGGAGTCCAGTTGTAAGATGGACAGAACTGTTATCAAATCACTTGTGGAGCTAGAATATATCGATTATGTGCAATGAAGTTTTGCTTCACAACAATGAGGAGATGTAAGCAGACAAGTTGAAACGTCAGATTGTATTTCCAAAGTTATCAAGGCAAGCACTTTGTTTTTCAAATTATGTTTATTTTGGTTACTGAACATACATTTTATACTGATGGAAATAATTATGTTTGTTTTGCTTTCAAAGATGTTCTGGATCAAATTGAAATCTGTCATGTTTATGAAAATAAACAGTTTTTACAGAATACATTCATCTTTCAGTATATCAAAGTGATAAACACGTTTGATCATCCACTTTTTATTTATTGAAATACAGCCATAATTCTGAATTCATATCTCCAGAATGGAATGTGATTTAACAAAGTCGCTTGTAGTAAAAGCATATCTTATATTTCAAAATATTTAATATAAACCTTTTTGCCTCTTAAAAATTTGTTCTTCATCATTTTAAATAATGATGACAAAACGTCCATAGAATGCTGGCACACAATTTTTAAGTTTTTGTAACATGATTGTAACATTAAAAACAACCAGGTATTGGTAATTTGCTTGTGAAAGAGAATCATAATTGATGGATCCGACAGAAAATGATGACAGCATTGTGACTGCCACTCTAAAGTATTTACCCCTTGGCTCCGCGGCAACAATGACCCTCAAGATACGGTTTGTATAATATACAGAAATTTTGTAGCCTTTTTCATTTCCACATAAATGTCCAGGTTCACAGACATAGATTATGTTTTGTCCTAGACTACAAAGTTCCTCCTCCTGGAAATGTCTACAGAAATCTTAATCTAGGACGAGGCTTAATCCATGTTCCTGTAGGCTTTTTTGGCATATCAATGCTACCTACCAATCATTATTTTAAAGTTTCATGTCTTGAAGTGACATTTAGTCAGTATTTTATGACATTTAAAGACCATTGGAAGAGATCAAACAATAAGGCATACACTTACTTGACAATATAATAAATCCCTTTTTTTCTATTTCACTGTGCAACTCTGCTTTTCTGTGAGATTCCAACTTGGTAAGACACATAGGAAATCACAATATCACATAAAAATGAAACTGGTTCACAAAAACACAAAGATTTTCAATAAGACATCCAAGTCTGAATTATGCACTTTCCACATCAGCAAACCGGAGAGGGATGAGAACATGTCACTGGAAGGATATGACTTGAAAATCAGATTTAACCATACAGCCACATTTTAAGACACGAAAAGCAACAGAAAAGGCATCATTAGTACATATGTCACAACATAATTTCTAGGGCTAGAAATCATGAGATGAAAGGGTCTTTTTGCACCAGATTTCTGATAAGAGCGCCTGTCTCTGTTTTGCTTGGTGTCTTCTTTTTCTCTTTCTGTATACACACATATGCAATGGCTAAAACAACCCTTAGCATAAAATAGATTTAAAAAAAAAACAATAATGGACCCATGATGCTAAAGTTTTTAGGGGATTGTTTAATTTCATGTGACAACAGGGAGTATCATATCCCATTCATGTCATCAGTGAGATCTGTGTCCAATGAAGATGTGTTACTGATGATGAGGGAAGGGTCAAGGGCAGCTACTGTACATGGTTATCCTCCGAGGCTGGTGACTTACGACCATACAAATGTCCAGGTACAACAATGAGCATGTGTTCAGTCCTTCGCAAATGAGTGTGTGCAGTGAATCCAATTGGTCCTGTGAGGGGATTTAAGGGGAGACGGGAAAGGGGGAGGTGGTGGGGAAGTCATTGCAAGAGTGTGGTGGTTCACTCACAGGCCAACTTGCTGTCAAAGCTTGACAGGCCAATGGCAAAGGCTTGAAGAGCACACATGGGATAGTTAAAGTCCAGGGTGAAGATGTCTTCTGCCACTCTGCCAAACTGCATGACGATGTAGTCAGCTGGAGCGGAGGGCAACAGAGAGATATTCAGGCATACTTCAATCACTAATGTAATGTAAGCATGGGCAATGGAGAAAATGTGTAACATAGGGAATAGAGAGGAAGAGCACAAATAGTGAAGCAAATAAATATACCAGGGAAAAGCACTCAAGCACTCAAACAATTTACAATTTATTTGCTCTCATGAGATTTTGACTGTATTTTGACTTTTATGTCATTATTAATCTCAAAAGGACTAACCTGGTTAAATAAGGGTTAAATTAATACAAAATAATTAAACACTATAATGCTGAAATACCATGCCAACACGCCACTGGGCACCACCAAGAGGTTCAGCACCACGGACAGCAACCGTTCCGACAATGTGCGGCTCTATCCACATCAGCTGTTTAAATTAATAATCCTGGGAACATTTTCAGATAAATAAATATCCGTTTTGCTACACGCTAGAGCCGATTGATATAGTGATTCAGTGATTCAGCCTATAGGGAGCGATAGCCACCATGGCTGAACAGAAAAGAGTGCCACATACAGAAACTCAAACTTCATCCACAGAAAATCCAAGGAAAAAGACGTCACAGCACACTGTTGACAAGTGATAGTGCTAGAAGTGCAGTGCAGAAACATCACAGCGATGATCGCTTAGCACCGACAATTGTATCTTCAGGATTACTTCTTTAAAGTTTGGTATTCACCTCACCATGTGAGAATGTGCCCTGGTCTCCCTTTTGTAAGCAGTAGCAGAGAGAGAGAGAGAAACTGAGGGAAAGAGACTTACGGTCGTTGCCGTGGACGATCTGAAAGTTCTTGACCGAGGCTTGAGTAACACGGCCATGGAAGTTCAGCACATACGACTGGGTGTCATCGTTCCACACGGGGGCCTTGTTGTGCAACTCGATCAGGTTGTCCAGTGAGTGGTTCTGCCACTTACTCAGTAGGCTCTCCTGCTCCTGTAATACAAACATATTTACATTTGCCTTTTGGCCATTTAGCTGACGCTTTTATCTCGAGTGACACTTCATATCAAATGCTCGTACATGTCGCATACCACATGGAATCAAATTTAATTGGCCAAATGCTTTCACGACATAGGAGGTAGAGGTCAGACTTACATTGTTGGGCCGTACAGGGACTCTCTCAAAGTTCATGTTCATACCAGGAATGATCACAGTCATCTTACGGGGACCTTTGAATCCCAGCACGTTGGTTTCCTGACGAACGGAACAGAGACCATGACAATTTCACATATATGTTAAAAATGAACAAGGGATGACAATACACATTGCTTGTGTTTGTGTCTCTGTCTAATACTCACATAGCAGATGGCAGCCAACTCCTGTCGTGTGTTGCTCTCTTCTAGCAGTGCTCCGGGGTTTTTGCAGGGGTTGGTGCCGTTGTCATACACTGTGAATTTGGTGCCCATCAAGTTGGACCTGTAAGAACACACAGAAGCAGTGGCATGCCTGTATGGATGTATATTAGATCAAAGAGGCATTGTCAGACACTAGAGTGAGGTTTTACCTCAGTTTACCCATGAAGCTCTCTCCCTCCCTCGACAGATCAGTGGCATCCACTGAAATAAGGTAGTTGGACGTCTTGCTCTTCTTCCTCTTTCTTCCTGCCAGCAGAAATACCTAGAAAGACAGAGAGAAAGACGGTTCCAGCTCCACTAAATCCCTGATAAAACAGTGAGTGCCTACTCCCACAGAACTTACTCACACCCTACTCTCCATGGACATGGTTATCATGGTTATAAATATAAAAGACCAACTGCACAAATAGATGGAAAAAAAGCACACTTCTTCACATCTACAACAATGTCTTTAAACTATAGCATGAAGCCCCATGCCCCCTCATCTCACCCTCCTGCCATCCTCTCTCTCCATGTGCATGAAGTAGGTGGGGTAGAGGCCGCGGTCCATGCCCTTCTTGTCCCGGGTGATGCGGCACTTGACAGAGACGCCGCGTGGAGCGGGACGCAACACGAACTCCTCCAGGTTGTCCAGATCGATTAGCGAGCTCTCCGCTGTGGGTGACCCGGGGATTACCTGCTCCTAGATAAAACGAACACACATACTTTTGTCAGATAACTACCAATATACACAATCTTTGGTGTTGAGACGGTCCGTCCACTTGAAGTAGTAGTACTAGAGGTCAGAAGGATGTTGGTGAGTGAATTCATTAGACTACGCACTGAATTGAACTTGTTGCTGGCGGCGGAGGAAGGCCTCGTGGTGTCTGTGTTAGGGGACAGAGGGCGTGTCTGTTCTTCCTCTGCATCTTCCTCATCCTCACTGGTCTCATCGTATCTCATATTGTCAGACAAACCTGGGTGAGGGAGAAGAGGCAGAGGCATGAGACAGCTTTAATGAAACATAAATGCCTTCACTGTTTTCGTGCTTAGAATCGCTTTCACAGAAGACAGGAGGGGAAAATTGATCCCAGAGGCTCTATACACCCCCCAACTCCCAAAGACTTGATTTCTTCCCAAGAGTTCCTACTTTCTTTTATTTTGGTAAAATTCTTTCTCTTCAAGTACTAAGAGTATGCAGTGTGCTTCGTCTAATGGCCTTTGATGTATGACAACTCATTTCTCAAGAACTGATGCAATGTCTCAGCAATGGTAGAACCTTTATGCAGTTAAAACCACTCTCTTTTATGTTTCTCTGAAATATTCAGAGGTGTATTTCTTTTTCATGGGTCAGACAGATTTCAGATCTATTACAGCAGAAGTAAGCGGGGAAATGTAAGGATGAGGCCTTGTGAAACGAACTGAACTCCTTACAGGTCACTGGCTATAGAAATGAACTACAAGATTATTCAATTAGGCCCTGCTCATTAAAAGGACAAATTTGACCAGTTACCTCAACAAAAGCCTTAGCTGTCACAACCTGTGTAATACCTTTTTCCATGTCAGTTTCTGAAAGGGTGAGGTTGATTTCAAGAGATGAGACTGAAATCCCGTCCGTGCACTTGTAGAGACAGATACTGTCATGTAGACAGTAAAATGGGCCTGGATGACTGATGCCAGTCTGGACATCTCAAGACATCTATATCTCTTCACTGCTAATTGGATTTATCAGCCGGGATGTAACTCTTGGCTGTCTGAAGATGACATGTCTGATTTCAATGAGCAGGGGAAACTTTATTTCCTCAGGGCTTTGCAGTGTTTAGGATATGTGAATTACAGATTGTTACGTTTGTTTTTTAACTGCAGTGAAATTTTGATTTGTAATTGCCTCACCTGAAATAATAATAATAATAATAATAGTTTGTTGAAGCATTATTTTTGCTTTTCCTACATTCCAATCAATAGTGCTAGTAATACTAGTAAACCAATAAAGACTGTATACTCTCTGTTGCTGTGTAATTTATATGTTGCACATAAGTCTGACAAATATATCTAATCTAAATTCTATCATTGCCTAATACATGTGATCTAAATGCTATCATTTATCCTTGACCTCGGACCTCTCTGACCTCTCTGGCCAGAGAGTGGCTTGGGAGAGCAATGTCCTATGCCATGATGGAGAGGAGAAATAATGAGAAAGACAACAGAGTCAAACAATATTCATACTGGGGTATTCACAAGAGACGAACCCCTGGAGATATAGCTACCCCAATGCCAAAGTAGGAGCCATCATTAAATACAGATTGCAAATGTTAGGTTCTCTCTAACAGTGACCCCAGGGCTCCAATTAAAACACCCAAACAAAGTTCTGTGGGCCAGCAGCTTATTAAATCACCCATCTGGAAATGTCAGAGAGGACTAATAGGCTAACCAGCAACCTTTTCAACACCCAGACTCAAAGCTTACTAAATCAAACCAAAAAGACACTCGTCTGCATGATAATTAACACACGGCATGTGGAAAATATTACATTTCGCTGCCAGCCAAAAATACAGATTTTTGATTGAATGGGGTTATCAAATATGAATGGAGCTCAAACCTTCCTCCCATTTCTATCTCCCCGGCTTCCTGAGGGGCTGGGGTAATATGCAAGGACAGGGAGCCAAAAATACCTGCTGGGACTCCTGAGGACATAACCCTGTGCTAAACTGGGCTGACATTAACAATGAGGCCCTGCATTATTGAGGAGGAGAGTGATGTCTGTGTCATGTGTGGCATGTCATAATCTAGTCCAGGAGAAAGATATGATGACTAAAAACAGCACGTTGGTAATTTGTCCCCAGATTAAATTCAAACTCAATGTAAAGCCTATGAAACCCTTCTATGAAACCCTTTTCTTGCTTTGAATGAAAGTGAAGATGTTTACGGTGGTAATAAAGGTGGGGAAATACATCTTTACTCTACATGCCACAGTGGCAGGTCAATCTAAACCCCACTGTGGATTTTTCCCCATTCAAAATGTGTGCTTGAATACAATAGATCTTCCATAAACTTCAAAAATGGCTGCAAAGTGGCTGGTGACATCAGCCAAAATGTAACAGCATATATCTCATAGTGTCGGTGGCAGCAGCTGTAATGATACCATAGATAAGCACTGCAGTATGAACAATGCCCCGGCCTATGATTAATGACCCATTTCTCAGTGCATCACCGCCAGTCTCTCCATTGTCTGCTTCCCTACTGCATACTGCAGCAGCAGAGTACCTCGGCTGAGACTGGTTTTCTACAATAACTGCTAATTTGGAGCAACTTAAGAGGATCACCTTGACATTAACCCAAAGTGGATAAATAAGCTTTGGAGCTCTCAGACTTCAGCTGAATGATTGTTGTCCGGGCCCAAAATACCTCCTCCTCCTCCTTCACCACACTTCTCACTCCTCAACTTATTTTTCTCTCCATTTCTTTCCATCCTAGGTCACACTGACCTCTGGCTAGACTCCAAGGTGTTGTGTTTAAAGCCAAGGAATCTGACACAGACCAAGCAACAGCCCACTGGATGGGATCTCTGATGCTACTTGGCATTTGTGGGTGGATGTAGAACGTTGTCAGGGGACTCCCAGAGTCAATGATGGAAGCAAATAACCGAGTAGGTGTGTGAATGCAGCCGCAACAGCTGTTACATTTGATTGACCTTCTCAGCGACAAGAGGTATCTTTCCTTCCCACTAGATGAACTTGATGAAGGAGTTCCGTGTATTTTAAATGTTTTAATGGAAAAATAGTGAAAATAGCAATAAAATAAAACAACAATAATAATAAAGTGAATCTTGGAACCTGAAGGAACTGTATCAGACTAAGAAAAGACCAGACAGTCGTACCCTTATTTATTCATTAGGTGTATTTCTTCTTTAAAAGTGCCTATTTCATCGACTCCCTTTCACTAAGCCCCAGGTGCTAGGCTCTGCCCCGACTCACCTCGTTTCTGTAGCATTTCGTGGATGTCCGTCTTGGGCTCCAGCAGCGTCTCAGTGTCCCCGTCCCTCTCAGGCTCCTCAGCAGCAGGGGACTGCGGTTGGGACTGGGACTGGGGTTGAGACTGGGACTGGCTCACAGACAGGATTTGGATTTTCGTACCCAGATCAGGGGCTTCTGAGCCCAAGAAAGCTGCGGGGCCATCAATACCTACAGCAGGAAAAACAGTCAGTTGTAATTTTGTGAGTTGCTAATTTTGTGCTAATGACTTAGCTCTGCTTCTCTGAGTGTGTGAGTTCATCTCTGTTTTGGTTGGACCTGGGTCAGCGCATTTGCTGAAAACCTACTCTATTTTAATTTGCTTGCCTAGGGTGTTGTTGAGCCTTTTAAGTGTCTGATATATGCTCGGTGTGTGGCATTTCTAAACTGTACCCCGTCCACTCTAGACATGTGTCTCTAACCTTTTGCTCTCCATTAAGTATTTGTGATGAAAACATTTCAGTCAGTGAATCAGAGTAGCAAGGGAGATTTATGTTGTAATATTGCAATCGATAACCACGTCTCCAAATGATCTCCAAACCATGGGATCCTTTCCTAGAACTCTGCATCCAGGGTGCATCAACATAAATGCATTACAGATTAAGTGTGATCCCGGCTTTAACTTTAGTCTAACTCATTCTGCTAACAAAGAGTAAAGCCATTCTACTGACCACTCCTCTCTCTGTCTGTAGCTCTACGAGTCTGACATGTCTTCCATCATGGGCTCTCTAATTGTCTCTATCACAGGTCTACCAGCTTTAACTCCTCTCCTTCCTATTTTGTATACATTTTATAGGCGTGCACATGATGTGGACTGCATTTTTTTTTTTCTGAGCCAACCAATCAAAATGAAGAGGAGGCGGAATCAGCACACAGCAATCAGCAATCAGTTTGGAATCAGCACTTAATAGTGAGGACTGTGGAGAACCGCCGACTAGTGTGTATGGAATCCAGCACCTTGTCTCTGTGGTTTCACATACAGCAACAACAGATACGGCTCATAAATTCTGCACAATAGATGCCGCAAAACAATAAAACATTTGGTAGCAATTACAGGGGTTAGAATATCTCTCCCTCACCGTCCAAGATGACGTCGCTGGTGATACTGAGGCGGGACTCCACCAGCGGGGCCTGCTCCTCATTACGGCGTGGCCTGGTGCGCCGAGGCCGGGCCTCTGGGTTGGGCTGGACCATCAGAGGCTCCTGACGCTTCCTCCGCTGCTTCTGCTCGAGCAGTGCCCTCTGTGGACGGAGGAGGGGAAAAGCAACGGTGAGGAACTTCATTCTATGTCAGTGGTCCCCAGTCATGTGCCATTGAGGACCAACATTATGCAGGTATTCACTCCAGAAAGGGGGGGGGGGGTAACTAGTAAAGCTGGTGTAGTGTTTGAATGTAATGAAAAAAATACTTTTGGCCATTGGAAACTGGTTTTGTGGTATATGTCTAGGCTGCATCTATTAAATGTCACAAGAAGGTTGAGGATAATTTTGCCAGGCTTGTGAACACCGCCTCTTCGCTTTGGTCAACCCTTTTCAATATTATGGTCTACCATCAGAGAAAGCGGTAGGCAGATATTGTGCTTATATCAGACTAGACAGACTAGACATTAAGATTACATAGGAAATGAACAGGTTACATTGCGTTTCAGTCCTCATTTCTCACCAGCTGCTATTAATGGGTAGATATTGACTGGCCTGGAGGATAACGTTGGAGATGAAGTAAAAGCCACAGCTGACAGCTGCACACACACACACACACACACACACACACACACACACACATATACACACCTACATACACATACAGAAAGTGATACCACGGTGATGAGTATCATCAGCATCAAAGTGATCACAGTAAAGAGCACCCTTTAGGGTATTATGGCTTCTCTAATGGCTTTGACCAATCGGATGGCTTGGATGAAACTATTAGCCACTCATCAGTCATCAAAACCATATCTGGCTGTCCTCTCTGCTCCTGGACATTGGTGATGGAGGTCTAATGACTCACACTCATGCCACAAAGATAGACTGACAGACAGATGGTTATGGTTATGGTGTCGTTCGATGTACTGGCATGACCAAAATGTTAGAAATCAAATTTGTTAGAAATCAAAATGAAATTGCTCTTTCCTCATCAAAGATAGGAAGGTCGTGGCATAACCTATGTTGGACCCTTGATGAGTGTACCAACAAAAAGACTGTTGGCTGTAATATTGACTAGCTCCATGTGTTCCACCCCCCACAGCAAAGGAGCATTTCCATGGTAACAGTACACTCCACAGTCAGTGGGAAGTGCCTTCTATGCCTGAATTTTCTTCCTTGCTTTCCATCTTTGTTGTTTTGTTGTCATCTCACTGTCATCTTCCCTCCCTCCTCCTCCACTAAGGTATAGTGGGGACGTGATAGCCTCTTGGAGCTCCAGATAGTCTCGGCAGAGTGAAACAACCAGGCTAACATGGACAAGTCGTTTAGCCACACAACAACATGCTTTTTAACCTCCTGGGCCTAGGAGGAAAAAGGCCTATAGCCTGTCTAGCCCTGTTGGCCAGCAGAATGAATCTGGCATGGCTACATGATGGAATACGTGAATCAGGTAGGCAGATTTCACATTATACAAAAGCTAAGGGCACCCTTCCTTACAAAGAATGGGACATTGGAAAATGCTCTATTCAAATGCTAACTGCAGTGATAAATTGCCACAGTGTATTGACGGATAGGATGACACACACAACCTAAAAAATAAAGCCTATATAGAGACAACAAAATAACCTCAAACTGTTGAATGAAGCCGTCGCAAGGCCCAAATACCTCTAAGTGCCTTGAATGGGTCTATTGAATAGCACAAAGCTGCAATCTGGGGTGTTGTGAGAGTCTTGTTTGGTGTCATGCTGTATTCTGTTTCGAAGAATGGCTGAACTCTCAACATGAAGATTTCAGACAGCGATGAGCCAGTGGCCATATCAGAGTTGACAGTTGCACTCTCGGATCCATCACAAACATGCCAGTGATGTGGACAGGAGAGCTTTTCCCTCCCTTTCCCGAACTTGTCTTTGTGCCCGAGGACCATGCAGAATTGGTGTACAGTGCAGTACAGTGTTGTGACTTTGTGAGGAGGCTCCACTATGGATAGAACATCCACCTGTTTCACGGCCATGTTTTGCCAACTGCCCCCCAAGCCCCGGTCTCTGTGGTCAAAGCAGGCGGTGGATTACGTAAGTGCATTAATTAGCGCGCCGGACGCACAACAACAACTCCTATTTAGTAATGCTGTGTAGTGAGCTGGAAAGGAGACCAGGAGGCCTTGTCTCATATTTGCCAGCACAAAAAAGCTTTCATAACGCATCAGTCATTGTGCCAGTACAGATAAATCTCTCTCTCTCTCTCTCTCTTTGTCTCTCTCTCTCTCTCTCTGTCTCTCTCTCTCTCTCTCTCTCTCTCTCTCTCTCTCTCTCTCTCACACAACAATAGCATCTGCTGGTGCACCTGAATACATTTACATAATTCTTTAGACATTTACTTGTTGCTCTTATTCAGAACGACTTACAATGAGGGCAAAAATAGAATAAGGTTACGTTTTCAGATCACTACCCTTACAAACATCCAGTTTATAAAGCTGTGAGTGCAGAGGCCAGAGCCATAGTGCCCTGACGATAGATAGGAGGAATATATTCCTACTACCCTACGATGCTCATGAGCAACAGAGAAGAGAGGAAAAGAAATAAGAGAAATAAGAGAAATAAGAGCTATGGATAACAGTAGGAGGTATCCTTTGAGTCTGGGAGCGCTATCATCTGGACCTAGATTCGTTATCACTTCAAAAGACTATGTTTCAAGAGGACCAGGATTTGAATGTGGCTCTCTTTATGGCTATAAATAAAACCCCCAAATGAATAAAACATCATGCAGGATTATTATAATGAACATCATGAGTGTTAATATGCTAAGTGCATTTGGAAACACTTCATGATGTACAGCAATGGTGTTGAGAAATACACATCGAAGACCTTGCTGATGTTAAGTGTGGACTTCCTTTTGACTTCTCAATCTCTTATTTTTTCTTCTTTGGATTGAGGTTACAGCTTTTCTAACAAAATTTACACTGCAAAATAAATCCATTAAATATAGATTATTATCAATTCAGTATTGTGTCTTAAAATCTTATGTTTCAAAACATTTCTTGAATAGGTCTTGATACCATTGTAGTGATACAAGCAGAACTACCTCACCCATCATCCGAGTGACTACATTACAGTATAGGCCTACAGACTGGGCTAATTCTTCGTACCATTCTTCACATGTGAGCACACGCTGCTATTTTAAGCCAATCCATTGTTATATTCCATTCTTTTGTGATAATTGATTTTCAGACCAGGATGTGACTCCACTAAGGCTTTCATGCTCCTTCCTGTGTGAGCCAAAACATGGACTTAAAAAACAAGAAAAGTCGTCTAATGTAAATAGCATAGGATGATTTGAGGAGATATGCAGATATGAGGAAGTGTGTCCTTGCCAAAAGACCTGATAACAATGATATGACCTGAATGGGCTGAGAAGAGAAGAGCCCACACACAACATACACCGAGAAATTAAAAGGAGACGCACACGAGCGCTGATCCGAACAACTTAACTGAGTGTCTGAAATTTTGTCTGGAATTCTCTCTCCTATTATCTCTCCTATCTCCAGATTATCAGAAACATTAGAAGTTACCAACCCGTTCCATTGATATCCTGAAAGAGTGCGGGGCCAAAGTGTACAAGTTTCTCTATGGAACAAACACTCCGGGTCCATTCCCCTCAAGGCCAGGCGAAGCTACTCTCTCCCTCACGGTGCAGCACTCCAGCTGGGCATCGCTCCGTCTGTCTCCCCTCTTCTGGAACCGAGTTCGAGGATCAATAAACTAACAGCCTTCTCTGCGCTATATGGTCCTCCAACAGAGCGGGAGTCTGTCTCTAAGCCAGCGACTGAGTGACGGTGTGTGGGTGTTCGTGTGTGTGTGTGTGTGTGTGCGCACGGTCACCGTTGCTAACTGAATCAGCAGTCATTAGCACTCCAGCTCTGGAGCAGGGGTGGGAGGGAGGGAGGGAGGAGAGAGAGAGAGAGAGAGAGAGAGAGAGAGAGAGAGAGATGTAGTGCTCAACAGGGATAAATCACAGTCACAGTGCTCCTTGTATTGTTGTTGAAATGGTTTGGACTATGTAATATGGGGTGGACAAATATTTAAGAAAAACATTCTATCAAGGTGGGTACTTTAAGGCTGTTTTTTTCTTTTTTTACATAGCCAATGCCTGATCACCCTCTGGGCATAAGTGCACGTGTGTGTGTTTATGTGTGTTGTGGGTGTGTGTGTGTGTCTGTGCTCACATGTGTTATGTAAGGATAGAGGACACTTGAGTGAGGCTGTTTGGACTCAGCTGAATCAGTGCATGGCACAGCTGAGCCACAGTCGGGCACATCAGACACACGCACACACACACACACACACACACACACACCGCAGTGCTACAGCAAGGTGAGGATGGGATAAAGCGTCTCAGAGACTCTCGGGAGGAAGGGCTGACAAGAGAACAATCACCTGACAGAGGAAGGGCTATGTCAGGGAATGGCTGAATAAAAGGAACCAATTCAGTCGAGGGAGAAAAAAGGCATTAAAATTCCAAAATAACAGGTCAGGTAAAAAAACAAAAAAAAGGTGATTTCATAACCTGCACATTAATCATTCAATTGCTCGCCATCACACTTGTTGAAGCTGGTCTTGCCAACAGCGGGCACCCCTGGGCGGCACCACAGTGGCAGAAAACAAGGTCGTCCTATCCCTTTCTTTCTGCTCATGCCAAATCCTGACAGTAGCTCATGACTAGAACAGAGGCGAGCCCTAGTGTGTGATCGGGATGCAAACCAACAATAATACAGACAGTAAAAAGGTTTTTTTTTAAAAACACTACCGGTTAACGAGTGTCAACTGCTAGCAAACTAATATAACTGCTATTGTTCGTAAGCTAACGTAACCATACTACACACAAAGCAAGACAAACTAAGCGACAATCCCTATGCAAAGACTACAGGGGCACCTAACTAGCTAACAGCACAGTACCCTAAGGGATTAAAACCAAAGCAGACAAATTGCTGCAAAACAAGGCACCCTACCCTAGGATATTAAGGTCTAAGCAGAGAATAGTTGCCTGGGCCTGTTCCAGATAACTGCTAGGCTAAGCTAATGTGCCAGCTGACCCTGTTGGCTTGACTGGCAGCTCTGCAATGGATGCCAGGGCCCACTCGGCTGTCCAGCCATCCGCATTGCATTTGCTTAAGGAACTAAGACCCCTACTTGAGTTACTTTTTTTCTGATTGTGTTGCCTTGCTCCACACGGTTTTGCCTGTACTAAGCCCCCTCAACCCTGTTCTCCAATCTCCAATCTCACTTTTGCACATTTAAACTCCTCTCTTAAAAAGAAGATAAAGAAGTCCCTTCCCATACAAGGCTACACTACTAATACAGTGTTGGACTCCAAGACATTTCCTAACATATGAGCTAATCAATTTCTCTAGCTTCTCTACCTTTGTTATGGGTATTCCGTACATTGTCAGAGGCCACATCACCCGGGGCAAAAGTCCGAACTGCAGGCACCACAAGCGGGTAGCATTGACTTCTCTATCCAATCCATTCCTCTTATTACTTCCTGTAATATCCTGAAATAGATAGCTGTCATATGTCATGAATCACAATGACCAATACAGGCTGTGGGGTCATGAAGGGTCAGATTTCCATTTAAACAAATCTATGGAACCTGTATAAAAGAATCGAGATGCCAATGTCTATCACATAAATGTGAGTTTATTGTGTGTTGTTATTCTTGTGTATATGAAGCTCAGGGTGTCTGCAAGTTTCATCAAGTTAAACTTAAGTCTTTTTAAGACCTTTTTAATGCCAATGAAATATAAGACCAATTTTGCAAATGAAATAAATGTGGAAATCAAAACAACTGTAGGTCTATTAGAATATGTCTGCCTGACTTGGCTGACACACAATAAAATCAACACACAAAAAACCCAATATTTTAAGACCTCTAAAAGTGAATTTAAGACTTAACATGCTATATAACAGTTCAAGCTCTTTTAAAGCCTTGAGTTTTGATCAAATGATTTAGGCTGACTTTAGGTCCTGCCTGGGAATTTGGCTTCTTACCTGCTTTTCCAGTTTCTGCTGCATAAGACTGGTGCTGTCATCTTCAAGGCCACTGGGGAGAGAAAAGGAGGTAGATTTCTTACACAAACTTCAAACACAAATTTCACACACATCAATCTCTTCGGAGATCTGTGCTGAGAGTGATTTCCCAGAACATACCACCAGAGGGCAACACTGCTGTTAATAAAATATACAGACTACAAAGATCTGGGATCCTGTATGGCCTTTTGTTAAAGAAAAATAAAACTAGATAAGGCAATAATGGGGTTTAGTCATGGTAATAGTATTTTCATCTAAAGTTGAAAAGGACATAAGTACTGAATGTAAACAGACCAAAAACAGCATATATTTAAATAGAAAATGACTCTATAGCCTGGTGCTTCATCACACAATGAAAAATCAGTGGTCATGTGGTAGAGTGACTTCATGACTTCATGAGATTGTAGATGAACCATGGCTAGTCATGATCGACTCTCTGAAAGTGAGAGAAAGACCACGAGAAAAAGATCAGGAGAAAGAAAAAAGGAGAAAGCCCCAGCTGAGAGAGTGCCTTGCTGTCTGGGTCCAATAGGCATTTATCCTGGACACCTATGTAAAGGCACTGTGGGCCCATGTTGCTTAGCTACAGCGAAGGGCAACAGCAGGAGTCTTTTCAGACAGAGTCAGAGACCCATCGTTATACACCCCAAACCTACCTAGCCACACACACACACACACACACAGTCACAAAGTCAAGCACTGACGTGTGTGTGTGGGTCAACGGTCCCATTCCTCATCATACCTCTGTCATCTTTGCCTGTCCAATAAATCTTTAAATCTTGTGCTAGGCTCAAACAATTTTCTGATAGACTGGGTTAGAGAAATAGGATGAGAACTCTTCAAGTCACACTGCCTATCTAAATAGAAATCTGTCCATCAAGGAAGCTCTTTCTATCTCGCACTAAATCTCATAGCCTTTCCACGAGTTCCAGTGTGAAATAACGTTGGTGATGACACATACAGTCATGCTTGACCTCTTGTGCAATTATAGAAATTTTTAGTTTTTACAATGCAATCTTTATTTAATCAAAATTAGCCTTTTCGTAACTGAAATAAAGGATCTATATTTACCAATTTCATATGTTTTTAGAGGAAATTGTGCATGTAGTAAAATGAAAATAGTTTAAAAGGAATTGCTGCAAGTGCAAAAATAAGTGACCTCCTATTGCGTTAATTAAATCAAGTAGTTAAGTAGAATCAAGTGGGTAAATAATTAGGTATGAAGTTACCTATACAGGTGAGAAACCTGGTGCCTGTTTCATGATGCAAGTTCAACATAGTCATCTTTGCGATAGCTGGCTGCACAAAACCAAACATTGGCAATTCCGGATAACCAGTCTCACAAGGGTGCCAGCTATGCCTAGAAGTGGATATTTGTCTCATTTGTTTAAATAAAAAGTAGGTAGCTAACTTATTGCACTTTCACCTTAGCACTGGTTCTGCTCTTAGATGCTTGTTGAGGAAGGAAATGCACTTACGATTTCTGGTGACTAGCTATGTTGAATGCACTTGTTGTAAGTCGCTTTGGATAAAAGTGTCTGCTAAATGACTGGAATGTAATGTAATGTAATGTAATGGATGTCCTTCTAAAATATCACCAAGAACCACAAGAAGAATATTAAAACTGGTAAAAACAACGCAAGAATAACATCCAGAGATCTACAAGCCTTCTGATGTCACTGTGCATCCGTCAACAATAAGAAGAACACAAATAAACAAAACAACAACAAACAAAAGTATATCATTTATTTTTGCATGTTCTTTATTTGGGATATCTTAAGATTTGAGGTTTAGATAATAAGGATTTTATTAGGTTATCCTCCCCCCCTGCATAGGGTTCACAAACTTCCAAGCATGACTGTATGGCTTAAGGGCATCAACGCTTGGATGACGTCGCAGCCCATCTCTGAAGGACAGCTACCAAACGCTGAGAGACATGTGCCAGAAACCCTTTTGCACCCTGAAACACACAGGGGTGCATCAGCAAGGCTGTTCCACACTGTTACAATTATCATCTGTAGCCCAATGGACCAGCATGGGCTTAAGGCACGGGGCTGTTCATTCAATGTCAATATTAGTCATCTGGCACCAAGCTGGCTAGAGATTAGGAGTGTATCATGTCATCACTGGTGGCTCCCTCTCCAAGTGGCCCTGGCTTTTGATAGTGGCAAACAGATGGTCCCCTGGGAAGCCATTACAGCACCTTAGAACAGGTGCAGGTGACAGGGAGAAGGGCTGAACAATGGAAAGATGATAGTGGGTTTTAATTACACATCTAGGACTGTCATTAAGGATGGTGAGGAAATGGATGAGTGAAAGGTGGCCAGGTGGACTGAACAGCAAGACCAGGTAGGAGAAGTGGTCTGCTGGGGGGGGACGGACTGGTGTACAACGTTATTGCTGCCAGTGGGAGGTTTACTTCAGGACTGCCAAATTTACCAAACAATGAAGTCTAGTGTGCTCAACAAATACAATATGAATCACTGAGCTCTGAAACAACCCAAACCGTAATGTCTGATTTCACCATTCTATCGATCAGCCAACCAAAACAAGCGCATGGAAACCGACAGTCAGAATGTGAAAGAAGTGTGTGTGTGTGTGTGTGTGTGTGTGTGGGGGGTATTGTTGCCTACCCTGCTGTTGAGTTGGATGAGAAACTGGCAGAGCTGGAGGGTCTTCAGGAACCACAGCAATTTGGCACCAGGGCAGCCAGCAGCACAGGGCATGTGGATAAGAGAGTGAAACAGCAAAGGGGAAAAGTTAGAAAACTAACAAGAAATGGGCATGTTTAAGGCTTCATTGTACTCCAATATACTACTACTATTGTGGCAGACTGGGGGGGGGTTCTCCCAGCATCCAGCATATGCCTCACCTACCCCCTCCCCCCAGGCTGCCACAAGTATGTCTTCAATAAAATGATGATTTAGTCAGAGGACAGCTATAGACCAGGTGGAGTATTATCCTCATGGAGTATTATCCTGAACATATCAATCTGTCGGGGGCAATAGAATGTCCTCTATCACACCTGTTCTTAGAAAACACACACACACACACACACACAAGGAGAGAGTGCACCGTCACAGCTGTGAGTGATCAATGTTTCATTAGTCCATCACAGCTTAGTTGACAAGAGAAGAAGGCCCTGTTATCCCTTCCCTATGTGTCACACCAAGGTAACCATGGAAATCTTTGCTCCGTCAACAGCGCACCTCTGCCGGCATTGATTAAAAAACTGCAGGCAATTGGTCGGCTCCAGTGTAATTGGAAGCACTGTGCTGTAAAGATTTACAGACTGACAAGCCGTGGCGAGTCCATCAAGATATGGACATCTGTGCTTTGTGCTGAGTTGCACATTGAAATCAAAAACTTTATTCAGAGCAACATTTAGTCTGCAGCCTGAATATCATGATATACCTAATGTAATATTGTGCAAACGCCTGAAGATGTAAGCCACAATATGATTTTTATGACAGTTTGCCTGGTGTCGTTTTCTCTTTAAGACCTGTTGTCTAAGACAGGTACTCAGGTGGGCCAATGGCTTTTTAATACATCAAGCAGCAGATAATTACAAAAGTAGATTTGCTAGGTTGGTACATGGTCTATATTACCGGAACAAGCGTTAGAATACCATAATCACTGTCTATCAGACCAATGGCTGATTCACAGTTGAAAAGAGGACAAGCTGACTAAATACTTCCTTTCAGATGACAATATCAAAGCTGTTTTAAAGATTAGCATAGCATTAACCATGGGGGTCTCATTATCAGAGCGCAGCCCATTTTGTCTTTTGTACATTTCATGAAAGGCTTCCACCTTTGCCACTTCAAAAGGGAATTTTGCAAGTTCAATAAGTGTAACTTAATTTCTGCCACAAGCAACTGACTTTCTGACTTTGAGAGGAGTTACCAGCGAGAGATTAATATGAAGAGATCATGCAAGTGAATGAGCCACAACACATTTTAAAAGGGGAGGGGGGTTATCCTAAACATTTGAAAATATGTTGACTAAATAAAAGGTTAGACTGGGTCTTGGCTAAGAAAATGCAAAGAGGGACCAATTTCAGCTATCTCAGTCTTTCAAGTCTGTAATCCCATGGATAAATATTCTGAGCACATCCTTGGTTACAGTGTTTCAATCGACCCACCAACAGCATTCAAAGAAACAGGGCACACACACAAATCACCAACTCCTGTTACAGAACACAGGCGCAGCCTGATGCTCTGAATAAGTAACAACGTGGCTGCAGAAACATGAGCAAGCGACAGATCCTTGACAGCAGGTCAGCTGGCCAGAGGCATGGAGCACAGACTGGAGGAAATGTTAGAGTAGAGTTGTTTGTGTATCTGTGTCTGTTTATGTGTATGTGTGTGTGTCCATCCTGCAGGAACCACTTCAGTCCTCCAAGACTGCAGCTTACAATCCATAACCAAAAGTCATGGAGAACCACAAAAAAAGGCCATTCTTCAACAACTGCCTTTTATTAGCAGGATTAGCATGTATGTGTGTGTGTGCCTGTGTGTGTCCATGCAGCTACCTGTATGACCAGCGACTGTAGACCGGCTGAGATCCTCCATTCTTTACAGATTCCATGGATGCTTCAAGAATGCTAGTCCAGGGCTCAGCTATCTACAGTATCAAAACAGAGCCCAGGGTAACTCTGCAGTCCTACCTAGCAGTCAGCCCTGCAGGCTCGAAGACTTCTGCTATTATGTCACTGAAAAAGAGTATCTATGTCTCACCCAAGGGAGTGACAGCCACCGGTGCTGCGGCAGACTAAGGTCGGAGGGTAGGAGCTGTTACCATGACTCCATACTTGAGGCGATGCACAAGGATGTAACTAGGAGTATGAAAGTGACAGGCCTTAACACTATGCACTGGGGGTTTAACGCAAAGATCAACCTTAACAGAACAGACTCTGAACATTCCTAAATTTCAATAAGGATACTTGAACGGGATTGACACCACGAGTGAAGAGGCAGTCTGTTTGAACCGATGTTAACACATTTGTGTTAAAAGTTATTAGGGCAATCTTCCTGCTTGGCTGTGTTTCTCACATGTTCAATTAGTTTCTATAGTTCAGGTTCCTTTATGAGACTGCCCATAAAAAAACTACTTCCCAGTAATCTTTTAAGAAACTCAGCAATCAGCCACAACTCATTTCCTCTGACTCATAGGAGGGGCATTGCACATATCAAACCACAGGGAAGGCCAGACATTTCATTCAAGTAATATGCAATAGTGGGAATTTAATGAGCTCTAAATAGCATACAGTCAGCATTACAGCATTACAGGATGAGTGGGTGTGAGGGTACGAGTAACATATTCCAGTCTGTGTTCCTCGCAATCATGTCGAGAAGGAGGGTTATTTTTGACATAGGTAACTCAATAAACGTATAGATTACCCTTTCTGAAAACAGGCAAGCTGTGAGGGATCTTAGTCCAGTTGCTAGGAGACCAGAACTTCACATTCTTTTTCTGTGCTTATTCGCAGGAGTGCAAAAAAAGAATGGACAGAGAACGTGAAGTGTGTGTTTGTCCTGTGGGATAGGGTGACAATGGCATGTAAGTCAACTGATGATAAGCAGGGGAATTATTCACCTGAGGGAGTAATTACCAAGCTCAAAACAAATGATGGAAATAAGCTACAAGTGGTGATGATACCACTTCCCTTAGGGTCTCAGGCACAACTCTCTTGTAATGCAAAGCCTCACTTTGTTTACAGTCAGATTTAATGTAATGTAGGCTAATGTTTGGAAACTTGAGTCTACTGATGGGAAGGGCAGCCATATCAGGCTAAGACATTTTTAGGGCCATGTTGGTCCTTTTCAGGGGCAATTTTGCTGAACTATGAAATAATAAATTTGCATTCCATATTGGCACATCAACACTTAAATTGGTACATTAAGATTTGATCTACCCTCTTTCCCACTGACGGAAACTGGTGGCAGGCCTTATAGAAGAGAATGGTGCCATTTTCCCCACTGTCCCTAACCAGAGTTTTTACCATGATGTTTTTTTTTTGTTGATGCAGTGATGGTTTGTGTGGGATCAACATTTTCTTCTACTGCTGGCCCACAGGGGAACAGTACTTGTAAACGTGTGAATATTTGGCCACTACTAATTTTCAGGGGCATTTTTTGCCCCTTCATTTATAATTTCACAGGCATTTTATGAACTATGAAGGACATATTTGCCCCCAGCCCCTGTTAATTTCTGACCCTGAGCCATATGCCTCCGAATAAAGCAAACAGAGAATGGCTAGGATATCTATCTTCGATATATGTTTGGTCATGCTGAATGCCAACTCATCACAAACAAGTAGAACAGAAATGATAGCTTCAGTAAATTTTACACAAAGTCAGAGCATTCAACATGGTGAAGGAGCGAGCCCATTACAAATAGCAGGGATGTTTCCTCAGTCTCTCAGTGCACGAGCAACAGAGTGGATAACTCAAGCCAACTGGGCCATATGTGTTTGGAATGCACTGGGCAGCCACAGTAAATTACATCTCAGTCATTCTCTCTGTTGCAGAGGTTAACCCACTAGACTTTGGAGAACTGTTTTAATCTGACTGATTAAAGATACTCACGCATTCTTGGAATATTTAAAATAATGAGTGTGTTAGGATGCTGAACTAGGAGAGAGCTACTAGTTTACTACTAGTAATTCTAGTTTATACCTATTCCCTTTTGAGGGATAAGACACATTATACGATGGGTAATTTCAGCCAAACACTGATTGGTCAAGTTTTTCCACCAGTGCTGATAACTCCAATAAAGCGACAGACACATTTTCTGAAAAATGGAATTGCTTGCTTACTGTTGTGGTAAACAGGGAGCTAATTAGTGATCTTTCTGGCCTTTTCAATTGTTTTTATTCTGTGAAGAAGACTGTATACTCTTTAGGATATTGTTTACAGTGACAATAGATGCTTGTGATGCCGATGGAACTTGGTTGTGCCTTGTAACTAGCCTTATCACTGTCGTACCCATAATCACAGTAATGGAAGCGCTCTCGGGTATTTTTGCTATAGTGTCAAAGAGCCTGGGAAGACTGGGAAGCTATAAATCCCTTATACCTACAAACTATACACAAGAGTTCTAGACATGCCACTGTAGTATCATCAACCCATTTCTTCAATAGCATAGCACACTTTCATCCGTAGTACCTTACAGCATGAGTGGGTCCCGATGGAACCACTAACCCTCTACTCACTGACTGACACAGGACTAGGAAACCTCCATCAACCTCCCCCTTTCAACAATACTACTCTCCTGTAAGCAATCATCTGTGTAACATTGTGCTCGTGATGCTGTTATGACAACGCCTTGGCCATGTTCAGCTCTCAAAGCAGACTCGGTTGTTTGAAGCTGCCACACTTTGAAGCTGTCTTTTGCAAGTTTGCAAGAGATGGCTAACAAGTTTAAAAAAAATACTGTATCTTTCAGGGCAGGATGCAATTACTGAGCCAGCCATCTGTGAAATTCTGGACTTTTACACAAACTGTCTAGGTGGGTTTAGTCTACCGAGCAGTGGGCAACACAGCTGGTGTGCTGTTCAAAGAATTAGTCCATTGCTGTGGCTCACATTACCTTAGCTGACACATGGGCACAGTCGTGAAGCCAAGGGTTTGTGATCCATTTAAGGAAAGAACACCCCAAGACCATTATCTAGGCTAAATCATTTTGAAATTTTGAATATTCCTTTACATGACAAGTCATATTCTTGGTGTTTAGTCTTAGTTTCATCAGGAACTCAAGAACTTAGAACAGGCGTAGACTGCAAGCAGATAAAGTCAAATAATCAGAGTGGGACTGTTACAGTGGAACAGGAAAGGGTGGGTGGGAGCTACTTCTGATTTTTATCTCACAGCATGATGAAAGCAGACCTGTGCCTTGACCAGTGCTCAAAATAGCATATGGTAGCTTCTACAATGTAGCTTCTCACACACAGATACATAAAGATCACATGACTCCTAGGCCCAGCACCTGTTCTCATGACCAGCAGAGTGGACTTCAAAAGACAGCTGTAGGACGCTCCACAGTCCAGTGTGCTAATGAATTCCATGGACTTGTAGTATTTACCAGCACACAGGATTTGATGGTGCAATCCTTTGAGCCATAATGCAGGCATTCACAGAGAAGCACAATTCAGATGTCAAAAAAATGATGTACTAACCCACACATGGTGACTATACAGGACATCAGGCTACACCATCAGAAATCTGCAGGACCAAAAAGCAGGGAGCCCATTCACTAGCCCCCTATTCTAAATGTTACAGGGTTGGATGTGTGAGTGTGGGTATGTAACTGGGGTGTGTTGAGTTTGAGACTGGCTCTCTGCTTTTGTCACGTTTCCCTTCTCTATATTCTATCCTTCCTATCTTCCTTTTAAATAAGAGCACAGTTGTAGTAGCATGCTGTGGGCAGTGGGATAAACAGTGTCTTATAGGAATGCTCTGCTTCAGAAAAGGCACATTTCAGCTAGCTTGTTACTGTTAGCCCTACAACTGTTGGAGGTAGAGAGGAAGAAAGGCATGTTGGAGCATGTTTTCCTGATGACTCTTGCTTTATGTTTACAGCTTAGCCTAGACATCACAAGTTTTTAGTGGATTAGTGTCATTAGTGGAGAGAGTTTAACTATGATATAGAGTTTGATGCATATATTTTGATGTACAATGTTTATTACACAGAGAGCGTTAGCTTCCACCTAGTCATCCTACATTCCAAAATGCAATGTACTCTTCCATATTTAAGGGGGGTGGGGTGTGATTATTTTAGGAATGTGTGGGAACAAAGATTCATCAAACGGAATAAAAGCCCTCCAACTAAGTCATTCAAGCTGCCAAAAACAGAGCGAGAAAATTGTTTTTTGTTTTTTTGCAGGGGCTTTCATTTCTAACATCTGGAGAGAGGAAATGTTGATTCCCTGGCTGGTTATAACATGTCAGATAAGCACAGATACACACAAAGGTCGTGTTTATCACTTTAAATCATATAATTACTGTCAAAATGCTTTTGTTGAAGTTCATTGCGTTACTTTACCCGAGCGGAAATGTTGAGATGATGGTTCTTACACTTCCGAAAAGCTAAATACAATGTTTATCCGCCAGCTAACTAACGTTATTGCAACCAATAGCACCAGCGTCGCAACTGACAACGGTAACGGTAACAGTTAGCCGCTTGGGATCATGGAGAATTTCTCTTCATTTATATTGTTCAGTTATAACGTGAAGTAATTCATTTATTGTTTTGTGATATTTAGCTCGTTCTCCGACCCACTGAGCTTGGCATTCAATGAATAAAATGTATAGTTAGAGTGAGAAAATTAATCTCGTGTCAATTGCCATCTGTGCTTAGCTGCATAGTGTAGCTATGTAATGTTATAGCTAGCTTGTTACCGTTAGCAAGAAGCTAAAGTTAGCTACCCCAGCGTCTACTAAGCAACGGTGCCTTTAGAAAAGTTGGTGGGCGACAGTTACTTTTCCATAAAATAGCCACGTAGGTTAACTTCTCATTCAACCAAATACCTTATTCGGAACAATTACTAATACGTCGTGCTGGCAAAGCATCTGTTTTTAGCTCACCGTATGCTGTAGTAACTCATGTTTATCCGCGGTTGCTATGGAGGATCCCCCGGCTGGTGGCCTCCTGTGGCGATTCCACTTTCGTGGACGCGGTTGAAGAAAAATGTGTTTCGTGCGCCTTAGTTACCGAACTCACAAATATCAGGCTTTGCTATTGGCCATCGGTGTATTTTAGGAGAACGCTGATTGGTGGACACACTGGCGAGGGGCGGGGAGTCCCTGTTGAGATGTTCTGATTTTACTTAATAATCTGCTGTTCAACGCAAAGGTGCTTCATTGGCATGAAATACTAAATTGCTTATTACGAAAACAACAAACACATTCAGCAAACATGACAATTTGACAATATCAACAATTGGTTAAATAATATAAATTAATTAATACACAAAGGACATCCAATCTGCATCTCTTTATCCATTTATGTATGTGTGTATGTTAAGTGTGGCACAATATTTTTTTATCCTTGAATATATTTTAGGTTTTTGGATCTTAAAGCTATCTTTGCCATCATGTCACCAACCAGTTTTAACCCAGGATAATGTTTAACAAACTGAGAATTGAGTTTGCTCTTTTCATATATGTATTTATTTCATGTCATTTATGCAATACATCTGAGAAACAAAAATCATTTTTGAGTTAAATAGACTGCTGCACACAATCATCAATAGTAGCACTTGAATAATATTAACAGCATCTCTCCGCAGCATCTTGATTATCTCTGTTGTGCCAAACTGACGACAGCTTTCACGATATTGACAAAAATTATCTAGTATTTTATTTGCTGGATATTGTAATTGTGATATCAGTTGCAGTACATGTGGACATAGTTTTTCCCACATAACCACCAGCAGTTGAAACGTAGAAGCATAATAACAGTATTAATAGGTTAGGATTTACTTGCTTTGAATATAACGTTTTTCTCCAATTTATCTGTAACAACAGAATACCATGTTTTGGAATCTGTCTGAAATTCCCCTCTATGAAAAAAATGCTTGCAATTCAAATATTGCAGTAGTCAAATTGCAGTTTTTTAAAAATTACTTATCCAGCCCTAATCCTGACACATAAATAGATCTGACAGCCATTATAACATCCAGTGCTGTGTGTGGAGGGGTGGGACTAATTCCATAACATCCTTAGGCTTACTATTATAAGGTTGAATCAACTTTAACAGAAGTAAACAACTCAATGGACTGACATGCAAACAGCCCTTTAGAATGCAAAACTTCCCTCCAATTCATCATCTGTTTGAATAAAAATAGTTCAGAGAAAGACATTTCTCTGAAATTTCTGCCCAGTGATGTCATCGCTGTCTGTTCCGCTTAACGGTTCTCCACAACATCAGCTATGAATCAGAGCATCTGAATTGGAGAGATGACCTCTCTCCTTCAGCAACATCATCAAACCTCTTCTTCTCCTCCTCCATGTCACCTTCACCCCATAGTCCCTCTCTGGAGTATCTGCCACCAAAATGTCAGGTGGCTGATTATGTGGTGGTGTAGATGGCTGGTACAGGGAAAACAGCAAGTGTAGAAAGGAGGAGGAGGGACAACTTCCCCTATTTTCAAGTACTTCTGGAGTGTACACATTGGGTGGCGTAATGACACTGCTTACATTGGGGGTGCGGAGCTCTGTGGAGGGAGGCGTAAAAGCAGAGGGTGCTGGGATTTTGCATCTTCCTGTTGAGTAGACAGATGGAGCTTCAGGTCGGTCCAAACACCTGCTGGAGGATGCAGCACTAACAGATAACCCCAAATCCCCCACATTTGTTTTTCTCACTGAGGAGGACTTTCTCTTTGGTGTGTCTATGTACTGTGCACTCTGGCGAGAAACTGCCCTATTGATTTGGCATGATCCCTGCGGTTGATTTCCTGGGCCGGACACGACAGAAGGTTCTGCAGCTTTCTTTCTGCGTGTATGCTTTGGTTGATGAGACTGCTCTCTTGACCTCCTCTCGAATGATAATGAGGGGAACTTGCCGACGCTGTTTTTCCTGGACAACTGACTGCATCTGTCAAGAATGCTTGTGGCAGACTGGCAGTTCCTCCTCCCTCGTCTTGCTGGAGGTGCAGCTACAACTGATTGGTCAAACTGTGGACTCACCTGAAAAGGGAAAGAGGACATAATACATGAGATGACAGCATTAGATATGGAAATGCTCAGTAGATACACAATTTGATTGACAAGTGTGAATAGTGATTGTTATGGGTTATAAAATAATTATTATTATGTGGTACTTTATTGATCCCTGTAGGAAAATTCTCTTTTCGCTTTCCCCCCTCTACAAGGAGGTCAGGGTCAGCTGCAGAACAGCACCTCTTCAGCTGCTAGTCTTTCACAAAGACACTAAAGCAGAGCAGATGTTTGCCAACATGGGACATGAATCCGCCGCCCCTCGGCTTCGAAGTACGTGGACAAATGCTGAAAACAACTTACCCAAGAATTAGGAGCTGTGCTGTTATGTGATTGCCTCTCTGTGATAAATGATTTGGGAATGAGCGCTGCTCGGACTTCGGGCACATTTTGGAGCCTGGCTCCACGCAATGGTGGCTCCTGGAACAGCAGAGGAGGCTTCTGTGTCTTTCTGGTTTTACGGGGCATTAGTAGAAATCATGACTGAAGACCTAGTGGGGAAAAGTAGGCGAAAATAACCTTTCAACAATTATTTTCCCATACGACTACTGCTCGGTCAGGTCTTATCCAAAATGCCTGATAACAATAGTGGCGACCAGTCAAGGCCAGACAGCTGTAGAGATACATTTGAATCTTATATTCTTGTGTATAGTTCATATTTGTCCGGTATTACACTCACCTTGATGTGTGTACTTGACGTCAGACATATCACAATAAACTACATAGCATCGTTGGTCATTGTCTGAACTCAAATGTTTTTATTTTCCGTCTTGTTAATGTTATTTCCCGGTTTTCACCATTGTCGTCCCCGATTGGTCCCAGCTTGACCCTTTCTCCGGTGGCCATTGGTTAATTGTTATATCACGTGACCGAAGTGACTGGGGCAGCCCCCACAGCGCCAAAATTCAAAAATATTTTCTGAATAGACCAAGAATGATTGTAAACTACGTTACACTGTCTGAGAGGAATTATACATAATATGAACTCTATACTTCAAAATCGTATATGAAACAAGCGTTTGAAATAATAGCAGAGGTCAAGCCAAGTGGAATTGCTTGAAACATCTCTTTAATATGAAGGTTTGGCTTTTTTCTGTTCGTAACATTAGCAAGCGTGGTGACTAGCTAGCTAGCTAGCTTAGCTTAGCACCCAACTCGCTTGATAGAAAGCTATATTAGTTAGCTAGCTAGCCAGCCAGATAGCTAACGTTATATTTATTTCAGTTGAAAGATGGCTGAAATAATGAACGTGCTCCAGAAAGTAACTATAACTGCTAACCCAGATGCATGTCATTCACGTCACGCTAACCTCAATTTAAAAGATCTAATAGTTGAATGATAGTGTTCTAATCAGTTCTAAAAGAAGAGCCTTTGTTGAAACGAAGAGCTGCTTGGTGGGTTATCTATTTGCCGAATAAACAGAAGACCTTGTCGATTCATGAAGGGCTTAAGTGATGTTCTAAATTACCAGAAAGCAATGTTAAACAGTCAGACATTGACTGGAGTTTTGGCGATGTCTGCACACGAGAAAACGTCACGCATCTGGGCTGGTAACGACCTGCGTTCTAGAAGACTGAGACGTCAGCTGATAACTGGGAGCAGGCTTGAACTCTACTTGGGCAAAGTTAACTTAAAGTTAGCTAATGTGGAGCTGAAATTCACCTGGAGGTCCACAGGAGACTTGTTAGCATGTTGCCTGTCCTGTTGGTTTAGGATCAGTATTCGGTATGCATTGATTCTCTGTCTACGGTAACAATTAGAATACGGTTGGCTGTTAGAAGAACATAGGAACGTTTTTGAATCAAAACCGAAACTTAGCAACAACCTCATCCTTTCTGCCAGGTAAACCGTAACCTATCAGTAACGTCGCTTATCAATATTTGCTGGCATGACTAACACGTTGGCGAGTGTTTTTAATTCTTTAGCAGGTTTTAACGTTATTTCTTTCGTCCTTTTGTGTTATTTCTGTGTAGACCAGTGAAAACAAAGGGGTATTTTCTGTGATTTGATCACCATGAGAAGGAGCCCAAGGAGACCCCTGATCCTCAAAAGGAGGAAGTTGCCTTTTCAGCAAAATGATCTGCCAGAGACCGCCTCACAAAAAGAAGGATCAAGACCCAAGGAACCTTTAAAACCACCTGCCAGTCAGTGCTTCCCTGATGGCATCCGCATCATGGATCACCCTACCATGCCTGATACACAAGTGGTTGTCATCCCCAAAACGGCAGACCTTCAAAGTGTCATTGGGGCCCTCACTGCTAAGGGCAAAGAGTGTGGTCCCCATGGACCAAACAAGTTTATCCTTTTGAGCGGGGGTAGTAACGTAGACAGTGGGTCTTTTTGTCAACCTAGCTTTGAAGAAGAAGACACACCTACTGGGAGTACTATGGGACAACCAGAGAAAACCGAAACTATGCACGACCCCCCGGATATGAAACCTGTCACTGGCATTAGACCATGTAAGGAAATTTGTGATTTTATCAGATCTTCTTATTAAACAACTTGTGGCATTTAATTGTAAACATTAAATATAAACATCAGCAAAACATTTTTTTTGCTATTACTGGATTGGCAAGCTATCTTCTCATTAATTTGTCTCAGCATTAATGTATTTTTACTTCTCTTTTTACTAGTGAATAAGGACCTTGATTGCAGTCCTCTAGATGACAGCCTCACCAACATCCAGTGGTTGGGCAGAATGAACACGGATGTACTCGGATCAGATCCTCCCAAGAAGGTGGCCAACAAGGAGAACGACAACGCCTGCTCACAGACTTTTCAGGTTAGCCATTTGATCTTGTCACCTCAGTGCGATTGTCACTGGTGTAAACAGGAGTCTCTGTGGAGGGATCACTGATGTGTTAAAGTATTCTGACACATGTCCCAGTCTGTCTCACTAGAATGACACCTCAGTGTCATTTACCGTGAGCTACACAGCTATTTGGATTGCAGCACAGTCTGATGTTTTGGCACCATACTTTATTGCTTCGGATGTGAAATGACTTTGTGATGTTAAAGTGCAGACTATGTGGATTAGTTTGAGAAGAATTTCTGTGTCAAATGAAGTATATGGTATGAGGAATGAAGTATATTGTTGGGGGTAAATGAGTAACAAAGTAAACAAGCAAACCAGCATCCAAGTTGTCAGTTCAGCGTCAAATCATCATGCTGCAAGATTGGAATCTTGAACTATAGTAGCTTATTAAACTTTAAACTAAAACTATTATTGAACTCTATGGAGTTCTCTACCTTTTGGACGTCATTCCACATCCAAAATAATAAGACAACATAGAACCAAAACACTGCTGGGTATGATAACATCCGCACAGTACTGCAATTTAATGTGAATAATCAGTTTAATATGACAGTTTGATTAAAGTTCTTAAATGGTTCAAATAACATGATTTCCTGCAATAGCTAAATAAGGATGTGATGCAATGAGATCCAGACCGCGTCCTTAATATCTCAATATCAGACAAAAAGTGCCAGAACATTTCACCATTTCAGTGTTTACGCCCATCTTTATTTCTTTCATTTGGTTCAGTTTTTAAAAAAGTGTTTCTATGATCTATGCCATGTAAATGTGCATTTATGCCTCTGTTTCTTCTTCCTGTTGTATTCCACAGGCAGACAGTACGCCAATGGATGCAGAAGCTGTTCATAAACAACCCATGTCAGAGAGGCCACCATACTCCTACATGGCCATGATCCAGTTTGCCATCAACAGTAGGAAGAACAGGAGGATGACGCTGAAAGAGATTTACACGTGGATCGAGGACCACTTCCCTTACTTCCGAGAGGTGGCCAAGCCAGGCTGGAAGGTACACGACGGTGGACCACAGCAGCATTCGATTAAGTACCACATACTGAAACATGCACTTGCCATTAAACATTTCTGTGTTCATTCATCACGGCAGAATTCCATCCGCCACAACCTCTCTCTTCATGACATGTTCATCCGCGAGGCGACACCAGATGGTAAGGTGTCTTACTGGACCATCCGGCCCGAGGCCAATCGATGCCTCACTCTTGATCAGGTATACAAGGTGGGCACAATGGAACTATTGTTTTATGTGTGTGACGTTAATCCACCTCTGAAGTTTGTTTGATCCAAATATAGCATTATACAAGTATGCATCAAAATGTATTATTATTATTATTGTTATCATTGTTCTTATGCTGGATTGTAATAGAGAGTTTTAGTCTCTCCATGGTCAAAATGCTGTTTCTTTTCCATCCTGCCAAGAACAAAATTATGGGGGAAACACTGAATACTTATTTGTGGCATGAAAATGGTCAAATTTAGAGATACTGAACATCGGCACAAAATGGCACCGCAGAGCTTTGATCCAAAAAATATTGCTATTGTTATAGGATTTCAATAAAATATTGGTCAAACCCTAGCTTTAACATATATCACTCTTATTGGATACAACTCATCCACTCATCCACACAATGTTCCTACTTTCCCAGTTTGAGTGTCTTTGTACTGTATATCATCTCCAGGTTATCGGACAGGTTTTGTATGCCTGATGAATCGATCACGTGGAGTGTTTTAAGATTAGATTTTTTGATTTTTGTATTCTTCAACTATTTTCTTCCCTCTCATTCCACGCCCTTCTCTACAGCCCGGTTGTGACCCAACCGCCGCTCCCATTCCAGTGCCAATGCTGTTATTTGCCCACCAAGTAAGATGGTTTTTACCATTCCTTCATTTTCTTCCGGTACAGTGTTCAGCTCTGCAATCAGACAGGAGAGAGCAGAAACAGGACAGGAAAATCAGAAGATGGACTCTTTGACACAACTCAAGGCAAATCTTTTATTGCAGGAGCAGATGTGAGCTACAGGGAAGGAGAGAGGCTGTTATTCCACTGATAGTGGAATAACCAGTAGCTTTGGAACATTGTAAGAGAGGTTAAGCTTGTGCTGCTTTTACAGGTTGTCAGTAAGTGTTGTCAGGAGTGAGAGAGGGCAGTAAGACTATGAATGCACTGCATAAATAGATGTCAACATTTAAACTTTTTAATTTTATTTTCACAGCAGCAGAAACGAATGGTCACTGATGCAAAGAAAACGGCAAACACCTCTGGTGAGTTAAGGGAGACTCCATACTCCTGATTTTTTTGGAAAATATCAACAAGATATTAATCAATATCAACAAGATTGAAGATGAGTTGCAAAGATGCCCCATTGTGAGTTTATTTGTTCTTTTCTTCCTATGTTCAGAGAGAAAGATGAAACCTCTTCTCCCTCGTACTGATTCCTACTTGGTCCCTATCCAACTCCCCATCACCTCCTCTGTCTACCTGCCGTCCTCCTCGTCCTCGGCCCAGTTTCCCCCCTCTGGCTTGCAGCAGAAGCGGAACACCTCACGAGGGGGCAAGAGAGTCCGGTTAGCTCCTAAGGTAGAGACTGTCATGCATTGCAGGACTGTGACCGATTACGGACACGCTAGGCACACGCTCTTCAAATATAATGCACTCTTTAATGCTTTCTGGTCTTTCAGCAGAAAAATTTCAAAGAATTCCCATATGTCCCTACTATTATTTGTCAAGTTGTGAAAGTACAGGAAAGGATAAAATCGAAGCGGAAAAGTGGTCAGAATTGACTAAGCCTTTTGCATTGCAAAACTTGTCACGTGCAAGTGTCTAGGGCGGAGACATTGCTAGAATTGTAAAGTGTGAATGGTTATTTGTTTTGACAGGTGACACACAGCCACACCCCCACTGTGGCTCCGTACCCTCCTGCCACCCAGGTGGTGAAGGAGGAGCAGGTGTGTGCTCCAGTAAGCGCTGAGACTCCCCGAGCCCCTCTGAGCAGAGAAGCCAGCAGCTCACGGCGTAAACAGCGACTGGTTCTGCAGTCACACGAGGAGCCTGTCCTCCTCCTACCCGATAGTACTTTCTTTGACTCGGGTGTGGTCTCCGACGCTTCAGGCTTTCCAGGATATGGACCACCAGCATGAGCAGGACAGCTCCTTCCGGGAGTACTCCTTCAAGACCCCCATCAAAAGCAGCAACCACTTGGCCTCCTCCACCCCCAGCAAGCCCCCCAGTAATGTATTACCAGAGCCCTGGAGGGTGACCCCTCTGGGGAAAGGGAGCCACGGTGTGCTGGACTTCAGCCCCATTCGCACGCCCGGCGGTCCCACCCTCACGCCGCAGCGGCATGACTACACCACCTTCAGCTTCAGCAGCACTCCCTTCAAAGAATTGCCCCTCTTCAGCTCCCCCAGAGAGCTGCTCACCTCCACTCGTTCCAGGGTGGCGGGACCCAACGACTCTCTCGGCGTCGAGTGCCTCCAGAGCTGCTCCATGGAGCTGCTCCAGGCTGGAGGCAGCACACCGGCCAACCGCTCCCTCACCGAGGGCTTGGTCCTGGACACCATGAACGACAGCCTGAGCAAGATCCTAGTGGACATCAGCTTCTCCGGCCTGGAGGATGAGGACCTCGGCATGGCTAACATCAGCTGGTCAGAGTTCATCCCACAACTCAAGTAGCATGGAGTTCAAATCGCGTTCACGTTTTTCACACGGTGGCCATATTTGATTTCATACTTTGGGTGGGAATTGTGTGACTTGTAGCTGACTATTATTAGAACAGTAGCAGTTTTAACAAGCTAAAATCTGACAACGCTAGCAGACACAGCTAACTTAAACAAGACTGTCAAAGAAGTATATGAAGCTTATTACTAATACGAAGACAGGGTGTTGACATTTAATAAGACCATAACAACATGAAGTCACTGACTGCTAACAGTAGCTAACGTCGTGGATGTACCCTTTAATCCAGCTGCTCTAACCTTTGATGTGGATCTTCTCCAGGTGAGACTGTGACGAAGGCTTGAGTTTGCCTCCGTTTCCAAGACATGCTTCGCTATCTTCCGGATAGTGTTTCCCACCCCTGAGTATGACATAAAACAAATATGGTTGCCACGTGCGTAAAGCAAATTGTCTTTAGAATGAATGAGAAGGACGCCTCAACTTGAGTTTCAAAGTCGATATTACCAAGCTGCTCATTTGTTGTCTCTGAGTCTTTTACATTTAGGATGTTTCTGTCCATTTTCCTTGTGTTTGTGCCTCACTCACAAACTGCCTCTTTATTGTCTTAAATCTGCTTTCTATCATAAGTTCTTTCCACAGTTTAGTCAACCTGTCGCATCCCTCCTGAAGGAATCGCTAGAAAAGAGAAATTTGTTTATATGTATGTTTGATTTGCACATTTGTAATGTAAATATAGCTTTTTAAAGATGTAAATGGAAAGAGCATATATGATCTAGTCACCCAGTGAGACACTACCATGCCAAAATGAAAGAGGTCATTTGGTTCATTCACCCTCCTGGAAGTGACTAGATGTAGATTGATACACAGGATTGTCAGCAATAAACAATGGGAAAGTAATACAAATAGTACTAACAGCAATAGGGTTATCCTTAAACTGTATGACTTCATCACTTGACTTTATAAATCCATGCAAAACTTGTTTGATCAGTATGCCAGTTCCAACGTAAGCGCACTTTGTACCTGCAGTAAGTCACATTTTGCATGCAGTGACGTTTTATATCAACGCCGCATTTTAGTCCCGCTTTGGGAACAAAACAGAACATTTCAGTAGATCATCTATGTAGCACAGATGTAGGTGTGAGGTTTGTTAATGCGTCGTAGATGATTTTTACTTGGTCAGGAAGTTTGGTCAGTTCAAATGGGACACGCAGCACCATCTTGGGAAGATAGGAATAGAGCATAGCCTAGGGTCCAAAATAACGTATAGCTTTGATCATTCCTTCAGGTTTGTTGTTCATTGTAGAGTTGACCAGTGTATACAACTGGGTCTGAATATCATGCCGTGGTGTATATACAGTGTGTTCTGATGTGGAAGGCGGATGGCAGTGTAGCGGTATGTTGTAAACAAGTTTCAGAGCATGTGCCTTTTTCTACTTGTGTCTGTGACTGTCCAATAAACAAGCTGTTGGTTCTGTTGCCCTCTCTTCCATATACAGTATGTGGGGGTTTTATTCAGGTGTTTTAGATCATAACGTCACACTTCTGCCTTGTCCAGCTCTCATTTTAATCAGTGTAATCATACAAGAGGTGCAATTTCAATAATCCCCTGTACATTGCAACTACAGTCTTCATCACTATTTATGTGTTATTTGAATAAAGGTTGAAAGTATAATTTATAGGTTGTCTGATTTAAAAACAAAGCATCATTCATTGTTTCATACAGAAATAAGCAGCAATGTTAGCTTAAAAATGATCACACTGCAGAACTGTCCATCCTAAGTCATTTGGCCATCAGAAGTCCTGGTCTATCCATGGAGTGAGATGATTCCCCCTGTTGCCTCCACAAAGAGAGCTATGTTTTCTCCTCTATTAGTTTGTCCATCAGCAGGATATCTCAAACACTTTCCTTGGAATTTGGTGGAAAGGTGGGCCTTGGGCCAAACAACAATTGGTTTTGGTGGTGGTCTGGGTTGTTCGCCATTAGACGACAATCGATTTTTTTTTTAGTCATAACTATAAAGCTAACAGAGATAGACTTGATTGCAAATCCTATGGGTATGTTTGCAGTGTCAAGAAATCGATACTCTTAGTGTCTTCTAGTTTCCACTTTCACTTGTTTCAGGAATTTTCTACAAAGTGCACAAGGCAGAATGAGGAGATTCACCCCATCGGCAGATTTGCTTGTTTTCATTTAAGACTCAATATTGCATTCAATGACTGTTACGGTGGGTATCTTTTGCAGTGTGTCAGTATGAGTGAACACGATGTCATCAGGGTCTTCAGAACGTCTGGACCTCCTGCTGAGCCACTTCTAGTAGGATCTGCAGCTGCTTACTGCAGTAGTCTGGGGATGTGGAAGAGTCAGAATGATCAAAAAGACAAGGCTACTTGCACCTCTCAATTCTAAACCTTGCTAAACAACCCTGTCCACGCTTTACAACAGACTGAAAACTTCTATGCTTCTCTTATGGTTGACAATTAAACTGAACCCTAAACTATGGCAAAGTCCCTGCACCCTGCATCATTTGCTTATAATGATAACATTTGACGATGATAATTTGGATAACTTAATAGACATTGGTCACCAAGCTATCACAGCTTAGAGGGAACATTAGTCCTGAATGCTCCTCTGAATTTCAGATAAATTTGACGATTGACCACCATAATAAATAGATAACTATTCATACAAAGTAATTGATAGCATAAAATTCAGCGACAGACTGTAACTTACATCACTTGTTGCCAAAATGATGACCTTTACAGACTGGATCTACTATTTCAGAGATAATGAATGACTTTTTTCCCACCAGAATTGATATACAGCATTTTAGACGTGACCTCTGACTTTGTTCAACACATGTTCTATGCAAGGAGTCCCACTGATGTCATGTTGACATGATCGAGGCATGACTCACTGTAGATGCGTTTCAATCTAGGGGGACAGGCGGAAGCGGTGGATGGTCAGGTAGTACACTGGGACCCCAGTCAGCGTCAGGGCGCAGCTTTGCCCCGTGTTCCAGGGGTCCGAGTACAGAGACAGACCCACGATGAAGAAGCACACCACTGTGAAGATGACTCCGATGGCCAGAGGCACCTGTGGGTGAAATAGAGCAAATAAAACAGCGGTCAGTAGGACATTTCTCAACACCAGTTGTTTAGGATAAGGTAGGATGGAAAATGCTTCATCATTTGGCATATTAACTGTGGACATGGCAACCTTAAAAGGTCTAGGGTGGAGGGGAAAGCGATAGCGATGGATGAGCATCCCCAAGGTTGCCAAGGCGATGAAGAACCAACGAGCGAAGGACGCAAAGTTGATGAGCTGGAAGATCTCTCCAGTGGCTATCATCATCACCACCAGCGGATACTGGAGACACACAGGTGATGCAACGACAATGAAGAGACCCCTACTTTCTTGACACTGATATATCCAGGGATGGAGTGGAGGGTAACCCCACCTTTTTCATTTGCAGAATACTTAACCCATCTTTTCAGATCTTTATAACTCTAAATTTATAGTATACAAAGTACGAGCTAATAAAAGTATACGAAGATAGGCTATTTTATGGAAAAAATAATGCTGTTCTGAATGCAAACTCTTTAGATTTTTGTTTTTATTGGTGGTTTTCCTGATGTTCACCACCTGGAGGTCATAGTTTACCCACTTTTATTTTTATTTACAATTACATCACTGGATATATCCTACTGGAGATGTGTCATCTCTGTCATAAAAAAATCAAAGAAAGCTTGCACTGCTTATTTATAGTGTGTGTGCAGAGTACAGCACCAGTAGCAGCACAGCAGGCAGCGGTGTCTGTCTGCGGATGTGGATCATTGAGAAGAGTGCTGGCCAGTGGCCCTCCCTGGCTCCCACGAACAGCATCCTGCAGGGCAGACAGAAAGACCCACCGTCAGGCTGGTAGACAGGTAGCCAGTCAGACTAAGTAGAGCTTCCGGATTGACTGGATTACCTGGGCGCTCCAAAGAAGCCTCCATTCAGTGCCCCCAAGCAGGACATGGCCACTAGAATGGGAATCACAGACGCCACGCCCTGGAGAGCACGGTTGGCAAAAGTCTGCAGAGACACAGACACCGGATGAGACCGGACATTCTAGCAAACAGTGGATCCGTTGCCCAGATATTGCCCACCGAATGCAGTACACAGTATAGCACCGACCACAGCCACGGCGTCAGACACCAGCAGCTCAGCAGGAGTCATCACGGTGTAGTAGGCCACATTAACAAGCACGTAGCAGACCGTCACCGTCACCATGGAGCAGATTATTGCCAACGGGATGTTCCTGACAAGACAGCACGCAGACAGATGTAGCAACATGTGGCGAGGTTACATGGCTTTTAGTAACATGTCGACTGGAGAGCAAGTAAATGGGAAATACCTATTTGGGTTAATGACCTCTTCTGTGACATAATTCAGATAAAACCTGAAGAAAAAGGGAAAAGTTTTGTGTAATTATCAGTAGGTCAACAGTATATTGGTATCCTGTCTGACTTCATTGCAATTCTTTGTATGTGTTGTTGCTGATGTGCACTTATATGGTAAATTGGACAATAACGTTTTTTTGAACTTGAACTAGGACTCGTGCTGCATGCTTACCATCCACCGTAGGCATATAAACCATTATAGAAGGCCAGTGGCAACCTGTCCAGTGTTAATAAGTCGACCTCGAAACCATTCTGGAAATTCTCTGTCTTTCCTGCGTAGAAGGAGATACAGCTGAAGGATGGTAACTGAAGACTGAATCACCTCTCTCTCTCTCTCCAGGAACACCTATTGAATTATATCATGCAAGTCCTTCTGCCCACCTTTGGCCAGGGCGATGACACCGGGGACGATGATCAGCACCAAGGTGAACATCTTAATGAAGGTCAAGGTGATCTGAGTGCGAGAGGCCATGGTCACGCTCCAACAGTTGACCGCCACTACGAACGCTACGGGGGACACGATGACAATGAAAGTTCACTCAAACTCTTGCAATACATGGAGATACACAGTGCATTTGGCGTGGGCAGGTAGAATAGGGCCACTCACTCACACCAAGGATGCTGACCAGTTTGATAAGCACCATGGGGGCAGCACAGGGCGTAAAGAATGGCTCCACCACATAGCGACCAAACGCCAGGGACACGTAGGACGCCACTGCTGGCCTGTAGGATCAAATACAATAAAAAAAAAAAAACATATTTGAGATTCTGTTTGCTGTTTTATGTCCGGGTAAGACAAACTACAGGAAACCGACCTGATGAATAAGAATTCAGCCCAGAGTCGTAGAAAGGCAGGCAGAGGTCCCAGAGTCTCCAGCAGGTAGGTGTAGTGGCCCCCTGACTTTGTGAAAGTGGTGCCCAGTTCGGCGTAGCACATCGCCCCTGGTGGATCAGACAGCACACTGCATGGGTTAACTGCACTTTATTATACCACATGCTCAAGGGTTCACATTCCTCAGGCATACTGACACACTCAGCGTCTATCTATCTATCTATCTATCTATCTATCTATCTGTCTATCTCTATCTGCAAAAGGTTCTTACATATGATTGCATAAGGACAAAGGAAGAATGTGTACAGTATGTAGCTTAGATGGTATTTGCCTTTTCACTCAATCCGCTGATTTCAGATCAGTTCGTGGATGACGACACCAAGTGAAAGCAGCTCCCCGTTTGCAATGCATCACAGTAACAAACTGTCAGTTTCATTAAGACATTGAGACACTGAGAGAGCAGCGGTGAACGTGAAGTACCAGGCAGTCTTACCGAACATTGAGAGGACCCCGCTCAGCGCCCACACCAGCAGAGAGAGCCCCACGCTGCCGCTGTTCATCAGGACGCCCTTGGGTGCGATGAAGATCCCACTGCCCACCACCGTGCCGATGATGAAGCACACGGCAGGCAGCAGGCCTATCGTTCTCCGAAGGTGCACCACTTCCCCTCCTTTCTTCTCCTTCATCTCGTCCCCCTCTGCCTTCATCTTTGCCCCATTCATTTCGTCTGTATAGGTCTTGTGGGCAGAGGACTGACAATACATTCAAGTGAGGCGGCTTAATGCTGCTAGGTTGAAGTTTACATCTGCATTTTACATTTGAACAGCAAAGTTTAGCACTTACCTCCTTCTTTGTGTGCTTTGGGGAATGTTTCCTGAAGCTACTGGACAGCAAAACACCAGCAGAATCCTTTTCCCTTTGACCCTTTTCCAAAACCAGCAATCAACGGTCCTCTCTGTACTCACTGTTATTCCTTCTGGAGAGAAATTTGCAGCAAATGTGCATGAAACTGTGGGTGAAAAAAGTTGCTAAACCAGTTGACTCTGCCAAACAGGGTCCTCTCTCCCCCTAATACGGTGCATGTTTTTCTCCCCTCATTGGCTCTCGCAAATCAGTGCAGTAACCAGTGACCCACCCATCCCGCCTGAGCAGGGAACAAAGCCAGCAGTCTTCCAAGCTTCTGCAAGTAATTAGGCAGTTTCAAGGCTCAAAGCCACGCTACATTGTACCATTTGTATGTGTGTGTGTGTGTGTGTGTGTGTGTGTGTGTGTGTGTACAATTTGACACAGGCCTGGGGAAAGAGCCCCACGGTCTTGTGTAGGCAGCTGCACAAACTGCAGGAGGGCTGCTCTCGACAACAACAACAGTCCCAACAGAGAGAGTCGACCCCGTTTCAGGGTCACTTTCTACTTCACCCCAGTTTTAAAACATCTGAATGTATGTCATCATACCGAACAACCGATTTCAACAACTGAACGCATTTATGTAATGTCTAATTCATAAACTGATTAGATTTTGGTAATGCGCTGTTTTATTTCAGTAGTAGCTTTCTCAGACATGTGGTGAATATTCTGTCGGTCCTGCTGCTGAACCTGAAATACTTCTGCAGCATTTCTGCCAAGAGCAAACAGGCCTGAGAATTGCTCAACACGAGGGGCAGCCAACAGCACACTGTTAAAAATATTCTCTGGCCACTCTATAAACTTACTCCCCCTTGTTCTCGCTTGGCTGGCTACTGTATGGCTGTCAGTTTCACTTCATCAGTAACGGTGCTGCTTGTTAAAAACCCTCCATACCAATAGCTCCTAATACGGTTCCTTGATTTGTAATTGGCAAGTGGTAGCATTTGTAAGGCCAAGGCCATAATATGACGTCATATTTCTGGCATTTCATCTGGTTCAGCATAACAGGAACACAGTGATCCAGACAGTTTCTGTTGTTTGGCTGAGTTGGTCTGTGTTGATGCAGCTGAGAGATGCGGAAATGAGGATGTTTGCGGGGGAGGTCCGACTGTTACAGAAAATAAACATCTGAAATTCTCCCTCATGTTAAACACTTGATATTTACAGCCTTGATTGAAATATTGATGACCATTCAATTTTTTCCTATCAGGAAAACGTGCCTGATTTCGTATAATGCTATTAATGTGATGATGTGTATCATCTGAAGAGAGACACGGTGGAAGGGAGAACAGGGGCTGGGATGTCCTGTCATGTTTCTTTCTGACCACCAGGTGGTAGTAAAACAGGGTTTTTTTTTTAGTTTTTTTTTTTTACGTTGGTCCTGTTTCATTGCTCACTTTAACTATGCTTAACTATGTGGACTTCAGGAGCACATTGTCGTGGAAATTTGTCAAAGAAGTCAATTGCCACTGAAAGTTGTTTAAGCTGAGTGATCATTTAATCATGTTGCAGCATGGAGAGAAATCAGCGTACAGCTCAAACAGCCTTCAAACTCCATCATTAAGTTTGCGGATGACACAGTGGTGGTGGGCCTGATCTCCAACAACGACGAGAAGGCCTACCTGGAGGAAGTTGCTGATCTGTCACTCTGGTGCCAGGACAACAGCCTCCTCTTGAACGTCACCAAAACTAAGGAGCTGATTGTGGACTTTAGGAGGACACAACAGAGGACGTACTCACCATTGGGGATTAATGGGACTACTGTGGAGAGGGTGAGCAGGTATAAATACCTGGGAGTCCACATCACTGAAGATCTGACATGGACAACACACACAGACACTCTGGTGAGAAAGGTGAGGCAGCGCCTTTACCACCTCAGGCAACTGAGGAAATTCAAAGTCTCCCGGAGGATCCTTCAGTCCTTCTACTCTGGAGCTTGTTATGGAAAACAATAATATAAGTGTGCTTATAATATGCTTGAAGTATAAACTGCAATAAAATATATGCATAAGTATAGTCACAGCCAGTGGAAAACTACTGAGCTGAGGGAAGTATATGTTTCCTCTTTTCCCATGATTATTAGCTGGAAGTTTATTACAACTGTTGCATTGTTATGAAAGACGGTTTTGTTGGTAATGCCAAGGACACAAGCAGTTCCTGGGAGGCAGGACGAGTCGTAGGGAGTTAGAGCAGGATGTTCTAACTAGGATAGAAAGTACCTCTTTTCTATCAGGTGTCTGTGCACTGTTTGATTCCTTTGTCTTCACTAAACTGCCTTGGACTGTGAAAGAGATAGTTTTAGTCATGTGGCTTAGCATGACTCAGCATATTAGAAAAGGTATATAAAGCTTGACTGATGTAACCTGCTTTTGCTCTCTACCCGGAACAACCCTCTTGGTTGCAAAAGGTATTGTGCCTACTTATAAGTATTTCTCTAGAATGTTTTATTAAATATTCTTAAGACATATATTGTGTTATAGCTTTATTGAGCTGTTCTCACCACTAGACAAAGTGCAATTGACTTTAAATTGCCACGACAAGCTGTAGAGAGCATCCTGACAGGAAGCATCACTGCCTGGTTTGGCAACAGCTCCGCTCAGGACAGGAAGGCTCTGCAGAGAGTAGTGCGTTCGGCTGAACGCACTATTGGAACTACACTCCCCACCCTGCAGGACTTATACACCAGGAGGTGCAGAACCAGAGCCTGCAGGATCATGAAGGATCCTCACCACCCCAACAACGGACTGTTTCAGCTGCTGCGGTCAGGCAAGCGCCACCGTAGTCACGCTGCCAAAACAGAGAGACTGAGACAGAGTTTCTTTCCTCAGGCCATCAGGACTGTGAACTCTGAGAGCTCTTACTGTAATTACTGTAAATATTGTGTTGTTTTTTTTACTGTAAATACTGTGTACTGTTGCCCTTTTGCACATTCCCAATGAGCATTGCCACTTTTCATTTCACTACACACCCCGTGTGTGTATGTGACAAATAAAGTTCTTGAATCTTGAATCTTGAATTCAAGCATTTCTCTGCCCCTCTAAGAGTGAGCAGGATCTTTATACATACAAGCTACACAAGCCCCTTTTGGTTTACCTCCGGTCTCAATAACAAGGTCACTAGCATAGACAAAACATTGTTGGGAAACAAAGCACATGACAAAGAACGTTATTCATGAAATAATTACATTTGTGATATTTTATTACTCATTGCTCTGTGTAATAATAACAACAATAATAATAATAACAACAATAATAATGATAATAACAATAATAATAACATATAATAACAATAGCAATAATACTAATGATAATGACACTAATAATAATAATATAATAACAATAACAAATATAGCCGCAAGCGGCGATTTGCGGGTTCAAACCATTTTGTTACTGCAAACTGCATGCAGAGTGACAGAAGAAGATAAATTCCACAAAAGAATATATGCAGTTAACTGTATGTTAAGTAAGCAAGGCCACTAGGACAGAGGCTTCCATTCTCAAACAACAAAGCCCAGTTTAAAAATAAAAGCCCCAGAAAAATACTATACTGTAAGCCCATGTAACACTTGTGTCACTGTATCCACAGCTTAAGTATACGACTGGACTAGTTCCAGGTTCGTGGGAGTGGTGATGATAATATAATAAATCAGACCAGAGAGACAGAGCTTTAAATATAACAGCCGGCAATTTAGTGATTGGAAAGGTAACAAACAAACAAAAATAACACTTATCATACAATAAATCAATCTTCTTATAGGCCTAAATCACAGGTAAGTATAACCAAACCTTTTTGGTTTCTCCTTTAAGTTTCCTATAGATTAATTAGTCTAGTCAGTTTAAGTCAGTTTAGTTAGATTAGTCAGCTTAGTCAGGTTTCTAACATAACTTATTTTAGGTTAGTAGGTTATGCCTATTTTAGCTTAATAGGTTATGTCTTATTTTACTCCCTGAGTTAAGTCTTATTATTTTTTCCTTCACAGATAAACAGGTAAGTAAACCTTAAAATCCATGACAGGTAAATCAGAGATATAACCTTTTGGGTTTAACTCTTTTCCTTTCTTCCCCGACAGGTAAGATACAATAAAATTCTCCTTTCTTCAATCTAAACATCAAATGAACATTACATCATCACAACAACATAACATTGGAAATTCTTGAAATAAATGTAATTTAGTACCAAAGTGGTATATTCTTCAGTTCTTTTCAAACTCAGTTCTAGTTCTTTGTGCTGTAGTTCAGTTCAATTCACAACACTCCTACCACACTGGCAGCGATGTATTCAGCAGTCATCAGACGTGTACAGCGCACACACGATCACACCACGAAGAAAAAGAGTATCCAACTCCATGAAACAAACTTCTCAAAAAATAAACTCTTCCATAACAACAAAATGTATGTCTTTTACAAAGTAAATTATCTATCTCTTTCTCTCTGTTTCTCTCTCTGCAGTGCACGGTTCTAACACGTTTTTCCAAGAGAGGAAAAAAAACAACGTCTTTCTTAATGGGATATTCACTAATTAAAGGGGAATGTTTCACTATGAATTTGTATAGGCATACGTTTGAATTGTTTCTTCTTACAAATTATTTAGTGTCAACATTTTTAATTGTAGCGTAATTTATTTGTAACTTAATTTATAAAAAACTATTTATTTTATAACCATATTTTAATGTGGGTTACAGCACAATTACAGCACAATTTGCACCAGGCCCACACCTTTGTTCGACAACGCCGTCACCCCCTATTGATCAATTTTGAAAACATTTTGGGGACATGTTTCAACAGCTTAATTAAAAATGTCCACCAAGTTTGGTGATGTTTGGACAAACTGTCATTGATTTAAGGCCAAATTTGCACCAGGCCCATGCACATCTTTGGAACTGGTGGTGCCCCCTATTGAGCGATTTCAAAATAGTTTTACACACGTGGTTCAACATTGTTATCAAACATATCCTGCGAGTTTTGTAATGATTGGATAAACAATTTCTGATTTATAGTCTGATTTGTGTTATGCCACGCACATTCTTTGCATTTGTAGCGCCCCCTAGTGGTCGATTTTAATTAAACTTTCAGGGTACTTTCAAGGTATGTGGACATATCCTGCAAGTTTTGTGATGATTGGCCTAACTGTTGTTGACTTTGGTCTATTTATGTGCTGAGCCACGCCCTTTTGAAATTCATTGGTTAATATCTTGAAAACTAAATAAGATATCAGCAAGCTTTTGATACGATTGGTCCAATAATGTTCCACAGAAAATTTGGTAGCAATCGGACCTACGGTCTAGGAGGAGATGTCAAAAATGTGTTTTTCAAAAAATTCCAAATGGCGGAAAATCTAATCAGGCGGACTTTAGTGGTTCTTGAGGCTTTTTTGTAGAGCACATTGAGCTGGACTTGTGTGTCAAATTTCAAGTCAATTGGAGTCACTGTGTGAGGGGCGTGGCCTTTCCAAAATTGCGCATTTGGGCCTTAATTACAGCGCCACCTTCTGGCCGATTGGGCTCATGTTTCTTGGGAAGCATTTGCACATCATTTCCAGTTATTGGGCCAAGTTTCATGGTTTTAGCTCATTCCAGCTCACAGGAATTTGAGAAACGGCATAAGACAAGAAAGAATAATAAACCGTTAGGAAAACAATAGGGTTCTACCCCTCCGGGGTTTGAACCCTAATGATATAATAACCTGATTTACAAAGAGAGACAAACAAAGAATAACTGACAAAAAAGGTTTTAAACTGAGATTTCAATACTTGCTAATCTAAAATGCTAAATGTAGCTGATGTAATGCTCAGTGGACAGCTGTACCTAGACTAGGGCCGTTGCAGTAAGAATTTATATTGTAAGTGAATGTTGCCAGTTTGTATCTGAAAAGTAAAAACATCTTTATGAAGCAAAAAGTAAACAAATCTCCCAAAACAACATGATATACATATACAGTTATATATAGTATATTTTTTACACTCAAAATGTTCAATTGTGCTGATGGATTGGCAGCAGTTGACCTTTTATGACATCATAATGGGTCACATTCTAGAGCTGTCCTGCTCTACCGTCACTCACTTGCTGATGATTTCACTTGCCAAGTGAAGATTGATGACACTGCAGGATATCGACTTACTTGTGAAACTTACTTTAAAGTTAACACGTTAACTTTGTTATTTTAACACATTTTTACACTTTTTAACACTTTTAACACATAACACATCACACTTACATCACAAGCATTGCAAGGATGTTTTGCTGGCCTCGCCGAAAGGTATGTACGATTTTCAGTAGTTTCTAGATGGTAATGTGACCTTGTAAACTGACAATGTTCACGTTGCATCTGTAGTTGTTTTGTAGATACTATCTTCTGTGAAAGCAACTTACATCACCTACATCAGCTGTGAAGGCAGCTTCCATCTCTGCCATATCTACATGTGTATTTTTCTTTCTTCCACACAGAAGAAAACCGAGACCACTGAAGAAGCTGTGGGTGATGAGAGCAGACAATGCTCCGGCCCACAGAGGAGGTAAGGAAATTCCTCATGACTGTATTCGCTTTCTACGTTTTTTCATTTCCTAGTTTCTCCCATTCGGTGGATCATTTTACACAAAGTACTTTCAATATGGAAAGCCCCAGTGGGAATCAAAAGCCTTATCCTGGTAGTGTTAGTGCAATGCTCAATGTCACACAGGACTACATAGTGATTAATTGTTGATTAGTCCTCCCATTAACCCCCATAATCTCTGACCAAACTTATCCCCCCCCCCCCCATAGACACACAATCTTTCTAACACACCTTCTTCAATGCCACGTAATTTGAAAGACAAAAATGCTCAAATCCACACCAGGATAAAGTAATAAAAAAACACAATAAAATAACCAACTGTGTTTCTCTTTATCACCAGTGTCAACATCTTGAAGGACTCCAAAGAGGGATATGGGGACCCAGCCACCCCCGCCACCCCAGACTCAGCTCCACCTGAGAATGGGAACAAGCAAAAGGCCAAGAAGCCTCGTTGGTGGCGTAGGTGGCCCTTCAGTTGGCGCAAGGTACATTTTACAGAAATAAATGTTGAGAGTGCTAAACGTTGACCAGATTGTTACAGTAGTAAGTCTGTTGCTGCTGTCTCTGCTATATCTAACCATGTTATTTCTTTACTCCAAACAGAAAAACAAGCTACAGTGTGAACCGGTTGTGGAGGATGAGGGAGAAGAGAGAAGCCCTCAGTGTTCTTGCCCACGGAGGTAATGTTTCAGTTTATTAACATCAATACTCTTATCATTTCCCTGTCCGTGGCTGATGTGACAATTTGGCCATAAATAATCCTAATTTAGCAGTTCCGTTTTTTTTCTTTCATCTCCATCTGTCATGTAGTAAACTATCATATGTCCAGTTGTGTTTCACTGAAAGGCCTACATTTTAGTAATTGTTTCTCCTTCCAATTGGCAGCACTGTAAATGCTGGGATGGAGACTTCATGTGAGACGGGCCTGCTCAACCCTGCCATAATCTCCAGTCCCATCCAGGAGGCCAGCCCTGTGGAGACCGCAGAGGCAGCTAGCCCAGTACAACAGGCTGAACCCACCAACACCTCTGACCAAACCACCAGCAGCAGCACCCCTGATAAGGAGGAGGAGGAGTCCACCTCTACTGAGCTGGAACAGCCTGGTGCCGACAAGGTGGCCGACATCTCCTCTGTCATCTTAGTGGAGGCCTCCATTACAGAGGTGGGACCAGCAGCCTCTGTCAAGGCTGTGAAGCCCAAGTGGTTCTCCTTGGACAGGTCAGTTAAAAACTCTAACCTCAACTCTATAATACTGACAAGAGTAACTTGAAGAAGTCAATCACACTTATTTTCATATATTCTTCCTTCTTGTTCTCTGAGTTGTTGGACCTCAACTCTGCATTGTTATCGATAGTTAGGTAGTTATATGGATTGTGAACTACTCTCTCAGCCTGGAGACCCTCTTGTCTGTCATGTATTATTGACTGTGTGTGTGTTCATCTCTGTAGTGCCAGTAAGGCTCATGGCCATCATACTGGGTGTGAGAGACAGAGCCTTACAAAGAAACAGCTCGTCTGCCTCGGGTAAGCAGGACTCATATACACACTCAATGAATGTTCACATGCACATATACACACACAAGATACAAACATGTCTAAAGACATTAACCCATGCAGTACCATAAACCATGGGTAGAGGGATGGAAATGGGATCCACTGCTGAAGATATGATATTGTTTTGTCCTCTGACTTCTTGTGTTGTGTTTGTTTCTAAGGTTCCCCAACCTGGCGCAGACGTGCTACATGAACTCCACCCTGCAGAGCCTCCTGACTCTGAACAGCTTTGTTCAGGAGTTCAAGAGACAACACAGGGTTTGGAGTTCTGTCCCTGCAGCTCAGCTGATCAGGTACATGAACCCCCCCCTCCCCCCACAGACACACAGCTTCTCTACTTAGTATTGATACACATCATTATTCTTAAATTACTCCAGAGTTGCAGCTCAAAATGAAATAATAGAATCACTAACAGAAAAGTCTCTTCTCTTCTAATGTTTCCCTTCCTCTTTTCCTTTGCTCTCCAGAGGATTTGTGGACCTTGGAGTGTCTCGGTACTCCAACAACAGGGGCCAGAAACAGGACGTCCTGAGGTCCTTCAAGAGGACGGTCTCGGCCCACGCCTCTGAGTTTAGCGACAAAGGGCAAAAAGTGGGAAAGCATTGCATCTTCAACAGATAGAACAGTTGAACACAGATCTTAAGAAATGTGTTGAATGTATCTTGCTGCTCATATCACCACCTGCTCATATTTTGTCTGTATTGTGTGTGTGTCTGTCTGTATCAGGATGCCCACGAGTTCCTCAGCTGTGTGCTGGAGCAGCTGAGGTCTCTGTCCTCAGTGCTGCAGGGAATAGCAGCCAACATGGGTTGCAGATACACCTGCCCTGTCCAGGCTCACCTGGCCTTCCAAATGCAGAGTACAAGGACCTGCACGGGGTAAGACTACACAGCAAAACACATCACAGACATGTTTATACCTACTGGGACGTCATGGGAGGGTGTAACAATTCCCATAGGTGGCCATTTTTGTCGTCCAGATCTCCAGAAGTGTCTGATTTTGTATCTGGGTTCAAGCGAGACTCCATAGAGACGTTGACATGCAGGACACCCCTCAACACTACAATACAGACCTGATGACATTTCCAACTTGTGTATTGTCCCTTTACTGTGTAGATGTGGTATGGAGTCCTTGAAACAGGAGGACTTCACCAACCTGTCCCTGGACCTGGTACCTGGAGGCACAGTGGGGCAGTCACTGCAGCAATACCTGATGGTTAGTGGCACCTCTGCTTCTTCACTTAGATTATGATGCCCCATGTAGCAAACACCACCCAATGGTACCCCTAACTCCAAAGGGGTTGTGTGTGTGTTTGTGCATGTGTATGGGTATATCAGTGTCAGAATGATCCATATCATGCTATCAATATATTGCTCACTGTGCTGTGCTGCAGGAGACCCAGTTGGAGTACCGCTGCCAGTGTGGTGCTGAGAGATCTGGCCAGCAGTGGTCCTTCTTCACCCTGCCTAGGTGAGTGATGTCACATCAGTCACAAATGACGTGACCCAGTGGTTCCCAAACTGTTCCTAGGGCTCCTTGTGGGGGTTTCAGGGCTCCCAGCTAAATAAGGAATCATATAATTGAGCTGTTATTTCAGGCATCCAAAATGGGACATCTAAGAGACTAGGGATGCTCTGTTGTTGGATGGGGGTCTGTGGGACAAAAAGGGTTTGTGGTGTAAAATGTGGGAATCCCTGAGCTACTGACTATTCTTTCTCAGTTTGTAGACTAATAATTATTTTGTCTCACCATCTTGTCTACCCTCTATCCCAACTCCTCTTTCTCTCTGTCTCTCTCTCCTTTTCCCTTTCCACTCAATGTCTCTCCTCTGTCTTCCTCTCTATCAACTGATGTTCTTATCTTTTCCTCTCCATATTTTCCCCTTCATCCCTGTGTTTTCTGTCGACAGTGTACTGGTCCTCCACCTAAAGCGCTTCAGGTTTACTCCATCCTGGAGCCTGGAAAAGGTGGCAGACCCAGTCGTTCTGTCCAGAGAGCTGTCGGTGGCCTCTGGACATTTAAAGGGTGCTGCTGACCTTCAAGATCTCAAGCAGGTAAAGATGAAGATAAATGAAAAGCGGCTCCTAATAGCGTTATTTGTTATACACAAAACTCGAGACAATTAGGTACAACCTGGTGAGGATGGAGATAGAGATGGGTGGATAAGTCCTGAGAGAGTCAGAGATAGAAAAGAAATATAAAGAACAAATAAAAGGCTGCAGACGGTCATGTACAGCTGAACTGATTCTAACTGACCTGAGAACAAACAAAACGGTCAGGAGGAAATGGATTGAGAAAACAGCCCGTCAAACACATGCTTGGATTGCAGTGACAGTGAATGTGCTCACCGTGTGTTGGTATCCTGTCTGTGTCTAGCTAACTGTTGCTAACTGTGTTCTTCCTCAGGCTGTGTGTCGGTACACTCTTGTCAGTGTACTGAGCCATATAGGCTCCACAGTCGACTCAGGTAAGATCAGCACCCACTGGAGTGTATGGTAGTCGTACATGTTGAGTCTGGCTGGTTTCTCAAGGCCAGAATGTGACTTGCTCTAGTCCACCACCATGTGCTCAGGCATATAATACATATATACACAGATGAGTCTCAATACACTTCATCCAGGCCTTCAGCAATACAGACACACACACACACACACACACACACAGCCCTATTGGGATACTATGAGTTGAAGCTGGTCGGTGAGTAGCCAACATGGCATCCCTAGTCTCTTCAGATGTCCCATGTGACAGTGTGTCCTCTCCTCTTAGGCCACTACATCAGCGACGGGGCTTATCCCGAGTTGGAGTCAGGCGACCAGACGGACCACTGGCTCTCTTATAATGACAAGCGGGTGAAGGAGACGACCGGCGCGTCCGTCTGTCAGCTGCGGCAGCGCACCGCCTACATCCTGTTCTACGAGAAACAGGTAAGAGGACAGCACTGTCATGTCCTGCACTGAAGTCTCACTAACAATGTAGATGATGTGTTGGTTTCTTGTTTAAGAGACAGATGGAGACACACCACTAACACTGATGTTCTGTTCTTGCCAACTTTCCCAGAGAGCAAGCGTGCACACATCTCACACTAGACATGAGTTGATAATGAAATCCTTATTTATTTGTAGTCTAACGCTCTTCTTAATGTTCAGACTCTGCAACTCATAATCATCAGGTTCTTGATGTCTGATTTTCAAGGTGTCTTACCAGCCATTTTGCATTTCACTGTAACCCTGAGAATTCATGCTGGATGTGATTATCAAGAGTTCAAGTTTTATTGGCCATTTGCGACGAGTACATTGGAGCTCTTACTCCTGATCATTCCTCCAGCACACACTATGCACCTTTAAATAACACACTGAATAAAAAGCCAATGATGCTTGGCTCTAAATTACTCTGAGGCAATATGTGCTACATGGTTGATGTCAATGTGATCAAGTAAACAACAGTCTGAGTTATGAAATCAGCTTTCATGTATCGTGCCCCTGCTACAGAGATTCAAGATTGGCATTAAAGGAGCAGTTTAGTAGTACTTTTCCTGCTGAGTTCAATGGAGGAATTTAGTAGAGAAGAAACTACTCAAGAGGAGGGACATGCTAGGCAACACTAACACATGATTGGTTGTTGACAGAAAACATTGCCCAAAAGTTGAGCAGCAACTCAGTTTTTTACTTGTCAACAAACTAGGAAGTAGCAGGTACCCATGGATACCACTGTTAAAGACGGCAACTCATTTCATAGGAAATCAGTAGAAAACAAATATATATAAAAATGTGCCAAAAAAATATAAGTATACTGTATGCAGTACAAAGGTATTCTATATTAGTTTGTTATTTCTTTACTCCTAACGGAAAAACAAGGTGTAGCGTGCAGCAGTTGTGGAAGACGAGCGAGAAGAGAGAAGCCCTCAGTGATCTTGCCCCCAACGGAGGTAATGATTCCTTTAAAGTCTATTTCTTACACTTACTTTGATATATTCTTTCTGCTAGTTCTCATTCTCAATGACCCTCAACTCTGCAGTGTTATCGACAGTTAGGTAGTTGTATGGATTGTGAACTACTCTCTCAGCCTGGAGACCCTCTTGTCTGTCATGTGTATTATTGACTGTGTGTGTGTTCATCTCTGTAGTGCCAGTAAGGCTCATGGCCATCATACTGGGTGTGCACAGTCGGTGCCTTTCATAGACTGGGCCAGCGTCAAGGTGCCAGGAGTCCAGTCCCATGGACGCCTCACCAGGCACCCCACCCCAGCCACCACCCAGAGCCTTACAAAGCAACAGCTCGTCTGCCTCGGGTAAGCACTGGAAAGCACTCATATACACACTCAATGAATGTTCACATGCACATATACACACACACAAGATACAAACATGTCTAAAGACATTAACCCATGCAGTACCATAAACCATGGGTAGAGGGATGGAAATGGGATCCACTGCTGAAGATATGATATTGTTTTGTCCTCTGACTTCTTGTGTTGTGTTTGTTTCTAAGATTCCCCAACCTGGCGCAGACGTGCTACATGAACTCCACCCTGCAGAGCCTCCTGACTCTGGAAAGCTTTGTTCAGGAGTTCAACCAACAACACAGGGTTTGGAGTTCTGTCCCTGCAGCTCAGCTGATCAGGTACAACTCTCTCCAGAGGATTTGTGGACGTTGGCGTGTCTCACTACTCCACTGACGTGGGCCAGAAACCGGACGTCCTGCATCTTCAACAGATAGAACAGTTGAACACAGATCTTAAGACCTTATCTTCACCTGCTGTGTGCTGGAGCAGCTGAGGTCTCTGTCCCCAGTGCTGCAGGGAATAGCCAGCCCACCTGGCCTTTTCAGTACCAGGATCTGCAAGGGGTAAGACTACACAGCAAAACACATCACAGACATGTTTATACCTACTGGGAGGTCATTTTTGTATCAGCTTCATCAGCTTCACGTTTCTCTCGTTTTACTCTTTGCAGTGTGAAGGTCGTGTGTTTCAGGCTGAAACATCATGTAGCCGGTGGGAGAGGACACGGTCACTGGCTGAAAACCTGGATTGACTACCAGCACGTCCAGTGGCCCAGTGACTAGATCAGGTCGACTCCCAACAGAAGCACCAGAACCTCACCCTGCTTGAGAGGATGCAGCGTCCTGCCCCGTCGCCCACAGGAGGATGGGCTTCCCCCAGAGAGTCTGGCTCCTCCCAAGGTTTCTTCCTCTCAGAGGGAGTTTTTCCTTGCCACAGTCGCCCCTGGCTTCACAATAGACCAAATCAAACCTGTCTACCTAGAAGTCAGTTTGTATTGTCATGACGTGGGGATGGTTTGGTCTATGCCTCTGGCTTGCTCTCTGGGGAGGTGGGTAAGGAAAACAAATAAATCCTTTCCAAATGATCAATTACTTTGTGATTTTTGTCGGTACGGTTTAAAAGAGGCTCAATGCACAGTGAGTGCCATAAGTACTTGATTTTGATGTTAGTACCGATGTCATATTGATCATATCAGAGGTGAGCAGGTGTTTTTACATGCTGACATGTCACTGGATCCACAAAGATGAAGACAGACGAGAGATTTGTTAACTTTTACTGCTGTGCTGTCCCTTTTGGGGCTTCCACTGAAAGGTAATCTTGGCTTTCAAAATGTGTGTGAATTGCTGTGGCCATTGAACTGTGCAGGTGATAAAAGCTTATGAAGCTTATATAACATATATTTCATTTGATTGTTGTTTACAAAGAAACAAACAAAAATAACACTTATCATACAATAAATCAATCTTCTTATAGGCCTAAATCACAGGTAAGTATAACCAAACCTTTTTGGTTTCTCCTTTAAGTTTCCTATAGATTAGTTAGTCTAGTCAGTTTAGTTAGATTAGTCAGCTTAGTCAGGTTTCTAACATAATTTATTTTAGGTTAGTAGGTTATGCCTATTTTAGCTTAATAGGTTATGTCTTATTTTATTCTCTGAGTTAAGTCTTATTATTTTTTCCTTCACAGGTAAACAGGTAAGTAAACCTTAAAATCCATGACAGGTAAATCAGAGATATAACCTTTTGGGTTTAACTCTTTTCCTTTCTTCCCCGACAGGTAAGATACAATAAAATTCTCCTTTCTTCAATCTAAACATCAAATGAACATTACATCATCACAACAACATAACATTGGAAATTCTTGAAATAAATGTAATGTAGTACCAAAGTGGTATATTCTTCAGTTCTTTTCAAACTCAGTTCTAGTTCTTTGTGCTGTAGTTCAGTTCAATTCTGTTTTCAGATCCACAACACTCCTACCACACTGGCAGCGATGTATTCAGCAGTCATCAGACGTGTACAGCGCACACACGATCACACCACGAGGAAGAAGAGTATCCAACTCCATGAAACAAACTCTTCCATAACAACAAAATGTATGTCTTTTACAAAGTAAATTATCTATCTCTTTCTCTCCGTTTCTCTCTCTGGTTCTAACTCTGCACCTGTGCTGCTTTTTTCCAAGAGAGGAAAAAAAACAACGTCTTTCTTAAAGGGATATTCATTAATTAAAGGGGAATGTTTCACTATGAATTTGTATAGGCATACGTTTGAATTGTTTCTTCTTACAAATTATTTAGTGTCAGCATTTTTAATTGTAGCGTAATTTATTTGTAACTTAATTTATAAAAATCTATTTATTTTATAACCATATTTTAATGTGGGTTACAGCACAATTACAGCACAATTTGCGCCAGGCCCACGCCTTTGTTCAACAACGCCGTCACCCCCTATTGATCAATTTTGAAAACATTTTGGGGACATGTTTCAACAGCTTAATTAAAAATGTCCACCAAGTTTGGTGATGTTTGGACAAACTGTCATTGATTTAAGGCCAAATTTGCACCAGGCCCATGCACATGTTTGGAACTGGTGGTGCCCCCTATTGAGCGATTTCAAAATAGTTTTACACACGTGGTTCAACATTGTTATCAAACATATCCTGCGAGTTTTGTAATGATTGGATAAACAATTTCTGATTTATAGTCTGAGTTGTGTTATGCCACGCACATTCTTTGCATTTGTAGCGCCCCCTAGAGGTCGATTTTAATTAAACTTTCAGGGTACTTTCAAGGTACTTATGTGGACATATACTGCAAGTTTTGTGATGATTGGCCTAACTGTTGTTGACTTTGGTCTATTTATGTGCTGAGCCACGCCCGTTTGAAATTCATTGGTCAATATCTTGAAAACTAAATAAGATATCAGCAAGCTTTTGATATGCTTGGTCCAATAATGCTCCACAGAAAATTTGGTAGCAATCGGACCTACGGTTTAGGAGGAGATGTCAAAAATGTGTTTTTCAAAAAATTCAAAATGGCGGAAAATCTAATCAGGCGGACTTTAGTGGTTCTTGAGGCTTTTTTGTAGAGCACATTGAGCTGGACTTGTGTGTCAAATTTCAAGTCAGTCGGAGTCACTGTGTGAGGGGCGTGGCCTTTCCAAAATTGCGCATTTGGGCCTTAATTACAGCGCCACCATCTGGCCGATTGGGCTCATGTTTCTTGGGAAGCATTTGCACATCATTTCCAGTTATTGGGCCAAGTTTCATGGTTTTAGCTCATTCCAGCTCACAGGAATTTGAGAAACAGCATAAGACAAGAAAGAATAATAAACCGATAGGAAAACAATAGGGTTCTACCCCTCCGGGGTTTGAACCCTAATAATTAATATCAATCATTAGGCCTGTTTAAGGACAAGTGCATTATTTTTCAAATACTCCAAATACTTCAAATACTACTCGAGGAGGGCCTGTTAAAAAGAGAAATGAAACGGGGCCCATGTGAAGGTCTAATGCACTTCTACCTTTCAAGTGCAGTCTGCTGTTCTTCCAGAAGATGGCGAGCTCTTCCCACACTAGATCGCTGAGGTTCAGAGCCACTTCAAATGTGACACCTTTACCAGCAACAGTGAAGCACTGCCATCAGCAAAGAGCAAGTATTCACAAAAGGTGAATACATTCTGACATTTTATAGATTTTATTCTGAAAGTCTGAATTCTACTCTTTCACACCAGTGGCTGCGGGGTTACTGCTGGATCTCCGTCTCTACTGAACTGTGGATACAAGGGCATTTGCAGTTAAAGGTGGAGGCTGCGATTCTCTCCCAGCTCAAGCCATGGGACATGTTGAGCATCACAGTGTGAAATCCCAGGGCGGGTCCCACATTTAGCGCCCTCTCCTGAGCGTAGCTCTGTGATAGGCTCACAACCAAACCCCTGGAGATGTGAGCCGAACCCGGCCTCCTGCTGTTTTCCACCTGACCTCCCTAGATCCCTGCCCAGTCAAGTGGAGGCCAAACCAGCCTCACATGCTGACTCTAAACCAGTTCTCCCCTAAGACACCCAGCCAACTCCCAGAGCTTCCACGGACCAGAATAGAAACGTTCGCTCCACCAAAGCCCGTCCCAGGGAATATGCCCTTTAATGTCCGCCGCATCACACAAAGGAGGGTCCCCGAGTGCTTCCATTCTGTAAATCAACGGTTGTCAAAGTGGTGACCCCCAGGGGTCCCCAGCAAAATGAGGAATAGTTTAATTTCACTATAATTTAGTTAGAAATGATCCTAATTAGAGATTGTACTCATATGTTTCACTCTCTATTACTCAATACAATTTCAACAACAGCAAAAATCCTCCCATGTGTGTCCAAAATCGGATCAAATGCAGGTCTCCGGGGCCTAACGTGTGTCCATTTGAGGGGGCCGTGACACGAAAACAGTTGTGAAACCCCTGTAGGGAATATATGATGAAAGAAAACACTCCCTGTGTCCACACGGATTATCCTTCACAGGGGGAAAAAAAAGAGAAAAGGAGTCATCCTCCATACTGTCCTCATGGAGACTTCGCCCTTGGCAAGCAGCTGAGGTCTTTGCAGCCGTGGAAAATGTCCTGGTGTTTAGAATCCCCCTGTTAGGGGCTCCGTCATCACATATAACGTGTGTGTGTGTGTGTGTGTGTGTGTGTGTGTGTGTGTGTCTGCACGTGTGGGTCCAGCTCCTCCACACACACACACACACACACACACACACACACACACACACACACACACACACACACACACAGCCATTGTCTTGACAGCACAGAGTAAACAAGGCTTGTCCTTTTGTGGAGGAATACAAAGTGTCTCATTTGCGGTTGAGTGCAAAAAGGTCACTTCAATCAATCACACCAATTGATAGACATTACTGCATCTGACAACAAATGTCATACCTGACAGAGCCGGACAAGATAAAGGAGAGCAATTTAGAGTATTTCCACACCGTGTTTATGGGAGGAATTTACTGAAGGCAACACTCCCCAAGAGCTACTTAGGCAGATTTAATGTGATATCACCGAAGCAAAAGAGAGTCACAAAAGTCCTGGACTCGATAGTATTGCTGTCGCTGTTCCTGGTGAGATCGATCCTCAGCAGTTACCAGTAAAAAAAAAAAAAAAACGCACAAAGAGGTTTTTTTTCATGACTTCTTCCAAACCCACAATGAGAAAATGTGAAATGGCAATCAGCGCAGACAGACACCGACGCTGCTTTTAGCATTCAGGTCATGCCTGACAGACCATCTGTTATTGCTCTGACTCTGGAACACCTCACACAGACATGGGCGGGTTCACACACACACACACACACATGAACACACACACACACACATCTCATCTCAGAGTGTTTTGAATATGAATTTTGTAGGCTGTGTGCAACAGGATGATATACATTACAAATGATGGATCAAACCCACGGGCAGATAACAGTACGTTACTCTCCTATCCAGACAAGCTCCTTTTCATTGAGCCGCTCTTCAACCACATTCTGAGATGACAAGAGAGTTAGAGAGAGATACAGACAGACAGAGAGCAACGTTGGTGCTGATGTATTCTCCCCTTCATATACCCTTCCCATAGTCCCTTAGTGCTCGGATATACGTACTTGAATAGTGAGTGTTACTGAAATATAGCATTGTTGTTTCAGACGTTGCGTTTGTGCTGATTCTTTAGCCTCTAGACACACAAGAAAGAGTTTGAGGTCTTCCCAATGTCTGAAGGGTAAACATATATATACATATATATATATGTATATATATATCACTGGCTCTGTAGCGCGGTGATATGGACGCCCTCTGTACCAAGAGCCAAGGCGCAAACAACCCACTTTTTAAAAAACAGAAAAAAGAACAATACATCATAGTTGTCTGACTCATTGGCTCCCGAAAGGCATCTCTCTCTCTCTCTCTCTCTCTCTCTCTCTCTCTCTCTCTCTCCCTATCTCTCTCTCTCTCAAAGGCACACACAAGCACACACTAGAGGTGTTAAGGTGTCAGAGTCCTAGACAGACGTTTCTAGCTGGTGATGTGGAAATCATCTTGAGATATGCCCCTGTTGAGAGACAGTGTGTGTGTGTGTGTGTGTGTGTGTGTGTGTATGAGAGAGAGAGAGAGAGAGAGAGAGTGTATGTATCCCCTGGTTAACTTGCCTGTGTGTTCCACAAGCATGGGACTGTCACAAGGCCAGCTGAGCACTTCCTTGAAGGAGAGCACTGAGTTTTTGGGAGATTGGCCCGTTGGCCGACTTACCAGCTACATGAACACACACCGAAATCATCCACGGGTCCCCGGTAGACCCTTGACACTCTATCCTCCAGGCCATACTGTCAAGATGTTAGGTCTACTAACATTTTTCACTGCCCCATAGCACAAAAGAACCATCATATATCTACAGGAGGTTGCTGTTGCTGCAGTTGCTGCAGTTTTCAAAATTCACTCTCCCTGTACTGTTGCCCATAACACACACACCTGCTGGCATTTTCAACTGGAATCATATGATTACAGTTATGAAGGATAAAAAGCCTCATTCTCAAGCCCAAAAAGCAAATAACAAAGCAGTACTATTATTGCAGGATGTTGCATGGTGATATTGTTGGATTGCTGCTCTAACTGGCTAGCTTACTCCTCTCCATTGTAAAAATGTGGCCATTTGAGCCGTTTTCAATCCACTCTTGGCTTTGTGAATATGATTTATTGGTTTGAGGACTCAGCAAGTCTTACCCTTCATAACTCAGCGTATTCATAACTGATATACTAAGGCGCATTCAGGACCAGAATCACTCACCCTGGTGACACTTCTAGCTGCCCTTAAGAAATCTGCGTTGGGATGGAAAACTGCACAACAGTCACCGGAGGAAACAGGATTCAGGCGCATCGGCGTTCATTATGATTAATGAACACAATTAATAATTCATCACTTTCATTACGTCGGCTGGCATTGACTGCAATCATTTGTTGTGAATGTACTTTGCTGTCATGGATGGCATGATGAATTATGGATGTAATTGTCTCTTGTCTAAATGTTTGCACTAGTTTCAATCATATCAGCCTGTATCGGCCCCATCAGTCACCGCAAGAACCGACCCGTGACATTAATACCGACGTGTCTTCGGGTCCGACACGTGTTCTTCATAGTGTCATACTGCTCTTAATGCGCCTGTTACTCACTGTGACACTGGGCCCCACCATATCTATCTTCACAACAGGATCGGAGTCAAATAACAGTATGTGTTGCCGTACAGATAAATGATGCCATCTCACCCATCATCACGGCCTTGGTGTGTCTTTGATGAAGTCTTATTAGTGTTTAGGAATATTATGGACATATGAGGAATGGTATGGATGACACGGAGACAGTCACAACGTTTTAACCCACAGAACAAGCAGTAATTCAGTCTTCCTCAGCAGTCCTCCCATTCCTGTTTTTCCTCCTTCCTGCATCCCTCCTGAAGACGACCTATAGTAACCTTTAAAATGATACTATCCAAATATCACTGCAAAACTATAAGATATATATTATATCCTATATGGTTTAGGAATATTATAGTGATACATTAGGAGACAAAAAATACCATAAAGAATGATGTAGGTATCTATAAACCAAAGACACAATATAATATTATAGTGATGTTTTCGTCAGGGATGCCTTTCTGAAAGCCATATTTCCCTGCTACTGTATATAATATAGACTATATAGGCTGTACTACATCATACACACATATTTTCAAACTATTCATAACATTTTGGACAATTTACTATCTCACACTATTGTTAGCTGTAATACATGTTATCGCTTCTTCTTCTTTACTGTACGCACAAAGTTGCCTCATTCTAGTATTTCTCTGTGAGGCGTGACACTGCGATGTGAAAGTCTGGTGCCATTTCATTTGGGTTCCTATCTTTGTGAAGGAGTTCCCTTGGAGCAGCATTGTGTTCCTCAGTGGGGTCCTTTATCAATTTATGAGAGCGTTAAAGCGGCGATAAAGCCACCGTTTCACCTCGACACATTAAAATGCTCATTAAAGCCAACAGATATTGATTGGTCTAAGTAAAACTGTAATTACAAAAAAATGAAGTTGTATTAGTTAGGGTTAGTACATCACATCACTTCTTGTGCGCCAGAGGATATTTCCCAGGAAAGACCTACCTGACCCCGGGAACAACAAATGTAAAAGCTTTCATGAACTGGCTAGAGGGTGAATCACGTTGGGGTATCAGCTATCAGCTACTGGCATTTCTGGGTCTATTTTGTTGTTTGGTATTTTATGTTTCTTTTTTAATTCCCATGGATGATTGGTCAAACACACAACGTGACGAAGGTGGCGTTTTCCTTTAGATAGAAAAGCATAACACAAATTTAAAGCAGCAGGCTAATCCATATAAATAAATGTCTACTCCCTATCACAGGATCAATATACCATAATAATCACTCTATACATGACACGGCCATGGCTTCCCCTCATGTGTGTCCTGTTCCAGTACATCACACACACACTGATGACACACACAGCCATAAAATAAGAGCAAGATGAGGAAGCCTGTGTGTGTAGTGTGATCTGCTTGTCCCCTAGAAGCGCCACCACACACACACACACACACACACACACACACACACACACACACACACACACACAAGGCAGAGGGGTGTGTATTTGCCTGGCAGGCTGGGTGATTCCTGGCTTTGTGCTGCGAGGGGGGGGGGGGGGGGGGGGTTGTGCCAGGACAACAGCTGGGCTCCCTTACCGACTGTGGGACTCCACAGAGGGGGAGTTATGATGGTGGCGGCGGTGGTGATGGTGGTGGTGGTGGTGGGGCAAAGGGGCAAAAAGGGCAGACCTGAGGCTTTTTTTTCTGCCCGCTGTTGTCCAGCTGGGACCACTGACAGCTGACACGGAGCCATCGTCGCTCCTGCATCAGAAACAGAGCGCCAGTTTGAGGATGAGAGTCTCTGTGTACAATATCATGGTACACTTTACCAGACAGATCCATACATCACACTCCAGTTGTGTATACTGTAGCATAGATATATTCCTAAACAAACTCGGGTATCATCCAGCCAAGAAAAATGATGATCTATGTATATATATATATATTTTACTTTTAATATATTTGTCCTTTTATTTACCCAGGGAAAGCTGACTGAACATCATGCTATTCTCCGGCAATCCATACCATCCCACATATTCACACCACGGAGCTGCTCTGTATAACCAGGTTGGGGGTTAAGTGCCTTGCTCAAGGGGCACTTCAAAAGTAGTTGTAGTAGTACCATAAAATCCACATCTTCTGAAGCATACCCACCCCCTTCCACAATCTTCCAACCAAGACAAATGACCAGAACCTCAAGTCATTTCATTTCAGTCAAAGCACACTTCTCACATAAAGGGCAATAGGACTAAATCACACAACACATCCGATCTTCCTCCGGTGTACTACTGATCCTTCCTGTTGTATATTTTAAATAACCACAGTGATGCACTTAAGTAGGTTATTCATCACCCTTTCACAGGAATACGATACATGCCACAGTCCAGTGTGCGACTCGGTGATGAACGACTACTTGGGAAGCCAGACGTCATATATACTGTATGTCAGATACTGCCTCGAGAGCTGCAACAGAACGTCCCCTCGTAATAATACACTCAGACTGCAAGTCACAACACGTCTTGGGATCCCTCTAGTGTTGTAAATACCTTGGCCACTGACTCGTTCTCATTTAGACTTCAAAGCTCAAGAACAGGGATCAGAAGCGAGCTGAACAAAACTGTCTGAGTCTCAAATGGGGACACAAACTGTCACATGTACAGTATGCACGTTTACGTACACACACAAAAAAAGGATTCACATACTCAAGATACATTTCCACAATGGATGTTATAATGTGAATTAGCTCTGAAAGCATTTAACTGTCAAGATATCGCTTTAAAAAGGCCAAGTGCTGAAAACCAGGACAGACCTAGCGTTTTCACAGAGATGTATTAGGACAAATCGTGATATTTGGTCAGACACCCTCTGTCAACAAGAATCAACAGTGGTGAGGCCTTCGCTAAAAAACACACATTTGATGCAATGTTATGCAACCAGGGCTGTGGGAATAACAGATTACATGTAACAGGATTAGAGTAATCTGATCACAAAACGGGAAGGGAAATTACTGAATAAACAGATACAGATACTTTTGAAATATATGTAATTACTTGAAATGTGTTCAAAGGGAAAAGGTGAGAATCATTAATATAGACATAATTTTGTAATCAGTAATATATTGGATAAATTGTATTGGTCAAAAATTAACTGGATGTATTCAGATTACATTTCTAAGATTGAGTCATCCAGTGAATTGTGCTTTTTAAGCAAGTAATCAGTAATCCGAAACAGCTAGATGCCATTTTCAGAGTAACCATACATATACAACCCACACAACCTGCACACACTGATGACCTTTTGATAAATGTCAAGAAGGTAGTGCAGATCTTCAGGATCACACCAAACCGGCAAAGGTAAATATATATACAGTGAAGATAATCTTCCAAGGAGGTTAGCTGATGTTTACTCTTGGACCACCCCGCAAAGTTCACTGAGCACTGAAGAAGTCCATTGAGATGTTTTGAGGTAGCTGTGATTTTTGTTACCCTGAGCAGTTCATTGTCATGGATTATAACATTGCTCACTCAGTTTGTCTTATTTTGCTGGAGGGCTGATAGAGGCCTGCCAGAGCAATCAGCCACCCTGAGCCACACAACAATACATTACCCAAGGAGGCAGAGACACACTAATCTGCGATCTGCCCTCTGAAAGGGGGTTTATTGAAATGTTGTTAAGCAGATGGATGCATGAGAGTGCTCTTATTCCATTCATTTGGACAGCGGCTGACCCGGCAGAGCCCGCTGATGGATGACAAGACGTCTCTCACGCCGCGGAGGCTCGGGCCGACCGGGCTGCCGTCCAGCCCGGCAGGAGTGGTGCACCTCCACTGGAGCTGTTGGTCCTCGGACCTGCCTTATCTGCCCAGGTACACCACAGGTCCAAACGGCTAGAGAGAGAGAGAGAGAGAGAGTGAGAGAGAGAGTGAGAGAGAGTCCATTTGTGCTGCTGTGAATGGACCTCTGAAGGACAGCGCGCTTGTTTCAGTCTGGATAAAACACTCCATTTAAAAGCGGCGCTCTGTCCAGAATCCCAATCAGCTCGCCACCACATCCGTTCTCTCTCACACCTTATTCCAAACCTCCACCCCCAGAGACCTTCTGATGAAAGTAGATTCAGTGCGTACTTATTGCATCACTGCTTCGTGCGATCCTACATATTATATATAGACTATCCTGATGGAGATGAAAACAGCTTTCACTGACCTCAAATTTAATCCATCCCTCATCGCTTGCGAGGCCCCTTCTACTGAACACGGCATATCCCCCGTCTAAGCCCTTTTGGCATCTACAAACAAATACCCCCCTCCCTGCTCTGCATTCCTCAGAGAGCATAGAGCCATCCCATATTGCTGGACAGCTTGTACAGAAGCGTGCACGTACGATAGCCGGGGATTGGCAGCGATACAGCTGTAATGAGAGCCTGATGGGTGATTGACTGTGGCACTTTATTACCTAAAGGGGCGTGTTCAGCTCGTCTCAGTGTGCTCAATCAATGTAAACCTGTCCAGCCTGGGAATTTATGTCCTACAAGATGAAATGCTTTGCTTTAATCTGTTGCATTAATTTGACGGGGCTGCGATGTCGTCGACGACACCACGTCCAAGTGTTGCCAAGAATAATCATTGAGGGATTATTCTCCCAATAAGCCACCATTTGGTCCAGTCCAACAACTTTCTTTTTAATGCTCTGAAATAGAACATAAATAACATTCCTTAGATAATGTTACTGCATTTCTTTTCTTTTCTTTTTTGAAACAATTTTACTGAATCTCCGTCCATGTGTCAGTTTATCAGACCCACCACAGTGCTGTGCCAGTGCGCTCTGCTCTGCAAAATGCTGGGCTGACCAAATGCTTAAGCTGAGAACCAGTTGCTAGGAGACGCCTCCTCCCTGCCCTGCGGATGTCTGGGTAGCCCATTGTAAAAGTGTGTGTGTGTGTGTGTGTGTGTGTGTGTGTGTGTGTGTGTGTGCAGAGAGAGAGTTTTGCCCATTCAGAATTACACCAGTCTTATTGACAGAGAGTGACCATAAATTGGTCGTAGTTTGACGAGGGCAGAGAAAGAGGTGGAGCAGGCTGATTTAAAGGTGCTACATGTAGCATTTTTAAACATCAGTATATCATTGTCAAATTCATTTTGACACCTCGGTATAGTTACCCGGAAACAGATGACACCATAGCTAAGATGATTGCAAGCCTCCTATCCTCTCCTTAAGACCGCATTTCCCATCAACCCCTGCCACTTCCTGTCACAAAGCAGGATGCTGCTACTTGCAGAATTAATGTGGTAGTTATTTGTTGATGCTAAATTGAAGTACGCACGGGCACTGGCTCAAAATAGAACCTGTAAAATTAATTTAATGGTTTCTACAATACAAGATATTGATTTTTTTCAAACCTGCTACATTGTGCCTGACTCAAGCTCTGCTCCAAAACTGTAATGGGGCTGATGGGTGTGTGCAAATAAGTGTATGATGTTAATAATCTGATATTTGAAACATGATCCTACTGAATTTGTTCCTTGTCCCATGTGCATCTCTGCATTTGTGTGTGTGAGTGTGCGTGTGCTTTGCATCCTTTTCTTCTATTGCCATACTGTGAGAAATAGATGTTTCCTCTAACTAAAGCTCTCTGCTGTGTAACTAAATGCTTTCCTGTAGTTTGTGTGGTTTGATGGTTTGAAGTCATATCGCTCAGAGAGTGCTTGCATACTAGTAGGAGGAGATGCGGCAGCGCGTGGGCTACAGCTGTCGTCATATATGCTACCACCGTGATCCTCTGATTCAAACTAACCCCCCCAAAGAAACTGATTCATCCAACTTCCACACTTCTACTCTGATATGCAAGTAATTAAACTTGCAGAATCCATTTCAGTGTTTCCTGTGAATACCTGATCAAATAACATCCTACCACTATCCAAGAGGAACAAGACAAACAAGGACATGGTTTCCTGCTTCTCCCCCACTGTATTCCCACTGCAGCTCCTTGTCTTGGTCACATCAACTAGCAACAGGGGTTGAATTATCAATCGGAGGCTGCGGCCGTGAGAGATTGTTGATTGATGATGAAATATGTTTGTGCAGTAGAGGACTCCGTTTGTAAAGGCCAGAGAGCACCATAATCAAACACACACTTCATAACTGCGATTCAATTACAGCCGCTAAGGTGGAGCACAACAACAGAGCGCTGATTACACTCATCCACCTCTCCGACACCACAGGGCGGCCGGAAGTGAAACTTTTACCAAAGAGGTAAAAGCCTCTCCAATCTCAGAAAGTGTTCTCCACATTTGTATAAAACTGGTAGTGATGCAGTCTGATGAAGCCCCGACGAGAAACAGCTCATTCCTAATTCCAGCGTTATGCCACGTCTCTCCATCTCTCTCCTGTTTGCCTCGCCCTCGGCCTACACAGATTAAACTCTTCTTACTCACCCCGGCTCTGTGTGCTGCCTCACTTTTTTTTTCTACAGAGCCTCTTTGTTATAAAAGCATCACTTTTTCCACATAGAGAATGAGGTATGAAATTGAAAGTTAGGCAAGACAGAAAAAGAAATAGCGTCTATGTGACTCGAGCAAAGGGCTCTGTGACGAAACCTGGATTAAAAAAGGAATTTACATTCCCCTCATTGTTTTGGATCTGAAGTGTATAAAGACATAAAGACAATGTTAAGCCAGGGCATTCTCAATAGAAAGCTTGCATAGATGACAGCTGAATACATACAACATACTACATTTGTCAATTCCCTAAACATGACTTTAGAGCATGGCTAGCGTTCCTCATTCAAATCAATGGGCATTGCTAGCTGCAAGATACCTGGATAGTTTGTGTGCTGCTGTAGGAGGGAATTTTGGTTCTGAGGAACGAGACATTTTTATGGGAACTGGATGACAAATGCAGAATCTTCTCCTGACACAGAGCCAAGTCAAATTCAAAATGTCAAGGTAGCCTTTTCAGCTAACTGGGAGAGTGGGAGGCAAGGGGCAAAACAATAGGTCAGATGGAGCCCCTCTACAATAGTGTGTGTGTGTGTGTGTGTGTGTGTGTGTGTGTAAGAGCTGATATTTTTGATTGCCACAGCCGCATAGAGACTACCTGCTACCACACACACACACACACGCTGTGGCAGACTGGGCTATCTGCCACAAAGAAACGGTAGGAAAGGACTACATTCCTCAGTGGACAACAGCCAGACAGTCGACCATCTTGCCACAGCTGAGGGATGTGACTAATCAGGGATGTCTGAAAGTGCTCCCTGTTCACCATATAGTGCACTATTTGGGGTCTCAGACATTTTGTAGGGCTCTTAGTCTTAGTCTCTTAGTTTAAGTCTTAGAGGACAATTTCATTGACTATATAGTCCACTATTTGCAGTGTAGCATCCTCTCTGCCCATCTCCGATTCTGTCTCTCAAGCGGACAAGCTGTCACCTATAGCCCATAGTCTCAGATCAATAACACAGCTGTTTGAACTCCAGCTCTATCTGCTCTGCCTCAGTTGATGGACGCGACATCTTCCTACCTGTCCATCGACACGGCGTAGGAAGCCGTCAGTCCAGGAAAATAAAGCCGACACACTTTTGCAGACAGAAGCCCGAGGAGTATCGATAATCAATACTTAACGTGAGGTAAATGTAGTTCGAATGAACTGACTTGATCTTCGCCTTGCTCATTCCCTTTGATATTGTTTTTGACTGTAGATGCATCACGTTGCCTGGCACCCTCCCGCTGGATCGGTAGCCATGCTGACTTTTGAAGTTAATTCAGGGTTAATGTGTTACATAATATCGCCTTTTGATCGTTTTTTTTGGCTGATCATACAAGTGCCAAAGTTTGTACTTCATGTACTATGTGCTCTTTGTCTAACTGAATAGCCTAATTAAGAAAGAAATGATGAGTACGTTCAGGGTGATTCACTATATTCCCAATTCCCTCAATCAGCCCATCATGAATTCAACACCATTCTTCGCTGGCTCCCTTCAGGTTTCTGGAAGAGAGCAGATTATGTTTAAGTCTCAAATGATTGCTATGAATGCACATTGACAGCTGCTGGTGAATGCCTAAACAGTTAGCAGCTCCCACCTCAATCCTATTTGGGGATGCCACAGACCATTCAATCAGAAACTATGTCAGCAACTACACTAGATGCACTGTACAGTTTTTTCTTATCTTAGCTTTTTTTGTTGCCAGATAAACTTAAAATATTGATGCTCAGATTACCCCCATAGCGCAAACTCGGCCATTTTCCATGCCGACTTCAGAGTCGGTCACTTTAAAACTCATCACATAATAATCCATGATCGCTCTGTTGGTTGCTAAGGAATGTGTTTTTGTTGATACACTCGAAACATATGGGTTTTCAGGCAACTAGCAAACTTGCTCTCACAAGTAAGAGATGAGAATGCATCTGATAGCTGACATAATAGAATAAGTCGACAAGAGAAAGGAATCATTTTTGACGAGAGCTTCTTGTCAAGCTCTATTGTTTCACCTCCATGTCTTCCTGTGAGCACGGTCCAACCAGGAAGTAGTCATGAGTAAATCATGGAGCAGCAAAGCATGGAAGAAAAAAATGAAATGAGCTAAGGTGAACAGATGGTGCAAGTTCTCTTTTTGTACCGTACACACTTGAAGTGCAGTACACGGATTTCCCAGAAGGCTGCTGTTATTGTTCTTCCTGGTTCTGTGGGATTGCCTGGTTAGAACGGCTTATTGATTGAGCTGGGTTGCCTTTAAAAGGTTGCTTTTGAGCTACGGTTGGACAAATCCTACCTTCTGAGGCAATCCCCCTGAGACGCGCTGTAGGACGATATTCAACAGGCTTCATTTGGGGCATCATGTGTTGGTTGCTGGTGAATTATTGACATTCAGCTTGGCTGCTGCAGCTGACCTTTACTCCTGCCGTACGTTATTCTGCTGTTAATGAGGAAGAAGTCGATTTCGTCCAGTCCCAAAAGCTCTGTGTTTTCACTAGGTGAGCTGTGAAGCCTACATGAAGCTGGCCTGAAAGCATGATGGATCACAGCCAAGTGTTTCGTCTCGCTGTACAGTGGGGGATCTCTTTCAGCCAGAATAGGAGATCGGGAGATCAATAGCGCTGCCGCTGTATTTGGCTGCAAACGAAACGATTTGGTCTTGAAAAAAAGTGTCTGCCAACGACATGGACAGACACGTTTTTCCAGCATACCCTGGTCTGCTAAAATTAAAAAAACTGATTCCAACAGTGACGATATTAACTCTTAACCTCCTAGCCAGCAATACAATTCCTCTATCAACATCACTCAGCATCAAATTAAATAAATGGTCTGGGAGGGGGTGGTCGGCACAAGCCAACAGCCCAGGGTGTAAATCCACTGGAATGAGCCAACCTTGGTCAGACGCCGCCGTGGGTTGATGGAGTCTGACCCTCCATGATTAAGTGGGAAATGTAAAGGGCCTTATAATGCATCTGAGTCTCTTCTGCTGCATCCCTGGATGCTCTCTAGGGAGGTACCACTGAAAGACCCCCCTCCACCTCTGGAGGAAATCGTTGGAAAGCTCCCAGTAAGTATTCAAGTATTCAGTACTAGGCTGCAAATTGCTAGCCCTGGAATTCATATTGGTATTCCTGCCAGGGACTGAGATGTGTGTGGGAAGCACATCAGTCCTCGCCCCATTATTCCAAAGGCAGCATTCCATTTTCTAATTTCCTTTCTCTCGCCCTTCTGTGGATTCGCTCGGCATTTGGCGGGTGTTAGCATAAACTCTGCAATTACTTAAGAAGGAATGTTAATTGATTGTTGATGGAGTTGTCTTTTTGTTGACCTTCAAAGCCACCATATTGTACAGGTGGAGCTACTGTAGCCTGCAGTCAGTAATGGGCTCCTCCTTGCTCCCGAACCCAACAGAAACCTGAAGGCCGGCTCTTTAAGTCATGCCCCCCAACCCCTTTAATCACACAGGTGAAAGAAAGGGAAGGAAGAGAGTGGCAAGGAGAGACCAAATGAAATATGGGGAATTAAAGTGTGTGTGTGTGTGTGTGTGTGTGTGTTTGTGGCACGTGTAAGGGAGGTGAGGTCAGGTGGGGGTTGGGAGTCATGACCATGAGGATAAAGGGCGAGATTAAAAAAAGTGTTGCAGGGATGAACGTGTCAATGAGCGAACGAGAAAACTGGGAGTATGTTGGGGAACTGTTCGATCATTAGATTGACACACACACACACACACACACAGAAAAGGAGTTTCATCACTATTAGGATGCCCTGTGAAAGCGAGAGACACTGCGCATGTGTGTGTATGCGCTTGAATGTCACATGCGTGTGTGTGTGTGCATAACTGTGTGTGATCACGATGTGTGTAATGTTGTGTGTTCACATCTCATCAAACTGGCCTGTGCTCGTCCGGCTTGTACAACGAGCAAATCAGCTGCCGGCTGCCGTCGCTGTCATCCTCTCCCTAATTGTATTTCCCTCTGTCTTATCATGCCCATTGGGAGTACATGATTTGCGGTTCTCTTTCAACCCTGCTGAATATGTTGAGCGCAGTGGGGTGCACACTGTGAAAGATGGGCTCCACTATCAGATTTAAACCACCAATGACCAGTGTTAAAATGCTGTATTCTGGGGGTTGCCTGTTTTGAAAGGGCTTAGAATCACGCAGGTCCTAGATGCCTGTGAATGGCAGCCCGGTGTTGATTTCCCTCATCGCATCAAACCCAAAAACCCTTTCCGTGGAGCCGGGCCAGACTGATGGCAGAGGGAGACTGGGGTTTAGACTGGGAAGTGACTGATAGAGCAGAGAGAGACTCCTCGGCAGTAATCTAAGCCCAGGGTATCTGTCAGATTCTTGGCACAGACAGCTAGGAGAGCCCGCATCCGCTGGAGAGAGAGCATCCCAGCAGCAGGCTGAATCAGGCAGCTATATGATGAGGCTTGCAGAAACAGCGGGAGAGAAAAGACCAATGCTGCTTGCACACATTTGTATTGTTGTATCGTTGGTGCATGGTTGCAGAATTGTAATGAACCAAATTTAATAAAATGGGAATTCTAATGAATTTCTGTTGAATGTGAAGAGGAAATTGTCATAAATAATCACTTGACACCATTCCTTACTGTTGAGGGAGACCACTGTGTCACTTGACACCACACCTTACTGTTGAGGGAGACCACTGTGTCACTTGACACCACACCTTACTGTTGAGGGAGACCACTGTGTCTGTTGAAAGGGAGCATTATGTTTCTTGTAATTATGATGCCTCTGCACAGGATCATGCAAAGGGCGAGCCTTTGAAAGTGATTGATTGATGTGCATCACTATGAGTGAATGGAAATACTAAAAGCAACTCTTTGTCCTGTGCAGTACTATAAGTGATAGGCCCAATGTCCCCCCTAAGGCCTAAACTGAACCCTCAGACTTAACTGATGTCCCCTGGTAAATGCTTGAGTGCGAGAGGCTGCAAGGGCTCCAAATTGTATAAATAGGAATGGGACAGCACTTTGCGACATATCACGTTACCTTGACGACACCAAAACATGTTACGAACGATTGTGGGTTTGGGACTTTTTATTTTTTACGTTTTTTACTTTCTTCACGGCCAAGGCACTTAAGGGACCGACTGCCTGATTTGAACGTCTTCCAGGCTCTTGCCTTACAGAGTGGACGAGAGGTCCACTCCCAGAGCCAGGGCTTCCCCTGGTAACCCCGTATTCAACGTCACAACGTTATGAACTGTGGGTAATTCCCTCAGGCAAAGTCTGCAGAAATGCGGATTTACGGAAAGTGTGCATAAAGGGCTCAAAAAGACTGCGAGAGAGCCCTCATGCACTTGACGATTTGACAGTGGGACAGCCCTAAACCCTCGCGGACTTAGCGGGAACGCGCCTCAAAGTCTGTGAGTCTGTGAGTGTGGACATTGGGATTGGGCCATAGTCTTAGCCAGAGCCAAGACAACGTGCAGAGCATATGACCCATGTCACAATGTACACGTCCTTGTGATAAAACACTGTTTCAGTGTTTTTTCCACCCAAACTAAATTTTGAGAAATTTGATCTCGTAATTGTACTTTTCATTTTTTTTTTCTTGCAATTTAAAGATATTGAATATCATCACAAAATACCCACATCAGTCAAATCCTACTGTTAAACAATTCAATATCCTCCAATATCTCAGTATGCACATTGAAACATTGAAACATCTTAAGTTAAGAGTTACTTAAACAGAGTGAAATTGCAAAGGGACATTATATTTACCCTCAAACCTAGAGCCATCTACAGTCTAGATGTCAATAAGCGCTGACTTGCTCTTTTGCTTCCTGACACCGTTGCTCACCCGCTGATACAGCGCTTGATTACAAGGCTACACCCGTTTTGTATGCATGCATGTACCAAGTCACAGATTGTGCAGGGCTTCACTCTCATTTCATGCCTGAAGGCTCGGGCTAATTAGCCTTTCCCTTTAACTCTAAACTTTTCCAATCTTCAGAGGACTTCATCAGCCTGGGTGTGTTATTTATACTTCCGCAGAGAGAGCTAAATATAGAGTGGCCAGAGCCGATGCTGAAGGAGGAGTGTACTTCTAGGTCCGCTGGAGGGGAATGGAAGTTCCCTGGCAGGCCATTCAAGGAACATTTGCCAGGCATTACCCGGCTCATAATTAATAACCCTTTAATTAATTCTCTAATTCATTCATCGGCCCATCAGTTCATCCTTTTGTTTCTTCATTTCATTGACTTCATGACATTCCCAAGCATGCTTGACTGTATATCGTCTCCAGTCCATTTCAGCAGACCAGCCTGCAGCAAAGGAAAGCTTCTCGTCAAAACCTCTCATTTCCCTTAAGCAGCCCTCTCACTCAGTAGGTTTGTAGTACCCAGCCTATAACCCCACCCAGGTCTTTAACCCCGGCCAATTACAGCACACATAAACTTCAGATATTCCTTCCCAGCCACAACCCAACCCCAGCACTCCCAGCTTCTTCCTGCAGCACCAGCCTATATCCAGTCTCGCACTGGTGTGATTTGCTGGTTCCCAGTCTCTCAGGACTCTGTGTGTAGCCTGCCTTTGCTGCCACTTGAATTATTTATCCCTGCTGCTGCCTATCTGGCCTCTTCGCAGGCCCAAGACACTTTACATCTGAAATGGAGAGCGTACAAGATACGGGGAAAATGATGCTTTGTTGCCCAAGACAGCAGGAGGGGATTTCATGCATACCATCTTGTGCATCTTTGCCTGTTTCTGTAAAACTTTCTAGGGGAATCATATGAAGTTTAAGTACATAGTAATATTTAATAACGCCATTACTGAAAGAGAATCAGTAATTCTGTTTAGTAGTGCATTTTGAGGCCGTACAATATGCTGCATGTAAGAAAGAAAGGCAGAGATGGGGCGAGAAAAAAAAGAGAAACACGGGAAAAAACCCAAATATTTCAAATTCTTCAAAATGAACGTGACTTGTATGGATAGAAATTCATTCCTCCATTGCAAATTCTCATGATAAAAAAGACAGGTGGTTCATCATTCCTCTGTAACATAGAATCACTCCAGATGAGAGTACAAGGCCCTTTGACATTGGCATTATAAAACCTTTATGGGGCCCCATCAATCAACTGTCGCCTTTAGAGAGTGGTAGGAGACCTTGAGGGGAGGCCCCTTATGTATTAGAGGGAGCCGGCAATCTTGTTTATCCCACATAACAAGATTCATTGCATATGGAAGATGTCAGACATATGTGATGACCTGGCCCTGGGTGTCCATGGTACAGTTTTATAAAATGGCGGATTGGATTTCATCCCCATCCCCTTTGTTTGGTCTGGTTTTCACCCCAGAGAGCACTACATCACTACATCAAGACTCCATTAAGAACAGACCTTGGGGACAGACAAACAGACAGACAGACAGAGCCACACACACTGAGGAGGGATGATGCCTTTCGTCTACATGTCTAGATACGAGTACAGCCCAGCCACTGACGAACTCCCAGACATCTTTTTCTGCAGGTCTGCCGCCGAGATTAGATTTGGAAAATGCCCCAGCTGACCAGGAAAATGGAAAGATCTGTCTGGTGAGGCAAAGTGTCACCCAGACATTTGAGCTCCATTTGTGTGGGCGGGGCAGAGAGTCGTCGGCCAGTGTTCTTGTTCCAGTGCTAAAGTGCTCTGCAGAGGGACCTCATGAAGCTGCATTAAGTGCACATGAATGGAGGATCTCACCACTGTCACAGTAGTACGCAAGTTTGTGATTTGGCATCATTGTAACCTGCAAAAATAAAATGGGGTTCGTTCCTTCCCGAGCTCCTCCTCCCCATTCGTGAACTGCATGTGCTTCATATTGGATGTCCAGTGTGCCAAGGCGAGTAGCAGGATACTAGCGGTGCAGGATCTGTATGTGTGACTTGAGCGTGACTCATGCACAGCAATCGACACTTTGCTCTGTGGTTGTGGCGTTTGTGTGGATGCCATCTGTGTCTTTAGACTTCTAATTCCTCCATTTCCAAGACAAATTCTGTGATATTTCATATTTCACCATCGCTGAAATATAACCCTCAGACACCTTTAATTGCTTGAGGTTTGACTGCAGTGCCCTCAGTGGCTACATGTTGTGCTAGAGACGCCTCAGGTGATCAGGGGAATGGTGATGGTGGTGGAGGGGGGCGGGGGGGGCGGGGGGGGGGGGTTCGCTATCTAAGAAATGATTGTATTCAAGCAGCTGACACTGGCCCTGTGGGAGGACTTCTCACACAAACACACACATGAATACACACAGACAGTCCTTTTAATCCGTCTCCTTATGTGTGCAATTGTGTGTAAAGAGAGAGTTTGTACGTGTGTGTGTGTGTGTGTGTGTGTGTGTGTGTGTGTGTGTGTGTGTGTGTGTGGCAGGACCCGGGACATGTGAGACATGAGAAAGGAGGTCGGGCAGCCCGATTCTGCCGCACACGCCCTCTACCCACCACCCCGGCTTCATTAGCAGCTGCCTGTCAGCTAGGCCCCGTGTGCACCGCTGGATGGTTGCCTGGCAACAGGGGCCCTGCTCGGCCAATCAGGACCGGATGCAACAGGAGTTCTCTCCTTGACACATAAAAGGGAGAGGGGCCGAGTCGTCCTCCGATTCAAAGCACACAGGGGCCCCCGCCATGGAGCAAGTGAGTCGGGCCTCAGCGTCACGTTCGAGGGACCAAGTCGTGTTAACAGGAGCCGTTTGGGGGAATTCACTGGTATCGGCACTGTCACAAGCAGTCCTTTTAACCTCCAAAAACAAATCTCCCCAATATGGCAAAAGCCAGGGATGAAAAGCTGCAAATCCCTCCGCTCCTGCTCCTGTGAGACATGCACTTCATCGCTGATGTAACGCACAGCAGCAGAAGCAAAGCAAGGCAGAGAGCAAACAGGCCTGCAGTATTCAGTGGTGACTTGTGGTAATAAATAAGCATCTGTGGCCATTTGCTTTAGATAAAGCACCTGTAGATAAGCCATTAGGGAGACGCTCCCTGTGTTCAGTGAATCATCTGTAAACATGGCTGCCACATACAGTAATGGCCCAGGTGGAAGAACACAGCTAATGTATTATTTCTCTGAGGAGCAACATTATTAAATATCCTTTTTCTTTTTTTATATACCTTTTTTATTGCTCTTTCACACTCTCCCTCTGTCCCCATTCATTCATCTTCATACCCTTTCTTTGCCACTCCATCAGTTTCTCCACATCCCTATCTTCTTCACTATCTCATTTTGAGAATGTAAAATGCTCTGCTCTCTGCTATATTCCTCCTCTGTCTCTCATGCTGTGCCTCAGTAAAATGGTAAGACGATATATTACCATTGATCCATTTGCCATTAACCTTTTTTGTGTCCACATTCCTTCTTCTTCTTCTTCTATCCCTTGAATAATGGTAGGTTCTTCAGTAATTAAATCACATTAATCCCAATTCCTTGCTGGAAGCCCCCTGGGGACCAACGCCCCATCAATTGTTAGCTTTGGCCATGATTACTCTCTAAATGTCACTTACCTGCTAAATGATAACCATGCACATTATCCAAGCTTTGGATTTCGTGCAAATACAAACAACAGATACAGAATGCAATCAGGAGCCGACATCTGCGTACTAATCAAAGACAATTCCCCAGATCTACTTCACACATAAGTCTAGACAGGTTATGGTGCAAATACACAACACTTGTATTTCTACTTTCTGCTGTCGTTCTTGAATGCCGCAGCTGGTCTTTTGCAGCGAAAACCACAGTCTTACATGAAGAACATGAAAATCAAATAAAGGATGGAAACGTTGCCTTACCTTGGTTTCTGCTCGGTCTTGTGTGATTGCATGGGGCAGTCTAATCTTTAGAGGTCCCCCCTCAGGCTGCTTCACTGACTCAACAAAAAGACACACACCACTAACAGGATAACTCCCAATGCTGTCTCAGAAATGGTGGGGCTGGGACAGTATGTTTAGACACAGGGGTCACACAAGGTCGTTCCACAGAGGTAATATTCCATTGCACTGCATTGGGGAAAAGAAGGGGAGAAGTCAGCACCATAGGTAAGGGTGTAAAAGTGTCCTCGGTCAGTGATTTCTGCTGCCTCACCTTAACAGCCTACAGAGTTGGGAAAGAAAAGTTTGGTTATAAAGATCAGAAGTGATCGACTTAAGGATGAAGAATGATCTGGCGGCCCGGGGCAGATGACGATCCAATCATCTGATCTGGGGTCAGACCATAGCAAGCCTGTTACTTTTACTGCTGTTTTTATTTGAAGTCCTTCCTCTACCGTTCTTTTGACGCACAACCATTTTTAACACGGTTTACAGCGTCGTCTTCAACACGTCTGAGATACGAGCGGTAACGTGATTATATCAGTGCAATATGTCAGCGACAAAAGCCCAGCAGCATTAAAAATAGATAAGAGCGTTTGAACACAAATGTGGTGGCATATAAAACTGTAATTTCTCCAGGCGAACACTACATCACACCGGGGGGTTACTGTCGCCTCTAAGCGCCGCTGAGCTCTGCTGCAGTTCAAGGCAAAGCTATCTCTCATAACAGCCAGATTTCCCTCCATCTCTCTCTCTCTCCTTGCTCACCCTGTTACAAAAAGTCAATTGGATTTCAAATTGTGGCGGAGCACACTCGATTAATATTTAACGGCTACAGCGGCCACACTTGTCTCTCTGTCCGTGTGAGGTGTGATGAGAGTGACGTACCTGGGCCCACCCGGGAGCCCCGACACCGACCCCGGACCCCACAGCGTCACCGAGTTAAGTACAAAAATGTTCTGATGTTGCCGTTTCCGAGCCGCCAGACTGGGTGGATTACCATCTCTCTATCAAATGACTGAGAGAAGATTTAGTAGATGTCAGAAAGTTGAAGAAAGGGGGATGAATCATACCGGGATTAAAGGATGTAGTGTCGGGAGGCTATACGGTACAGTTTTGATGCATAGATCTATACCAACAGTACAGATACTACAATGTGTTCTTACTCCTCATTTCTCATCTCGACTTCTGTGTCTCTCCACATTCTTTACTCGACACTGACGTCAGTAAACTGGATTTAAAGTGCAGATAAAGTTTTGTATTTCCCTCTTAAGTTTCGATTTTTCACTTCCTGTGTGCTGAGAAGATTTCCTGCGAGTGACCATACCCACCACCAAAATATAACTTGGGCAAATACGGCACCTCAATAGGCTGGGAAAGTGTTCTCTGCAGCTGGATGGATGGATGTACTTTTACATCTAAATCTTCCCATGTGCAGCCTTAAAGGGACTTTTATTGTCCCATGGCACAAATTAACCTTAACATATCAATGACTCAACAATTACTTCTCCAGATGCAGACATTTCTGGCTTTCAAAACTCACTTTCTGGCCCGTTCTCTCTATTTTGGAACAAAACCTCACACTATTGTGAAAATGTGCCAGAGACCTGTCAGTGTTGTTGCATTTCCTTGGTTGCCAGTAGAGGTCAATAAAAGTCATAGATTACTTAATGCCCCTTTAACCAACCCATTCTGCTCTCAAGTCTCCCGACACACATTTGTCCTGAGAAGTGACATTTTCCACCCAGCAAGGCTTTGTTGAGAGGCTAGAGATCTTACAGTGTTAATGTCAGGAAGAGGCAGGTAGAGAGAGAGAGAGAGAGAGGAAGAGAGAGTGAGAGAGAGGAAGAGAGAGAGATTATCTTCGTCAGGGCCCAGTCACTCTATGTAAAATGTGTGAGCTCCATCAACAGGCCCTGTCTGTCGCTTCAATTGACTCCTTCCCGACAGAAATACAAGGGGATCTGATTCAGGCCTCCAGCTCTTTGTCTGCATTATTTTCTCTCTCTCTCTTTCTGCAGAGATGAAACGGTGTGGCGCTCGTCGCAGTCATCCCGGCTCCGGTGTTAAGTTTAGGTTCACCGTGCAACACATGCAGCGGGACAGCGGCGCCTCTCTCTCTCTCTCTTTGTCAAACACACACACACATTTTGGTTACTCAAATACACAAACATGCAGCACGCAAATGTCCACTAACTCAGTCATATGCATGCACACACACACACATACACACCTCATCTATATTTCAACTAAGAGTAGTGTGATAATCACTCACCGGTTACTATTTCAGTGATCTTTCAGAGACTGTTTTTCAGTTTGAAGTGCTTTCACTCAGCAGGTCATTTTAGCTGCACTCCGGTGGATGAGCCCGTCCAGCCTGTCTGCTCTTTTTTCAATTAAACATCACCGTGAGAGACAGACGATCTAACAGTGTTCACTAAAACAAGCATAGTTACAAATGTGAACGTGCTCGTAACTTTAGTCTCTCCCATTTAATGAGGTTAGCGGTGAATGCTTATGAATCAATAAGTCTGTCGAGAAATGTCAGCAAGACGTTGCAGCTACGAACGCTAAAACGCCTCATTCTCAAGCCTAAAAGATCACACGACAAAGTATTATTCCAGTGTTGTGAATTTTGATATGGTACCTAATGTAAATAGCTAGTTTTAGCAGCTGTGACTAGCTAGCTTACGCCTCTCTATTGTGAAAATGTGATTGTAGTTTGTAGCCAATCATGTAGCGACAAGGCGAGCTGGAGGAGAAAAGTTCTGTCAAAGTTGCTGCAATTTCTACTGATCAATATTGCACCAGAAAGGTAATAGATTAATCAATGTGCCCTTAAAAGTCTCAAAATCAATGAAACCAGATTAAACTACACAGACAAATCTGCTTAGAAAAATGTGATACTTTGGACAGAACTTTATGACTAATAGGATTTCTAATAGGATTTCTTAAGTAAAGTCTCTTTTTACTGAAGCTGTGTGGGGATTCAGTGAGTAACAATAATATACATTAAAGAGCAATAAGACGGTTAAACCTGATGACCAAACATCAAATCCAATTTCAACTGAATGTATTTCTAGCCTACCTTATTGTGTAAACTCTAATTGATCTAAACTTCTTCTGTCTTGTCTGCTGCAGTAACACAGTTTTCTTAACAGCCAGGCACCCTGAACCAAATCCTCCTGATTCTGACACTTCTGTCAGGCTTACAGATATTTCACACAGCAAAAGCTTTGATTCCCATTTCAAGCCTACGGGATAAATATATAATTTTTTTTTAAAATGTAAGAGGTTGTTCAACCAAATTTGAACATTGTGTTTTTATTGTCACTTATAAACAAGCATAACAAACGTTTAGAGAATCAGATCCTGGGGGGAACAAAAACAGCCTATTGCACATAAATAGATCAGACAGAGATCTCAGATTTGTTTTCTAACCGGGCATGAAACAACGATTGTTTTTATTAGCGTTCAATTGTCAGAGATGTATTTTGAACAGAGAAACACATAAAGTATATGCACTTAAAATGATACACTTTCTGATTCGGTAACAAGATGCATTTGTATGAATTCACCCACTGTAACTTCTATTTCTCAACAAAAGAAGCAAGTCACTAAGCTGAGAAGTTGCATCATATTGTGACATTATTCTCGTCCCTCTTCCCTGTATTTCTGAAACACTAAGGGAATGACGGTGGCTTGCCCCCCCTTCTACGTTGACTGATGAACTGCCTACACCTTACATTGCTAGAGGAGGGTCGATGGGCTTGGATAAATTGGATAAGTCAGGATAAATCCCTGGGAGCACTTCCTACATGTAAGAGGTGAAACCGCTCCAGCTCTCCACGACGACGTCCTGCAGTTTGAGGAAGGGCTACTAAAAACAGTGTGACGTGGGGATGGGAAGGCTTGTGTTTTGCACTGTAATGCTGACAGACGGAGGAGATGTGTGTGTTGAAGTGCAATAACGCCGCTTTCTCAGGAGGTGGGGCAGGCAGATAAAAAGATTTAGAGGGGTTCAGACACCTGTAATCCCTTTTCAGTCGCGTTTCCCTAACATATCTCACACCCTGGCCCGAGCTCATCTCTGTTATCGCCGCATCAAGCCGGGGTACCAGCGAGGGCCAGACAGCCTCCTCCATTTGCGATCCCCAGCCCTAAAACTTAGGTTAAAAAAAAGTAATAAAGATAGCAGACTGCTGGCAGCTCTGGGCTTTGTACAGCCTGCTGCTGATACATGCCGATTTGTGTTTTATTAACCCTGATAGCGGGGGTGAACCACGGAAGGATTTGTCATGCTGCACGGGAATCGGGCAGAAGGAATGGAGGCTCTCGTGATGGACTTCTAAATGTGGAAGCCTGAAAAAACACCGTAACAGCTTGATAATACACACTTCCTTTGATCTCCTCTGAAACAACCTGCAGAGGCAGCGAACCCTGCCAGGCGAGCACAGACATCTCTCTCCCCGGGGGGGGGGGGGGGCTTGTGAGAGAATTTTTCTCAGCTGTCATATCATATGGATGGCTGTTTACATTAACGTTCATTAATATTAACTGGTGCACAAAATCCCTCCATCATCCCCGGCAAACATTTGCATCAGCATTTCTGCCGAGCTAGAAGCCCCGACGCTGGTGAGAGTCTGTGTGTGTCTTTTTAATTGGCCGTGAGGAGCTCGACTGCTGAGCCTCACCAGCGGCTGCAAGATCATTGAGATGTTGATGTGAGATGTGCATTGCACGAACCCTGCATATGAAAGAGCCGCATTTGCATGGCGAAAGGGGGAGGGGGGAGCAGCTCATGACATTCACACGTTTAGTGTGTCAAGCTATGAGGAGGAGGATTAGATTTAAGCAGCGTCACCGGTTTCTTTTTATAGCATCCTCCTGATTCCTTTATCACTTCGATCGTCCCCTTTTATTATCTTTTCCAGGGATAGCGGTTGGCTTTTGAAAATGTTATCAGTAGGAGAAGCAGAGAGGTCAAAGAGCCATCTCACAAATCCCAGGTTTAAGCTTCGGCTGTGCAACTGTCTGCATGACAAACCAGCTGCTCTCCCCGACTTCTCAGCTTTAAGGCACCGAGATACAACAGGTTTTCACCTGACTGCATTTCTAGCACCCCTATGCAGAAGCCTATACTAAATCCTTCAAAATTAATGTGGAACGACTCGGTGACATGACACTGTAGTGTGAACCGGGCCACAGTAGACCAGTACTGTAGCTCCACACCCTACCTGCTTAAAGAAAAGGAGATGTTTTTTGACACACCATGCCCCCATGTCCCCGTGTAGCCCAGTACAGAAGGCTTGCATGGTGCATGCCAGATTCAGCACCATGGACAGCGACGCCAAGAGCTTGTCTGTCCAACTCACTTTCAGCACCAGAGAACAGACCAGCTTTATTTGAGACATTATAAAGAAATGGAGAGCAAACTGATCCTCGGTCAGATCTTATACGCAAGTTTGTCCTTTTTGTCCAACCTGCTAAAGCAGCTTTATTCAACTACAGTTTGAGGGCCCTGCTATTATATTGTTGCACATCAAAAGTGAGAACATAAAGAAAGCTAGCGTGATTCAGTTAGCTGTGTTACAATCTCTAGCTTCCTAATGACTCTAGCTACTGGAAAGTGAAGGCACACAGGCTTTGTACGGTGCTAAAATATTTATGTCTGGCTCTATAAGAATCCTTGTTTTATAAATTGCAATACTGCTGGGCTCCATGACACTCAAGAAACAAGTTCTTCAAGTTCTAACATTTGAAAAGCAGGAGCAGTGTGTTATTCTCTCAGTGGTCACACAAGGTCGGATGCCAAGGTTTACTGGAAGTCAAAAACTTTCTACAGTACAATATCAATGTTGTCTAATTTCTCCCAAAGTGAACATGACCTGTAAAGTACCTTACTTTTGATAGGGTCTTCCTAAGTCAACATGCCCCATTTGTTTCCTGCGGTTCAAATCCAGACCCTCAAACTGGCTTGTATATTTTCAGTCACAAGATTGCTTAACAAACTTCTACGAAGGAAATTTATTCCTTAGGACAAGATTAAGTATGGCCACGTCAGTGGGTGACATTTTAAAGTTTTATTGCTTGTGGGCCAAACACAGTCCATTTGGAGAGCGAAAAAAGACAGGGAGTGATTCAGAGTGCTGCCTAAATACTCATCATGACTCTTATTACCAGTGGTATTTGATCAACTTCAGCGTTAGTTTCCTGAGCACTCCTAATGCCAAAGGAGTAATTAGGAAAAAAACCTAAAATGGGTATTTCTTCCTTTTAGATGGAGCATCGTTGTGTTTTGAAGTACCTTTTTTGCAGGGGACGCAGCCTGGGCTAGCCAGGCTATCTTTAGGACAGAAGGTGCCCTGGAAATCCAACCAAATATAGGTGACAACTCTCGTCTCCTTGTACAATATCTCATTAACACAATTTATTTGTGAAAATGCATGTTTGAACATACAGGGTTATTCCTATCCAGGCACAAACAATAGACACTTGAAGATGTCAGTGGTGGCCCCATCCCTTTCTACTGGCTCTACTGGACCAGTGGTTCTCCAGTCCTTGAGGTGGTGGCAGGGTGTCATCTAATTTCTTCTAATTTCACTATAACACAATTCACTAGAAATGATCCCAATTAGAGATTGCAGAAGAATGATTTTTTTAAGGTTTCTCACTCTCATTCTCACTTAGAGAATGAGAGCCCCTTGCACCAGACTTCTATCCGTATGGCTTCATACCGTCCATTTCCCAGGTATCTGCTGAATGTAATTGGCAGCGCGATATCAATTACTACACACTTCATTTCGAACCTGGCAGAGACCATGTGTGTGAGAGGCGAAGGTGAGCGCAGTATCAAGCAGTAGCTTCAGGTTGGACTGCAACAGTTATTCAGTCAGTTTTTGTAAATGCTAAACAACCGACAGCATGTGAATATTTGTATATGACTAGGCTATTTGTATATTGTATATTGTATATTTGTATATGGATTGAATATACTTCATAGCGAGTTTACTGGTTTGTAATTCTTGCTATGGACTGCATATCGTTTGAAGGTATAAGAACACATTTCTTTAAAGTGATTTTTTTTTTCTTTGCGATTCTGAAAAAAGTATGATAATGACCCTAATATGTATCGTTGTTTTTTTTCCTTTTTGCTAGCCTTTTTCTTCTTTATTTATTTATTGCTTTGTAGCTATGTATTGATACGTGCTCTATAAATAAAGGCCAATATTATTATTTTTATTATTATTATTATAGTAATATTAATATACTACCGATGTGAGGAGCGGAGAATTGAACAGCTGCAACTTTAAGACTCCGCTCACCTCCCCTCCGCCAGCTCCGACAATGGTCTTTTCCAGCTCCGCTTATCCCAGCAGAATTTGTAGCATGCCATATTTTTTTTTTACCGGTGTGTGTGTGTAGCTCGAAAAATCAAATGTCATTTCCCGAAGCGGCTAATTTTCCCATGATTCATTTTCTTTTTTGACAATGCCAGCGGTGGGGACCAGCCGCACCTCTATGATCGGAGCCTCGGCGTCGCTGCTCGTTTGCACTGAAGAAGCCTCCTAGGATTGTCCGCTTGATGGTATAGCTTGCAGAGACTGCAGTTGTCATTGATCCGCTGCACGAGCCCCTGCTGATAGTAACGGAATACATCGTGAGTATGCACACTGTTGCCGGTGGTATTGCAGTGACCTACATTGCCCTATTCCTGCAGCTCAAGGTGATTTTTCCACAGTGCCCTGCTCGCATCCTCAACTCTGAACTGATGTGTGATATTGCAGGAGTGGGAGGGTCCTGCGGGGACGGATGCATGGTATTTAACCATACGTTTTGTGTGCCGTTGACATTGTGAGAGGGGGGGTCTGCAGAAAATACGACCGGCTGTCACAGTGGAGAGACAGAGACAGAGGAGAGAGTTAAAGGGGGGCGGGATGCAGACTGGAGATGCTTGCATGATGTAATGCACTTGAGACAATAGCCAAGGATTCTCCCCAATTATCATTTCAGAGGATGAGCGGAGGATGTTACAGTAGCTCAACGACGCGATCGGCATCGCATTCAGGGGCCGCCTCGTCATGTGTCTGCGGTTAATAACAGTGAAAAGACGAGCTGTCATGAGGGGAATAGCTGCCCCTCCTATAAACAATATTATTACCAGCTATTACAGAGATGCCAGGGGGAGGGAGAGTGCACGGAACAGTCTTAACGGCTCTCTCTCGCTCTTTCTATCTATCTATCTACCCCCCCTCCCCCCACTCACACACACAGATATGTAAGTTTGGGAATGAATGAAACACACACACACACACACACACACAGGTGATGTGGTTGGTGCTAGCAGGATAATTGCTGTAGGCTCTCTTCGCAAAAGCACCCAAAACACATTACTTGTAAATCAATATTAACATTTGCAACATGATAGCGAAGCAATAACAATATTGCATTCAATGTATTACATCGGTGCGCTGCTGAAGTTGTGGCATGGATTGTGAGTACTTAATGTAACACTTAATGCTTAATTGAACAGGTTTACATTGTGAGTGTGACTTTCCAGTGATGCACCTTTACCAGCTAATATGTCTGGTGTGCAGACAAAGCTTTTATTGCCCTGGGGAGTCACGCAGAGGGGTGGCTACCTGTGGCAGAGCAGCTTTTATGTCCATAAAATGAGGGTTTAATGGCTTCTTTCACAACCCAGTTTTCAATAACACCAAACCTTCAATGCTGAGGGAGGTAAAAGGTAAAACACCCGGTGACGGTGGCCGGCGCGGTGCAAATCAGATACTGCCAGGCCTTTTTTATTGCTTTTTTTGTTCACCTCAATCTGTGTTCTTATTCAATCTCTATCGATTGATAGTTTGCATGACCTTGCTGCAGAGGATTGTGGGTGATGTTAAAGGCTGCACGCCGTCCTTTCACATTATCACGCGAGCGAGCGCGCGGCCTACAAACACACTTCTGCTCACCCACATGCAACGGACGCACACACACAGACCCTCTCCCTTCCCCCTTCACACACACACACACACACACATGCTCGTACACAGGTGGAGGGGCTTGCACGCTCAAAGACAAATGGATACACACACACTTGATGCACAGCTTCCTCTTCTTTACCCACCTCCCTAATGGCAGTAGGCTGGGTGTAACTCTACACCCATGTTATCCTCTCATTCCCCTCTCTATCTCAGTCAGTCGCTGTTCACGTGCGGGTGGGAGGGACAACACAATAAATGAAAACAGCCCTTTACCAATGCATTCACTATCCATTACTCACTCAGTTGTCATTCGACCGATCTGGATTCACGCTCTTCTATACGGGGTCATTAGGGCTGTGTGACTTGGACTGATTTTATTCTAGGGAACAAAGCAACAGTTGTTGGGTTTCGACCCACGAGGGCGATTGGGTCAGTCTCTTGGAGTGTGGAAGTAAGGATTGCCCTTTCGCTTTTACGTTGCATCTATCAGTCAGCATCACCATTACCCAGGATGCCACAGTATTGCATGGCTTAGCTCAGCATGGCCTTGCAGAGTTACCAGTTACACTTAAAATCCCACTTCAGCGCTGCGTTCCCGCGGCCGTGACTAGACGGGACAGAGTTGAATTGCTGTTTTCTTGGCAGGCGGGCCCCCTGGTTGTCTGACGTCTGTCTGCTGTAGGGAGCCATATGAATGGGATTTCTCAACACTATGAGTGTAGCGTGCAATCTGGCCTGTTCCATTCACAAAAAAACGCTGTGTCACTCTTTTCCTCCCACCTGTCGGCGCGGTGCGGATGCCAAAGTGGGAAAGCCGCGCCGAGCTAGATCGTTCTTCCATTACCCCTGAAGATCATCAAAGCAGCCCGCGGATGCACTTTGTGCTCCGATGCATGCCAGGAAATCAAACGCAGACGTTATTTAAAAAGTTGGAATTTCCCAGCAGCCAGCTCCCCCGGCGACCGGGCGAAGCAAGGTGTGCAATCAAGTCTGGTGCTTGCTCACGCTGGAGTAAAGTCAAGTGCATTATCATCAAAACAGTTTGGCCTTACCCTGTCGTTAACGCGGTGAGGAACTGAGCTTGAATGGACCTAATAGAGTGTTGCAAACCTTAGAAACGTTGACCTTGTGTTTCATTCAAGATTAGGTCCTTAATGGATTTGTTTGAGCTTGAATTGTTTTGCGTTGCTCGTTTGAGAAAGGCCATGTCCTCACTTAATGAGGTGAAAGAGTTGTGAACGGTTGTTGATAACACTTTAACCACGCTATTAATAAAGCCTGTTTTACTCTAGTCTCAAAAGTCAGCTCAACAAACACACATGTAGCTTATCTCCAACGCCGCAGAGTGCAGCGTTCAGCCCTGTGCCTGTTCCGTACACCGTCTCTCTCTCCACGTGTCTTTTGATGCTCCCAGGTGGTGAATAATGCTGAATTGCCTCACATGGCCGTGGCTGCTCGGGAACATACTGCTGTTGTGTGTGTGTGTGTGTGTGTGTGTGTGTGTGTGTGTGTGTGTGTGTGGTGCTCCTTATCTGCTCGCACAATTGTTCCCATTAATGAGATTAACCGAAGACATTGAGGAAATTAGCCTCGGCTTGCTGATTTGCTCTTGCCAAAGAGGAGTGGCGCTAAGTAAGTGGCAGAAACTACAGCTGTCCTATATAGATAGCTTGCTCCCTGCTTTGGTTTTACTTAGGAGGACTCTCAAGCACTAGGTGGTTTCTTTTATTTTGTCATCTTGGCCTGTCTGTTTTTTTTTTTTTACATTTTCTAGGTATAGATAAGTATCCAATAGATACGTTCTTTGCAGATGCTGTGCTCAGTTAAATAGCAAAAACAGTGAGAAATTAAAAATCATCCACAAAAAGTGTTGGAAGTGTTGTGGAATCCTACACCGAATATGAGGGTGAGCCATGTGTGGTAGCTGTTGATCACTGTGGTCCAACTGAATCCTTTTATCTCCAGAAACTTTTTAGGTAATTGAGAAAAAACTAGGGGACTTTCCTGCGGACGCCCATACATTTTTGAAACTATAACATGGGTTTGAAATGGGTTTCAAGGGGAACGGTACCCAGTGCTTAAAGAACCACGTACCACCAAAACTGTTGAGTTAAGGTTTTAGTAGTCAGTGTCTGCTGCCTGCTAGACCTCCGTCTGGAGCCATGTGTCTGGGCTTGGATGGAAAAAAAAAATGGCACTGGATTTGCTGCACTGATTGGGAAGAAAACCCCACTCTCCTCTCCCCCTGAATAATTCATTGATTGGCATATGGCGTGGAGAGAAAAGCCCGATGATCCCTGCCGGTCTGTATGCGGTTCTCATTGCATCTGTGGTGCATTCAATTGAGCGTGCTGCTGTCCCTCCTTGCCCCCGATTCCTGCAGAAGTTTAGTCTCACATTTCAAACATCTTTAAGTAGCTGCACTCAATTCAGACACACCGACGCTGTATCTTGTTTATACAACACTCTTAGTCTAGTGCCACAAATACCCATTTTTTCCCCACGACTGGCGTTCTGACGGATAAAATCTTACATATCCATTATTAGACATGCATTTATGCTAAGCCAAAGTCTGACACGCTAGTGGAATTTGAGGGCAGATTTCTTGCTGCACATTATCATAATGTTGTGCGGTGATGTGCCGTGGCAGAGTCCCACTTGAATTGGCTTTGAAAGTAAGTGTGCATATAATGGCACTCAATCAGTAGCTGTTCTGTTTCAGGCTCTGTGTTTACATCTAGAGTCCAAATAGGTTTTTTTTCATGGGGGGGTCGAGCTCGTAGCAGTAAGTACAGTCATTGCTAGCAAGTGCAATCTAGACACCCTCTGCATCTCAGCTCGTGGCCATAAGGGCCATCCGGCTAACTAAATTCCCTCTGGTCCTTCCCAGTGTCCTGTGTGTGTGTGTTTAGGTGCGTGATTGGTGTTAGTTAGTGTTGGTGTTAGGATCTGGTTCACAGTAACTCATACCTGGTGTCACGTTTGCCTGCTTGCACCACACTAAGGGGAAACTTCACTGACATAGAGGCCTGGTTTGTCAGAGGAACAGCAGAATCTACCCACAAAAGTAGAACAATTAGGGAATCCTGTGGCGGCCTATCACTGCCTTGGTCTTTGAGATTGGGTAGACTGGGTATGTTACTGTTGTAATTAAAGCTCAAGATTAATGGAGGAGGCCTAATGCATTTTAAATAGAGAAATGAAGCAGATTGTTGCAAACTGTTGCATGATATGCGATATGGTTCGCTTTCCGTTTTCAGGATTGACGTTTGCTTTGTCTAGAGGAGCAGACCAAAGCAAATCAGGCAATACACCTTCCTTCCATGTCTATTGATTTTTCATGGACAGTAGAAATGATTTAGGGGGGCAGTCATGGTGAGATCAAAGCATAAAGTGCAAGAACGGGACAAGAGGGAAATCATATGTGCTATGAAGCAGCAAAACATCCTCGGTGCACTCTGCTTCCACGCAGCTTTAAAGGGAAAATCCACCCTAAAACACTTTATCATTGTTAATAAACAGCTATCGGCGATTTAACTTGCGTTCCTGGGCCTTTCGTTGGTTTGGTATTGTTCTTATTCCCGTGGGTACATGGCCCAACGTGGATGACGTGATGTCAAGTCAAGATGTTTCCAGCGCAGCAGAACATGTTTCAGCTATCTAAAACATGTTTTGATGTCTGTCCCTCAGAATCAAAGAGCGAGGGCGTCTTTCTAGACTATCGTAGGAAGATGAAGGGATACCAATTTCTCCACTGACAGTAGCCTCAGTTGTCCACAATGCATTGCTGCCACAAGGCATGTGAGGTTTTAGTAAAGGGAGCGAGACTCACTTCTTCTTGACTGGTTCATTCCACTCTCAATACTCTCTCCACCTGTTCTTTAGGGCTTGTTGAAATGCATTCTGGGAAACGTAGCAAATCACTAACTGAAGCAGAAGTAGACGGGGCAGGTTGAGGGAAAGTGGGTACACCAAAAAAGAAAATGACCACACTTCATCACAAAATAAGTCCTGGAAAGCGTCGAGCATCACAGATTGATGATGTATACCCGTGTAAGAGTACGGTAGATTTTCCTCTAATCGACTGTCACCAGCAGCACACACCGCTATGCTCGCTACTGTTGGCCTCAACATTTTGATTATGCACTACTTGATTCAAGATTTGTATGGATTTTTATGCAGCCAGCTGCCTTTTAATTAGCGCTTTTCTCCCCATACACAACTAGCACGTATTGAGCCGCGGTCAGGGGGGGGGAAATCGCTACCGTCCACTTAAAATGCAACACCGATGCCCCAGCCTGTCCGCCTGCTCTCCCAACTGAAGGGCTGGCATGTGTGGAGCGTCCAGCCAAGCAGCACGTGGGCTTGGTCTCTCAGATCTAAACGGCAGCGGATGGTGGCTGAATGGTGAGCTGGTGGGAGTCTGGCCAGGTGCCTGAGCCAGATATGGGAGACCCCAGCCTGCTGCCAGAGACCACGCTGGGAGACAGACCTGCCATTATAACCCACTGGAGAGGGGACCCACTTTGGGCAATGGGACATTTAGAGGCTTGTGGCTTATTGCTTAATTATATGACTGTGAAGAGTGTTTCTGCAGGCCTGGTTTGAGCCTATGAACCATCAGATTGGCAATGATGGGTCCTGAGCCTTTTCCGAACTCCCACGGGATTATAGGAATGTGGCTTCAGATATTCACTATGGCATAGATATTGCCGTATTACGCAACCAGATCTGGGCTGGCCCATTAAACAGAACAAGCGTGAAATCTTGGGCCGAACGCCCAGCCTAACAAGACATCTCTACAGCTTTGAAACGCCGGGGTGACGCCGAGCTGGGCTCCAAGTGTGTCAGGCACCAGTCACATACACACAGCCATACACAAACACAACAGCAGCCTATAGTCTATATGGATGCTCGCCCACATGCACATGCTTGTCTGGCATTGCATGTGAAGATCTTCATTGCCTGCATGCCTGACCTTAACCCTTACCCTACCTATCTAACCTTAACCCTGAATCCAAGCCGTAACCCGAAACAAACCCCTCGTAGAAGTGAGGACATTTGGTCTTCATATGGATAGAAATACAAGAACACACACTCGGACACACACACTCACACACTCATTCACCCACGTCCTTGCGAGGCAGATTTACCAGGCTTTAGGGAGGTCAGTGAGGCCAGGGCGTCCGAGCCCCCTGGCCCCCTCTCTCACAAGAGATGCCCTCTTCTTTCATGTCACAACACGTCAGCGAGGGCTCCGGGTCTAACAGAGCACACACCAATCAGCTCTGTGTAAAGACTTGGGTAATGTTGCTTCAATACGAATAGGAAGCTCAGAGACTTTTTTTTTTTTTTTTGTTTGGAATAAGAAAGCCCACATCATATAAAGTTTTAAAGTAAGTGTTGGATATTACTCACAATCACAGATAATTACGTGATGAATCAATTATATTGAGTTGCCCTCCAGAATTGTTGGCACCCTTGACAAAGATTAGCCTAGGTTGTAAAAAGGAATGCCAAAAAGCTTAATTTCCCCTGAGGCTGGCGTCCTATACATCACAGCAAATTGCACAAAAAAACTTAAACTTGTTGATCCATCGAGAGTTATTCATATGCAACATAATATTGAGCTTTACAAGTGGGAAGCTCACATCTACCACCTTTCCCTTGTGACATGAATGCAGCATTAGGCTCAGGTGACCTTTACCTTTCCCCGTCTCCCTGTTCCCAGCAGAGCGAAGATGATGTGCGAGGTGATGCCCACCATCAGCGAGGACACGGCGCTGAGCCAACGCGGCTCCCAGAGCAGCGCCTCGGACCCGGACTCCCACTTCGAGCAGCTGATGGTCAACATGCTGGACGAGAGGGACCGGCTGCTGGACACCCTAAGGGAGACCCAGGAGAGCCTCGGCCTGGCCCAGCAGCACCTCCAGGACGTCATCTACGACCGCGACTCGCTGCAGCGCCAGCTGAGCTCCGCCCTGCCGCAGGTAACCCATAGCAACTGTCACTTTTGATTTATATATTGGTGTATGATCAGATTTGGTAGGGATTTGTGTGGATTTGTACTGATTGGGTCTATGTTGTTTTATTATGGAGTTGTTGCATCAGAGTTTGGCTAAGAGAGAGCAGAGAAATCGGTTGTAGATGAACTCTTCAACTCTTTGAACCTACCTTAGGTGTACGTGATGTAAGTGTATACGTTTTTTGTGATGGTCTGTAGTTGGTTACATATTTGGTTGCAATGCTTTGTTTTGATTTGACTTCTCTGTATGAAGTATAAGACAATGTGAGCAATAAGCTTCCCCAGCTTCATCTACAATCTACACCAATAAACCAACCTTACATTAGCCCGACACAAAGATTGTGTGTCTTTTAGCGACATAACTGGAAAACAATTTCTAACCGAGTGACTCTTGATCACTCTGAAACCCCAAGGTATCGTAAGGCGCTTTATATAAAAACATCTACCACATGGCGTGATTCAGGTGTAATGTTCTGCTATAACAACCTGCCTTTCATTGCCCCACTTTATGTGGGAGACATCTATAAAGTGTCACCATCTCCATATATGTGATGAATAGAGGCTGTTTGAACACATAATTAGACTTTCAGTGTGCATTCAACCGTGTTGGTTGCATGACACCGCTAACTTGCTTTTATATGCACTTAACCTAGTGAGGCATAATGGAATTTGGTGATTTTGGCGTGGCTTGTTCATTTCTCAGCAATATGTGGAGGGGCATCTTACGTAATGATTCCTACAGTAAGCAGAGATTAGCTCTGTCTAAAAGTGTGTCAGTAATTCTAGTCACAAGCTCTCCTCACTCTGTTTCCAGAAGACTCTGGAGGTTTGTTGGTGGAGAAAAGAGGACTTTGTTCGCAGGCAGCGGCCGCCGATAGCACAGTAATCCGCGTGGTTTCAGAGACACAGGCTGTATTCGCTTCGGTGTGATGTCACAGCGTGGCTATTATAAGGGTGTGGAGTGTTAAAACGACTTCGTCCAGCCTCGCGAATTAACCCGCTTACACCTCTTTGTTTTGACGTCTGGAAGAGATGGCTCGAGTCTGCAGGTCGAGCTATTATATACCTCTTCCAGACCTGTGACCAGAGACCGGCTTTGCTGTGCATTTGGAATTCATCTCAGCGTGTGAGGCTTGAACTCGGGGTTACTCGGTCTGCAGCTCTCTGTCTTTTGCCTGAGGGCTCTTGTCCTCCTCAGAAGTTATACGATGGACATAATATAAAGTGAGGTGCAAGAAAAAGGGGAAACCCGTGCACTACAAAACACTGAAAACCGGTGCTCCATTAAAAAAAAACGCTATCCTTCATTCACTTTCTATCGGCGTCACGCTATCGGTGATTCGTCATACTGAGCGGGACGATGCAACCCACAGCTGGAGAAATAAATTCCACCCTGCTCCTTGTTGTCACACATTTGAATGCATGGCCAGGGAGTTCATTGTAGGCGTGTCGGACTGTATATCCCTCCATTCACGGGGCGGGAATAGTGAATCTTCCCTTCAACGTCTTGACAATTCATACCACTTCATTTCCAGCAGGAGAAGCATCCAGGGGCTGCCAACGTGAAATAACATTTCCATTATCCAGACGGTCTCGGTGATGTCTACCGGCAGCGAAACTCTGTGGTGATGTATTGGTTGTCACTGCATAATGACAGAGCTGACATACTATTCTGGTGCCTTGTCTGGCACCCGGCAAAAATTAGATGTCACTCGTGGCGATCGGGATTCCTCCTCGCACAATCGCGCAATGAATTCATCCGGCGGTCGTCTTATTGGGCCCGTATGAGATCAACACGACTCTGATGGTTTATGAAGTAGTTTGTTAGACCTTGGTAATCACACCGAGGCACTTAGCCAAGGGAAAATACACCGATAAGCGTCGTGGGCTCAGCGTCTGCTTTTTGGACAAGCTAAGAATGAACGAATTTCGCCAAAGCGGTGATCGCTCTTGTTCCCCGTTTTTATGGATTTCTTTGCTGTTGATTAGGCTGTAACGATTTCACTGCATGTGACACTTCCTTAATAGGCAACCTTCTTTATTACTGATGCAGTTTTAGACCAGCAGTCTGGAACAATGCTCACATAATCATGTAGAGTGATTCTTAAAGAGGGCAATAGATAGCTTCCAGGTCTTTCTCTAGTGTGTGTGTGTGTGTGTGTGTGCAGAGAAGGTGGTGGATGAGGAGAGACGGAGGCAGAGCTTCTCTTTTAAAGACGGAAGTGGCCTCATTTAGGCGATAGGCAGCCTGTGAATGTGTCTTTACTGATATCGCTCCTCTGTTACTGAGGCCCCGGAGCGCTGACAGGATTAGGCGTTGGCCCACCACAAAACTTCCCTCCCTCTCGTCCTCCTTCCCTTCGCTCTGCGTCCTCTCGCTTTGTCTCCGTCTTTTCTCCCATGCTGCTCTGCTGCCTGTGTCTCCCTGTTTGCCTCTGCTGTTCCCTCATCTCCGTCAGAGGTCACGGCTCCGCTACTCGTCATGACACATCCGACTGATCGGAGTGACATTCGCCGTCCTCCCTCGACGTTTCCAGGCAGCATCGTGGGCCTGCTACATGCATAACAATCCCACAGTGCCCCTCATCCCCTCCTTCGCCTCCCTCCCTCCCTCCTCACCCTCTGTCCCCTGCCTTCCCTCTCTACGCTTCATCTGGCCGTTTTTGTTTCACAACAGAAGGAATTGCAGAGAGGCAGTGGGCAACCATTAGCTGTGTTTGTGTCAGATGCCCATACCCTTGACGTGGCGTTTAAGTGTCTTTTGTGAGTGGCAACATGGGGCACACAGAGGCACAGTGAAAAGTCTCCAAAAAATGGCTGCTCAGCTTGTCCAGCCGGTGCTGGAGCTTCCTCAATCGCATCTCAGTCACTAGTGTCCGAGCGCGAAACTGGACGGCTCTCGAAAATGTAGGTGCAGGGCTGCTTGAGTCCTGCTGACCAGTGGTGTAGTGGTACATACTGTAAAAAGGTGGGTGAACTATGACCTCCAGTCCATGATCATAAGTCAGACATCCACCAAAATAAAAAAAAATAGTATATAAGTATATTTTTCTCTCTACCTCGCCAATAAAACAGTAAAACAACAATTCTGTTCTGTGCCTCTATCAGCTTGAAGTCTCTGGGGGCATTGTCATCCAAAAACCTCATGTTTTCCATGTGTTGCATTGATCCATTACTGCAGTGAATCTGGACTCTACTAGTGGGAAGACTTTCCATTATTACTCAATAGACACAGTTCAGAGAAAGAGATAGTGAGATAGAGAAAGACATGTAGAGTGTGTAGACAACCCAAAGCCTGCAGCACCATGCACATGTGACCCTCTTCCCTTCCCCCAACACCCCCAGCATCGTGACACAGGCAGGCAGGCAGTGTTCTCCGGAGTACTCAGCTGTGTGTTACTGTAGTCGAAGGGCCCTGAGGGGCTGCGTGAGCCTTCCTCCCCATGCTGTTTATGTACTGTTGCCAAACATGGCCTCATGGAGGCTGCTGCTACCAACGCCGTTCTCTCTGCATCGGCTTCTGCTGATCCCGGTCACTGACACTAAACTGAAGCTAAACTGAAACTCCCACAAGCACACAGTGAAGTTTTAGTCATAGAAACATTTCTCTGTAGAGCTGCTCAGGAGACAGAAGTAACCTTATTGGCTGAGTTGAATGGGCGGACATGTGACCATGTGACCATGACATTTATGATCTTGGAAGGCTAGCAGGCTAACTAGCTAACCTAAACATCTTAGATTTTTTCAGTTCATAATACTAGCTAGCTCCTCTCTTACCCCTTCAGACCAGCTCTTTTCACTGACTTCAGTTACTTAGCCAGAAAAACTTTGGCTCCACCCACCAAGGTTTAACTCAACCAATGAGATTGTTTCTTTATCCAGCGCTGCTCTGCCTCTGAGACATGTTTGTATAACTAAACCCCTATAAACACTATCCCTCTTTCATCCACAAATACGAAACAATGATTTTTTTGTGTGTGTGTGTGTGTCCAAATACACACACACACACGCGCCTGTCTTTACATGAGTAATAGGCTGGTCACTGTGGATGTGTAAATCCTCTCAATCGGACATTCAGCACCAGCAGCCTGGGCCTCAGCTCCCCAGACGTTGATCCCGGTGCTTTCTCTGCCCGGGCCAGACAGTAATGAGATACCAGCCTATTGATCACTCACACACCCATGTCGTAATGAAAGCTATAAGATTGCACTAGATTACTGTACGGAGCGGCCAATTGATCCTCCCGGGTTTGCTCATTCGTGACTGTCATACCGGCTTCGGCAGAAATTCCAACAGCAGTAACGTGTTTGCCAAGAATGGTTGATTGAGCCTGGAAGAATGCTTTGTTCTCCCAGAGTTTCTTATAAAGATTAGTAATTAGGGCCGCAGTGAATTTCTCTGAAGGGTGAGCAGTGTGCACACCTCTGGCTTGATGATGCTCATTAGGGACTCTGTCACCGCTCTGAGTCAATGAATTCCCCCTCCGTCGTTTATTAATCATACATGGCACGGCCATTCGTCAAAGAGTCTGGCCACAAGGCGCACAGCCGTGTCCTCCCATCCCTCTTAAAGATTCAGCCAATAACACCAAACGAGTGTGTGTGTGTGTGCGTGTAGTCATGGAACGTACCACTCCGTGTGGCTCCGTGGGGGTGAACGGCGGATGACGGGTGCAGATGATACAGTGGTGGGAGGCTGGGGAGGAGGGAGGGGGAGACGGTGAAGCTGCCTGACAAGGGCAGAGTGTGGAAAAGAAGATGACTAAGCGGGTGAGGAGAGGGGACGAGAGGTGAATCCTTCTGCTCCTCTCTCTCTCTCTCTCTCTCTGTTTCTCTCTGCTTTCCACCCTCCGCCCCCCCTCCCTTGTCTCTCCGTTGCCTGGACAGGAGGCCCTCTGGGCTCCGGCAGTCAGGCAGTCAGCTGGTCTCCTCTGCCGGAGCAGCACATGATTTTCCATGATTACCGTTATTGTTTGTGCCCCAGTTCACGCCGCCCGCGGGCTAGATGTGCGGTTGATGCGTGGAAGGAGAGGAGGGGAAACTCTACAAAGACGAGCAAAGGTGGTGCTGTGTTGGAGTTCACTAGTAATGCCAGGCCTCTTTAGTCCCAGGGTGCCTCTTGTTTGTCCGTTGGCTTAAACCCTTGCATGGCAACACTCAGTCAGTCTCTCCACACGTGAAAACAGCAGACCTGAACACAATACAGACACGTTTCCATTATCACTCACCGTGGAAAATAGAAAGCCATTCATTCATCCAAACCCTCGATGTGGCCATTTTTTTGTGCTTCATATTCTTAATCACGCTCTGATAGACAACAGTAGCATATTTTCTCATTTTCCAGTCTCGCAAGCGCTTGTTTGCAAACTAAAGCCTCTCTTTTTTTCTGCTCAATTAAACTCGGAAGCCTTGGTTTTTCTCCCTTTAATCTTCTCCAGATTGATGGAAGCAGGGAATGGGCCTTTGGCAGACACCGTTCCCATCGAGTGTCTGTAATGGCTCTGACAGAGATGCTTGATCAATACCCTTGAAAGGTTAGGCTCTGATTAGGGAGACGGATCCAGCCCTCCTCTGGGTGAATAATTGCCGCTCGTGCTCTCACCAAGTGCTGGATGCTGGTCGACCCTTGTCTGACAGCGGGTTTGGCGGGGGGAACGGCAAAGATGGAGATGAGGTAAGCCTTCTGCTCAGACGCGCCAAGGTGACGAGACGGGGCAGAAGGATCTCCTGCAGATGTAATTATCACTCTGATGAACAACGCAGTAGGATGCCGCGGCGCTGCGAAGTCGCGGAGCCACGAGAACCTCAGATCAGCCTAACAAGGTGAAAGCGGTTGCTTGCATACAAAGTCTTCTTTAAGGTCATCACATCCCTCGATCTCCTCGAAGCTCGCGCTAAGAATGTCAACCGGTAGAAACTGGCCGGGAAGTAGTTAAAAACATAGGAAGTACATGAGAAGGACCTTTGAGCACCTTCTTGTTGTGCTCACAGCGATTGGTCCTGCTTACCTTGCAAACATTGGCTGTAGCCTGACGTAAAGGATGAACACGAACAAATTGTGTTTAGCCAATTCATAATTTAGTTTACCAGACTCTTCTGAGAGGAACAAAAACGGTTGTCACGAGGGTACGCTGGCACGATGAGCACATGAGTACCAAGGAGGCATTTGAGTCAACGTGTTGCCCAAGTGTACTTTACCCAACTGGTAGCTGGTGTCCAGTTCACTCATCAGCCATCAACAAAAACGATCCATAGTTGGTTGCTTCAGAACGGGTTGCACCACAACAAAACCAACCTCCTCATAACTCTTTGCAAGTGTCAAAGGTGTCGCCCAAACTTTTGAAGAGTCTGGTTGGGACGAGGCAACAGCCATTGATTATAGCCATAACTAGTGTGATGTCTTCCTGTGGAGATGCATCTACATGACCAAGACCATATTTATATTAAAGTCAATGAAACAACAGGTTGAGTCTGTTGACCATGTGTATGTTAGCTAGCCTGTCCGTACGCCTGTTAATGCACGGGTCAAAATTCTGCTCAATTCAAGTAAAGTCAACATCTCAACACACACACATGCTCCGTTGAGTAAGGCGCTGCGCGGTGCAGAAGAGTGTTCAGATGTGACACGACCTTTTAGTGAGACGCATTGTTGCTTTCTCCAGGTGAAGAATCTCACCAGTAAACCGGGATGATGAATAATTTGTGTTTGGGGGAAATGACAAATGTGGAGGCACACACCGAACGCTTTGATGTCATCTCCTCTCCCTTCCCTGAGGGGTGTGTGTGTGTGTGTGTGTGTGTGTGTGTGGGTCGGCAGGAAGGGGAGCGTTGTGTTAAAGAGTTTGCATCTCTGTGGGTAGAACTTGGAGCATGACTCAGACCCTGAGGCTAGAAATACAGAAAGTCTTAGTCCACACACACACACACACACACACCCAACCGCATATACATGAACACACGCCCGAATACACACACACACACATGCTGCCTGCTGGCTTTGCCCGAATGAATTAGAGAACTGGTCCCTGGAGAGCCACTTAAGTGAGCCGAGTGAAATGAGGTTATGACCAATACTTAGTGCTACACGCAGCGCCGACCTGGAAATGTAATCCTCCCTTCAAGAGCCGCTACGTCTGTTTATTTTGCACCTCATTGATGAAAATTATACCCCAGAATTCCTGGTTGCTCTTTGCCACCATTGAAAAAAAAAACCCAGCAGGGTTGTTTCCAATTAATATCTGGTTAGGACACGATTAGTTCACCCTCAACCCTAATATGTCACGTACTACAGCAGCAAGCCGCTGAGGAAATCCACGCGATATCCCAACCACACTCTCAAACCAAATAAGCGCTGGGTTAGATTTCGTGGTTTGGCAGCTACGCTTGATTCCTCGGAGCAGATCGCTGGTCCGGGGCCGGTTGTTTTAGCCCATGCAGCTGCTCCCCATTAATGGATACCTTTTAGTTTCTGAATGCTCCACTTGAAAGCCAGAAATAGAGCGTGATGTCACCGGCTCTCAGCGCGCTGCCGGCTGAGAATCTCGTTCAAGGACTCCTGAGAGAGAGAGAGAGAGAGAGAGAGAGCCGGTCTCACGATGTCCTAGCTTCCGTTAAGTTGCAGCTTCTCCCACCCAGGATGCCGCGTGATGTGTCGTATGTCTCTAAACCCCTCGCACGCGCACGGCGCTGCAAAATCCGGGTTTGTTGTGTAACCGCGGCACTTGAAAGCAGCAGACATTTACGTGTGGTGTGGTGTGTGATCGCTACTATTATTAGCCTCAGTGTTATTTCTACCATGTCTACTTTGTCCAGGGAGAGTGCTTTAGTCATGTAGTAGGAGGAGGACGAGCAGTTGAGTGAGTCTCTGTGAGCAGATGTCCCCCCCACCCCCCCCAGCTACCTCCAAGGCCACATATGCATTCACTCAAATGAGCTTCAACTCAACAGTAGAGCTTTTTATAGCAATAACAAATGGCCTATATATGATTTCTCCTCCTACACTAAAAGCATTGTGTGACAAGGACGAGAATAAAATCCTTGGTTTTTGAAGGTGAAATATAATGACGCGCTGGCGCTCTCCGAGGAGCCGGTCCTCTCTGTCTCTCTCCGCGGTTGTAATTGCATCTACCCACGCTGTCGGGCGCGAGGGGGGAGGCGGGGGGGAGGCGGTGCCCATACTGGAACGTCCTCCTCTCGGTGGCTGATGTGACAGGTTCCCATCGCTCCCCTGCAGAGAGAGCTCCACATACAGCCCACTGATGTGACTCAGGTGTCCTGCCTGGAACGTATGCCTCCCCCCCCCCCCCCAGCAGTGTGTGTTACAGCACAGCACTTTATAATGTCACTCTTAATCACATGTCCAGCGTCGGGTAATACAGTGTGATGGCCGAGGGATATCTAGGCAACGCTATAGGGGGTTGAGCTCGCTTCTGATGTTGTTATACAGCCGATGAGCCGCTGCCGCTCGACATAATTCAGTTCCTGCCTTGATTTGCCGCAATTCTTTCAACTGTTTCAACGTGATGTAGTACATGGGCACGAGTTGGCACGTGCTTTTAGTGAGTGGCAGGTTGGGGTTCAGTGTCTTGCTCAAGGACGCTTCGATTGCTGCTGCACCCACTGGCTGTTGCGGGGATCGAACCTTTGACCTTCTGCTTGCAGGACAGTCTTTCTAACCACTACGCCACCCTGCCAAAATCCACCCTAAACCACATGGTAAACTTTCCAAAATCCATCGTAGAGGAAGAGATACCAGTAGCCTCAATAGACCAGAATGCAATGCGGCCACAAGGCATGTTGAATTGTGACTCTCCCAATTTCTCCCTCCTCTCCCTTTTTTCAACTTGAAAAACTCGCTCTTACTACTAAACTTATCCAAGCGTAGATCTTGGGAAGACTTGGTAATCAGTAGGCTACCAGGTAGCGATGGTTAATTGTTAGCTAGCTGGACTGGTTGTGATTACAGCGTGGTGTGGCCCTGCGTTGCGTTGCGCTGCGATAATCACAGCCTGGCGTCCTTTAACGACGGGGCCAACCCACCCACAGCTGCTTGTTTTGTTCCCAGTGTTGAGAGCAGTCGTCTGGTGCCAGACTCCCGTTGCCAGCTACTTCTTGTCCCAGGTACCCAGCAGGGCGCATCACATAGTGTGGCCTTCTCCGTCCGCTCCGGGCCTGGCGCTGTACAAGGGTTGTCACCTGCTGCCAGCTCCTCCTGAGTCCCATTGAGATAATTGACGAGCCTGGAGGTGCTTATTGAGTGGGCTTGTTACCGGGAGGTTACCGTTCTGGGGAACTGTCTGGGGAAAGTGAAGGAGTAACGCTCCTACCGAAACATTGTAGGAGAACAGTGTGACGCCAGTCTGTTCACATCTATAGTCTGAGTCTGTGTGTAAATGTCCACTCTAGTGATATCCCAGGTTTATTGAAGATATCAAACATGCAGGCACGCATTAAATGAGTTTGGTTCCGTGTATCGGCGAGGAAATGCCCCACAATTACTGTACTGCATTTTCTGTTGCATCTCAGATGGTGGAAAAGAGCAGATGTGCACCCAATCAAAGCTAATTTTACCCCTGTTAGTTCTCGGGGGATGAATTTCACATCAGCGCTTCTTTTAGAAAATTCCCCGAGAATTGTAATCACATGGTGTCCTCTAAACTGCCTCATCATCAGACAGCTCTCCTGCAGATATGACGGTATTACCGCCGATCTAAAGTGGGATGCACGGCGCGTTAAGACGGCAGCGCTGGCAACGCCGAGGAAACTGAAGCTATTCATAAAACGCACTGCTAACTGAATTACTCAAACTACCTCAGCCGAGCAAAATGTTTCCATTGTTTCCAACAAAGAAACACTTGATTCGTCCGTGGCGCTCCAGTCGGAGACAATGGCGCCACTGCTGCAGCATGTGAGGATCACAGGTCTCATGCTTTATGGAACTCTTTTCAAATGATTGATGGCCTTAGGGGCAAATGGGATTTTATTGAACCTTTTCTTGGGAGGGTTTCTATCTCTGTGTATATTAGTATTCTCTCTGCTTAACATACAGAATATAGATCAGCGCCGGCTCGTTTTATTCTGTTGCCTTTGGCTCTGGTTTACTGCTGAAAAGCCCTAATGCAGCTAATTACCGTCTTGATTGGCCAATCTGAGGCAATCTCCCTCCATCTCTGACAGCATTAGTCATGTAATATGTAGCCGAATGTATGGCTGATCTCAGATCCCCTGCAGTTTGGATTAGTAACCAAGGATGTCCCATGTCAGTCCTTTTGTCGGTACTACATGCTGTATTTATGTGTATTTCTGTCTGCCTTGTGACTAGATTATAGTCTACTGCTTGACAGGTCCTGTCTAGTCACATATTCTCCTGTGTGGGTAAAGGTTCAGCCGTATTTGTCTTTGTCTGAACCCAGGATGATTTAATAATGTGATTGATTCATGATTTGAACGATTGGAAATGTGATTTATTTCAGCATCTTACCCCTCGCATCGCAAAGGAGACGAGTGCGTTTCATCGCCACCAGACCGAATCGACGCAGACACGAGCGCTGCCTGCCAATCCCTCCTCTCCCACACCTCAAAACTCAGTGTTAACTCACAAGCCGTATAGTCTGTCACCTCACCTTTATGTGAAGCGTATCCCATAGGATGCCCGCTGACCTATGGATGTGATGGTTGCCAGTGACTGGTGGGGTTTATTTCAGCACTAGAGCATCTTCCTACACCTAACCCTAATGCATTATGTATCCAAAGGTCATCAGTAAGCTGGAGGGCTTTGATCAGGCGTGGGAGGCGGCAATGATGGGCGATAGCAATGCAATCTCCAAGTGTGTGCATTTGCATGCGAGTGTGGGTGGCTGGATGAATGAATGGAATATATATATATATATACAGTATGTACATAAAGCTGTGGGCTGAACAATATATCAGTTATTGCTATATGAAAAAGTAGTTTTAAATCATGTGAATAAACTAAACTCGACCTTTATCGCAACTGAAATGTAGCTCCAACATGGCCGTGCAGCTGCCTTCTCATCTTTGCAATTGCATTTTCTCACCCACAATGCATCACTGAAGTCGATGTCTTTTTTTTTTGCTCCTCGTTCATATATTTATTTGCTAAACGATTTCATGTTCCGCTTGAGACGGCGCCTTGTTATATCGCTGCAGAGACGGGCGAAGGAACAGCCGTCGTTTCGGCCTATTTATTGCAGCGATTGAAGTGGCTCCCGACGTGCGACTTCTAAACAAACTAACAATGCAAACTAACACCGAGGAGACGACGACGTTACTTGCAAAGGGGCGAGACGGGGAGCTGGATGGTAGTTTTTTTTTATGAGGGATTTTAACAAGTTGAAATGCTCTCCCGTAATACGTGTGGACAAACACAGCTTAGCAGAAGTGTCGATGTGGTTGTGCAGACACAGAATTAACACGTTTTATGCAGCTATATAAAATGAACCAAACCGGGTCTAAATCAGACGCTGCTTGTGTGGATCATTGGTGACTAAATGGCTAATTGGATCCTCATTTTATCATTGAGCACGATGCGCTGTTGTTATGACACGTATCTCTGCGGCTGTGAATCTCGTCTATATTTGGCCATCAATGTGACAGTGATAATTGATGATTTCCTCTGGTTCGTTGAGTGGTAACGTGATTCACTCTCACACGGAGAGAGGGGGGGAGGGGAGGGAGAGTGGAGGAAGCAGATGCAAGGAGAGGAGCGGTGGGGGTCGACGAGACGAGTGCAGAGGGAGAGAGAAACGATGAGGACCAACATAAAGGGGGGATGAGAGAGCGATGCGCCGAAAATGACCCTGGGGTCAGTCTTTATCGCCCCGTCTTCAGACATGGGCTAATCCAGGCCGTAACTCACCCCATAACCACGTCTTCCCCTACTCCTCCCCCCTCACCTCCCTCTCCCTCCCCCGTTCACACTGGACACTACTCATTCATAGAAATAGGAGCCCAACGTTACGAGGTAAACACTGTCAATCGGCTCCATTATAGGCAGGGCGCGCGAGCACACACACACACACACAAAGAAATATGATCCTACCAGGGTTATCGTCAAAATAATGGATATTTGTTTTTAGCCAGTGTTTTACTGCTGATGGCTGATGGGAAACAACCTTGTCTGCAGTGGCTGGACACAGTGGCTGTAAGAAAGTATTGACGTATTGCGATTTTTGTGCAACCAAATTCCTCAAAAATGCTTTTATTCAAGATTTTTGGTCTTAAAGGCTGCAGGTTCGATCCCTGCAACAGCTAGATGCACTTGCCTATTTGTTTTATTTACTTATAAAAAAAAGTAGATAGCTTATTGCACTTTAGCACTGGTTCTGCTCTTAGATGCTTGTTGAGGAAGGAGATGCACTTACGATTTCTCTTGCCTACCTACGTTGAATGCACTTATTGTAAGTCACTTTGGATAAAGGTGTCTGCTAAATGATTGTAATGTAATGTAATGTAATGTCTTGTAGAAGTGCCCTTGAGCAAGACGCTGAATCCCTACCTGCTCTCTTGTCACTTTGGATACCAACATCAGCTAAATCCCTCAAATTGAAATTCTCTCTATTTTCCCATTTGTCTCTAATAAACCCACTATACTTTTCTGAATAGTAACTTACTGTGTTTGTGATGTTCAGTAGTGAGTTTATAGTACTTTAGGTATTTATCACTATAATATTCCCATAAGACTTTATATATATAAACTTTATTATAGGATTGCTATTGGGTATTTTTTCATGAGAGCTCTGTCCAGCATCCTCCTCACACTGCTTTATCTTGATCTCAGTAACTGTACTGTCATCTCGCTCGGTTAAACTGCTAGTTTGGAAATTTACCGGTCACCGTGTTTGCTTGACCTTGATAAAGACATCGGCGAGTCGATCGGCGTAAACATCGAGTTGAAGCCATCTCCTGCCGGGCCAGATCCTGTTCAGTAAATGGATCGGCCCGTCATTCGCCCAGCTGATGGTCTCAATAATTCAGCCGCCATTTATTCTGGCCTAATGGATGTAAACGGCACCTTCCTGTGCTAATGGAGCCACTGGATGTGGAGGAGGCTGAATCATCTTTTACCTACACACACACACACACACACACACACACACACACACAGCGTACGCATCAGACAGGCCCAATTCGGCTTGTACCATTACACAGCAGCGAGTAGTTTTTTAGAAAGTGTCTTGCCCCTTTCTCTTGTTTATGGCAAAGAGGCCCTGGAGGGAAGAGGAGCAGGAAAAAAAAGCCTAAAATATCATCCGGTGTGGAAGCTTCTAGTGTTGGCGAAGGAAAAGCGGGGGCCGGAGTGAGGCAGCATCCTTTCAGGGCCCGGTAAGGCAATGTGACGCACAGCTGCATGACTGACAGCTCCAGTTCTGCCTGGCAAAGTAGGTCGCAGCCAACTACCCTCCCTCTGGTGAAGGGCTGGCAGATAGACAGACACGGGGTAAGAGATAGGGACAGGGAGGAGGCACGGCGGCGAAGGAAGGGAAAGAGGAAGAGGCAGAGGAACCGACTAACCCATCCGGGGGGTTAGGCTGGCGGAGGGGGGGGGGGGGAGAAGAGTGGGAAAAGAGGGAATGTAACCGAACAGCAGACATTGTTTTGACTTGAACAACCTGCAACGTGTTATTTATGACCTGTCGATCAAGGTCGAGCAACCGCAGGGGAAGTGATGTAATATGTTAAAATGTCACTCATCTGGCTGGTCAGTCGCACTAGATCGTAATGGAGGCTATGCGTTGCCTAGCAGTGACACACAAGGAGTCCCGTTGCCGATCAACAGGCTTCAGATGTGAAAGTGCCTGCTTGCTTCCATGCATCCTCTGTAAAATGAGCCTGACGTCGACTCCTTCACCCACTCTTGACCTCTGCACACAGCTTACACCCTCCTTTAGGGACAGACACGGGGAGGTGGAGGAGGAGGAGGAGGAGGAGGCAGGGACGATAGTAGAGAGATATTTGATGAAGTGAGAGACAAAGAGAGAGGAAGAAACATGACAAGATGACAGAGGAGGGAGGAGGAGGAGGGAGGAACAATCGGAGTGAGAGACCTCAGGGACTAACCTGGGGACGTCCAGTGATCTGTCACAATTGTGGAGGTTGTTGGTGATTTTAGTCCCGTGTGAATCTGCCATGTGTGTAATTTGTTAAGTAAAACTACAGAATCCAACTCCTGGTTATTTCAGACTTGGTGCACAATTTCATGAAAAAGCAGGAGTGGAATCTATAGAGGAAGCTCAAACATCAGCTCAACTTTCAGCAAATTCCATTATCCCGTGTCGCGTTTCCTGAAATTTCTCGCAAACAGAGCTCTAGCACGAGTAGCTTTAGCGATAAAGGTCCAGACCCACTCGAAGCAATAACCGACGGACGTCATTTGACACCTCTCCTGTGCGCTGCAGGCGGGTGATCTGAGGCTCCAACACAACTGATTGCAGTTTCACAGAGTGTTGAAGTGACGAGGGTCCGGGAAAAATGTCAATAGTGGTTTTCATGTCATCGCTCTTGAAGCTGTAAATCAACGTTGACTCATCACTAATTGTTTATCTATTCTGAGGCAAAATACACACCTTAGTCATTTTGGGTGGAGGTGTGTATTTAGCGCCAGGCATGTCGTCTCATTCGTTCATGGGATCTATTATTTTATTTTAGCTTTATAGAGGTTTAGTGACTCATAACTGTTCTCTTGTTGAAGTTGCTCAGATTTTATTAGTTGTAAAAGTGCTTTAACAACATGAAATATTTAATGTGTCTTTAATCTAACTACTTTTTTTCAAATTTTATATGAAAGTGTTTTTCCTGTCGTTCCCGTCTCTCCTACATCGTCTGAGTCTAAAATAAGTAAAGCCATTGACGTGAAGGCAAAGGCCACGGGAAATATTCTTGATTTTTCTGCGCTATATAAAACCCTGCCCACAGCGGTAAATGATCAGAACGATAATAGCGCTTGTTCTTTCTTTTTCCTCCAACATGTCTGAACAGAAGGTCCAGAAATAGCTAGTTTCTCTCACACACCGCTTTGTTCTGCCTCCATTTGTCTTGAAACCTTTTTATTTGTAAGCTGTCACCGCCGTCCGGAGCCGTCCGAGGTACCGCGGCGCTGCGCTTTCACACACTCTGAGACTTTTCTGAGACTTGCTTCATGGTGGCCGGATAGATGATGTTCCTCTTGTTGACGTAACAAGATTGTTGTGTGCAGGTGTATGTGTGTGTGTGTGTGTGTCTTCTCTGGGCTTCATTCAGAAGTAAGATGCTGTTTTCACACCAGTTACGTAGTTTCTCACTAGTCTGAAAGTGAGATCACGGCAACCGTTTGCGGAGTGAGGTGTCGGGATTTGAGGCTCACACTTTTGCTATATTTTTAGGCCTATAAGATTTCAAAAAGTTGTTTTGACAGACAATCCGGGTCCTATTTCACGTCTTCTAAATATAATGGGACGGCTCTAAATAGCAAGTACTGCAAGGGTGCCTCTTTTATGCCTTACCTTTAAGATTTCCTGCACTCAAAGTGTGATAATAGACAGGTATAATCGCTTTGATCTGCAGGTTTTGTGTCTTAGAAGCTAGTCTCCACATGCCCACTGTGTGTGTGTGTGTGTGTGTGTGTGTATTGCTTTTGCTTTTATACACACCCTTTGTCTGTAGGTGTTTGTGTTTGCATCTATATTTCCACACCTTGCTTGCCACAGGGGTCCCCCAAGAGCACCTGAAGGTCACCACAGAGACTTGGGCACCAAGAAAGCATGGGTGGGGCAGAGAGAGACAGTCTGGGTCACCATGGTGATGATGAAGGGGGAGGACCTAGGTGTGGGGGTAACCAAGGAGATGGGCTGGGAAAAGGGCTCTAGAGGATACTGACAGATGGAAGAAAGAAAGGAAATATTTTCTTGTAGCAAGAAGAAATCAAAGTTTCTTCCAAGGATGTTTTTTTTTATGCCATTAGTAGCCAAAATACTTCTTTCTTTCCTTCTTTCTTGCTTGTTCACGTTAAAGAAGCATAAAGCGGTCTAATGGAATAGTTCACTTTTGCAGCGCTCCAGGACCTCTGCGGTCTGCAAGTTCTTTTTTTTTTTTTGCTCATAACAAAGCGCAGACATTGATTTTCCCCAGCGCTGAAATGTTAAGCGCGCTGTACTAATCATCATAATGAGAAATCGTTGGACATGGTGTCGATTGATCAAGCCACCGTGGGGAGTGGGGTATCGCTCCGGGGGGGGAGTTCAGTTCTTAGTTACAAATCAGACCGACGGGAGCGGTGCACGGATGGCAGAACGCGTGATGGATGCGCTGACAAAATAAGCAGAAAACACGAAACACAAAAATATCTTCTGCTGTCTTTTGTGATGGAGGGTGTGTGTCCGCCGTTCTGGAGCTGCTAAACGAGCTGGAGCGCTCGCTTTGAGAAAATGCCCAAATAAAGCCTTGAGATTTGAAGCGTTTTTCTCTGCGGCTAAAATAAGATTTCACTCTGACATATCAGACTAACCCGACTACGTTCTACGGTGGTCTGGAGGGGACAATCTTTACATTCGCTGCAACTCCAATTACTGTACCTCTGTCCTCACGGATCCTCAGAGTCGTTTCTCCTAGTCTGTGACAACCAGCTCCACGGCGGTAACACTTCCAAGATGTACTTTATTATTTTTTACAGTTTTTTTTTTTTTTTTTTTTTTTTACATGGTCAGTGGAGAAAAGCAGAGGGAGACACAGGGGCACAGATGGCCTGTGGGTAATTGTAATGAGACAGCGAGAGAGAGAGAGAGTGTATGTCCTTGACCTTCAAATACTGACTAGACAGTGGCGACTCGGTGGATCTGCCGATACGTGGCGTAGGGAAGCATCCCCACCACCCCTAGTGACACACACACACACACATCCACGTACATGTACATCCATTCCTATATCACACACCCATCTCATAACTGTAAACTGGTCTCATCTTTTCGGTTTGTAACCACTTCAGTCATTCACAAAATCCACGCTGTAGGTCGGCGTCCATCCTTCTGAGGGTCCTTACTGTACTCTGCTTCAACGCCGGCCCCCCAGCGCCGGATTGGAGATGAGTCATCTTGAAGGGCTAACGAGTTCACCTAATCCACTGTGCCTTTTATATCCCACGATGCCGCGCTGGAACCACAAGGCCCTAATGGGAATTGTGACTTTGTCAAGTGTTTGACTCAATTCGCTGTTGTACACTGTATGAGCTGAGGGTATATTAAGTCTGTGCAAGGCTATGGGGATGATGTGTGTGTGTGTGTGTGTGTGTGTGTGTGTGTGTGTGTGTGTGTGTGTGTGTGTGTCAGAACAAGAGCAACTGCATTCGCTGATTACATGAGAGCTAATTTAGAGGCCAAGAATGAGATTAGACATGGACAGAGGGAGAGAGGATTTACTTTACTTTTCTTTTTTTGGGGGTATAAAAATGAGAGATGCGCTAATATTGTCAGGGTCACCGGACCGGTACCAGGCTGGAAACCAACATTAGAGATTTAATAAAAAAACGAAGAGTGACGTGTGTTGTAAATCAAACCAAAACTGCATGAGCGTCTTCCTCCTTCGCACACAGACGGATGCTAAATCACTTTAATAAAAGAAAATCGTATCTCAGTCATTTTTCCCATAAATCAAAACTGATGCTCTACAGCCATTGTGCTCCATGAAAGTAATGCATCCCTTTGGCACATGGCATGAGCCGATAGTCACAGTTCAGCAGTTGTATCGTGGGGCAAGGGTTAGAAAAAGGCCAGTCAATGTCACCCACCACCGATGGATGGATGATGGATGTGGTGCAGCTTGCTTGATTGAACTGATCAACACTACACTGTTTGTCTATGGGAAACCCTTTTGATCAGATTCTGCACAAGTAGGCGTGTTTTATGGTCATGATTATTTTCCATTTTTCATGAAAATGGTCAAATTTCAAGCCATCTCATTTCGCCGCATTTCGACTATCAGTCACTCTGTACCCGGTGCATCCTTGACGAAAGCGGTAGCTGGAATCTGGGCCGAAGCGGCTGCCGTTACCGTCTCCAGTCGCTCACGCGCAGCACGCAACACTGACCTGTAAATTACATAAAGCAATATGACCCAGCTTTCCCCCTGCTTGTATTCTTCCCCTTACTCCGCTCTGACTTTATCCCTTTCTCCTTACCCGTGGCGCTATCTCTCGCTCACATACAGGCACTCTCTCCGTCGCTTTCACACACACACACACACACACACACACACACTACTCTCTCGCTCTCTCTTTCACCCTGTCTTCTCTTACCCACTTCTTGAAATTGTTCCCTGTAGGTTCCCTGTTGCTCCACCCTCTGTTTCTCACACTTCGTGATGGAGCGACATCACGTCTTTTTCCATTTCTGTCTGGCACATGCACACACACACACATTTTCTCTTTTTACACACATATACACACACAACTATACATCTCTCACTCAAACACATACACACATACACCCCCCTCTCTCTCTCTCTGTCTCCTTATCGTTATCTCTCTCTCTCTCTCTTTCAAATACCCAAATCTGCACACACACACACACACACACACACATGCAAACACACAGTATCACAGTCAAAGGCAAGAAAAGAACTGAGAAGCAGGGAAGGGCACACCAACACACACACACATCCATTACTCCTTGTGGGGTGACCTCCCTCTGTTTGATTAAGGACTAGCTGTGGGAGGCATGTGCTGACTGACCTGGTCGCAGCATCTCTCTCTCTCACACACACACACACACACACACACACACACACACACACACACAGACAGAGGCTCATTTTTTTATTAGATGAGCGCATGTCCCTGGCCCAGGCACCACAGTCTCCCTGGAGCTGCCTGCCAAGAAGTGATGTCACCATCTCTGTTTAGACACATCTCATCTCTCCCCTCAACAAGGGCAAAGCATACAGCACTGGGCGATCTCTCTCCCTGTCACACACACACACACACACACACACACACACACACACACACACACACACGCTGACATAGCCTGGGCTTCAGCGTACTGTATGTATTTTGATGTGTGAGTGTGGGAGTGTGTCCTTGTTTCCCCCTGGTGCAGATGTGGTTTTGTTTGTGTGGTTACCATAGAGACCGGTGTGCATCCTTTCTGCTGTGTATCCGCAGTCACACACACACAAGCCAGTCAAAAAACCACACATCGGCCTGCCCACGAGCTTTTCATAGCAGTCGTGCCCCGAGGCTAACACCAACCCACCGGTCAGTGTTACAGGGAGGATTTGTCAGAACAACAGAACAAGTTTGTGTCCGCTGGAAAAGGCTGCATACTACACAAGTGGCTCTAACCCATACACACTCCTTCACTTCCTGCTTAGCTGACGTTCCCTGGATATATATAAGGATAAAAAGGTGATGCTCCGTGTGAGTTCACTCCTCTGTGTCGTTATAGTTTACGCATGGTAACCCACGCGGCGCCTGCAGCTCGCCTTACATCTTTAATATGAACCCCACATCTCGAATCCCCCCGGAAGCCATGTCCCGGATACGGGGCTCCGACATTGATAGTTAAATGCCAAGCGGCGCAAGCGTATGTGCCGGGATATTATCTGTGAGAGGGCTGACATTTCTGAGGAGAGTGGCGGTAAAGAGAGAGAGAGAGAGAGAGAGAGAGAGAGAGACAAGAGGAGGAGAGAGTGAACCTGTCGGCTGCCTGCTGCAGCGACGACTGATGATGTGATGAGGAGGCTGTCGTCACGGGGACTGACGTGAGAGTGTGTGTGTGTGTGTGTGTGTGTGTGTGTGTGTGTGTGTGTGTGTGTGAATGACTAAGAGGGAGAAGTAGAAATAGAGGTCATCACTTATGGAAGTCACGCATGTTATGTGTGTGTGTGTGTGTGTCATTCTGAGCAGAGCAGTGAGGAACACACGCTCAATACTGGAGCTGCAGTATATTGATATGATGGATATGATGCAGTTTGTACAATCGATCAATACTACATGGTTGTATATACCGCTGTCATTTATATGTATAGCCCATTTACTCCTGTCTAGGTTGCATACCATTTGTAATTAGATTTTTAAATTCCATCTTCCTTCCTGTGCAGAAACGTCCATTTCCTCCTGACAGGCGATTGACCGGAAGCAGAAACTCAAATGAGAAACAAAACCAAACTGAGGCTTCGTGTTTATTGTGATGGGTTTTCTCCCTCAAGCAGCTTTCCAGTCTGTGGAAGTTGTTTTTCTATGGCCTGTTCTACACTGACTGTGTGCAGAGACCACCAGGAAAAGTGCAAAAGGGCAAAGGTGCTTTAGTATAGCGCACAAAAATCCATGTCTGCTCTCGTCCATATAAAATGATCAGATCCTGCCAATTCGTGTGATTGTCTCCCTCCGCAGGCTGTCTGTAGAACTACATAAATTTGTTCCCTCTCCTCTTCCTCACCCCAATTCCCAACACAACCAGAGAAGGACATAAGAGGAGGAGGAGGAGGAGGGATGGGGAGGGTGCTGAGGCGAAGGGAGAGGGACGAGTAGATTGGCATGACAGACAGCGGTCCAACACCACACGCTGGTGGCTTCTGCCCTGAGAGGGTGATTCTGTCTTCTCCATCCCTTCCATTTCTCCCTCCCTCCCTCCCTCCCTCCCCCATCGACCGGCTGATCTTGTCCACCGTCACACACAAGCACTTAGACACAGAGTTGTCTTAGAGGAACAGAGTGCATACTTTGTTAAGATGGAGAGAGTTCAGTACTTTGGTTGTCAAAAGAAAAGAGTGGAAAATTGAGGCTGGCCAGAGCCTCTCTCTCTCTCTCTCTCTCTCTCTCTCTCTCTGTCTCTCTCTCGTATATCAGTGAGCCGGCAGGCCTTATCCAGGGTTATTTCAAGAACCCACAGCAGCATCCCAGCCGATCCGGTCTGCCTCCTGTCTCGGCGAGATTCCTTCACGTGGGCCGGCATCAAAGAAAAACACAAACGTGGGCAAAGAGGAGGCAGAGGAAAGGACGGATGAGGGGGAATAAAGATGTCACTTGGCCGGAGCTTGAGGAGCTGCACGGGAGCAGAGGCTTTCGACTTTGAAGCTTTGGCATTGATGTTTGGTTTGTTTGATGCTCATGAACGCGTGTGTTGCGCATGTACGCGTATTTTTCCTTTTTTATGTGTGTTTGCCTGCGTGGGAGTTCGGGCCTTGAGTCTCCTAATAGCAGAGCTGGTCTATCGCTTATCCGGCAGATGAGCGTGTGTGTGTGTGTGTGGGTGTTGACGATTAAGCCTGCTCACACATCTCCGTGATTCGAAAACAGCTGGTTTCCCCCGCACAACCTGACACCTTCACAATACAGGGATTGTCATTGTCACTGGAGCATCCTCGATTTAGTCTTGGTACAAGAATTGCAAGGTTTTTGTCTGTGTCGCTACTCTAATATGAGCTGCTGCCAAATGTACTACTGCTTTAATCTGGTCCCCTCTCCTCTTTTCTCTCCTCGCTGCCTCTTTTCATTGGATCGTGCTCCTCTTTCTCGCTGCACAGGTAAACTTTTTTGTTTAGTTTTTGGCGTAGTGTGTAGAGTAGACAAGGTCAAAGCTATGTTCAGTATATTTGGAAACACTGAACTGTATGGTACTGTCTTCAAAAGGTCCCCACAAGCCACGCATGGCTTTGTGGCTTCTTTAATGTTTTCTATAAAAGAGTAACAGCTGTTTCACGCTTGATAAATTGAACAGAATTGAAGGGGAATGTGTCGCCACTACGGTGAGCATGCGGGGCCAAAAGCAAACAGAAGGTCCACGGTGTGACATGATTCACTTCTGTTGGATTACTCACCGCAACAGAATGGGAGAAGTTACTCAGCCCATCCGCCCCTCACTTGTGAGAGGTGTTGTTTCACACACACACTAACACACACAATACACACACAAAAAGACACACACAGTCTCTCACGCCGTCATACGTACGAAAAACCCGCGCACGCGATCCGACAAGCGCTTCACCTTTTTTTGCGGCTGCTCCGTAGCTCTGACAGCTCGCCAACAGAGGCCCCCCGCGGAGACACTTCAATTTGGTGGAAATGGAGTGCAGCCTGCGTTGCATCTCGTGACTTGTCTTAGCTTGAAGTGGGGTGGGAACGAGGGGCTTCGCTCTCCTCATCCAATATCAAGTACAGTTTTACCCTTTTTAAAGACCACTGAGCCAAGCTGAGCTATTATTGTCCCGGGCCTGCGTACACCGCCAAGGATGGCTCCGCGGTAAATAACAGTGGGCTGTAATGGCAGGCGGCATCCAAAAACGATGAGGAGGAGGAAGCGGGCAGTTCAATGACTATTTCCATAATGTACACAGGCACACACCCATGCACTATAAACATCACTGACTCATGAAGAGTTGCTGCCAAAACTCTGATTGCATAGATTTGTGCTACTGTCTATTATCCAGTGTAAACTCTGCAGTAAAGTTCCTTTCATTGCACTGGCTGCCTCCTCATCTGCCTTTGTGGATATTGCTTGCACACACAACCACTTGTTGACTCGATCTGAGCGACTTGAATAAGGAACATAGTGGGATAATAGTCCCACTTGACTCTCTGATTGCCCACGTGGATTTACACCTCCATTCCAACCCGTCCAGATGAAGTGCACCGTGTAAATCCAAGATGGAAGAGGTCGGGGGAATACAAGACCAGCCACTGTTGTTCCTTTTCATAGCATTTTTTGCCCATGCTGTACAATAGCTGGGGCTGTGAAATGTCACACAGCTAAAGGTTATTTCCTGCTTCATTAGTGCCCAGGGGAAAAAAAACGGTGACGCCTCCCGTTCTGTCCAGCCAGCAGGCCAGTGGGCCAAGGACGGTGTTAGCCCAAGATAAGGGCGAGAGGGGATGCTAAGTGTCGAAATGTTTAATCACAGCAACAGGTAATGGGGGTGGCAAGATTAGAGAAGGTGCGGTTTGTGGACGAGAAAGAGGAGTTACATACAGGACAAACACACACACACACACACACTTGCACACACATGCATCCATTTGATCCCTTATCTGCTCACTGGCACCGTCGGTCACTTTCTCCATTACCTCATTTTCTCGTGTATGCACAAATGCGCGCAACATGTAATGCATACACACATCCACACACAGTGATGAGGCAGCAGAAGTCACTCTTGCTGCACACACGCACACACACACTCAGCTGCAAAATGACGCCAACACACTATCACCTCACAGATACATGATTACACACAGCAGCCGGTATTACAGAGCTGATTTCATTTGGATCCAGGTTGTGACGTCCGCGATCAGAAGCGCCAGCTGCATCCGCCCTCCTAGCCAGCGCTGTTGGGACGGATTGCGTCGGCTGCTGTAATTTGCTGCTCTAATAGGGTGTTGCTTCTTTAAGAGTGGCCGATGTGGATTGTGTTTTCCAGGGCAGCTCTGTTCCTGGGAGGACACTTCATTCTGATGTCTGACACCAAGGCCTCGTGGTGGCTAGTTTCCTAATGATGTTAGTGGACGTACAGCAGATGCGTGCATTGAGGCAGGAAATGGTCCTGCCGGAATGAAAGTCTGCACCTCAAGGCTCAGGTCCAGCACAAAAACATAGATTGAGGCGTATAATTAGTCTTTGAATGTCACATTAGAGCTCAGGCTACATCTTACACCAGTAGTAGGGAACTGAAATTGAATTGAGTTTAACTGAATGCTTTATTGATCCCATAAGAGGAATTATGTTTGCCGCTGGCAAACATGAAAAACACAATACATAACAGTACAACACAACAACACAACAACAGTTCCATGTAGCACTTAGTCTAGACTGAGCAAACTCAGGAAGTGAATCATTGTCGAGTCTAACCGCAGCACTAGTAGGATTTCCCAAAGTAGTCAGCAGACCATCTAAGCAGAACAATTTGATTAGTGAAAATGGTCCTTGAATGCAACACATAATGGGTGGTCCATATTGACCATAACACGGTATGTTTTCCTCTTCATCATCCACCCTATCACCACCTCCAGGGCGTCTGGGGTTACAGTGATGGAGCCAGCGCTTTGCTCACATCAGTTAACAACAGGAAACTGTATTATTGTATGTTAGATACCCAGTTTCATGGAAGACACTAAACCATGTGGTGACTCTGTTTTGACAGGAACGTCTAACTCTACATCTAGAAAATGAATGAAGTGTATCCAGTGGATATCTGACTGCAGTTGGTTATTGTTCCTCTTGTTGTGTGAACCTGCCATCTAGTGGCCACATTAAGTAGCACACATGTGACATATGCAATCTGTGACATTGTAATAAATAATTCAACTCAAGAAGAATGATTATATTTGATATAGAAAAGGTTGTGCATAGGCGTAATATCAGCAAGTTATCAAGAATATGGACGTGAAGATCATTCGTGTTATGTATCCATATCAATAAGAAATCACCCCACCTCTCTTCACCTGAAGGATTAGATCATTGATTAACTTAGTGATCTAAGCTTTCTGATTGAGGCAACAGGCTTACAAAGGCCTCATGCACATCAGAGCAAGGGCAGCTGCACTGTTGCAAGTAAGTAATAACTGTGACCGGCCAGCAGATGGCGCCATGTAACAAGAAGCCCATTCAGTATCCATACGTCCCGCCTGCACTCTGTAACATAAAGTCATCATTATTTACCTCCTCTTTTCCATCCCTACTCTACTACACACAAGGCTCTACTTACATCTCTTCCAATATCTTCCAACATCTTTTAAGCGGTTATTAGGCTCGCCCATTGATCTTTGCAAAGCGAGGTTTTGCCTAGGAAGCTGCTGCGCTCATTTCCAAGACCATTTCTCTTGATACCTCCACCGGCGGAATATGAATTGGCTTTTCTAGTAGAGGGCAAATCAAAGCTATAAATCACCAGTCATTAGCGTCAGCGGAGTGCTCCAGACTTCATAACGGTCTTTATCAGGTTAAAAGCGCCGGCTAGTGTCAATAAGATGAAAACAGATGATTTTCTGCTCCATTCATCTCCATTTGGGGACACTGTATTTACTGCCTGCAGAAAACGGCCCTTCCCAATCCACGGCGGTGTGTCATAGATGGAGGTTACTCGATTGTCTTGCATGTGAATGGTACTGAGTGATGCTGACATTGTGGTAAAGCTATTATAGATTTTACCACACAAATGTGTCCGAGTTGTCACCAGGTGTGCTCACTTGTTTTCTGAAGGTGCATCCATTGGTGTTTGACATGTGTTTGCCCCCCCTGTCTGCCTGTGTGTGTTTGCACTGTCAGGAGGCCAATTAAGGCGTGTGATCGAGCGGAGGTCTCCCTTGGTTCCCGGCGACAGGCCAGAAGATGTAGTGCTCGCTGTCCACACACCGGGGAGGATGGATGGAGTGTTTGGGGACGGCGTGTGTTCTCTCGGTAAAACACAGCCGGGACAGCTTTCATTTCCATCCGTCACCTGCAGCCACGGCGGCTTGGACCGTCTCTCCTCTCCGTTAATGAGTTTTTGGGGGGCCGCAAAAACTTTCTCAACTTGTAATTGTTTCATCAATCCGGATGTTTTTGGAGACTTAATTGAGTAAGATAGCAATATTGTCATCCTCATACTGGGTCTCGACCAATATTAAGGTCACCCAGAATCTTACTTCTGCTCATTTTAAGTCCTTTTCTTCATTATCTCAGAACTTTAACCTTATTTCCTTTGCCCCTCTATTTGATTACCTAACGAGTTTCAGCAGCAGAAAAGCAGAAAGTGCTGCACAAATAGCATTTTGTTTCCCAAAAGCAAGGCTTGTTGTATCTGTGAGCAGCAGCAGCAGCAGCAGTATTCCTCGTGAGCCTGGGGGCGGTAATGAGAAAGTTATGAGATTGTTCTTTCCCCCTGCGCCGGCTGGGGGAAGACTGATGAGCCTGAACTTGCAAATAAAGTAAAAAAACAATCAGGGGAGAGGGCGAGAAGGGAAAAGAAAGACACAGACGGAGAATAAAAAGAGATGTGCTCGTACACGGAAGATTGATCGTGTCAATATCCACTTCATTTCTGCTGTGCATGGTCTCCCGTTAGATACCCTTGCCTCACACCCAGCCTTCTGCTAGAGGAAGGAAACTGCAACCTTTTGGACTCTCTGCTCAAACTTTGAAGTCATGTGATTCTCGTTTTTTAACCTTTTGATAAGCACAGGACCAAAAATGATATTCCTTTGATCTTCGACAGTCGGTTCAGTCGACATTTCTGAAAGCTGGAAACTAAACAACAGATCCTCCAATGTATGATGTCATCGAGATGCTTCCCCTTCGGCACTCAAACTGCGTGAGCTTTTTGGTCCCTAAATGAAGTTGGCGATGACTTGTTGCTCATGTTTCATAATAAAGATCACGGCTCGGAAAGTGCCCCTCGATGACATCACAGATTTAATTGCTGACTCTCCGTCATTTTCAGCTTTTAGGGGGGGGCACAGATTTCTCAGCTCACCTCTACAACGTGGGGGTTTGGTTTGGGCTGGATCTTAAGTCAAATGTTTCTCACTTGAAATGAGTAATCATCAATAATCATCAGGCCTCAGAGCCTCTCTTGTATTTTCCTCTCTGCCTCTACATGGCGTTAATTCTGCTCTGCACTCCATCAAAGAGGCATCAGTTCCCCACACGGAGCTCTGCAGGCTGACTGTGTGTGTGTGTGTGTGTGTGTGTGTGTGTGTGTGTGTGTGAGTGTGAGTGAGAGAGGAGGAGGCGGTGCTCACCTTTTTAAAATGACTCCTGTCAACCCACATCACTATGGCTATCCCTAGAGCTGACTGCTGACTGGTGAACGGCAGGTCAGCTTGTATTAGAGTAGGTAAGTAGGACCTGTACAGTAGCTCGGTGAATGGGTAGGGTTGTGGTAGCCTGTCGTCACAGTAACGTGTAACCCCGGTCCGTCTGACTGCAGCGGTAGCCCTCAGATCCCCAGAGGTACCGTCAGCTAGCCGTGTTGTTGTTGCTCAGAGCTCCACTCAGGTTGAATCCGAGGACGGCTTCGGTTTCCCCGGTCTGGCTCGGTGCACAGCGAGGTTAAAGAGTCAGTTCTCGGTGGGGTGACGAAGCTCAGCAGCGGTTATGGGTGAGGGGCCTTGCAGTTGTAGTGTATTGTACCTAGGGCCACGTCACTGTTGACAACACTGAGCTCAGCAGGACTCGGGCCTTCCTGGGGTGATACTCTACAAGGCTGATGTAATGATTGATTTTTGTGTGTGTGTTAACTGTGGATGCTGTTTACCGACAGAAAACGTCCCCTAAGGATAACTCTTTTGACTTTTTCAACTCAAAGTACTCGGCGAGTACTCTCAAAATACCTCAGAGCCTGGAACAGGCTGATGACTGATGCCTCTTTGATGGAGTGTAGAGCAGAATTAACACCATGTAGAGGCAGAGAGGAAAATACAATAAACAATAATTCTCAGTAAATTAAATGGATTAACCAGTTTTTTTCTCTTATGTGTGGTTACCAGGCAGCGTGAGTGCATCCAGAAAAACCTTCAAAAAAGACTGGAGAGCCAACTAGCGAGAATGGGATGAGCGTAGGCGTTTTCACGTTGTGGCCCTGCAGATGTGTGACTCAGCCATTATGTATGACTTCTGGATCAGCTTTTTATCATCCAGAGATATTAAAAATAGCAGCTCCATGTAGGGATTGTCCTGCTTAAAAAAAAACACATATGCCATTTGGTGCTTAAAAGCGCTTGTTTGAGTCGTTTCAGTCAAGTCAAAGTTAGTGACTTTGCTTGTTTCATATTCTATTATCTATGTAAACGACTTTGGAGAAAACTCTTCAGACAGTACACATGCATCGGTAACCATGACGACAACTATTTGCACCACTGTCATACCCACGGTCACAGTAAAGAAGGCCCTGTTGGATATATCATTACATGCTATGGGACTTTTTAAAGGTTTTTCACCCATGATGGATGGAATTTAAACTTCTTTAGTATGTTGATCTCCTTCCTAGTGTAGAAAATACCACACTTAACCTCTGGATGTACCCAGTCAATGCATGCACATGAATAACTGTACTGGAAATAATGATTGACAGCTCATATGCATTAATCAGCATGTTTCTGTATAACTGCTGACTACGAAAACAGTTTGGCAAAAGATGTATGTATTTGTAATGCAGTGTTTGTGTGAAAAACCTACTTCCTGAATTCCTCCGGTCCTCTCCTGACACACGGTTTTGATTAGTCTCCCGATGAACTCTCCAAATGCATTCTGGGATGGGAACTTGGTCTGTGTTATTTTATGTATTGAGTCAACAAATAACTGTCACTGACTGCTGAATGGAAGTACTATGTATGTTGGGTGCAGCATCAACTGTGCTAATTGTGCTATGTGTAATATTTTAACAGGATTTACGGGAAATGTGGTCTTAATTTTGAGATACAGGCTACCAATCAAATTTATTACGGTTTTATTTGTTTATGGTTATTATACCAAGGCATCACAATTAATTTGACAATGATACTTTGATGTTTTCAAAATGTTACACATAGCACCTTTAATCCCAATATCTGAACCTGTATTCATCAAGTGTCTAGTGTATCCACCGTAACCTTGAATTCTCTGTGATATCCACCCAGAGATAGCTTCCCTGCATGCAGAGGTAGTGGCTTGAAGGGGAGCAAGAGATCTGAGGATTGGCGGCGGGGGTTGGGAGTGCGGTGGGGGGGGGGTTAGGTAGGTTGTACCGCATGGGGAGCCCAACCAGGATCAGAGTTTCCAGAGTCCAGAGCAGGATCTTCTCTCCTGGTATCCGCTGTCAGGAATCAGGGTAGTGGGATAGAGAGCTCAGTCACCCTGGGGGGGGACGGGGGCGGGGTCTCTGGTCCTTGTTGCACCAGAAGAACTGTGAGCTCCTACTTCCTGCAGCCATCCTACAGGGTTTTCCCCCAAGAAGATTTTTTTTTTTTTTCAAATGACAACCTACTGCCAAAATCCTCTTTTGAAGCAAACTTCCAAGGGGGGAATGTCAGGGAGTGTCTCAGCTTCCTATGTAGCTCGGGTGAAAACAAGTAGGCTGTTAAGAGCATTTGGAATTTCCCGGGGGGGGTGACAAGAATTCCTTTTAAGTTATAGCCTCGCTCAATAAAATCAGCTCGCTCCTTTCTTCCTGTGGCGCTAACAACTGCGGACATTGTGCACAAATTGCTTTGATGTCTTGCCGATCAAAAATGAGAATAATGATCCCTCTGATTGCATCATCCACCCTTGGCCAGAAAGAAACTGCGCCGCAGCCAAAACTGGCTCGATGAATCAGTGCTTCAAAATGACCACATAAGACAACAGCCAACACTGAGGAAAAAAAACCAACCGTGCTGTCTGTCTTTTTTTTCTTTTTGTCAGTATAAGAAACAGACTCAAAGGACTAGCACATGAAAGATGCATGTCAGTCCAGAGCATGAAGAGCGTGAGATACAGCTGAAAGATAAAGAGATATAGAGGAAGTGGGTTTGCTTTTAAAGCTGCACTGGGCCGATGTTTTTATGTAACAATACACCCACTTTACAAAGTGAGGCTGAGACGCCGCGGATTCACCGTAAGATTGCAGCAATAACAGTGCAGAGCAGCTTTATTCTCATCCCGTTGTGCTTGTGCGATTGTAGGCAGGTGCACTTTCATTTTCAGATGTGATGAATGGAAAGCAATATCAACAGTACCAATTATGATTATTATCATTATGGTAAACAGAGGAAAACAGAGGCAGGCGCGCGGCAATTTATTGTATCACTAATTCTAAAAGTACATTTAGTAAATTAGTCCATTTCAATTGGCCTGCTTGATGCGATCAGAATCACTTGTACGTGTGCCAGGGGTTTTTATCTCTGTGGGTTGGTGCATACAAATGACATCCATTCATTAACAGCCAATGCATGCATGGACATTCACGCAGGATAAAACACACAGAAGAAGAACTGGTTGTTTTGTCGTGACACTCTCTCGCTCGCTCTTTCTCACCTGCCAAGACTGCAAATGTGAGGCGAGTCTGTTTAAATGGCTGCCACACTGATTGTCAGAGCGACTTTACCCTCCCCCCCCCCTTTTCCTCTTCTAGCGGTTCGTTCCTTGTGTCACATCTTATTAACCAGAAGAGGTCACGCGCGTTCTCGCGGATGCTGGGACACACACACACACACACACACACACACACACACACACTGTACCCTTGCCAACAGAGCTCTAATGTTGCACCAGTGACAGGACCATGGCAACATCCATTACGGCTGCCTGCCTACACACGACTCTCGACACGATCAATACGCCTCGGCTACTGACCTGCTTGAGACCTTCATTTCCAAGAAGACTCTTTGTTGGGCGGGATCCATGACCTTTACTAACACCTGCAGATCCAGTGGGTGTGTTGTAGGGGGAACCTGGCTTGATACCTTAGCTAGCAGATGCTAAAACGGGAATGCCAAGTGACTCACTGTTCAGGTGTCTGGCAGGTCTTTGGCGCAAACTCACAGCAGGGTCCACAAATTCTCACAGCAACAGAGATCTAAAAGCATGTTTTTAGGGAGTTGAATGGGATTAGTGGTGTAATTATAGGGGTTGTGCCGTTACAGGGGACTTTAGGGACTAATTTGAGAGAAACCAAGCCACAAATAGCTTTGAAAGCAACACTGCTTATTGACGTTGATAACAGCGGGGTGGAGTTTGGTGCAGGAGAATGGCAGCAGGGAAAGTCCCAATTAGGCGGCAACAAATCTGATAATGGAAGGAGGCATTATGGTGCAGCCTGGAGGGGCCCTTCAGCCAGAAACAAACCTATCACACAGGAAGTTGTAAAGAGAAGCAGGGAAAAAAAAACACATGACTTCTTCACAGAACTTGAAAACTATCACAGCAAAATGTTATTCTTCGCTCATTTGTCCTGAGTGGGCTTTAAAAAATTGCCTATTTCTTTACAGTACTGTGTGATATCCAGGGAGCTCATTCTTGACACTCAGATCCCTGTCTCTTCCTGTAATCTGCCTCTGCTGCTTGCTTCGCACCCAGTGGATGAGCTCGCGCAGACTTGCCAGTTGCTTCAGGCTGACACCTGGGGCTCTTCGGGGAGCGCTATATAGGTACCCCGTGACAACCCCAGCCTCAGCGCCTTAAAGCGCCCCGTCTCTAGTCAGCTTGTTAAGACCGCGCGTTTGACAGTGTGTGCCAGGCATGGTGACAACGGGGTATGCTAATGCTAACACGCCGCCGTCTCCCCGGAGTGTGCCCCCCACCCCCCCCCTGCAGTCCCACGGTGATCTATCATGTGCTGCATATCAAATGTGTAACCCGGCAACTCGTCTGAGCAGGGAGGAGCTGTGCTATTTACGGTACTAGAGACTCTTGATAGGTTGAAGTGAAATGTAGTCGTTAGCATCGGTACCCCTTGGATGTTACTTGCACACCCCGTGATATACTATTAGGTCAGAGTCCCACCAACGTGTGCATGACTATGTCTACCTTACCATCTAGTTTGTAGTACGTTGCTGCAACCTGTGCGTGAGAATAACCGTGCAAGCGTGTGAATTCAGTCAAAGATGACAATAAGCGTGGTTTTCAAGGCAAGGCACTTGTATAAATACTCCTCGGAACAAATATTTCCCCCCGGCTTTATCCCAGTTTGGGGCTTTCCAATGTGTATCCTTCCATTGCTCGGCAGGACAGACTCTCTCCCACGTAAACGTTAGTGTAGCTGCCAAACGTAATTGCTTCACCTCCGTTATCCCCTTTGGGAGATTGTGTTTTATGTAACCAAATAATTGGACTTATTCTGTTGCGTTCAGAGAACAAACGACTTGGTTCACAAATGATGTTGGTATCTTGGTTGGCAATACGACGTGCATTTAGTTTGTTAAACCACAGAGGAGTCTATTCAGATCCACAGAAGGTCTCCCGGCTGCTTTAATGTGAGACTGTCTCTCTGTAATCCACGCTGTTATGTTTTGCTTCCTCGTAGCATTTTGCAGACAAAATTTCCAATAGCCGGCTTCAGTACGTATGCAGTAAAATGTCTAAATGTCACGTGTTTGCAGCTCATTTGCTGTTTAAGTGGTTGTTTGTCCAAAGAAGCTCGCAGCAAAATGCTATATCACAAGCTCACACACAATTGCGTATTAGCTTTGCGCGGCAGTAAAACGCAGATGCCTCTCAAATCCCGATACTCGTAATAAAACCGGCTGCTATGTGGTCCGTCGAAGCCCCTAGCTGGCCTCGTAGATTAGGGCCATGGAATAATCAAACGCAGGCTTTCAAACCAAAAATCAATTTGTTTGAAGCTCATTGATTGATGAAACAGGACGGAGTGTGTGTTGCCTCTAAAGGGATTTGAAGAGAGAAAAGAGATGCATTTGAAGAGACATGCAGGTATACATGTAAACACACACACACACACACACACACACACACACACACACACACACTCACTCAGGTGTTGGTTTAATGAGCATAGCTTCTGCCTCTGCACAAACTGTTTCAGTGGGACCAAATCAATAAAGGGCTTCAGTACTTTGATGAAAATTTGATTGTAAATGTTTTTTTTAAACACCCTATATTTCATGATTATTATTAATTAATTGTCTTTTACAGCACAGTAGCATTGGCCCCATGACTCCAATGTAATCCACTCTCTGTGATGGTCTGGCAGCTTTGCCACTGTCCACAGACAAAGAGTACTGTTGATCGGGGCTGGAGAAAACACAGAGGATTGAGCGCTCCGGCCAATGGGCTCACGGGAGCCTAAGCCATGCCCACTGCACATCTGTACAATGACGTCATGAGTCCAGAATAGAAACAAGTGTGTGACCGCTGAAAAGAATGGCTTAGTAGCCCCCCGCCCGACTGCAAAGATCCCGCGTGTCCTGAGTCCACCCCTGTGGCAAAGCCGCAGTAGGTTGAGCACAGCTTGTCACTAGTGAAAAGGACACGGAGCGACATGAAAGAAACACAGAGTGTGTCTCAGTGTGCAGCAGAACCTGCCTGGTCAAAGGGGGGAAGACGAAAGCAGCTTGGCTCCTTTTATCTCTGAAACGAAGCCTCCTCTAAAATGATCCCCTGCTCTGCCTCGAAATTATACCAATCTAAATGTGACTGTAGTGATTTTCTTCTGTAAACTGAATATCATCACCACTTCCTGGCTGTCAGATTGGACATTAAATACACGGTGCGGTTATTTTCTATATTGTAACTTTCACGGTTGAGTCAAGGTAAAGACGTCTGTATGTAGGCCAACCAGCGGTGTTCCTGTCGTATGCGACGAGAGACGAGGCTGGGCGTCTCTACGCTCTGGATAGGTCCTGCTGTGCTGTCTTACCAACCAATCAGACGCCTGGACTTAAGACCCCATCTGGAGCGTCTCTCCCCAGCTCTCCCTTGGCACCGTCCTGCTTAGACCAGGGGATATCGCTTCCACATCCCAGCATCCGTCTCCCCCTGCGTGACAAAAAAACGGAAACTTTGCCAATTTCTGCTGCTTTCGCTGCCCTTCCCATCTAATGTGAAGTCAATGGTGCTTCAATTCAGGTACTTGTGAATCCGACTAAAACACAACAGACTCGCTATTAAGATCTATTTCCTCCAGCTTTCGTTTTCTCCTTATCAGACATTTCAGGTCAGACCCAAAGTGAATATCTGGTATGTGTTTGCAGTGCGGTGCGGTGTGATTTTCGAGGAGCAGTCGACAAAGAGTTTTGGTTCAGTATGCTGTTTGCATATTCCCGGGTTAGGAGTTGAACCTCGGGTCAGTCTGGTTAATGGGATTTGCTGTGCCGCAACTGGCAGCGCTGTTAACCTTGTATGTCAAGAGCAAATACTTTGAAGTCCTCCAGAACCTAAATCCTCTCCAAAGAGTGCTTGGGCTAGCAGAGAGCCCAGCCCAGGTCCACTAAATCAAGCTCACTGAACTGTGTCTTACAACGCAGAACCTGACCAGAGCATGACATTGCTTGGGCTGTTACCGACACTTAAGCTGTATTTGAGATGTGAATGACGGTTGTATACTTGGATGCAATCGGCACGTTCAGGTTTATCAAGGTCCTATATGTTGGTAATATTGATACAGCCAGTTTGATGGAAGTCTTTTCAATTGACTCTTGGCGGCTTGGGCTGAGAATTGGATTAAACCATTCAGCAACTGTGGATTACTCTAATGAAAAGGCCGCTTGATGAGAACAAATTGGATGAAACCAGAGAAACGCCCCTCCTTCTTAGAAGTCTGTAAAACTGTTAGTGCTTTGCTTTATATGAAATGGCTGCTAAAAGCTGCCTCTGGTCAAGGCATTCATGACAAATTGGTTGAAGCAATTCCATTTTTATAGAGAACACAAAGTAAAAAAAATCAATACACTGCACGGTTCTCTGGAAATGGTTCTAAAGCAAGACCTGGTGAAAGGGTTGGACATGCGTCAGAGATGGCTCGATACTGGACGCTGGCTTGAGATGGCTTGAGATGGCTGGTGACAGGAAGCAACGGTGCGTCCACATTTCCAAGAAGGCTTGTAGGGTTGAACACTTTGTGTCTTCTAAAGTAAGCAACGAGCTCCAGTGTTGATTTAGTGACTGCTGAAGTGTCCTTGAGCAAGGCACTGACTACCAGCTCCATGGTGCTGTTCTGTAGCTGACCGCTGACCTCATGGGGGTGGGGGGGGGGGGGGGGGGGGGGCGGGACAGTCGAAAATGTTATGGTTATGTTTGCAGGGTCAAGACACAAATTTAACCTAAAATGTATGTGATAGGAACAATGTCTTCAGTAGTTGCAGCAACCCCAATCAGAATGTTGTGTCAATTCAGGTTAAGGGCAACCAGTGTAGTATTGATCAATTATACAATAAAAATGTCATCAAACAAACGGCATCATATCCATCATAGCAGACTGGCCAAAATCTGATTTTTAATTTAAACACAAACAAACTAAAGAACCCAGCCTGACATATTGGTCTGACACTAGTTACTACTGTGAAACTTGGTAGAGGAAATATATCTTTTGTTTTGTTGTATTTGACTCATGTACATCGCATTCTGCCTTTTTCACAGCTGAGATATGAATTCTGCACATTAAATAGCAGAAAATCATCCTCCCCTTTGAGTTAACAGACAAGGCAATCTCATTTTGTAGACATCTATAACCTCTCATCCTATTCCACAGAGAAAATTGCCAACATTAAGGAATGCAAGCATCCTTCTCTCCCTGCAATCAGTACGTACACTGCAAAAAATATATCCATCTTAACAAGACATTCCAGTATTGTGCCTCAATCTTTCCCCTTAAAGCAAGTGAACAAAAATTTGCAGATGCAGGTGAGATCATTTCACAAGTCCCATCTCCTTGAAACTAGTGGACTGATCTGCCTTATTCTGCTTTGTGTCACGACATCCACGCTTGAAAACCGAACCTGCACTGGAAACGAGTGGGAATGTCACACCCCGCTGACAGACACGTTTTGCTTTCACTCGTTTTAAGAAATATAACACTGCGCGTGAGACTTTGTTTAGAAGGACATTTGTTTGTTTTTTTGCAGTGTAAACACAGAGCCAATATGGTGTTGGTTGAGCCTGGCTGTGATGCTCTGGCTGATTATTGGTGAAGCCGGTGGAGGAGGGAGGCGATAATCGCTGCGCACAGACGGGACCGCTGTCAGAGCTGCTTGCAGCGGGCGGAGAGGCGACCATGGAGCCCCTGCGTGTCACCGGGTTTCACCCTCCAGGCCAGTCGGTGGAAGGACGGAGACAATAACCATCTGCGTGCGCGTGGGAGCGAGCAGACATACCAGAGTTGTTCTCTTTGTGTTATTGCTGTTAGTACGTTTCTTCCTCTACCGAGCGTGGCGCGTCTTACCGGGGCTCCGCGCCGTCCGATACCGGGAGCGCAGCGCCGCGTCTGAGGCTGCCGGTCCAAGGTCTCGTCTTTGTCCGGGATCTCCCAGATGTTTTAAGAGTTTCTTCCTGCAGCACATACTACGTTTGGCTGATAAATCGGATCACTTTTGGATTTTTTTTTCTTTCCAACTGAAGGGATTATTATGATTTTCTCAGACATGAGTACGGGGACCAACTCCCCAAAGGTGCACCCGCCGAACGGGACTCGGTTTTACACGTTCCAGGCAAGTGGGCTTTCTGTCTTTTAACGGATGCTGCCATCCGAGGGGCGGTGGATCATTAGCCGCGCTTCTTTTATACCATTGTTTGCTTCACGTCTCTGTCGTATAAATTCACAACGCCAGTGGCCTGTCAGTGTCCTTGGTGTGGCTCAGTTGAGGAAAGGGTTGCTGTATGGCGTAGATAGGTATTGTAGTAAATTGAAAAGTGTGCGCACGTGTATTATCTGCAGAGTGAATTAATACGTGTGTGTGTGTGTGTGTGTGTGTGTCTCAAAACGCTTGTAGACTTAATCCTACAGACTTTCATGTTTAGCTCCAACGTCATTTTTATTTACATTGGGTTCAGCATTGCATTGCAGTCCACAATGCAATGCTGAGCTCCACTCAGCCACACCTGAACCAATTAAGGTATCATGAAAACATGAAGCCTCTAATTGGTTCAGGTGCGCCTGAGTAGAGCTGGAGCTGAAACCAGCAGGACAAGGGGGTTACTTGAGGACTGGATTGGGAACCGCTGGACCTACAGTAAATCCCCAGGAGTACAGTATGTGCACCCACATGCTACAGAAATATGGATAATGTACATTAATAAATGTCACTAGGGATCCCATCCTAGCAACCCCTCTGTAATGTCTTGAAGAAGATTGTCTTCTATCTTATTTAATAAAACATCTGAGAGTCCTGAGTAGCTGCATCCCAGAGTTCATCTTCATCTTCATCTAGCTACTGTAATGATGGTGAATTATTTAGGCTCAGCCCGCTGTATCTCATCCCCTATATTTGAATTGTGCTTTTGTGATGTTATATATCCTCATTTTTCAAGAGAGAAATATGTTTTTAAGGACAGATCTGAACAGGGGCCTATATTGATGACTCCACGCTGCATATTTCAGCTCTCCCCAGTGTCAGTGGCTATTGATCGAGAGCCTTCTCCGTTTCACTGCGAGGGAATGAAGGCAGGGAAGGAAATGTGTGCGAGAGTTAGAATCCTTCCTTTCTGGTTTCTTTATTTCTCGCAGCAGTCTTCAAGCGCCTGCTGCTCACTTTGTTGCACTCGCAGTGTGAGAGGGGGGAAAAAAAGGTGACGATAGATGAAATTTCGCTTCCAGGTGCAGTCAGCATGCTTTCATGTTTTTTTTTGTTTTTTTTTGTACTGAAGCTGACAGGGAAATGGTCTGGGGAAACTCCCACATTGTGTTTTTGAAGTGAGCTGAAGCACTAATGGGACCTCTGATTTTAAAGCTACGCTATGCAACTGTCATATCAGCCTGTTCCCCAAATTGAGACCCCTTAGATTCAGTCGGGTATGGACACTTCTCCACCCACAGAACTAAAACTTAAGAGCAAAATCCAAACTGTCTCCTAAACAGCAGTGATCAGCACTCAGTAGAAAGCATCACAGACCGACCGAGTTGGTAAATATGGGCGTTTCCTGACTTTCTGGGTACTGAAGTTCACATTTTTCAAACTGCTAAAGCAAAGTAGGCAGCCAATAATCTAGAAGAAACTGATATGAGGCATTTCATTCGCACCTGCATTTCCAGTAGTCTTGTCTTGCTGTTGCGCCTGATATATTTCAGTGGGTAGTACACACAAGACAAGCTATTGACCACCAAGGGTTGATCAGATTTTGAGTGCTTCTGTTTTGACATGTGAAGACCAAATTCAGTGCGGTCAGCTTCAGATGGATCCTCCCTGTTACAGTGTAAAGAGCAAAAACAGACTAGGGGGCAAAATCACACATAAGGTCCAGTATTATTATTATTATTTGTTTCCCTCTTAAATCACTGCATCCAATATGTTGTTCATCTGCCCTCTAACCCCTCAGCCAGTGTTACTTTCACATCTGAAGAATTTCCCCCCCTAACAGCGTTCGTCTGGGGCCCTCATGAACCTCGGCTTTGGCTTTTCATGTCAAATCATTAGCAAAGAAAGCTTCCCTGCGGCTTTCTACCTGCTGGAAGACGCCCTCTGATATTGCAGAATCAAAAGGTCTCATAAATTATAGTCCCTGAAAAGCCCAATAAAAAGGAAATGAAGGGAACTTAGTATTGCATTGCCTGAATACACTTAAATCCCAACTCTTTTTCTTTACTGTTCTTGAGGTAATATCAGATCTAACATGTTTGGGTAGGTGAAAGAACGCGCCGCTTCATTTAGCGACGCCACTTCAGTACTTTCTCTTTAACAGAGTGAGGAAACAAGCACGTCAAGGTCTTTTGAACAAGGTTCTCCTCGGCTTGTTTACCAGCTCCTAATGATATTCATTTGCTCAGATTGGCCTTCCTGCTTTGCAATTATAAATCGGCCGGCGCAAGTTGAATTAAATTGCAAAGTGGGCGCCTCAGCAGCTCTATCAGGGTGATGAAGTTATACAGTTCCTTCAGTATCCCCCCCCCCCTCCCCGTAAGGTGCTTCTGCAAATACCCGGCAGTCATTAGCAGAGTTTGCTTTGTTGGGGAGACCTTTATCTTACCACACCGCTGGGTCTGCACTCCCATGTATAACGCTCCTCAATCTATATCCTCTTAATGACATTTAGAGGCAATTGAAGAGGAACGTTAACGTAGCCCGCCGACCTGATGACAATAAAGTAGCGCCTCCCTCTTTCCCAACCTGCAGTTTTGGTCGGAGGATGATGGATGAGATAGAAAGTGACTTTTCAAAATGTGGAGCTTGTGATTGGATAATGACACAGGTCCTTGTCACTTCTATGCCATGACGAGGAGGAGTAAATGCACTGTGTCTGCACCCTGGCTGATTTTTTTTTTTCCAGTTTTGGGGGCTGGCACTGAACACAAATAAGCGCACTTGAGTGTAAAAGCTCAAACAAGCAGAATCCGCTCCTGTAAGTCGGCCTCCCACACACTGTCAGACGGTGTCGCCTGACGATATCACAACATTGCTGCCTCGCTTCCCCTCATAGTGAACTTTGGGGCGTGTTTTCCATCTCTACAAATATGAATTAATTGGTGTAGGATCAAAGAAAAACGACGTTCAGTTTCAGGCTGGATCATCCCTGTGTTGGATTTTTTGGCGGTCTCGTTCTCGTCCTTGTTATTTGCTGCTCCGTTGTTATTCTCACGATGCGAGCAGTTCAGAGGTGAGCTACCTGAAAAATGAGGTATAATTGTTGCCCAGTGGTTGTCCTTGGTTGTCAAATTAGCACCGCATGGGATTAGTCTCTTGTCTTTGCCCTAAAGGTGTCGGTCTCTCTCTCTCTCTCTCGCTCTCTCTCTCTGCATTATTCCATATCCGGTGTAAAACAAATTGTTGTACACGTGACTCACACAGCCAGTTCTGCCCCTCTGGTAACGGAGGCTACTGCAGCGAGAGGCTCATTAAAAGAAATGGGATAACAAGAATTAGGTAACGCTGACGACCCGATCCAATCGGTGCTCAGGCAAAAGGGGGTCACATAAACGTTGGCGGCTAACTTTCAGACAGATTGTCAGCTACACTCTTCTCTCCCCTCGAGCCCCTTTTGGAGGACTGTGTCCCTCTGGCCCACTGTGAAGTGAAGAGGAAGGAAATTAGCTGTTTCTCACTCCTCTCCTTCAAAGCAATCCTCTCTTCTGCAGTGAATCAGCATTTGGAAGTTTTTTTTGGCAGCACAGCCAGGGGGGGGGGGTGGAAATCAGCTGAAGGGCTGCCATTTGGGGTTGCGGGCCGTCCATCAGCCTCCCTCTTTAAGCATCTGTCCTCGATTTTCTGTTTGTAAACAGGGCCACTGCCGCGGCCGTCCCTGCTGCTCTCAGACCGCTTGATCAACCCATTAAAGCCCCACGGCTCATTTGGATCTCCTGTCTGACGGCCCGGCGGAGAGTTTGCACCCAGAGAGCTCGGCAGAAAAGACGGATCATATGGCTGCTGTGCACGCTCATAAAAAAAAGTGCTACTTCTCGTTTCGCCAGGCGGGGACATGTAGAGGCTTGGAATGAACCTTTGTTGTAATCTATGTAGACTCCTGCACACAGACACACACTTAAACTTGTGCAGCGGAGAAAGTCTGAGAGACAGTATGACTCATCAGATGACACCAGACAACGGTGTGAATGACAAGTGGCACCTTTTTCCCCCTCCACCCAGGATTGGTTTGCTATTCCTTAACCTCCAGTGTATACCCAGAGGACATCTAAGCTAGTGTGACATTTGAGTGCATTTCCTGTGCTCAGTACTCAACTTACTGTATTCTCTACTGTATACCCGATGCTTAATCTTGGAAATCCCCATTGGTGCGGCCGCATGATGATCGTGGTCTCAACGGGGTAGGGTCACGCCCCCTTTCATGATCCTCAAGGTTTCTATCAGCGGTCATTGCACGACACATGAGACTGATCTGGAGGAAAAGTGTGACAGATGATCACATGATGAGAGCTCTTCCACTGAACTACTTCTGCTCCGATTCGGAGAGGAATATGAAAACACACACACACCCATATTTGTCTCCAGCTGTGGTGGTAGGAAGCATATCACCATCCTCCTCTGAGATTTTATTAAGTCAGAGTGTGACTCAAAATCCATTTAAGATCGAGTCAACTTTACTGCCGTGTGAGAAATAAACGTACCGTCTGCCTCTTTACTTTAAGAGATCGTTTAGAAGTAAATATTTTTAGCGTGGTGGGTAATGATGCAGACGTGGGGAAACACTGTACACATAAAGGCTTTCTCTCACTCCAACACACACAGACGTACACAACACACACAGACATACACACCCAGCTGTGAGAGCAAGCTTATCGCCCAGCTGTCTTGCCCCGCACCACCACCTCCACCACCACCTCCACCACCACCACCCACCTCACGTGTTCAGGGGTGGTTGGTGGAACAACAAAAGGTGGCCATATGCACAAATTGATACACGGCCTACAGATTGAAGTCAAAGCCCTTGACCTTTTTATTTGTTAGACAGGCACGTGGTAATTGCTTACAAATGCCCCCCCCCAATGCACACACACACTCTCTGTATCTAGTTTCTGGTCTCCTGAAGTGTGTGTGTTTGTGTGTGTGTGTGTGTGTTGGAGGCGTTTGGCCTATTTTCTTGGTCTTTTTTTTTTTTTTTTTTTTTTTTTTTAATCAGCCCTCGTGCATTTAAAATCTAGCCGGGGCAGATGGGGAAGGGAGTTTGACCCACTTTGATGGATTCCACACCGATTAAAAGGATGAGTGAGCTTTCGAAAGCAAGGGGCCCCTGTGTGTGTGTGTGTGTGTGTGTGTGTGAGTGTGAGCCAGGGACAGGGAGAAGGAAGATTGTGTGTGTTTGTGTACCCGGTGATTGTGTATCAGCGATAGTAAAGCCTGTAGATGTACTTTGTGTAACTTTTTGTTATGCACTATACTGCAGTTGTAGTGAATGTAGAACTCATGTTGCTCTTGCTGTCGTTTCTCCCTCTCGCTGGCGTGCGCAAGCCTCCGATCTCCCGGAGTTCATTTCAGCCACGGTTAGCGTACGCTGTTTGAGCAGTAAAGCATAACGGATAGCCGTGGCTGGTACACACACACACACACTCGCACTTCACACATACACACGCCCACAGCTCTCGTCTTGTCTAGTAGATCCCAGGGTTTTAAGTGGAATAGGGGTGCACAGACAGGCCAAGCCACTCACTTCAATAGACTCTCTTCATTGATGCAATTGGAGTGTAACCCTTTGCCTAGCTTACTGCAGCAGTACGCTCTCACTTATCCAACAATATGGACTTGTTACAGCTGTGCGAGTGCATGGCTTGGCAGAGTACACAGCGGATAGTTCTCCATAGTTCTCAGATAAGAGGACGATGGATCGGTCTCCTTCCATTCATTCGTTTGTTTGTCCCTTGGCCACATTACACTGATCTGCAGAGTAAAAAATGCTATGTGACTGATTTAAGAATTTCAGATTAGCTTGGTGGTGAGCGAGAGAGAGAGAGAGAGAGAGAGATAGTAGACTGGTGAATCATGGCTAGTAATAAAAGCAGGTCTACCTCACCGGTGATCACCTCGCTAGAGACTCATCCAGCTATTGACATTGTGTCATTTCTTATCGGATTCTAGACACTAAGGGACCGTGGAAATGATTCACGACCACATGACACCGAGGAGTAGGATTGTAATGACCTTTTTTTTTTTTTTTTTTATATCTCTCTCACACACACACACACACACACACACACACACAGGCTTATATAAGGTGATCCCATCCACTGACTGTCCTGTACTTCATCCCTAAGAGCAGGGTTATCTCCTCTCTTTCGCCTCGGCAAGGCAAGAGCTCCGTCGTCCTCACATTTGTCACTGCCCCCCCTCGCAACCCCTTCTCCTAGTCTTTCAAGGGGAAGGGTTAACATCTGCCCCCGGCCAGCAGCGCTACTTGAAGCAACACCCAGTGGCAGCGGCCTATCTTGTACATCAGCAGACGGGGGCGCATTGATATTCAGACGGCGTCGGCACTAGGCAGTCATCGCCGATTCTGCTGGTTCTCGGGTGACGTTGGACTGTGGCTGTCAGGTTAAAGATGACTCTCAGCCGCGTTATCGCCACGGGAAAGAAGGGATGATATGACGGAGCAGGGAAGTGCAGCAACACCAAGCTATGGATCATTTTTCCCCCTGCTCTGCATCGCTCATGGTGGACGATCTCTTTGCAGTGGCCCTGTTTTGATTTTGTTCTCTCTCGCTCTCCTGCCTGAGCGCTCACTCCCTCCCTTCTGTCTTTTCCTCCAGCCATCCATTAATCTTCGTCACATCCATCTGTATCTCTTTCTCTCTCTCTTCATCGTCTCCCTCCCTTCTCGATCTCTTCCTTTTACTTTGGGCTGAATCCCAATGTCCGGTCTCACGGCCTCACAGGCTTTGAGTCGTGCTCCCGCTAAGTCCACAAGGGCTTGGGGCTATTTCACTGCACAATCAAGTGTTTGAGGGCTCTGGTGTGAACTTTTGCAGACTTTTAGCGAATCTGCAAAGAGTGAAATTCACAGTGTCGGTGACATCAATAAATGAGGACACTGGGGAAGCATCCAAAAAAAAATGTAAACACACCAAGCATGGCAAGGCGTTGGGAAGAAGTGTATCTGTTGTTGTTTGACTCTTCAGACAAATGTGTTTTTGAATACGATTTCTAGATCCGTTTTCATCCGATCAATGAAAATATCAAGTATATCCAGGCTTTCCACATGAGACGGTAGTGTCGCTGTATCCGTGGCTCTTTTTTTTTTATTCCCCTCCAAGCCCTCACGCCCTCTCGCACTCATGCAGGACTCACGGACCAATCGCTGTCCGTGGTGCTGAAACGGGAATTCCAATCCCATAAGGAAACTCCTCCACAGCCGTTTAATTTTATGGTCCGTACATGCTCCGTCGTGGGAGTAGCGAGGATGTCTGCAGCTTCCCATACTCTCACCTTATCTCTGTCTCTTTGTCTGTGTCGCCACGCCCACCCCCCCTCTCTCTCTCTATTTGTCTCGCCATGCTACCACCGTACAGGTTTGAGCATAGACCATTTTTGTCAGCGTGTTGTCTGTATATTTCACTCAACTCACTTTGAAACCCCCCCCGCCACTGTCTTTTGCGTTGTGCAACATTATGTTTCCCCTGCAGTCATTCACATGAGGCGATGCACTATGCAGTGGCCTTTGTGAATAATGCAGCGGCAATAAAATCCTCACCATGTTCAATTAAACCAGCTGGGGCAGTCTCCTCTTTTACTGTGTGTGTGTGTGTGTGTGTGTGCTCTGATTGTGGCAGGGCCAGGCTGTAAAAGACCCAAAGACATCCAATCCATGCTCCTTTATTTGTCTATTAAACTGCAGCCCTTTGCTCGAGAATTGACCTGCTGTAACAGTTTGAAACAATGTGGTGGGAACTTCTATCTCAGGTCCTTCTGTGATCCTGGTCATGTTGCAGTTTTCCAGCCCTATTAGGCCTAATGATTTTGCCACTGTGGCCTTTTTCCATAGACCCCCTGCTGACTGGAGGTCAGAAGCTAAATGAGAGATGGTGTAGAGTTAATTAGTAAGACTTTGACAAAGTGATACCTCACAGTAAGAAAGGAAGTCAATGCGGCGTTATTACACACTCCCTCACCTCTGACCTCTAGCATCCATAGCCACATCAACAAAGGACAATGGGTATTTCTGTCCACAGCCAACAGCAGTCTGCATTCCCTAAGCGTTGTATGCCGGAATTTCAGAGGAATGGCGACTGTCCATATGCTACACAAAGTAGAGACAGACTGCGAAGTCAAATCCATCTGGTGTCTAAAAGAGTCAGGTTGTAAACTATATACAAGCAACAGAGGGACCCTGCATGCAGTTTATGTGCGTCAGAATCCATATTTCTACGTTTGTTGACTCCTGTTGTTTACAAAAACAGAAAAAAATCCTACCATTAAATCCAGAGTAAAACCCTCAAACTAGATTTTATAGCTGGGCCTGTCTGCAGCAGAGGCGTGCATCCCCACTGCCGACACTACCCCTCCATCATGCAAAGCAATGAAAGAAATGAAACCCCAAAAAATCAATGCATCTGCTAACTGGTCCGCGTGGGCTAAACTGCATCTGTTCAACCAGCAGCAACACAGAAAGTCCCCGCTGAGACAACACCACCCCAGCACCTAAAGCTTCCCCATGAAGGCTGTTCGCCGAGGGGAACCAGCGAGTGTCTGTGTGTTTTTGGAAACCAATAGAGACATTTTATTTGCCTTTTTGTCGAGAATGTGTTACTGTAAAACCTTTCTTCCCCCGCCGTGGTGGGTTTCATGCTCTCCGACACACCGAGTTGCAGCACAAGAGGAGGGACTGGAGAATCTTTTCAAATCGTTTTCTGTGGAGAGGATTTGCAGCAAGAGGGCCCTGTAGGTGAGCTGGAAGAGTCAAGCCACGCAGGATGTGTAATGAAAGTGTATAATGTTGCGGCTGGCAATAAGACTGAAGAGGACTCACTGGCGGGGCACAAGGGAAGGCCTGTGCCAGCTTACCAGGGGCACAGCAATTAACACGGAAGGAGGCACAGACGGGATTACCTTCTTACCTTCCTTCTCGTTTCCTATGTAGGCAAGGAAAGATAAACAGAGGCCTTCCCTTACCAATAGTCTGTTTTAAGGTGTATTGATTCAATTATTTTTGGGTGCTATGAACTGCCAGGTGTAAATCCGTTCTCCTGGGTGCCCGTCAACTTGACTGCTGAAGCTTCCCGGGACAGTGCAGGCTGGTAAATACCTGTGGCAGTCGGTTGCTTGGTCATTATAACATGCCTTGTGGGTTTTGTACATATATTTGCGCTGAAGATGGAGTCTGTTGCAGTGGCATAAAAATGTGTGTAGTCATGCAGACTGCTTACAATCCCAGCTTTCCACTTGTTTGTGTGAATCATATGGTAATTGTACAATTATAGTAGCTGTGTGTGATAATGGCTCTCAGGTTCCTTAACCCTGTTACTTACAGTTTTGAGCTGAAGGTTATGATTGGAAGCGCTGTCTCGGATCACCTGCCAGGCTCTCTTCACTCTGTTCAGTGCATATTGGTTGGGAGAGGTAGCACTCTTAAAACAGTGTACCCATTGGAGGTCCAGACGTACAGACAAACCCCTATTATTTCTCTTGACCTGAGAAGCTGCTGACCCCCCCCCCCATGCCCCATCAGAGAGGCTGAGTGTGAGACACAAGTGCCTCCATTTCTATCCATTGAGAAGACCCTTTGTATTCAAAGGTTGATTGCATGCCGCAGGCTATCTAGTGAGCTCCACTCCCATTGGTCCCCCATTCAGTTTTGAGGACAGACAGAGTGTTGCCGAAACTCACCTGCACTTAAAAGGTGAAGTGTGGAGTCAAGTATGCCTTGGTACACAAGCCAAGCGCAATAATAGCTGCACTGTCTTCACTCTGTTGTATGCATGCAGGTCTTTGGGGATGCATGGCAATAGCAGAGCTCTACAGTGTGAAAACAAACTAGCAAAGAAGCTGGATGGAGTCGCAGCTAGGAATGGGGTTCTCAAACGTTTTCATGTCACAGATTTTGTCCCAGGGAACCCCACATGGGAGGAAGTAATATTACTTATTACTCCCTGAGAGAAGTAATTTGTCACACTACTTTTATTACTTTTCCTTTCCTTACTTTTCCCCAAATAATAAAGAGACATTCTTTCCTCTTACCTTCAAAGCCTCTGTGACTATGTACCTGCGCATAGTTTACAATGATATGTTTGTCATCTTTCTTCTTGACAAAATCAAAGTAATGGGATTACTTCCAGACGCTGAATGTAAATGTACAAGCACAGTGTGTGTGGTGCGACGGGTCCTTTTACTTGTGATATGAAGGGGTGATAACAAAAGTCACATTGTAACAGTTTATTTTTCTGATTAGTAACTGTAATATTGTTACTGAAATTGAAATAGCAATTTGTTACACTACTCATTACTGAGGAAAGTAATAATATTATGTGCCCATCAGTATTGAAATTATAGTGCCATTAAACTATTCCACATTGTGCTGGGATCCTCCCTCCCAGGATCCCCCTCGAGGAGCCCTGGGAATCCCTGGAACCACTTGATCTAGAAGACGCCTGCTCTCTGTAATAGGCCTGATGCCGACACAAAGCAGGCCACTGACTGGTGTTAGCTCTGTGATCTGTGCTAATGTGCTCTGACAGCTAGCCTGGCTTGGCATGGCCCTGACCAGGCCCTGTGGCCCTGTACACATCCCCCCCCCCCCCCCCCCACACACACACACACACACACACACACTGGAGGATGGAGAGAGAGAGGAGACGGCGATAGAGATGGAGCACCACCTGCTACATGGCGAGCACTGTAACGCTACACAAGAATCGCCCGCTCCAACAAAGACCTCAGCATCCATTCTCCGTTGCCACGGAGACAGTGACGGCGGCACCGCGCTGCCTCGTCTCGACTCACGCTGGTGGATCAGCTTTGCCACACCCATGGGTGTCTAGAATGAAAGACGGGAGCGGTTAAGAAGGAAGGAGGAGAGAGATTAGAGCGAGAGAAGAGCAGCCCTCCACTGCTGATCAGAGACCAGCAAACACAGCAAATCTTGAGCATTAACGAGGAAGGAAAATGGTGTTGGCTGTTACTATTGAGCCACCATTTCCACGTAATTATCTCATATCTTTAAGGCTCCATTAGACTGTAATATTGACGTTCTATGGTGACTATTATAAGTGCACAGAGATTATATAAGTCTATGTTTCCAGCTTTGTAAATCTTTGTAAATATCGGATGAGAATGGCGCCGCAGGCATGGGATAACATAGCACATGAACAGATTTCCCTGGGCACCCAAATAAACACAACAGATGATAAACATTTTTTTCAAATCCTGAGGCCACAAATTGTTATTACAAGTGGGATTTGACTGCAGCACACTTCATTATTTGCAAAGCCAATAGGCCTTGCGTGGCCTGGGAATAGGTTAGCCGTAGCCTAGCATGCATGCTAATGCTAGGGCTGACAGCGGATCAGCTTTGCATTGGAATTAGTCAGGGACGTTGAGGGAAGAAATGAGCGCGTTCTTGTTTTCCTCTCTGAAATGATGGCACCAGAGCATGGGACGTGCAGAGAGCCGGTGCCTCAGAACCGTGTTATTGTTGACCTTCAAATCCAAATGTTCCTTTATCCTTTTTGTCTTGTTCAAGCTTCCTGTTGACTGATTCAATCGTGAGCCTTTGTACCACAGAGTACTGCAAATACACAGCAGCTATCTCAGAAACACTTTATTAGTTCCCTTTCCTTTTTCATTGTTTGACAGCGAAGGCAGGAGCGCTCGCTCACATTTCGATGTCTTCAAAATCCTGTCAATTGCTTCACTACAGAGCTTTCTTGTACAGTTTTGATGCTACCTTTGCCATTGGTTTGACACTTGTTTTGTTTTTTGTTCTGCTGCTGCCTGTCTACATGGACATCTGTGTAAAGTACAAAATAAATGGTGAAAGCTGTCAGGCCACGAATAAACTGAAAATGTAATACATACACGTCTCATTATCGAGTGAGTGTTAGTATGTTGACGTGTCCATTGGCCTGTTAGGACTGTGATGGAGAGCCATGCAGCCTGCCAAGCAAGATGTAAGCAGCTCTGTAGTGAAGCAATTGAGATTTTTTTGTCAGCATCAATCGGTGTGATGGGAAAATAGGGGCGATGTCAATGGACGTAGTAATGCTTTAACTTCTGACGGTCCTGACATGCCGCAGTGATTCATGGTGTACGTATTTCCCCCGTTTGTTGTGAATAATTCAGGACAAAGTATAAAGCCAGTGTTTTATTTTAAAGAATGATGTGAATTATTGATGGAATTGGCCCAGGTACGTTAACGAATCACTTTTGATCATGCGGTGCAGCCTGTATATTTTGCCCTTTAGTGAGGAAAACCTTGTACCGTCAAGAGGGTGAGGTGACCAGTCAAGTGCCGGGCAACTGTGCTGGAAATCTATAATTTAGCGTTAACCACTCTCTCTACCGGTCGGATGAATGGTATAATGGCTCTGCCATTTTTACAAAGAAGAGTTATGGGAGTAAATGGTTGGCAGCTAACCAATCAAGCCCTTGACCCCCTTGCATCAAATAACTGCCTTTATAATCTTGTTAACACTGGACCGTGGAGCGCAACATTATATCGACACCTCCTGGAATGCACTGAACATCATAGACTAATGATTTTTTAACAGTGTAAGAGTATCCTTTGAAGATCAGATTTGAAAAACAAATCAGGCTTGCCTGGCGCAGAAACGAGGTTAGACAAGCAAAGAAAAGGACATCGGCAAAACCAAAAGCAGAACCATGAGGGGGGCAGCGGGATGGTCCCTGGTTGGGGTAATAGGTAAGGAGAAGGGGGTAAGAATATACCCACAAGCCAATATAGAGTGCTGCAGGAATGAGTCCTAAACCCCGGAAATGAGCAGTTTTGCACTTCCGGTTCCCTCGTCTTGAAGTCAATGGGTTTTTTGAATAGGTTTTTGGTTAGATGCCTGAAATAAGGTCTGTGGTTAACACAAGCTTAAGAGGTTTTCATGTTTTGTTCTACGACATAAAATACATCAGTAAATACCCCACTCGTGAATTTTGAAGCTTTTATGTGTCTTAAAAAAGGCAGTTAAGTGGCTAAATGAGACTACAGAGGTTGTCCTTCAAGAATACGTGGAACAATAGTATTCTATAGTGGAAAAAAGTAGTGAACTTTATTTGTGTAGCACATTTCTAAGACGGGGTTGAGAGGGCTCTCAAATAAGAGTAGAGAGGAGGACAGTGGCAGATTCCTTCAAAGGACTTACAGTTTGTATTTATGAAAGACGAACCGGCTCGCCCGACTCTCTTCATTGATTTGCTGCTCAGCGCTCAGGTGGGCCTTGAGATATTTGCATGGGTAAGAGCTATTCCTCTGTAGCCACATGGCGCGCTCAGCTTGTTAGGGCTTCACTAATGAGGAACCAGAGCCGGGCTCTCCGACATGTTGTTGTCTGTCGGAGCCTAATGGATTATTCATGGTCATGTTTGCACAAGTGCTCCGGCTTAAAAGCGATAGAAAAAAAAAAAAGAAAATCTCTCAACACGCGTAGATCTGCAGCTAATATGTTGTTGAAGTAGTGTGTGTGTGTGTGTGTGTTGAGTGTGTCTTGGGAATAGTACAGCTGTATGTTGTGTATTTGACCTCAGTCTCGCTAGTTTTTTGTGTGCTTGTGTGTATTGCTTTTGCGAGTATGCACTGCAAAAAATTTCCATCTTTACAAGTCAGTTATTGTAGCATTGAGTCTTAAAATCCTACTTTTCTCAAAACAAGTGAAAAATCTGCCTCACTTTCACTCAACAGGACTGATCCGCCTTATTTCTAGAAATTGCATGAAGCAACTGAAACAAAGCACTGGAAACAAATAGAAGACACTACTAAATGGCTTGTTGACAACACACACACCAGTGTAAGAGCTCGGTGTGGCGTCACACTGTGCTAGCAGGCATCCTGTGATCCACCAGAGGATCTTCGGTGTCCCGCCAAGTTGCTAAAAGGTCTCATCTATACCCAGCCATGTACCTGCTTGACTCGATGCACTAGGGGTGCTTCTCGGTGCTCTCATGCCACAAGACAAACACCACTCAGACAGCTTGGAGTGAGCGGGCGAGTGCGATGGAGAGAGTATAGAGAGCGAGTGAGCTATGTCATTTATTTGTGAAGCTTGTGTGTGTGTTGGGGCTGAGATGGTCTGGTCTGATGTTGAAGAGGTGATTGACAGGTGGCAGCCTGCTCAGGGAGATGGGAATTGCTCTAAACGCAGACTATTTCAAAAACTTCATACTCCTCAATCCATCACCTATCTGTCTGTCTCTCTGTCTGTCTCCCATTCTGTCTCTCTTTCTGTCACCCAGACACACACACTTTTCCACCTTGTCTCCTCCTCTCTCACCCCGATGCATTCATCTGTTGGCCAACGCCTCTCCTATCCCTCAATACTTTCTGTTAACTCAGTTGACTTTTTGTCAACAAATCAAGAGAGCAAAGGAAGAATAAAGAACAAACCCTTAGATATCAAAAGACATGAAAAGAAAGAGGTGAAGGGGATGATATCAACTTCACCTCCTGGCGCACAGAGCACACCATTTCAGAAATTTCAGTTTCTTGCCTTTGATTTACTGTTCATGTCTTTTTAATGTCAGGTTGAGCATGAACCATGACAGTGAGGCTCCATGCAAGTCATTTAATCTGGTGGTTCAGTATGAAACTTTCTTTCTGAAAGAAGATCTGCTAGTGTGGTAAACTACTTTGGGAAGTTTCTTGAAACTAGTGAAGTCATCTGCCTGATTTCAAGATATTTTCACTAGTTTCTTCAGTGACAACCTCATCCCAATGCCAAATAGTTTCACTCATTTCAAAAAGTTTCAAATATATCTTGTGAAAATCAACACTTTTTTGCAATTCATGAGATATTCTTCCAAGTGCTTTAAAAGCTTGACGACGATAAAATAATATTGAATTTGTTTACTTGGTGTTCCATTAGAGCTCGTTTTTACAATCCTCCGTAGTGTCAGATTAAAGCGCTAACAGCACAAAAACTATCCTGTGAGTATGTGGGAAGATGAAGTGCTCTTCTCCTGCTAACAAGTGGCTGTCACTCTTCTCTTAAAAATAGGGTCCGACCGGTCCCCGGGGACGCACTGAGCACTGTCGAGTGTGCACAGGCATTTCAATCACGGTTCAACACGCTATCGCCGAAACCTCCGTCTTTTTTTTCCCCCCAGTCACCCAGAGTGCGAGTGTTGCTGCTTCCATTCCCCCTCCTGATTGGATTTCACAGTTTTGTGGCGGCAGCGATTACTTTATGCTTGTGTAATGCCTATTTTATGCTTGGCATACGCCTCGTCACAGATGCTGCACCCAGTATCCCAGCACCGTTCTGCTAAGCCTCGGTGGGGCGTTTCAGCGCGATGCTGTTATCTTTTGGCTCTCTGTTAATGTTCATTAAAATCCTCGGAGGGAGCGATGATACGGGCCGTTATCAGATCACGTTGGGTGCAAGACTGAGTATTCCTGAACGCGAGGGAAGCAGAAGAATATTGCTTTTAAGTGCTGTCTAGCTGAATGAAGCCTATTTGTTCAACCCACGTGTGGTTTTGGTGTTAAGAGAAGTGTACTCGATACAGAATGTTACTCTGATTACAATGATTATTTACAATACGTGTTATAGTGCTCTAGTGGACACTTCAAATGCCATTTCCTCACACTCATCCACCTTTTAAAAAATATCCCATCTCATTGCACAGTCCCCATGGATTGTGCTTTTTAGAGCCAATACAGTATTTTGACTCCTGCCCAGTGGAACCAACCTCTGAGTCAGGTTGGCAGGTTTGATTTTTAGTGTACTTTATGTCAATATCACATTAGACAAGCTTCCAAAATGCAATATATCTATTTTAATAAGGAAAAAAGTGTCAATAATTGAGTCATAGTAGGTGTTAAATGTTTCAGATGGTGGCTATTGCGTCTTTATGAAATCATATTTTTGATATGATGCCGGAATGCAGTTTTTAATTGTCTCTCTGCATGTTATTTATGTTTGCTGAGGAATAAGCAGCAGGAACGTTCACGGATCCAGCTAGCACTTGAGCATACGCCTGTTTGCCCCTCTAACAGCGAGCGTGCCGTTTTGCTTTTGTGTCGAACAATTTTAGCCACAGTGTGAGGACCATTCAGGATGCGTGTATTTACATGGTGGCAATAGAAAGAGAATATTATTTTGAGCATAATGTCCACTTCAATACATGTACAGACAATATTGCCAAATAATTATGACAGAATTCAATCCTATTATTGCTGCTCAGCCCTGTTATGTTTATTTGACTCAAAATCAATAACAGCATTGAGTTCTTAGGCTAAACTTTGACATTAATCAAGATGGGGTGACTAGCATGCGGCCACATGGTCTAAGATAATAACATATTTCCTGCAAATTACAAAGCTTTACTGTTGATAACAGGGTTGAAGGGTTGAGCTCAACCTTCTCAGCTAACTCTAAAATAAAAAAATCGAGAGGAGATACCTTTCCCTTACCCGTGGTGCTGAACATTTCCTGTTAATGATGAGACTCGTGGGATTTTCCGTTTCTTTAACAGTTGAGTATATGTTGAGTTAAACAACAAAAACGTAAAAAATTGTCAGTGAACGGGCGGGAAGAAATGCGCTTGCGTCCCATGAAAGGTCGCTGCGCTTGATCTGCGCCGACAGGGCCCATAATTGGCTCTCTAGTAGAAGAGCAACATGAGATGACAGAGTATGACATCACTGTTGTTTCCTCGTCTCCATTGCTCACAGAAATGGCAAGGAAAAAAAGCAGAAATGATCACGGATTCTTTCTCCGTCTTCTTGCACAAATTGGTGAAGCGTTAATAGGTGAGGCGCTCTTGGAAATTAGCGTGCACAGACGCTCCATTCACCCTGCACAGTCCCCTCACTGTTTCCCACCGGGGGTAGCGTGCAGCAATTCATTTCAATAACTCGATTTTAATAACTTCATCAAGTGGGACCGCAACTGGAGAAGTCGTTTTAAAAGCGTTATGGGATAATTTAATCTTCCTTCTAGTGACTGAATAAGTGTTTACTTACTGTTCTCAGTTGTGGGGATCATCCGACACCGAGCGATCTCATTGGCTGCTCAAACACACCCTCGTGTCACACTGATCTGCTGCAGGCCGACCAGTGGGAAGCTCCCCCGTCGATCTGGCCCCCAGTAGTCCCAGTACTGGGATTCTGTCTTCCACCCTTGAATGACATTCTCTCTCTCTCTCTCTCTCTCCTTCTCCCTCGCTCGACCTCGCTCTCTGTGTGTATGCATGTATGTATTCATGTATATGTGAGCGTATGTATGTGTTAATCTAGCTACCTGTTGCTCTCTCTCTCTCTCACTCTCTCTCTCTCTGTTCATTTCAATTTAAAGGCTCTTTTATTAACCAACCAATTTGACAAATAACAACAAATGGTTCAATAATATCAAATCAGCTGATCAATTAAAAAAAACTGGACAAATTGAACGACATACACTATGCATCTCTTTTTGTCCATTGTTAACGTCCCTCCTATTAATCTGTCTGTCTCCCTCTATCTATATTTCTATATTTCTATATCCCTACCCCCCCCTGCCCCCCACACACACACACACACACACACACTCACACTCACCCACACACACATTGAGGAGCAGACTAACCAACCATTCCCCAGGCGAGGCAGGGCCCCCCTTGACCAGCCAGCACCAGAAAGTCAATTTGATTAATCCTGGCTGGAAATTGCTGAGGCCTGCCTGTATCGTTCCATACACTCCTATCTAATTACGGTCAGCCAGTCCCTCCACATAGAGGCCCTCTATTCACGTATGCTCCTTCATCTCCCCCATGCACTGCCACACACACACACACACATCACCCAGAGCTGGTCTATACTGTATGCATCCCATTAGTATGAGTGTGGCGCGTCGGGAGGGAGATGGACATGTGTGGTAATCTGCCTGTACATCTGGGGCTGGACGTATGGCGGGCTATCGAATGGCCACAAGCACTGCTCTCTTTATTCATTTCCTCACGGACCGCCCCCCCCCCCCCCCAACATACAGATCCACTTCCTGGCCCTTCTCCGCGATGCTATCCGGCAGACAGGAAATAACGTCACTATCTGCCCCGTCAATCGCCGTCAGTCGTCTCCGCGATCCTCCGTCGGTCCTCTCATCGCCACCAGAAACTTTATTTGATCCTGTCACCGCTCGTTGGAGCTCGATGAAAATCTGACGCTTCAAAGCCAAGAGCGGTGGCGCCGTTACTCCCAACGCTGCACTTATGATGTGCACAGAAAGACTTGTGTGTGTGTGAAGTGGCTTTATCATGCCAGCCAGTATCAGGCTGATCTCTAGAGGGAACCATTATCTCCATGAATGTCTCTCTCCCTTCCTGTTTTTTAAGTATTTAAATCGTCAATCAATCAGTACTTACCCGTGTCTGATACTTTTTTTAATCTGTTTATTATTATTATTATTATTATTATAGCAAAGCAGAAATTTGAGATGAAAGCCAAAGTTCCTTTTTTTTTCAGCCGTGGCCTCATCAGGCAGCTCTGGGAGCATCCGTTTTCAGCATTAGCGGTCGGTCATGCAGCATTGAAGTTTTGCTGTCACGCTTTGATGTTTGGTCTTGCTTGTGATAAGCCGTCGAGTCCCGGAGGCCCCGGAGATCTAGAGAAACACCCGGGGAGAATCCCTGCTGTGTGTGTGTGTGTGTGTGTGTGTGTGTGTGAGAGAGCTTTCTCAAAGTCACTCCGAGCAGTCGGCGACGGAGGTGGAGAGATGCTGCTGAGTAAACAGTTCAGACAATCCGCCGCCGAGATTCACCGCCGCCTGGTTACTGCGTCGACACCAGGCGCTTGACGATGCGTCCTTGCCGCGTTGAGTTCGTATTGTGATGTCGCCGCCGTCGAGCCAACGTGTGAATCATGCAGAGTGAATCGATAGAGGCATTTATGTCAACCGTGCATTAGATATCGATTCAAGACAGGAAAACGGGGATGCCGGTGCATGTACAATCAATATTTCAGCTCCTGTTGATTAATGGGAGAAGTTCAATATGCTTTAATAGAATAGAATCCCGTAGTCCAGTCGGTACATCATAGGCTTCGCCTTGTCTCATGCATTAACCATACCATCCGAAGTTTGAACAAGGGCTCTGGGCTTGCTTACACATATAAAGTAGTCCACACAGTGAAAGCTGTGGACAGTAATCCCTCTTAAAACAGGAAGTTGCCACACAGGAAATTGTAAAGTATCATTGTGAGTAATTGACATCATGACGTTGTTTTGATCCTCCATGTTGTTTTATTTTCTCATCGTTTTTTTATGTCATGTGATGTGTCATGTGTCATATGTCATGCCATCACCCAAATGGCATTGGTTTCCAGGAGTCCAACAGTGATACCTATTGTTGCATTGAGCTGCAATCAATACGCTTTTGCCTTGTTCACAATTATGAGCTCTGAGTTATTTATCTGTTGAATGTGGAGATCTCCTCAGTGCTGAACATGTTGTTCTTGAGATCCAGATAATGAGGCCCAGCGGCTGGAATAATCACCACTATACCCGTGTCAGGAAAACCTCTCTGACTCATCCCACACTTGTTTGGATCAAGTGCGGCGTCATGGAAAAAAAACACAACCAAGTGGCAGGGATGAAAAGCGTTGAAATTGAATTGAATTTGAATTAGTGAATAGGATCTCCATAATGTGTGTGTGAGTCATCGCTGGTGGTTTTTGTTCGCTACAAGTAGCTGCTGTGTTTGTGGATAACATGAAAAGGGATGTTTGCCTTCTGCAGCTCCTTCGGGAGATGTTCCTCCAGTGTGACCGAGACGAGAAAAAACTTTCTAACCTCTACGTTGTTGACCAGAAGTTTGATTCTGTGTTTGGTTTGCGTTTATTTTATTTATTTTTTTTGTCCGTCCTTAACCTTGACTGCTGTGGCGAAATCAAGTGAAGCTTGAACGGATTTGTGTTCGGAAAGGGCCAAGCCTTTCAGAGGAGGAGCTTATTGGAATATTGGATTTGCAGGCTCAGCTCGGTTCTACATGAGCGAGCCACTCCTGCCGTGTCCTGGAGGAGCTGCTGGTTGTGATTTGCCTTGACTAAACTACTTTTCGTGTTGCTGTCAAATTAATTGAAGACTCACTTTTTTTTACATTTTTTTTTTTTTTTAAATGTCTCGAATGTATTCCAGGAAACAACTGAAGGGAATCTGTCATTACCGTTCCCAACCAGAACTCTCATTACTGTATTTTGCCCCAAGCTGGAGAGGTGTGAGTTCATTCTTACAACACCCTCTTTATGCCATTTCTAGTGAACGTGTAAAAGAAATGCACCTAGAAATGCATTCATTCGTTATAAAGGCAGGTTGTAACAATGAGATACTGTTACTGTTAGAGATCATTAATCTATGATCAGTGCTTTCCAGGAGTTATTTTATGATGACATGTTGTGATTTACTTTTTTGGTGTATCCACTTTCCCTGAACCTATTTCTACTTAGTGTTTTCCTACATTTCCCAGAATGCCATTCGACAACCCCCAGAAATCAGACGTGAACTAGTTGAGGGGATCATACGGAGAGGTGGAGAGAGTGATATTAATAGCGACAGCATAGTAGGAACAACAGAACAAGAGTTTTTCCAGTTGAGAAAGAGTAAGAGTCACGCCCTAATCAAACAGCAACATGTCTTGTGGCTGCAATGCATTATGGTCTACTGAGGCTACTACCGAAATTGGTATCGTATCTAGTATCGTAGCTGCACTGGAAATATCTTGACATGATGTCTTGTCGTCTACATTTGGCCAGTTATCAGCAGGTTGTTTTGTTATTTTTAACAGTGTTAGTGCTTTAGGGTGGACTTTTCCTTTTTAAAAGCATTGAGTGCAGAGAACAGAGAATCATTGTTGCTTTTTGCATGGTCCCGTCTTAGGGGTCAAGGGAATGGGGGTTGAATACTGACCACAAAACGTGTTATGCTTTCAACAGAGATGAATTAATAATGTTTAACTGCGGTATGAAATGTATTGATCCAGTGCTACACTAACTGCGGACCTGTCAAGCAGCGGTTGGTGAGCTCTTCTCTCTCCCTATAGAACCAAACATCAAGTTGATGCATGACTTGTCCACCGTGTCTCCACAGTATTGAACTCTCTCTCCGTTAGTACAAGCCCTGAGGCTGATCATGGCCTTTGTCAATGAAGGGAGATGGAACACAGGCTCCCATGCAATTGCAGTACACATGATTACTCTGCAGCATGCATTGGTTTTCCTGTCTGCAGGTAGCTTCCGTGCAGCATATCGGGGGCTAGCAAGTGGCTGGCATTCATCGCATTACAGGACCTACACACCCCATATCCATTACTTCCCATTATTACTTTAGGTCAAGATCAATTTGGTCCTTTTAGGGGGTTCGGTGTGATCAGAGTCTTTCAATACACCATTGATTCAGTGTCTCTATTATCTCAAGGCAATCATGGGTAACCTTTGGCAAAGGCTAGCAGCAAACTAGGGGGTCTGCCATTGCACACACACACACATGAATGCCCTGTCATGTCATGCATGCTGCACCCCCACAGCAGCATCCATGACTGTCTGCTTCGCGCTCAAGTAAGAATTGTCCTTTTACCATCTGAGGGTTTGAACCTGCATTGAAAATTAAAGAGCCATGCACAGCCCAGGAATCCCCCCTGTTGTTTTTCTCCTGCCACCCCTGCTGCACCTGTTCAAAATTGTCATTAAATAGCCGGAGCAGCCATACCGGTGACCAAATATATCATTTGTTTGATTCCAGTTCAGAGTGCTTCAAATTGTACAAGCCACCCTACAACCTATGTCTGCATGCGGAGCACAGTACTCCTAAATATAGCAAAGCTAAATTCAGTGTCCACCGGCAGCAGCCCCCCATCTGAAGGGATCTAGAGGAGGAACAGGCCAGCAGGGTAGTCGGTCTTTTTTAGGACGTCGTTATCCAGAGATGAGATCGGCATGAATTATTAAAATAGATGAGAATCCATGCCCACCTTCTGTCCCGCTACATCGGTTGTGAGAGAGATTCTCTGTGAGTGAGTGCCTATTATGTGCAGTGTTCGTGGTATATTACTTTTCCCTATAAGAAATAGTGTATTTCATTACAGTTGCCAGTCAAAAAGATAAGTCCTTACTTAACTAATAAAATGACTAGCAAGTTATGAGTAATATATTATTCTTCGGTGAGCCCAGCGCTGATCATGTGCTACCTAACCTAGAAAGTGATGATTATTGCTTTGATCTCCCTTGCGATTCATTCATTCTTCATGTACGAGGACTGAAACTCCCGGCTTCTGGAATGCTTAATTGTATTGCAAGTTACTAATGTGTGACTCCACATGTGTGTAGCTAAGAAAGGCCTGTTTCCAAGGAAACAATCACATGTAATGCTTGGAGTTAATTAATCAGTATAGTGGTGTATATTGCACGTGCATCTGTAGGGTACAGCGAGTGAGAATTGTTTGATTTTTTTTCCATGTTGAAGCGAGGCAAAGTGGAGGGTCTGGGAAGACGGTGTTGTTTACCTTCTGCAAGTCCTGCTTTAAGTCCACTTTGAAATGGCCCTCGTGCTTTATGTGCTAACGTTTGGCCCGGGGCAGCAATTTGTTTTGAATAAAGCGCTTGAACAAATAAAGGTTATTTCTGAGCACAGAGAATGGAAGCGTTTTGTGATGACACAGTTTTCCCTTCCAGCCTTAATATAGAGTTCACCGCTGCTTTATCAAACCGAGGCCATCGACAAAGGTAGTTACTCTGGCAGATGCCTTTTTACCTGCCTTTTGTGCTCTTTTAACACTGGGAGTAAGAGAAAGCCAACAAGCTGTCAACTAAAAAGGGGGCAAATGTAATTATTTATCTTAATCTATATTGAGTGATTTTGAAAATCTTACAACATTGGTTTGTACAGACATTGTGAAAGAGATTTTTCAATTCTGTCAATTGACCACGGCTTGGCCTTTCTAGTGTGAACAGGCAACTAGGCTAACACTGTAACGCTGTCAAGTCTTATGAATTTCCACAGATCCAGAGATGTAGCGGCAAAGTGAGTAAGTGTTAAATAACTTGGCATCAATCGCCAAGTTCCCATCATCCATTACCCTGGAGAATGACTAGCAATGGAATAGTCAGGTCTATCTTCTGCACCAGAAGAGAAAACAGTTGCAGTACACAAGAGGTGTGATGGGGGGGGGGGGGGGTTGGTCACATGCTTTACTATGGTAACAATGCTCAGAGAAGAACACTGGTTTCCAAGGTGATGTTGTGTGTTACCACAGTGCAAATGTAGATTGAGGAGTTGAGGAGGCGCACCACCACCTTGAGATGGCTTCGGTTTCTGCCCTTGAATCGCGCTTCACCACCTCAAATCGCCAGACACCGCTAAACTCCTTATCTGTAAGATTGTGTTTTTTTTTGTTACTGGCAAATGAGACCTTGTAAATTCCTCCTTGGTGGTTATCTATTATTCAAATGTTTCAGATTGAAGCCTGCATCTTTAATCCGCGGTATCATCAGCACCGTTATCGTGTGATTGTGGCTCTCTCAGGAACAATGGAAGATCGTTTTAATCAGGGAAGTCTAGCGCTTCTGAGGAAAGGTACCTTCAGCAAAATGGGAAGAGATGATCCCTGGCGCGCACAGATGCTTCATGGTGTTATTTTTACTACAGCACCTTTCCAGTTTTAATCTTGATCCTGCTCATAGCGAGGCGTTAGACTCCCCGGGCCGAGAAGATCATCTACGTACAAATGGAAAAAGAGAATTCAGATTCGTATCACCCAAATCAACCTGAGAACTAAAGCGCTGTCAATCTACTTGTCAAATAGAGTTCCTCTCCTACATCGAGACTCTTCTTCTGCTACTGAATCATTAATGGCCGGTGCTTCTTCTAATATGCTATAGGGTCAAAGTAATTGCAGATAGCTTCCAGTTTCCCTCCTTCTCCTTCCTCCTCTCAAGATTGAGGTCTTTCGGATTACATGATCCAAGTGCTCATAATTTGCCCGGGCTGCTTAGCTGCTGAGATCCTAGTTTTAATTAAGGACTTTTGTCTGGGGAAGCCAACACCAATGTTAATGAAAGGGACAGGCAGAGGGAGAACTTGTGAGGGATATAAATAGCAGCTTTTGTAGGCTAGGATTCCCTGTCGGGTTAGCGCCAAGCTCATAGCAGATCACGCCAGCTGATTAGCATCGACGTACTCCCATGGCTGCAGATATGCACAGCAGTGTACTATGTACTGAGGAATATACTTTATTTATTAAATTTTTGTTTAAATAAAGGCACAGATACAAGGCTGCACAAAAATATACACACACATACAGAAGCTCCATTGGGGAAAATTAGGCCACAGTAAGAAGAAAGAAGGTACTTAAAGTTAAGATATCCCCTCTTGTACTTGTACAAGACCCTGTAATATTGTTGATGATTTTCTTATCATATAACTGACCAAACGTGGACGATGTGACATCCAGTGCAACAAGGTCATCAACGGTAAACGTCGGGTTTTGGTGTCCATCAGAATCAAAGAGTGACGGCTGCTTTCCAGACCCATTTTGCATCGACATTTATCCATCATACAGGGAGAAATCCCAATAGAATACCAATTTCTCCACCGATAGAAGCCTCAATAGACCAGAATGCAGTGCAACCACAAGGCATGTTGCGTTTTGGGGTGCAGCCATGATCGCAAACATGCCCCCATGTTCGCTAACTAGTTGGCTAGCTAGCTATATTTATATGTCCATATGCCCACCATTGATTGACAGCAACAAGTTTATGCCACTTCTCTGGGGGTTGTTGAAAGTCAAAATTGTAGGAAATCACTAAATGAAGTAGAAGTAGATGAGACAGGTTGAGGGAAAGTGGGTACAACAAAACTTGATCACCAAGTAACTCCTGGAACGCATTGAGCATCACAGATTGGTGATATAAAAACAGTGTAAGAGTATGTGAGGGTGGAATTTTCCTTTTTAAAAAGAGAGCACAGCAGTGTGTAGGCTGTCCTTCACTGTTTACTCTCACAATTGGAGTCGGAGTGACTGTTGGAGGACATCTGTTGTGACTGCTTCCCAAAGGGCTTTACACACCCCCAGAGAGCAAGGCTTGATGTGACCTGTTGCTCCGAACTCGAAGCACTGGCACACTCTACATTGTTACATTAAACCGTAAACCAATGCTGGTTATGTTCTGATAAGTTGAAGTCCTTCAGACTGACAGGATTTGTAAGTCAACATGGGGATTTGCTTTGACTAAATAGACAAATCTCTCTTCACAACTCTGAAGGTGTTGCTCTTTGAGTTGCGGGAAACACAATTGCTCAAGGTCAGTGCATTCTGCTGCAGATCAATTTTCACAATGATGGATTTCCATGGCTTATCAACAACTTAAACAACAGCTTCTTTTCTGAAGGTGTGTATGTGTGTGTGTGTGTGTGTGTGTGTGTGTGTGTGTGTGTGTGAGTGTGAACTCCACATCAGACAAACCTTTCACATAAGAGACTTGTAAATACATGTGGCCTTGTGGCCTTTCCCCTAATACAGCAGTTCTCTACACTCAGCTCTCCGTCTTTAATTACAGTGACATTGTGTTTCTCTTTCTGCGCTTCTTTTACAGAACATCCCAGCATGTGTTCAACATGTAGGATGAAACAATAACAGATATATGCATATAGAGTGTACGTGCATACAGCTTTTACCTTGTGCCGACCTTCAAAACCTAAGTGCATTGGTTTACAATATGCATTCAGTTTACAATCAATGTACCCTTCAACCACTGATTGCTTTTCTTCTGAAGAAATGCTGTGTCTTCACAATGTCACACAATGTCAGTATTACATTATGGATGACTAAATGTGCCATTTCCCAAAGTACATAGTGAGCACTAAATATCACATAGAGCTCATCATATCCTACTCCTGTCAAAATAAAGTATCCACTCTTTTATTTTGAAAGAGAGGTTTCTGTAAGAGTGATTTATCAAATCAGTCAACTGTGAAGAAAGCAAATTGCCATCTCAAAGCAAATGTGTTCTCAGTGATGTTTGTTGAAGAAAGATGTTGGCTTTCCCCCTTTTAGAAAGCTTTGATGGAATAACTTTGACTCTCTGAAGTAATCACTGCAGCAATGCAATCAAAGGATGCTTATATCCCACTTTGTTTAATAATGTTTAGCTGTACTTTAGCTTTTCAACTTCCCAATGAGATGTTTGCTTGGACAGAAATGGCTTCAGCCCCTGCTTGACAAAATAATAACCAGAATTGTATCCATCTTGAGAACATTAAGTGTGGCTGGCTGTAAAATCTGTAGATTTGAACCTACATGAGACGTTAAAACATCTTTCATCTTTGGAACGAGGGTAAGCCTTAGCAGTGCTTCCAGGATCCCTTTGGGAGCTCACAATGTGTGGCATACTTCAGAGCTCATATTTCACCTACTGTGGCATATATCTGGCAACCCAACAGTGCAAGAGAGCCTTTGGTGCATATCTGGCAACCCAGCAATGCCTGGGATTTGAGACAGAGTTGGCAAGCCGGTAACCTTTGAGTTAGAGTTGGCAGCCCTCTAACCCTGGAGATTTGTGACACATATCTGACAACCCCAGTAACCCTGGGGATTTGAGACACATACATGACAACTCTTCATCCCACCAGGGCCCCGTTCCACATGGTGCATCTTGATCTGGCACCCCAACAGCTTCAGGAACTGGAGGGAGCAGACTGGCACCAAGGCTGGAACTGGCAACCCACCAGGATTAGTCAATTGATGCCTTCACGCGTTTGCCTTGTTTGGCTCCACCCACGGCAGCTATCACAAAGTCACCCCCGTTTACTGTATCTATCTCTGGACTAGAAAATCAAGACTAATATTGGTGACTAATAATTGTGATCAAAATAATCAGGATTTTCATTTCACCCATAATCATCCTTGCATGTGCCCTTTGTTTTCACCAAGAGCTCAACTAAATGAAAAATGAATCTGTGCATCGTCGTCTAAATGAGCTCTGTAGGACTCATAATTGTATTAAGTTAAGAAGGTCAGATGTGTTTGCATCAGGAGAGGGTATTTGATCAATGGGTGGAAATGCCACCTCCTCTATAACAATGGGACCGTGGGACGAGAGGGGAGACTCGTAGGATGACGCAGGTCGGCATACACTGAGACTGCTGACTTGTACTTTCTTTTCTCCACTCCATTGTTTTGCAGTATTATGGAAGATAAAACGAAGCAGTTTAAAGTGTTGGAGCGTGCATGCTGTTATCACCGTTATTGCAGTGTAGATTTCACGCACTCACAATTTTATATGACTGCTTTCAAAGTCAAAATAATGTTACACACATACACCCAGTTGGATTTCAAGTGTCATGCTTTTTGCTCGACAGCGTAGTCCTGCAGTGGATCGGTCTTTCTTCGCCCTTGACGCGACCCCGCCCCCCCACATTAAGACGCCACCAGGGAGGCTCTGCTCTTGGTTTTTTGTCCTGGGGGAGATGCTGGTTAGTGCTTGGCGGATGCTGTATGCTGCCGCTATCTTGCACTTGACACTGGAGTGCGCTCGGGGTATACGCCTGGTGCAGCACAGAGACCTAAATGTACAGAGATCTCGCAGGACATCTTTATCTATATGACGGGGAGATTCCTCTGCCTGAGAAACACTTTCACATACATACATGCGCACATACACCACTGTAATGGAAATGTCAGAGGAGATAAAAACAAACAAACTCCCCGTCTTCACAGAGGCAGACCTAAAAGAGCCAATTCATTTAGCCCACTGGAGCATTTATTTTGAAAAACAGCTGTCTGTGGTTCCCATTTACCCCTTTGCTCCAGACCCCGTGGCTGTGTGTTTATAGTGTGCTGTTTAAAGGCTTAATAAAAGCTTCACAGCAGAGTTCGTTACATAAACTGACATTTCCCCCCCACCACCACCTCAAAATGTGCCACGTGTGCATCGGTGCCCTTGTTCGCAGTTTGCCTCCGAACGTGTGAATCTCAGGCTGCAGCCCCGCCATGCTCGGTGATGCGAGCCGAAACGGAGAGAGCAATAGTGCTCCGTAGGCATGTGGGGCAGGTGATGAGGAGAGGGGAGGCTGTGGCAATGCTGCTGTGAGGTAATCCTTCCTACTGCGCCAATAAAGCCCCCGTCCCAAGCCCCCCAGACACAGGCGCAGCAAACAAACGCTTCTGGGTATTCTGTGTCCCTGCAAAGACCAGCGAGAGTTTTATTGTCGTGCGTTTGAAGGGTGAAGACACATGCTGTTGTTGTTGTGTATCTGTCACATCTTTGAGCACTTAGCTTTGTGTCCAGTTAGATTGGGTTTGTATTAGACAGCCGTGGATGCCTGCATGCATGAGCTCAATGATAGCCGACAACTAATGCGGGTAGGCTCTCTCCATGTTGACCATTAAATGGCCAATACCTGACCCCTGGCTGCAGAGGCTGACATGAAGGAGTGTTGCAAAAATATCCTTTGAGTCTTAAAATATTATGTTTCTGCAAAAAAAGTGTTTAATCTGCACAATTCCTGCAACTGCACCAAGTGGAATTATCTCATCCCCATTGGCAGAAATGTTCACTTCAAATAAGAAGAAGATTTTTAAGCTGCGTTTTGATGAAGATTGTTTTTGTGCATTGTGCAAAGGAGCTAACAGAGAGCGATGAACCATGAGATGCCATTTACAAGCCAGAGAGCTGTCGTGTCTCGCGGCGCATGAGCTTTGTGTCACGGCGTGATGAATGCTGCTCGCGGTGGGACATTGGGGCCAAAACCCAGGCAAGCGGGGCAAAGCACACATCTGGCCGTACCGCCCCCAAGGAGCTCGGGGGACGTTAGCCGGCCAAGGACAGTGTTCTCCATCGGTGCATCCCACCCTGCACTACAACACAGCACAAGACAGTAGCCTCAGTTTGGTATGTGTGTGTGTGTGTGTGTGTGTGTGTGTAGCTTTCTTAAATCCCGCCCCCCCTCAATTGCAATCAACTCTCTCCGGCACTCACAATCAAAACTCCCATGAAAAAGAACCGCCGCATCATTAAAGGTCCCTCGAAAACAAGTCATCTCAGATTCAAAACACACCAAACTATTATCATCTATTATCATTACCTCCTACAGGAAACCAATCACAGATGTTTATCGCCGTAATAAGAAAATTGATCGCGCCGTTCGGTTGTGTGTCTTCAGTTTTTCAACCCGATGCAGGGGCGCGGCTGCATGTTCATTCAGTCTGCGGGGGTGTTTGTGTTGCTTTTCCCACCGGCCCCCGCGGGTCTATGCACGTTTCCTTATCTCAGCACCTCTGCCAGCCCGCCGGCAGACAACATCATCATTCCATGCTGCCTGGGTTTCTGTTAATGCATGATGTCTGCCTGACTAGACACCCCAACTCCACTCCCCCCCGGCTGTACTGCATTGGATTCAATAAGGGCACGATTACAAGTTCGCTCTGTTTTCTTGAAGCAGCAAAATGCTCTTCAATTTTCCAGTCGCATGAACTTTATCCGGACGGTACGGTTGTTCATGTGCAACAGAGAGCTTTGTTTTGATCAGTGTGTGTGCTCTGAACGCAGGCTGACTCGCAGGTGGTCTCCTCCATGCTACAGACCTTTTATAAAATGCCAGAGAGGCCTCCGCTAATTCATCTTGAACAGCGCCAGAGGCCATTTGACTTTCTGTGTTTACATGCAGAGAGAGAGAGAGAGAGAGAGAGAAAGGGAGAGAGAGGGGGAGGGAATGTGTGTGTCCTATGAGTATGTGTACCAGCATGTCTTCTCTTGTTAACTTCACTGTCAATCCAGTGCCTACATACTTTTCTCCGCGTGAGTATGTGATTTTATATAAATTGAGGAATCCTTTCCCTCGAATTTCAGTGTTATTGTTTTATATAGAGTAGCTGGATGACGTAACAGCTGATCCAGTCGTGTGTGGTAGGGTACGGGGATGACGTGGCGTCGTAGGTACAGTATATACGAGCAGTTTTTTTTTTAACCGCGGGCGAGTCTCGGTTTGCAATCTCGGCCGCGATATTCATTCGCGTCCACGTAATTCATGTAGGAAACCTTGTGAAATGCTGCCGAGTCAAGAGCCCCGCAAGGGTCCTGCAGGAGAGAGGGCTGGAGGAGGGAGATAATGCTGTTGGCTCTGAGACAGCTGCAGATGACGGGCTGAGACAAGACCAGGGGAAAGGAAGGCCAAGCTTTGTGGTTTATCAAACGGCTTTAATGATGACCTTACAGCCCCCTAAAGCACCTGACCACAGTTCTCCCACTTCCCAGGCATCGGTTATGAGCTATGAGTCCTGTACAGCTCAGCAGGTCGACCCCGGCAGCGTTCGTTTGATTCCCACTGGGGGAAAGCGTACTCCAAATGCCATACGCGCAGCCGTCTTCCAGATGATGTCGGTTTAAAACCTCACCTGCTGAAGTGCTGAGAGAGTCATTGCTAATTCATGCTATTTGATATTTACAAGCCATTTCACTTTAACGGTGTGTCCAAGGCTACGTGGCCGGCTACGCCTCGCAATGTTTTACGGTCGGCCGTAAATTGCCGTTGGGGGGGATCATGATCACCTTGATGGATCGAGGTGCGATTAGCTCATGTTATGTTCTCAATTGTGCCATCAAATAGTAGTAAATGTTAATGGATGAGTCTTGGATGAGAAACAAATGCCGCCTTGGGATCTATTGAGAAACGTTATTGAATTGTATAAATCAAAGAGCAGGTTTATCAGTGGATTACAGTAGAACTCAGGTGTGTTGGCATGTGATCGTGGGAAGGTGTGTGATGATGCTGATCTACGACCCACCATGAGAGAAAAATCAGGAAAATCCCACCTTGATTCAGAAAAACAACTTCCACATTTCACTGAGGCAGTTCTGTCTATTTCCACTCCTTTCTGTGACATATTTTTATCTCATCTTCTTGACACGATCCTGTGACACTTATCCCGTTTTATCTTATTTTCACAGATTATTCCCTTTTAATCTTTGGTTTCAGGGCCTCTTCCCTGTCAAGGGTCTGCAATAAGTGAAGGCGGGGTTTCGGGGTCAGTGGCCCAGAACTGACTGAGGGTGAGATAGCCATTTTAGACGAAAACACCTGGGCCACAAAGAAGAAGGAGAGGAGGGTCACATCTTTGGTGTCTGCTGCATTACGCAACCAAACTGGTGGAAAGAAAGAGAGCTCTGATATCTAGCTGGCTCTGTTTTCGTATGCCAGGCGAGTGTCTATGCATTCCTTCGCATTCCCGCCGAACAGCACGCTTCACACTCGGCTGTTGTCAGTGATCTGTGCGGCCCTTTGCTGGGACTACCTACGACGAAGCTTTGGTGTTTCCTAATCGCACCGATCTTTTTCATGTCATTGATTGCCGAACATCAGAGTGCACAGAGGGTGTTTTTGTTTTTTCACGGCCGTCAGCGGATGTTATCTGCGCGGACACAGGGATTGAATCATCGGCGCGCCGAGGGCCCACCCTCTCCCCGCCGTAATCTGTTCAATCCCACCACTTGTGTGATGAATTTTTCCAAACGTGGTGTCTCGCCTGCACCGAGCGGCCCCCGTCGCCTCGTTATCGGCCTAACTAAAATTGCCGCGCTTATCTGGCAACTGGGCTCTGATTCCCTGCGATCTGTCATTGCAGCGCCTGTTTGACAGTGTAGCAGTAATCAATTCCCAATGCATTTTTATGGGTCATATTTATCTCTATTCAGGTTGCTGCTGCTGTAGAAAAAGCTCACCTCTGTTCAGTCTAACCTCTCATTGTATCTGTGAGTCTGCACATAAAGCCTCTGAACAAATGTAAAGGAGCATTAATCCCATCGCCGCTGCCAGTGCAGGACAGCTGGTTTAGGGTAAGTGGACACTGGGATGTCGGCCATGAGAATCATCCACCTCCTGCTGCACAAGGTGAATGGCAGTCACAGCGCATCGACCAGGGTTAGCGTGCTGAAAGAAAGCCGCGGGCTAACACCATTTGTACCCTCTCTGTGGGTAATAGATGATGAATGGCCTGACATTTCCAGCCATGCCTGTTTTGGGTGTTTCACAGCAATGTGCAGCTATGTTACCGCCTGCTTGCCTGATGTTATTGAGTCCAAATGAGAAGCGTGTGACAGAACATTGCATGTGGGAAAACAGGAAGTAGCCATTCTCGCTGGGTAATAAAGTTTTCTCCCCATCCCTGACCTTTTTTAATATGGGCACAGCATCACTGCACATCAATCTATCACCGTAACATACACTGCGCCTGTATCTCACGTCCAGACAGTACAGATGTGTCAAGCGAGGGCAAACACATCGGAGTAGAAATGTCTTATGGATACGTTCTTTCACAGCCTCGCTCACATTTCCTCGATTGAAAGCCGAATGATCCATCTTGAGAGGAGGCTTGTGGATTCTCTACCTTGACCTTGTCCGCCGCAGAGACAAATCCTTTCTCACACACACACACACACACACACACACACACACACACAAAAGAGTCCAGGTGGATCCCTATTGTGTAAGAGGAGCTTGCTTCTCCTCTGCAGTGCTGACAGCCTGTGTTGTTCCCCATCTACACTGTAATGGCTTCCCCTATTGTTTCTATGCCTGAGAGACTGAGAGACAGTATATCTACAATTATTACATTATATATCATGTTAGTCCCTCTCAAACATACTATTCGAATGACCATTCTTGTCAAACAATACATGATTCCCCTCTTTCCTCTTCCAGGCCCTCTCTCACTGTTCCTCCTGAGATCAAACTCAGAGATAGAACCTCCAATTGGATCAAGGTGCTATTTGGCTGGGAACACACAGAGATAAAACATGTTTGTCAGATTGGAGTTTCAGTTTAATTTCTCAGAGGCAGAGCTCTAATCTCATTGGTTAGTCCTAGTTAGAATTAAGCCTCAGTGGGCGGAGCCAAAGTGCTAGTTAGCTAACTGGCAGACATGAACGGCAGAGAGGAAACTGGTAAAAAAATACATACATACATATTGCTTGAGCCCACAGAAATAGCCCGAGGTCTTGGTTAACTCAGCCAATGGGATTATTTCTGCCTCCAAGACATGTTTATAGATCTAAAACTCCAAGATGAATTTATTCAGAGAACATTGATGGAAGACATTTTCACAACTCATAAATCACTGCTTCTGCTTGTTTTTAGTGAGAATAAGCCCCATGCCTCCCGGTGATGGTTGGCTATTCTTACTTCAGCTGCCATACTTCCACTTGCCTAATCCTACGCAGAGATCAATAACTTTGGATTTTGGAGGTTGGAGGTCTGGAGGCTGCGGCTGACGGCGGTGGTGTGGAGTCTGTGGGTGCGGGGGATCCTTTCCCTCGCCGGGGTGCGAAGAGATCAAAATTAGTTATGAGGGCAGTAAATTGCCAGGCTGTAATTTCCAGTATCGGATTTATGACTTGGCCCCGAGGGGCCTCTACAGTGCAGAGACGACCCCTCTTAGCTCGCCAACTAAAGGTCATTGTAAATCAGCACCACCCCCCAATCTCACTCTCTCACACACACACACACACACACACACACACACAAACACTTCTAATGACCTTTAGTTTCCTGATGCTGTGTGTGTGTGTGGAAGCAGGCATACACACATGCCTAAACATGTCAGTTTTCTGTGGATGTGATCTATGTGTCTGCTGGGCTTTCCCTTAAACGAGCCCGTCCAGCTGCTTCTTACCTCTGGTCTGGTCTCCTAGTAAAGGGTCCAGTTTAATGGCCGCTGCCCTGATAGCCTGTTTTGTCAGGAGTATAAATGGTTCATTGTCCTGTTCAAGGACTGGGATGGTGCATGTTCATTTCTCTTGCTCTGTACTCTCGTCTAGCTCTTCTCACCGCTGGGAGACGGGCTGTTTGAATATCCCATTCCACATGTAATCACAGTCAATCAAGCTGAATAAAATCAATGCATTATTCAGCCCAGAGAACTCAGTGGTTTCCCCTTATTCACGGCTGGCTCGCTGGGAGCTAATGGTTAATTGTGAATGATTAATTTGTGCAGAGTTCATTATGTGATCCACCTCAAGGTAATGTCATTATTTTATGTGGATTTTTAGAGGACATGTACAGCTGTGGAAGGAAAGATTTGACATCTGGTATAGGGAGGCATATTGTTTTATTGGACAGAATGCATTTCTTGTGTTGGGAAAGTAATCAAAAAACAATATGGCAATATGCTTTTGCACTAGCGCCGTGGCAGTTTCTCTGCATATATATTGAGAAATCCCATGTTCTTTGTTTGAGTAGCTCTTTGAAGTTGTGATGACTCTACGACGTACCGAGAATAAAAAGACAAGCGAGCCGTTATGAGTCACATAGAAGCGGCTGGTTATTTTCCCCTGGTAATGTGGGACTGTATGGCAGCCATAGATAGACTGTCAGATGAGTCAGTCAGTGTCCTTCTCCCCAGATCCATCTGGTGTCATTTTGACAGGGACACATGGAGGTCACCCGCGCTGCCTGGTGAGGCCTCATTGTTGGAAGCAGAGAGACTGCTGCTATAACACTTGTCGCCTACCTTTCAGCACACCGGTACGCCGTTAGGAAGAAGAGCTCGCACAGCGCTGATGACCTTCTTGAATATTTAAACCTGAGGAAATGAGCCTGCTGCCTGGGCTGAAACTGACTGCGCAGCGTCTTTTCCTCAGACGGGACACGCCGACGTCTGGCTGGCTCCTCGGTGTCCAGAGTCTCGGTGACGGTTCCTTCCTCAGTCAGCAGGGTGTCGGCCACGAGTCCCAAACAGCGGTCCTGAAGGGGCTGTTGACAGAGAGTAGGGTTAGACTGATAGATCAATTTGCAGATATACTGAGACAATTTTCTGTCTGATATCGGCCAGTCAGTGTCATCCATCGCTGATATGTCCTCAGGGGTGTCAGTCTGTAAAACCTGCAATGAACCCTGCAGAGTTTTTGTGTCCTAAATGCTGTTTCAGAGGGTTCTCCACCCTGCTAAGAATAACATTCTTCAGGAAATGCTGCATACTTGTAATTTTTGGGTATTTTTCAGCATGAAAATGGTATAATTTAATATATTGAGATATTGAATATCAGCACAAAATATTTGCTATCAGCAGTTTATGTACAAAAACATCGGTATTAGCATCAATATCAGTAGTATCGGTATAAGGTCAACCACAGTTGGCATCATTTCCCCATGAAAAGGTTTTATATCCATTTTGTAAATAATATTGAAGACAAAATTTCATTATTGTGCAAATGAAAGTGTCAGTTTGTATTTTTTAAATGAATGTGCATCAACCCTGACATCAACAAGCTGCAGGGTTATAACAGGTCTTTAGGTCATCATAGGTCCTTTAAATGTTTCATTTTTGAGATGCTATTAGATCAGGTTTAGAGCAGTGTCACTCCTACAGCATGTAGCTCACCCTGTGTAGACATTTTTGGATTGTGGGAAATGCGAGGTTCATATTGATAGCAGGAGCTTCATCTCATCATATATTTATGAACTCCCTCTGCCCTGTCCTCTCCTTGGTCTCACACGGTGAATATAACACTTTATCAAATATTGAAGACCTACAGTTGGAGCTTTCTGTAACTCCTGCAAATTTGAAGAAGTACAAATATTTGTGGTTGGTTTATTGTTTATTATCTGGGACTTTCCCAGAGTGCTCTTTGGTGCACCGAGTTAGAGTCGTGATTCATTCAAAAATAGCTCCTTTTGCTGTTTCACGATTTGCTGTTGCAAAAGCTGTCACAATTTGTCTAATTTCTAATTCGATCCTATTTGTCTCCAGCTTTTGAGAATGTAGCGGTGGCTTCACAAGTTTCAGACAACACATTTTTCATCATGCATTCCTCCTCCAAGATTCCCGCAGCTTGCCTGCAGGAGGTAGAGCTTTTTGTGGAGCCGCTCCGTGTCTCTTACTCGGTGCATCAACATGCCGTCAATCACACCACCACATCATCACTGTCTCTCTTTCCAAGACTGATGCACAATTGCCAGGTTTTGTTTTAGACTGGGGGCAAGACCCTCTCTCTCTCTTTCTCTCACACACAAACACACAACACACACACACACACACACACACAAACCCAGCTTCATTTAAAAAATGTAGCTGCCGCTGTGATTTTGGCTGACAGTTGGCCCACTCTGGGAGGAAGCTTTGTCCACCGTTTCAATTAGAGATCACCTTCTAGGCAGCCGCCATACTTACACACACACACACACACACACACACACACTACCTGACATTGCAGGGCTAGGCAGTTTGTCCAGTTAATGAGAATGGGGAAGAAGAGGGGCTGGGGTATAGCTAGCTCTGCTACAGGGTCCAGTAGTTCATGGGTAAAATAGCACTACAGAGACACTACCAAGCTCATCCAAGTGGACTTTTTATACTTCCCAGCTGTTTGAGTGGACTATAAAATAAAGTGGTGAGATGACCTTGGATAACCTTTTGCGAAGAAGCGCGCAGACCCGACTCGCCGCAGAAAGAGTCTCCGCACACACGCTGCATCCAGCCCCACAGAGCCCAACACGGCTCACACGGTGCAGCTGCTCGTCGTCTTCCCCTTCTGCAGCAGCAATCAACACCTCGTGATTATCATAAACCACAGCTCGGCTATTGGCGGGCAACTCAGGTGCCACCGCTCACAGCTGGGCAGCAGTTGGCAACATCTACAAATGCCAGCATTCCTCTTCTCACTTCCCCTGAGGGAACGTGAATGGCCCAAGGGTCGCTGCAGTCTTGTGTGTGTGTGTGTGTGTGTGTGTGTGTGTGTGTGTGTGTGTGTGCGCGCTCTGCATAGCAGATGTGAAAAGTTCACTTTAAGTGATGCGTTGAAGATGCTCTGTCAAGCAAGCAAGCCTGGCAAGTGCATCTTCGCTATATATATATATACTAAAACTCTTATCTCTCTCTCTCTCTCTCTCTCTCTCTCTCTCTCTCTCTCTCTCTCTCTCTCTCTCTCTCTCTCTCTCTCTCTCTCTCTCTCTCCCCGCTCATGGGATCATATTTCCACCGTAGTGCATTCATCCAGTCACTTTTTTCCCTATACCTTTCTCCCCTCTACCCCTCTACCCTACCATCCATTTTTTGGGTTATTTATAACAGCAGTGCCCGGACGCGGCCTTTCTCGGGAATAACATTTTTCCCGAGCTGTGGTTTTCTTTGAGAGATACAGTAACATAAACATCACTGAACGGAGACTCGCTTGTTGTATTTTCAAAGTTAGGAATCACTTTGAACTCTGGTTACGATTTATGAGACAGTTATCTTGATATTGGTGTTGTTTATATTTGTTATGTAAGTGATGTTGAGGACACGGATGAGGCGGTGTGCGTTCTTCTCTTCTTTTTTCTCGCGCCGGTTGCCATTTAACTGTCGATTTAATTCCAGTGTAAACAAGTGAGCTCGGTCGGTTATGCCGCTGTGTTTCCATTTCAAGTGTTGAAGTGTCACAAAAAATAATATGACAACCAGGCACATCGCCATCAGCTGGGCTGAAGCAGCAGATAGACTTCCTGAACGGAGTACAAAGCTCAGAAAGCTCATCCGAGAGAAAAATGTAAGGTCGTGCAAGAATTAGTTTCGGACAAGTTGTTATTTTTCTTTAGCGTCGGCTAATATTGCCATATTTCATGCTGTCCGAAGACGAAAAGAAAGAAATGCACTTGGCACTTATTCTATTGCGTCAACTAATGGCCAAACAACACAATGGGTGCCTTTTATAGATCGACAGACGCTGCTAGGATTTTTCCATTTCCATTCAGCTTTTCTAATTCAATACATCACACTTTTCATACAAATAACTGGATGGAAACCAAGCTATTGCCCTTCCTTATGTTGGACTTTACCAACATAAGTCTATTTAAGTCTATTTTCTGTACTGAGTTGACCTGAGAACAGCTATTAGAAGTGATGAGCTGCTTGGTTCTCGAAGCCTTTTTTTAATCTGAGCATGCCATTTGACTGTACCAGGATATCACATGCCCATGCAAGCCTGTTTTGAGTGTCTGTGTGTGTGTGTGTCTGTCTCAAGACACCCACTAGGTGACGAAACGTGCAGAAGTTAATTAAAGAGGGTGTCAGGATGCCAGACAGAGTGTGAGAGTGAGGGTTACCAAACTAACAAAACTAACAACCACTCCACAAATACCACCGCCCCGCTTCCCCTTAAATCACTCCGCTGGCCCGCCGCGTGACGGAAAGCTAGTTGCATTTGTTTACAGCAGGCAATTTAGAGGAAGCTCTGGAAGCCGCCGTGTTCTGTGAGATTCTGCTTCCTAATCAGTCTAGGTCCTGACAGTGTGGCCTTTAGGAAGAGGCGGTGTTTAAATACATTTTCTAGCCCCCTTGGGTCGTTTCTTTCGCTAGTCGTAAAAGAAAGGATTACGTCGAGACAGCAGGTTTAAGGAACGGCTGCAGAGAGAGACTGCGTTACAGCCAAATGATGAAGAACTTAAAGCAAGCCGGGGATTGTTGGGTCTCATGAGCATATAAGTAAATAGTGCAATCTGCAGAAGGGCATTTCCTGAGGAGGAGGTGACCGTGATTAGCTGCATTCTTCAGGGAGAGAGATTTACGAGCCCTAAGTGTCTGACCTACTGTACACACCAAAAAAAATGTAACGAGGCAAAAAGATTTAGTATTTTTTAATGACAGGCTTTTCACAGAGGAGCTTCATTTCCATTCGTTTGTGGATCACTCCCAAGATAACTTAACAGAGGATGAAACTTTAATGATCCCAGTGGGAGAATTGGGTCATTGCAGCAGCAAAATAATGATAGGCTACAGCAAAGAAAAAGATGGAATAGAAACATGAATACAGCAAACGGGGATCGTTAAAGTTTAATGTAACATCATCTGCGTGTAATCGAACAAGCTGCAGATTTCAGGATGCTCTCATCATCTCAGTAAATACAACAACACAATCCAAATCCAGCTCATTTCCATTCCTCCTGTTGGGTCGAGACTCGGTTTCCAGGCCAACACCTTCCATCCCCTCTGCTGTTGCCATGGTAACCGCTCGGCCCTGACAGCTGACCAGATCTCCCAGCTGATCTGGTCCGTTAACTCACCGGGCCCTCTTGTCTAACAGGCACATTTGACCTCACAGTCTGACCTCTGGCTTTTTGACTCCCGACTAACTACAGCGAGGTTTGTACTGGAAATGGAGATGTCACGCCTGGCTTCCTCTGTGTGGTGCTGCCGGGTGGGAGTTTATTGCTTCTCTCAATTATGAGTAGTGTAACAAATTACTATTTCATTTCAGTACTAATATTATAGTTTTAACAGTTATAATTTGGTACTTTTGTTATCAACCCTTATCCAAAAAGTATATCCCACCCCCATCGCCCGATTCATTTTTGTCCGAATTATCACAGTAATCGTCATCCTCTCAGTTGACACAGACCCACAGCCAGTTTAGATGAGGAAAAAAACAGAAACGTTGACTTTCTCTGTTTGGAAATATTCTCACTACTGATTTTTTTTACGACAAAAACATTGGACAGAAACGCTATTTGGTTTCCCTGATTTATAAAGGTAAGAAAAGTTATATAACAAGTAGTGTGATAATTACCGCTCCCTATTTATTTTTCTCTCTGAAGTAAGAGACAGTTTAGTGTCTCTCTGCAGTCACACCAATACAGTTGCAATAGCTGCCTGCAGTGAGTTAAAGATGCTGCAACACAAAATCACAAGGCCTCTGATCCTGATCATTGGGTTGGCTGACCCACTATTAGGGACTGTAGTCCTAGTGCGGTCAAGATGTGAGAGAACCATGACCAAAGCCTCCGACCCTCCTCCTCCTCCGCCCGCCCTGCTGGTTGTGAAAGTGGACATCAAATCTAGTCTTTTATCACAGACAGAAATCCACTTGACTTTTTCAAATTGTTCAATCAAAAAACCAGAGCGAAGGTTATTGATAATTTAGGGATTACCCGTGTGTGTCCCTGCACGGAGGATTTGTTGCTCCATGAGGTTTGACATTGCATGAGGATTCGACGTGCTACAGTAATATCGCCACACTCCCTTGTGTTTGTCTGTAACACAGAGTTATTATCCTTGACCCTTGAAGGGCAGACGGTGTATAGATTCTGATATAAGTGAACTCAGAGCGTTTGCTGTATTGAGCTGACACTGTCGAGCTGTTTCGATAAATAATGCAACTGTAGCCACGGTGATCGACGCCAGTATTTACATAGTACTCCATGTCTTGGAGCTTGTTTTGAGATGTAATCATGTATACTTGTGTTTTGGAGCCTGGCCATCGTCTGAGCTAGAATTACAGGAGGGTGGAAAAGAAAATCAATATCACCTCAGTCCCAGCGTCCTTGAAGGGCAGGTTTATGTATTTCCAGTTCCTGCACACACACTCAAAGAACTCATTTCATTTCTTTTTGACCTGTGTGTATGAGCCCGCTGGTTATTTCGTCATCAAAACAATCTACCTTCGACTTTTCACCGTCACCTCAGAGACAGTTTTCTGTACACGTGCCTTCTTTTTTACCTGCCCGGCGTGACCCGCTCCCAAAGACATGTCTTGTTTTGACTATGCTTAATTTAGACTTGGCTGACGGGGACGGAGGTTTGAAGTCATCCTGAGCGGCAGGCAGCCAGCGCTCCTGTGAGGCTTGTTTACCAGAATGGTATTGTCACCGGCGTAGCGCAGAGTCCCCAAGTGAGTTTGTCAGTAAAAAGTTAGTTTATGGAAACGACAGCGCAGTACTCTATCTGTTGTCCTCGTTTGGGTCTGAGGGACGTCCAGGGGCCAGTGATGGATCATGGACCAGCCGGACCCTCTGGCTGTAGTTGGCGCATGACTGTAGCTCAGTGGTATTTAGATCCTGTTATTATCCTTCTGCAGACAAATGGACAGAGAGAGAAAGCGATAGAGAAGCTGCTGCCTTGGCATGCAGAGACTAAGACAATGTCTGCTGCAATATATCTGCTGAATTCAGACATTGGAGCACAGCCGTTAGGGAATACTTTATGTAACACAGGCCAGAACCTTTCATACACTCTTCGCTCAAGGTCATTATTAACTCAAATGTTGGGGCAAAATACATTTCTCAGAGACAGAGCTGCTCTGAAGACAGGAAAACATGTTATTGGTTGAGGTAAACCTCAATAGGCAGAGCCAAAGAACCACAGTTTTTTGGAGTGCAAGTTCGCCAACTGGCAAAGTAGGAGCTCTGGTCAAAAAATAAATGAAATATAGATTTAGGCTAAAACATTTAAACTTAGGAGGGCTAGATTTCAGATTGCTAGGCATGATAATATTAGCTAGCTCATCTCTTTGCCAGAAAAAACATTTCTTTGGCTCCGCCCATTGAAGTTTAACTCCTCAACCAATGAGATTATGTCCTCCTCCAGAGCATCTGTGCATCTGAGAAATGTTTCCATAACTGCAACTCCAATCTGCCACACCGCGGCGACGGCCCCTGTCACTCAGACGCCAGAAACAGCAGCCACGCAGTCTGTCTTGTCGGTGGTTGTCTCTGCTTGTAATTCTGCTCCATAGCCAACGCAAACCCACAATCCTCTCAGCCCTCCCTTCATCTTGCTTAGTGCTGTCACTCAGTAGTCATGTCTAAGCCCACTACGCCTGGCCTGCAGCCCCCCCCCCTCTATAGAGCCAATCCTCTTTACTGCTGTTAAACACAGATTAGCATTAGCATGTTTGGTCCTCATTGTCCAATTGATTTACACTTTTTTACAGAAGCACTGGCAGGGTTGACCTGTGTGTTTTGCAGTGTGAAGGGGTTTGCATAGGGGCCTCTACATCTGTGATATTTTCAGGGGTTCTTTTTGAACCGTGCATGTCTGAAATCGCCTTTTCCTTGGCGATTTAATGCGACCGCATCGCGTTTGGGTTATATGTACAAGAAAGTAGAGCTGGTTTTGTCGCCGTATGTCAGGTTGACAGTCAGCTCATGTCAATTCCCACCCCACCTGTCACTGGCGCTGCAGCAGAAGACATTCAGCTGTGGGACAAGTTTCTTTACTGATTGGCAATCATGTGGTCCAAATCATTTTTTCAATGCCAACTTAATTGTAGACCAAGTAATATGTCAGCTTGAGGACATTTGTTTTGTGTTTACTTAATAAGGGGTATGCTTTCCTGAATAGAACATTTTTTTTGCATCAACTCTGTTTGACGTTTTTTCATTCATCATGTTTTCATTAGTTTTCAGAGGATTAGTTTGTTCATGTTTTACTGAAATATGGGTTTAAAAGCTGAACATAGATGATACTATTAGATTTGTACAAATTAAATGCTCTATCGTTGACATAGTTGTACTAGCGCTTTCATTCACCTTGGACCTGGCACCGTGTATGACACTGACCCGTCTCTCCTCTTGTTGTTGAACCAGGAGTTTGCGGCGCTGACCAAGGAGCTGAACACCTGTCGGGAGCAGCTGCTGGAGAAGGAGGAGGAGATCTCCGAGCTCAAGGCTGAGAGGAACAACACCAGGGTGAGTGGAGCTCCGGCACGCCGATACATGCATACATGTACCTCGAAACAGGAATGCGAGTAGTTGTGCACATCGTATATGTGTCATTGACCGATTGACTCACTCCACTCACTCAAAACCAGATCTATTCTTGGAGAAGAAGTTGCTGGTGATGCTTGGAGTTAGCCTATATTTTACCTCACACCGTCTTTCAACTTATTCACAAGTTTTCTTCCACAAAGTTCCACAATTTCCCCCAAAACGTTCATGAGTCAGTGGGTTTGAGCCAAACAGATTGCTGCACATTCCAATGCACTAATTACAGTGTCTTGAGAAAGCTTAAGCTATCTGCTGGGTGTGTTTGAAGACTCTAAAAGCACTGAAGCAAACATGTGCAATGTTCGTTTACAATGCCCAGAAACATACCTCATTAGTTCCCAATATTCTAGCTGAACATTTTCCCACTTACTCGACACGGATGGCTGCTCAACAGTAAAACTAAGTCCAAATGGAACTGATGCCCCGAGCTGTCCAGTGCAGGAGCAAGAACCAACAACATTAGAGGGCCAACTTGAGTCCTGTATCTTTTCTAAAAACCTTTTGGTTTTAAAGGAATAAGCAGCTGCTATTGACAGATAAGACTGTGTCTTCCATCCCCCTGATTAAGGGTGGATTTACAGTGGTGCACTGCCTGTCTCTGGGTGCAGGCTGGCTTCCAAAGAGGGGAGGGAGGGGGGGTGAGGAAAAGAGAAGAGGAGGAAAGTCATTTTCACTCTCTCACTTCATTATCACCTTGAATTCTCCATTAATTACCAACCAAACTTTAATTAAGCTCTGCTTTGTTGCTGTTAGGGTTTTAAAAGTTCCTAATTAAATCTTTGAAGGCATGTGCATGCAGTCAGTGGACTGAGGGGCTGACAACAGAATTGATGAGAGTGGAACGCCAGGTTACCTTTTGTAAGTTGCATCGCAACTAAATGTAAATGCATATTTATTCTAGGCTCACAACTGGTGCAGAAACACGATAAGAAAGAATTGGGGGGAGAGAGAGCAGCAGATAGAGGACGGAAAGAGTGATTGAACAGGAGGAGAAGACTGGTGCTGTTGCCTGTTATTATTCTGCGTGCGTTAGCGAAGGCAGAGCTGAGGCCAAGCGTTCACTTCCTGATTGATTAAACGCTAGGTGTTTTGCTGTGTATGTGTGTGTATGTAGACATGATGGCTGCTGATGGGGCTCTCAGTCGGCTCGCAGCCCTTCATGCACTCAAGGACGGTCGTATCAGACAGACCGAAGAACAGATGATGCTCGGTCCCCCTTCAACTTCACAGTCTAGTCCACTCAGTCAGCATCTGTGCTCAGGACGTCCGACAGTAAGAGCTGAAACACAGGGCTTACCTCTATTTTTCAGTGCTCATCTGAGGGAGCAAACGTTCAATGCACAGGAGAAAATTAATTTTCCAGTCGATGATGTATGATTATGTGGCTTGTTGAATATATAGACTCTGCTAGCAGCTGGAGAAATGTCATTTGGTGGACGGTAACATCCCAAGTTCAATATTGGAGAAAAAAAAAAAACTACTTTCCGTCGATATCAGGTTTTAGACAGCTTTTTTGAGGTCAGACTGCCCTTGTCTGTCTAGCAGGGTGACGTCTGTCTGTCTCACACCAGGATGAGGAAAAAAGGTGTGTGGTGCGGTGTGTTTACAAGCAACAGCCGAGTGACGTTAGCCTCTGGTGTGACAGAGAACGTAACGCGATACGATTTAGATCAATTTCTATAAAGTGGCCAAGCTTTTATTTTGTAGCGGCTGTGCTGATATTGCGGCGGTGCGCCACAGATGAGCCTATGTATGTGAAATACTGAACATTCAGCAGCGCTTGCCACATTTCTCTCACCAAATAGCCCCTAACCTACTAAATTAATTGAGCTATTACATGTTGAGAGTATAATATTTAGTAAGGGCCTGAGTAGTATTTGTTTCCCCCTTTTTCTTCCACAGTGATGTCAGTGGGAACCTGATTTCCCAACCAGTGGTTAACCACAGAATACATTTTTACCCAGGCACAGCTTGGAAGGCGCCCGTCAGCGGGAGATGTTTAGGCTAGCGGAGCATCGTCATGTCAGGGATGAAGTGGCTGCTTAAGTAGCCTATGAGGTTTTCTGTGGAAAGAGTGAGGTGATTATTTTGAGCCTGGCTCCAAAACTGACACTACACCCTCTTCGCAGATCGCTGTCTCTGGGTTATTGTATTATCCTGTGGTGCGACTCCCAAGAGGGGATGGAGTGTTGAGGTCTGCATTAGTATCCCACCATGAAACCGCCACAGGATCTCCACAACCCAGAACCAGTGAGAGAAAAAAAAAAACAGGCGAATGAGATCATCTTTTACACCGGTCTCATAGCTCAACATGCGCAAGAAACGTCAGTGAATAGTCGTTTACCTCTGCCAATCTCTTCCAATCACACCATTATTATTTACTCCCTGTGGAGTTACTGTAGCTGCCTTTCGTTTCTGGAAGTCGGCATCCGCCAGCTCACCCTCTCTTCTCTGTCCTCGAATGCTTTCTACTGGCAGTTGATTTGGCTCCCTACCCAGAAACCCAGTACCGAGGAAATTTACCATAATCACTTTTGTGCACTGTCCAAAGCGTTGAAATTGTTTTTGGGTAGAGGTATTGTTAAAATTGATTTTGCATTGTTCATCATACCTTCATACGTTCGTACACTAAGAAGGCATTGCAACTGTACAGTTTTTCCACCCAAAAAAAACGGAGAAGCCACTATATTCTTCCCACATGTTTTATCAGTTTTGATAAGAATGCCATCAAATAATTCATTGCAGAATAACTTTGATCGGCTGGGTGTTGATTTCGGTGAGCATAACACCTTTTCATATTGCATCAACACATCTGATAAGATGTGAAGTACGACTGTGATAACACAAATAAAATGCAACGGACAATCTGCAATGATGACAATGATGATTGCGATGACAAAGATGATGACGATGATGGAGAGATGATGATGATGACTACCCCTCCCATCTCTCTCTCTCTCTCTCTAGCTGCTGCTGGAGCATCTGGAGTGCCTGGTGTCCCGACACGAACGGTCACTCCGTATGACCGTGGTCAAGCGGCAGGCCCAGTCTCCCTCGGGGGTTTCTAGCGAGGTTGAGGTCCTCAAAGCGCTCAAATCCTTGTTTGAACACCATAAAGCTCTAGATGAGAAGGTAAGTCTGCCTCCACTAGCGTATTGTATCATCGGATGTTACTGTCAAAGTGTCAGCCTTAGCAGTACTGAAGCTATTAGGGCCCATCTACACTGACATTAATATGGTCTCCACAGTATACACACTCAAATCTGATTCAAGTGCAGATTGCCGTGTGCGTCACTTCCTCTCGTAGTACATATTTACTTTAAACATGACAGTGAACACCTCATCAAGCTTGATCCCCATTCACCAGTGTACTTAAAATCCAAAAGTATGTCACTATCTGAGCTGCCTGGTTGCTGTATGTGGATTGAGGATGCACTGGATGTGCATTGTGTTGTTAATGTGGCCAAATGTGTCTCTGAGCCTTTCCCGAGGTGGTTTGGGTGATGGGATGTTCAGTGTGTCTTGGATTTTATGCATTTTTTCTCTATTCACGTACAATCCCAGGATGTGTGCTCATGCCAGGCATAAAGGGTGTCATAAAAAGTCAGTGAGATAATGACACACTGGTGTGCATTAAAGGAGATTTTTAATGGTTTAATGATTGATTAAACACAATTACCACGCTCCAATGGGTTTTTGTCTTTGTGTTTTTCCTGCTATGATAAATGTTATTTCTTGGCATTAGCCATCTAACTGCCCTCTCCCCTGCCTCCTCACAGCCTATTGATTTATGACCTTAGCTCCCTGTGTGATTTCACCACTGCCCCTGTAATCCTTTCAGCCCCTCCTCAAAAAGCCATCATTTATAATGCATCTCCGATGGCATGCTGTTCAAGGGAATAAAGGCTGCATTGGGCGGCGACTGGCAGTCTCGGGGCCGCCCTGAGTCGGGGCCCGGCTAGCCTCTAATCCAGGATCAACCTCCTCTTACATCTGACATCCTATCGGGCCACAGCAGTGGAGGTTACAGTCGCCGGGCGGCACGATGTTATTGCTCCATCAGTACCGTGACACATACAGGAAACATGGGAGAGGACAAGTACGCCATGAGCTCTCATTGCAGAGGAAGGGAGGAGGCTAGGAGGGGAATCTCCTCTCTGGTACTTTAAAAGCAATAAAAGCCTCCTACCGCTGGACAGAAGCTTAGCCGCGGCTTCAAAGCCACAGCAAAGTGTTATTGTAAGGCTGAGGGAGGCGAGGAGAGCATCTCTCTCTGCTCTGACAGTAGGGATTCTGTTTTACCATGTTAACCATGTTAACCCTGGTTTGCTTTGTGTGGAACGGTAATAAAAATAATAAGTTAATAAGCATCTTGCTGTCATTGCCTTAGTCCCATAGCTACCTATCCAACTGAGTACAAATGCAACCAGCACATGTACGTAGGTCATGTGTAGGTGTAGGTCATGATACATGGTGTGTTGCTTTGGTTTTCAGGTGCGAGAGAGACTGCGGGTGTCACTGGAGAGGGTCTCTGCCTTGGAGGAGGAGCTCACAGCAGCCAATCAAGAGGTAAAAGCTGGAACAATTATTAAGATATGTTGTGTGTTGCATCCTCAAAGGAGATGCTTGGTAAGTGGATGGATGGTGGATGGATCGTGAACGTGAATCCAGTCTTCTAACAAACTGAAGTGCAGCATTAGATTAGATGAAGCAACTGGAGAAATACAACAACTGAACATGTTGAAAATAATATGGCAAATAAAGATATAGCATCTTCATCGACAGATTTACAGGTTGTAGCGGATGTTCAAGAGAAACTGTCCAGAAATATGGTGACATATGTGCAGAAACATGTCCAGGGTGTGTTTTGCTAACCCCTTGTCAGATTCAGGTAAAATATATACAGAAATTTACAGGTGGAAATAGCAAACAGGAGATAATATACCAGGATATGTACAGGTTATGTGTCTGTACATAGCGCCGTGCTGCACGTGAGTGGCTGAAGCGTGGCTCTGACAGAAGAGAGGCCTGGTCTCGGTATGGTGCAGGGTGGCCTAACCCCTCCTCACCCCACCGCCCCCACCCACCCCCGGACTCAGGCCAATGGCAGTGCCGGTGCAGCTCCGGCAGTGCAGATGGTCCTGTTCCAGCTGAGAAGCAACCCTCAGGCTGGCACTTCACAGCCTGTCAGACGTGCCAGCCTGAAACTCCTAGAATAAAGTCAAATAGACTGGAGTGAGGAGGGAGAGAGAGAGAGAGAGAGAGAGAGGTGGGGGAGGGAAGGGGAATGTAAAAGAGCAAACGGAGACAGAAGACAGAAATAGAGGTGGCAGGTGGGAAACGGAAGCAGGTTGTATACGTAGGTGTAGGTGTGTGTGTTAATGAGAGTACTAGGGGTGCAGTCGGTCCAGGCACATCCGACAGGGCCTGGGGGATAAAGGGGGGTGAGGGAGAGAGGCAGAGAGAGAGAGAGAGAGAGCCTCGACAGACCATGCATTCTAGTGGTGACTACATGCTGGAGTTGAATGCAGGATGAGTAAGAGTAGTGTCTCATCACGGCCTGCCCTGGGCAGATTGAAACACTACGCTGTCAGAGGAGTGGAGGGAAGAGAGAGATGCAGAAGAAAGAAGGGTAAATGTTTAAAAAGTAATGTGACAGGGTTCTAGTTCCCTCAGCTGTCATTTTCTACAGGTTTTCAAAGGCTTTGTGCCATACAAAGCCCTGGACAAAGTCTTTTTTTTTTTACTCTCACTAGAAAATACTTTGAAGAATCTTCTCAATTCGTACATTCACGAGGTTGCGCCTCCTGTATAGTTAGCATTGTGCCTCGTCAGTGTGGCAGACAGATGAACGATTGGACCTGCAGGCAGTGGATGAGGCGGTGAAAAGGAGCTTTGCAGAATAGAAACGTCCACACTTCAGAGGCTCCAGGGAGGCGAGGCCGGCAGCAGCCAGCCCACCGCTAATTGATTTGGGATGCAGGTCTGGTATGAGACCGGTCTCTCTCTCTGGGGGTTGAGAGACTGCCGCCATGCCTAATGACATCAAAAACCTTTGACCCCCACACACACACACACACACACACACACACACACACACAAGTGTTTGAAGGGCCACACACTGATTACCATTGCTCCTATTGAAGCTGATTACCAAGACAATGTGTTGTTGAGACTTGAAATGGATCCAACTGGAACCTGTCCAAGGGGAAATTGAAGTTGATAAGCACTCCACAAAAAAACAAAAACCCCTTGGGACTCTGGGCTGATGCGTGTAATTCAGCAACGTCTGTGAGCCCTATGGGTCCACCGAGGGACCGGTCTAGTTCTGAGTAAGATCCAAGACCCTGTCAGAGGAAAACCAGGAGGGTCTGAGGAACATGTTGCTCTCTGTGTTATCCTGTCTGCTGTAATCCTTTTGGCTAACCTTCAACATCGTTGTTAAAGAAATCCCAAGGTGTCACCCACACACCGCACGGAAGGAATGAACCCATTCGGCACACAAAGGCCAGCTGTGTTTGGGTTACGAAGGTGTGTGTGTGTGTGATTGATCTTAATTTAAGCTCATTGCACCAGAGACTTGCATGCCCCGGGCTCTCACCTTGACAAGATCAATGTTACACACTGAGAAACCCCCACCTCCACCTCCACCTCCTCCTCCTCCTCCACCACACCTGACTGTTCTCTCAATCCAACACAGAGGTGTCAAAGGGAAAGATAAGGAAATCAAGATACTGTGCAGTTAAAAGCCTCTCTCTCTTGCACCCTCGTGCCTCAGATGCCCGGCCTCTCGTGAGCCGTAGATCAACAACATCAAAAGGAAATAACTGGAGCTGCGTTTCATTTCGGATCTTGAGAACTCTCTTTTATTTTCCATCCATCTACTTGTCCTGCCTGCCTGCATGTCAGGGGTTGTGTCGGGGGTTTGATCTCTGAGCTGGAGGAATTACAGACATAATTGAGCCTTAATTGGGCATTCATTTAACAAAAAGTAATGGATAGTGACACGGGCAATATGCAGCAGCAAGCGTTCATGGGGAGGAAGGTTCACCAAAAAAGTGACAGCTGTGTCATCTTTAATGGATTGTCTGCCGCCTTCCTCCCCCCCGAGTCCCAGAGAGTCTTGTTTTGAACGGACTAGAGGGCGGGAGACGAGCACCCAGTCTCACGGCGCGTCGCTGTTACTGTTTTGAAGCAGCGGCGTAAAAGAAAAATTGTTTACGGAGGCTTGCTATCGTCACGGTTACACCCGCCTGCCGCCCCCCCCCCCTACCTGTCTGTTCCCCATCAATTCACAACGCGATAATCACACGGCGGCTGTCGAGGAACACCCTAATTATTGTTGTCACGGGGTCACCCCCCTTCAACGGGATGACGACGGCAGGACCGGTTGCCTCGGGCGACGAAGCGAGAGACGAGGTCCGCTGAACACGATAATCACAGTGATTGTGTCAGTTGCTCATATGCTTTCCAACTTAACACCGTGTTCCAGAAACGTCTTCACCGGTGCTGTAAGTGGTGTTTTAGAAGAGGGAAACATCCCCACATAGGTAAATTGAGGGTTGCAGCAATGCTTTTATGCTCCTCTCATGTGTAAAAGTTCAGGGTGTCAACACTGCTTTACACTGTAGTAAAACGTTGCTACTGTTGCAAAGCTTCAAGGAAATAAAGAAACCTGATATTGTCTCTGACCCAATATTATGTGTGTGTGTTTCGGCTCTGACCTCTTTTATTTCTTCCTGCCGCCCTGCAGATTGTGGCCTTACGGGAGCAGAATGCCCACATCCAGAGGAAAGTGGCAGCGGGGGACGGAGGAGAGGACCTACTGGAAGGCAGCGAAGCTCAGCAGAAGGTCCACGGCAAGGTGAGCATCCTCAGTAGAACATGGAAAATACACTTGACCCGCTCCGTGTGGTACACAAGAGAAAACTAGCGGGGCTTGTAAAGGAGTGCATGTTGTTGATGGTGATGTTTTGCACTGATTAACTGCCCTCAATACTGTTGTTGTTGTGTACATGCTCACATTATGTGCATCGGATGGGAGACCAAAGGGGAGGGGCATGCCACTTGTCACCCATGAAGAATTTGATAGTGTTGAGCAGCAGAACGTGGAGGCCCTGAACAGAAAACACTCAACAGGAGACCATCGGGGGATATATGAGTTTTCAGTTCCCCCCTGAGTCTACAGTGGTGTCATAACTGGCACCATGTGAACACTATGCCTAAGATATTGTACCTTTTGGTTTGGCGGTACAGACGTTCCTGAAGGACACGCCTGTGATCAGGTGAATGTTCTTGCCGTGACCGCAGACACCCCCATTATGCAGGAGCACTCACAGGTCTGCATAGCTGAATACAAATTGCCCCTCGGATTATTAATTTATAGCGAGACAAGATTATAAGATTGAGCAGACGAGACAAAAACCAAACTGAGCGGCGAGCGGCGAAGCCCAGAGCAGGAGCCCTGGAAACCCCTTTTACATGCAGGCAGCAGCGTCTCCATTATACCTGAGATAGGTAGGTCAATGGAGGTGCTGGTGTGTGTGTGTGTGTGTGTGTGTGTGTGTGTGTGTGTGTGTGTGTGTGTGTGTGTGTGTGTGTGTGTGTGTGTGGACCTACAAATGCACGTTCTCGTGATCGGAAATCACTGTCGTAGTGAGTGCAGTTAGAGAATCAGTGTCACTGCACTCAGAGGGATTGACAAGGAGAGGCGCGCACACATACACACACACACACACACACACACACACACACACACACACACACACACACACACATTCCCTGGTTGTCGTTCATGTGACAGGTGGGAAGCAGAGGGAGGCTCACAGAGTGCACATTAACCCATCCAAGTCCTCCAACCTGTATGGGAGACGTGGATCTACCTGACAGCCACCTAACGCAGGCTGACAGATGTTGCCTCACCTTCCTCGCTTCACATGTGCATCAGCACTTATCAGCACTCCTCCGTAATCACACCGGACAGTCTTGCAGACCTCGTGTTATCTTCACTGGCTGACCTTGTTTAGATCAGCCTGTTGGGAACACTGCAGACCCTGCAGCTTCCCTTTCACATCTGTAAAACAAACCAACCAAACAAAAGCTACAAATGGTTAGCGGCTACATTTTATTTTAGCAGGTGTGAGAGAAACAATCAAAAAATTGACAGCGGTCATAATTCTGCTGATGTTGATGCGTACAGGCTAGGCTAAGCTCTCCATCGATCACCTGAAGAAGTAGCAGATTGATCTTCTAAATTCTGCTGGACCTGCTCGGGTTACGAAGCAGCCAGATGAGCGCTGGTTTTAAAATCAGCGGTGCGAATTAGTGAGTCCTGCTCCCTGCTCGGGTGAATCATTGATCACAGCCAGCAGGCAGAAGAGAGGCCCAATTAGGTTTGTCCTCACGATGGATGGCTGGGGATGGGCAGCAGAGAGAGGGAGAGACGGAGAGAATGAAGAGATCACTCTCTCTCCACCTCCTCCACCTTTACAATAATCACACTGCAGCGTAAAGGACTGGTGTGTGTTATGTACAAGCTGCAGGGGGCCGTGTTATTTAGTAGTGATAATAAAGTTGTTTTTTGATGTATTGTTTTTGCCTCTAACCCTTTGTGCCAGTTAGACCTTGGATCTCTCTCTCTCTCTCTCTCTCTCTCTCTCTCTCTCTCTCTCTCTCTCTCTCTCTCTCTCTCTCTCTCTCTCTCTCTCTCTCTCTCTCTCTCTCTCTCATTAATCTACCTCATGCAGAGGCCCTGGGAGCTGTGCAGAGTTAGAAGTCGGGTGAAAGCTAATCATATTACTAATGCAGGCGTCAAAGCAATCTCTCCGATGCAGTCTGGAGTGATTCTTCTTACACCGGTCTTTGTCACCAATCCAAAATGAAACCAGGACAGGAGCCAAACCTCGATGCTCCTCAACTTGAATCTTTGTCAGAGCGAGAGTCGGCATGTCTGACTCTCAAAAAGGAGAAATGGTATCTGAAGTGGGAGCGAGGCTGATTTCTCAAGGCCCTCTTCAACGCTCACCAGGAAGCCCAGGGCGTAACAGGAAATCAGGAAATTGTTTTTTTTTCAGTGGCAATCTCGCTAATGTATCTCTCCTCCCGCATCCTAGACTCAACCCACTGCTTCTGTTATTGTTTCAACCTTCACTCAAAAACGTAGTCCCATTGAGAGTTAAAATATCTTTGCGGATCATTGGGATTTGGCATGTCTTGGTCCAGGTGAACGTGGGATAGGCTCCCAGCATGCATCACAGGGCTAACAGAGAGAGACAGACAATCACATTCACATTTAGAGACTCCAATCCACCATGTAAGTCCACACAAATACGTAACCTCACCCTTTTTCTCCATTTTCCTTTCCTTCCCCAGCGTCTGTCCAACGGCTCTCTGGAGTCGGCGCACGACGCCAGCCAGGTGGTGGAGCTCCAGGACCTGCTGGAGAAGCAGAACTACGAGCTGGCCCAGATGAAGGAGCGCATGTCCTCCCTCTCCTCCCGGGTCTCCGAGGTGGAGCAGGAGCTGGAGACCGCCCGCAAGGACCTCATCAAGTCGGAGGAAATGAACAACAAGTACCAAAGGGACATCAAAGAGGTGACGGCGCAGCGTGCGCACACACACACACACACACACACACTTGCTAGGGAATAACAGGCAGAAAGCTCCCCGTCTCTCTTCTGACTACCAAGTTTGTATTAGCATACACTCTCACAGACTCTCTCTTTCTCACACACACACATATGCACACGGAGACATGGAGTGAAGTGGAGGCTATATAAACAGCTCTTCAGGACAAATACAAACACTTAACATGAAGCGACCTCAAAGCAAGACAAGCAGCTGTCACCGCTTCTGCCGTTCTTTAAAAGCTCTCTGAAGACGGAGTGCAGACCGGCCAGAGTTAGAGAGCCACTTTCCCCAGAGAAAACGAGGTCTGCCCTAATGATCACTCAAGAAGACGTTCAATATGTGTGTGAGGTGAATGCCAATGCAGCGGGACTGTATGTGAATATAAGCTGATCTCCGTAGCCCAGATTGCTATTGATTGCTAATGATGCAGGCAGAAACGGTCGTCGTGCCCCGAGTGTGTGTGTGTGTGTGTGTGCTGGCCTTAACAGATAGACCCTGTGTTAACGCCACGCACTGCCTCCTCTGAGACCAGTGTTCTCATCAGCCCTATACGGCCAGCTAAGATTGCAGTGTGCTTGTGTGTATGTGTGCAAGTATGTGTGCGTACATGCATGGGGTTGCAGCCTCACCTCACCTCACTCCGTACAGGAAATTAACTCTCAGAGCTTCTGAGATAAAAGTTGCAGTTGCAGGGAGGAAGCTTGTCTCACAGTGGCGATGTGAGATGCAAGATCACAGCTCTGTGCCTTCCTTATTGTTTGGCTTATTTGGTATTTTCTTGTGTAGGCTGGTTATATTTTAATCACACACAAATGATAATAGCTTCATTTTGTGAACGTTTGTGAATCTGTCGCTGTAATTCCAGTTTGCATCCATGTGACGTTTTTGTACTATTAGCTCCAATTGTAATCTTGCAGCCACTGTTTTCACACACTTGCATGTACACAGCTTACAAGTACAAAGCTTGTGCAGCTGTTAAATTACAAGCATGCAAAATATCTGTACATTTCCAGTATGCAGACTGGAATTACAGCAAAACTGAACAACCACTGCAGCTGAAATTCAAGGACAAAGCAAAGCTGCAAGTTCATGAGATGAAGATTTTAATATAAATCCTGTTATTACATTAACAGATGCATAGGATGTGATGATTCAGGGTGTGCGTGCATATGTGCTTTTCACCCTCTTTTTATCTTTCATTGGTAGAGAAATTGTCCCAGTGTTCATATAAGAACATATAAGTCATTTTGCTGATCTCACTGTGTGCTTGTCTCCATGCAGGCCATGTGTCAGAAGGATGACATGGAGGAGCGCATCGTCACGCTGGAGAAGCGCTACCTGAGCGCCCAGCGAGAGTCCACGTCCCTGCACGACATCAGCGACAAGCTGGAGAACGAGTTGGCCAATAAGGAGGCGTTTCTCAGACAGGTCCGTTGAGTTGTTCGTATGGTCCAATTGTTTTAGCACTCGGTAGAAATTAAAGTCTCTTGGATTCTGTGCCAATGTTCCCATCTGCTGTAAAAACTTCCTTGGTAGTTTTATTGAGCCATTAAATGATTTAAGTGGATGCAAAATGAGCTGTGGGTCCTTGGGGGGCCAGGCGGCTGTTATGCAGCCACTGAAATGGACATTTCATAGCTGAAGCACCACACACAGTAGCTGCAATAGTACTGCATCTGGAGAAGAACGAAGCTTGCTCATGTCTGGTTGTGTAAGATGAATAGTTCATATCCAATAACACAGTTAAGAGTTGAGAGAACGTCTTGACATTGTGTTCGATAATGTCCGAGGAAATTACTCCCGGGGAAGGAATGTTAAATGTTTTCTTTGGGCAGATGGTCGAATGGCATCCCTGTCGTTCATGTGATGCTGCATGATCAAATGATGGTACAGATTAATTCTCCCTTTGCTGACTCTTTTTTTTTTTTTGATTCATTGCAATCAGTTTGATAAATTGCCCCGACCTTAAAAGTTTGAGAGACAGTTTCATCAGCACAGACAGCTGAGCTCTGGAAGGATACGATGAATGTTATACTAATATGAGGAAAAGTAATCATAGGCGCGTGCGTGCATGCACACACACACACACACACACACACACACACAGACACACACACACACAAGGACCAATCTGCATTACTGGGCAAAAAGTTCCTGGTACACTGAGAAATGGACACCAAGCAATTTCTCTGTTAAATTATCTACAGCAACATTTTATATTGGATGCAACTTTTGCCCTTGGCTTGTGTACGGCATCAGTCAGCATTCTAGGTCACCCCAGCCTGTGGCCGTGAAAACCGTGTGACTACAGTACCTCTCGACTCACAAAAATAAATGGCATTTGCGTCCGGAAACCTCCCTCAGAACATACAGAAATAACCCTGAAAGCTTTGGGCTTGAGCTCTGCTACCGCATGCAGACACACTCCTCACTGGTTGTGTAACGAGTCGACTTGCTGTGCCAGCAGCCCCACCCCGGGGTCTGGCCGCTGATGTTTGAAGATGAGTTGTTCACGGGGTGCAGAGATGAGCGAGGATACAGAGGGATGCAGGGATGGAAAAAATGGAGAGGAAAGGCAAAAAGGGGGACGGAGGGGCAACTAGGGAGGATACTCCAAACACACACACAGTCATGTTTCCCCGGTGTGATCTCTGACATCAATGGGATGGTGAGTCTGGGTACACACACACACACACAGGCAGCAACACCGCCCTGGCTCACTCCTGTCTAATTATTGCATATTGAGCTGCCAGGCCAAATGCATCGGGGAGCAGAGCATCTGTCGCTGATGGCGAAGGCTGCTAAGCTGTCCCCCTGTCCCCCCCCTGATCTGAGCTCTGAGCAAGTCTGGGAGACAGTGAAAGTGTCTTAGCAGGGAAATGATAGTCTGTACAGCAGCAGAGCCGCTCTGGAAAATGTCCCGCTGTCACTCTTGGCCAATGCAACGTCGATGCCATTTTGATGCTATTTTGAGGCGCTCGGTAGAGCCTGGAGCCTTCGCTAGCCACGCCCACTAAAAGACACATTTGTGTGATTCCATTTTCCACCAAGCAATAGCGCTTTGCTCACATAAGAAACACATTGAAAAGGCCCTCATATCCATGTCACTGAGATTCACATTCTTGCCTGCCAACTCCTCCTACACGCACACAAAGCCTGTTTTTGTGTATTCCTTTATATGTCATTTTTATTTAATTTCTATTTCTAAACTATTGTACAGAAACACACATTGGCAGTAACAGGTAACATGGCAGATTAAGATTACAAAATGGATAGAATGGATTATAAAAACTATACATCAATAAGAAGAATATATATGTGTGTGTGTGTGTGTGTGTGTGTGTGTGTGTGTGTGTGTGTGTGTGTGCAGATGGAGGAGAAGAACAGGCAGCTGCAGGAGAGGTTGGAGCTCGCGGAGCAGAAGCTACAGCAGACCATGAGGAAGGCTGAAACGCTGCCGGAGGTAGAGGCTGAACTGGCCCAGAGGATAGCAGCCCTCACCAAGGTAGGAAGACACACACACACACACACACACACACAGTGCTGACATATACCACCAGATGCCCTAATATGTGTCTCTACCTATGTGTGTGTGAGTGTGTTTCAACATGTCCCCTCTCCTCTTCTTTGGCCACGTAGTCTGACTCCAGCTCTTCTTCCTCCCCTGATGATTATCACTTTGTTATGGAAGCTAAACTCCAAGACATGAACTCCATTCTTAGGAAGGTAGTCCCACAGGGGTCGTCACAGCTATTTGCCAACCGCTGTAGACGGGCAGATTTCATTCATTTTTTATCTTCTTAGCAGTTTTGTGGCAGGGGCGTTGTTCACCGGGGGGTTTCTGCTCTGGCTGTTCTACCACCGTGGGACAGCTGCATGGCACTTCTGGCTGTGGAGCTCATACTTGGCAGTGCTGGAGCAGCTCTCTGTCCTTTGGTGGCCTCTTTCTCTCTCCATCTCTCTGTCCTTGTCACTCTTTTTTGTTTCAACCGGCTCTCCCTTCGACGCGCTTCAACACCATAGATATCCATGTTTTGGGTTTGAGGTAGAGGCTTTTGGCTTGGGGTCTCGTCGCCTCTGCTTTTGCCTTTGTCGCCCCCTCTTGGCTGTGAAACCTCTGCAGGTCACCATGCCCCATCCGTCCCCCCTCCTATTCTCTCCTGTGTCTGTGCTGTAATCCGTCTGTAGGCGGAGGAGCGTCACGGAAGCATCGAGGAGCGGATGAGGCACCTGGAAGGCCAGCTGGAGGAGAAGAATCAGGAGCTGCTGAGGGTGAGTCACCACCGGGGGGCGCCACGCCAGGCGAGGGCTGGACGCGAACCAGGCGGCAGCATGACAGCATGACAGCATGAGGCCATCGTGATGGATGGCACGGCGCCGTCCGATTTGCCGGCAATGAAACGTGACCCGATGAACGTTTCACACACTCAGCTGATGCGGTGCTTGCAAATGATCCAACAACTTGCAAGCTGTTTTAACCCTACTACTCTCAGTAACCTACTACTTTTCACACTCAATTTGAAGCATCATTCTAAAATACTAGATAATAACAATAATAATAAAGTTTGTATAGCAGTTATTTTGCTTTGGGGCAGTAAAAATCTTACTATCTTACTATGCCAGCAATCGTTTTGTAGGGGTATGGATGTCTCACTGTGGATTGAAACTCCAAATCGTCCTTTTCTCATCCCTCCAGGCTCGACAGAGAGAAAAGATGAACGAGGAGCACAACAAGCGGCTATCGGACACCGTGGACCGGCTCCTCACCGAGTCCAACGAGCGTCTCCAGCTGCACCTGAAGGAGAGAATGTCAGCCCTGGAAGAGAAGGTTAAACATGGCCGCCGCGTCAATAGTAACCCATCAATAACAACTCTGTCCAATCCATGTCAGGAAATACTCATGGATTTTCCTCACAACCTCTTTTATTTTTCTCCCCTTTTGCAGAATGTGTTAATCCAAGACTCGGATGGTTACAGGAAACAGTACGAGGAGTCGATCCATGAAAAAGTAGGTTGAGGAGTAATTACCTTTTTTAATCTTCTAAATTTTATATGAGGTTGGCTTAATAAAGTACTTTTTAATAGAGAAGTAATGAGGGTGGTTTTTTATAAACCTCTGTTGTGAAACATTCATAAGCTTCGCTCATGGGGGCGATAACATGGACTTATAACCAGTCTGGAAAACACTGGAAAGTTCCTCACTGTCAGTTAGTATTGTGCAGTATGAGTATAACTACCCCCCTTTGGTCTTCCGCTATGTCGCTGCACAGTGCCGACATGCATTGCTATGACCTACACCGACTACATCTTGTGTGTTTCCTGTTTCCTCCAGTCTCACCTGGCGGAGGAGATTGAGAAACTGAGATCAGAGCTGGACCAGTTCAGAATGAGGGCAGGCTCCCTCACAGAACCCACCCTGTCACGGTAGGGTGGCTGTGTGTGTGTGTGTGTGTGTGTGTGTGTGTGTGTGTGTGTGTGTGTGTGTATGTGTGTGTGTGTATGTGTGTGTGCGGTAGCGATCGGTTATTTCATGCAAGTATGGGACACTAAAACCTCTCAATAGAGCTCAACAGTGTGGTTCCGGAAGTGAAAATCCCATTCATATTCTGCATAGGGATTTTGATTATTAGCCATAATGTCGTAACCATCCAATGTAGACTCACCACAAGCTAGTAGGTTGTGAAACGATAGTGTATGCTCCTGTAGAAGCCACAAGTCCGTATGATATCAACCTTGTTTTGAGAAAAACATGTTTTATTCGCGATGTCATGGAGAAGTACTACACTACCCACAATCCTAAAGTGTAACAGCGACGTCTCTGATTGGTGGAGCTCGCTGTTACCATGGAAATGTTTACCGCACCCGCGAACGTCTTGTCAGCTAACGTTAACGTTAGCTACTAACGTAACCTAGCTAGCTGCTTATCCTATGCAGCTGGAACGAATCACTGTACCATGTCGATGACAACACTTTACACTATACTATATGAAACACTATGTATACACACACAAAACAACAACAATATCAACACTATACTATTGACAAATTCAAGAAGAAGCGCGCTAAACTATCGTTAGTTTGGAAGTTTTTGGAAAAGTATCATTCGCAATGGTTTATGGGATGAGTAGTTCCTTCACTTCATAAAATAATTATGTACACAGTCTTGTACCTTTGCCTTTTCTTCCGTTTTCCGATCTTTTTTTTGCTCAGAATCAAATGTTTTATGGTCACGATTCATCGTCTAGCTGGTTGGCTTGGTTCCAGCCTTAAAACTCTTTATATAAGGATTTTCTGAAATGTCTATGGAGTAAATGAATGGGAAATTTACTTCCGGAACCAGAGCAGTAAAAAAAGTGGGCGGTCACTGTTGCGCTCTATTGAAATCCATACAAATATATTTGTTCGATTCAGTGGAAGGGGAACTCTGGGATACATACTGCCTATAAAATGTGCCAGGAAAAATAAAACTTCATTGCAGGTTTTACAGACTGTTTTGATGTAGCTGTAGTCGGGGGACGAGCCTCCATCATACCTGCAGTAGACAGCATTGCCTGGCCAATATCCTATTCTTAATAAAAAAAGCCAATATTGACTTGATGTATCTGAAAACCAATATATCAGCCTAACCCGAGTATGTACGTCTAAAAGAGGAGGCAGAGACGCTGGAGTACATCCGATTCATTCTCTCCAATAATGCTGCGTATTCTCTTTGTTTGCTGTGTCTTCGCTGAACTTTCCATTTCTGTGTCTTCTGACTTCTTCTCTGCTGGATGAAGTTTCTGATGTAACCGGTGCCGATGTGTCGACAGCAGTCCTAATCTCCTCCATTGGCATCACAAACAAATTCGCCACCGTGAGGGCCACACATAACAAGCTCTGATCCTCCAAGAAGTACCCTTTAGACCACATCACCATGACTATTAGGCACGCAAGGGGGCCCCGAAAACAAGCTTTGATTGGTTTACTGTCAGCAGAACTGCAAGCATTACCGTAACATTTCTTTTTTGTCGCGTCTCCTCTTTTGTAATCGGCTTCACAGCTTAGTCAAAATCCCCCGTGCAGGATTTGTGCCACAATGAGCAAGAGGTATTTAACGAACAGTATTGAGGTATTGTTCATCTTCAGTATGTGAGACCCGGAAGAGAGTCCAGGACCTTGGCTGTTACTGACACCGTTACTGTTTGCCTTCCTGAGAGCAGGTCTCACCTGGACACGTCAGCGGAGCTTCGATTCTCCTTGGGGCTCTCTGGCTGAAACCCAGTCGGACCACTACAGGTCAGCCAAGGTCATCCGCCGGCCAAGGAGAGGTCGAATGGGCCTGCATGAAACCAAGGTGAAACACGAGGTCTTCTCTCTCTACCTTCTACTACTACTACTACTAGTACTACTACTACATTGGAGAGTCTCAATCATGGTGTTTCTCTCTCTAGGCTAAATCACTCGGGGAGCATGAGTGGCGCTCGCAGCAGCTCGGGGTCCTGGGCGGTCACCCTTTCGAGAGCGACACGGAGATGTCGGACATCGACGACGACGACCGGGAGACGCTGTTCAGCTCCATGGACCTGCTGTCGCCCGGCGGTCACTCCGACGCACAGACCCTGGCCATGATGCTGCAGGAGCAACTCGACGCCATCAACAAGGAGATACGGTACCTGACGCACGTACATTCAATGCAGCTAGGACTTAACTTACTTTTACATTTTACTCCAAATCCTACTATTGCCCTTTTTTTTTCAGATTTCTTAAAGAAATGTTATTGATTTTGCTGTGATATGTACTTCCTCTCATAGATCAGGCCATGTTTCAAAGTGCTTTCCCTAGTTTCCTGCCCCTAACCCTGGAGAAAAAAAGCTTCCAGGAGATGTGATCTGCCACTTGCTTGTTAATGCTGTAATTATCTCGTGCTAATAGGTATTTATAACCCCAAGCGCAAATAGTTAGTACTTTCTTTCGAGGGGTTGGAAGTGTGCCTTTTGCTCATCTTGGTTAATTTACAGCACTATCAATAAAGACAGTGCCACGTTTCTTTCAGGTGAAGTGCAAGTGCTTACTGTAGAATTAAAGATGGCGATCACGAGCTCTCATCTAATCAGCAACTTAGACCCTGCGTGTGAGCTGACTTGTAGCCGTGACCTGGAATTAGTCGGCCTTATGAGGGTTTAAGCACAATTTGTTCTGCAAATCTGAAGAAATCCATCTCAAATTACGACAGGAAAAAAAAACTGAATAGGAGTTTAAGGCAAAAAACACATTAATACTATTATGTTTCCTTAGCTTGCCTCCTGACTCATCTGAGAGATGCAACGCTTTCCAGCAAATGTGTTTATTGTTTTTCCCTTCCTCCTCCCCCGTCCTCCTCCTCCTCCTCCTCCTCCTCCTCCTCCCCCTCCTCCTCAGGCTGATCCAAGAGGAGAAGGAGTCGACGGAGCTGCGGGCGGAGGAGATCGAGAACCGGGTGGCCAGCGTTAGCCTCGAGGGCCTCAACCTGGCCCGCATGCACCACCACGGAGCCTCCATCACTGCCTCGGCCACCGCCTCCTCCCTGACCTCCTCCTCCCCGCCCAGCGGACACTCCACCCCCAAACTGGACCCCCGCAGCCCGGCCCGCGACATGGAGCGCATGGGGATCATGACACTGGTACGTTACTGCGCTGGCCTCAGACATCTTCTATCCCACTGCTACCTCCATCGTACTACAACTACACACACACAAACACATGTACACATCCATAGCCATAAGTACATTGGTAGAAGAGCAGTTCAGTACTGCATCTACACTGCAAAAATATCCATCTTAAATCTTAATCTTATTTTACTTAACACAGTTGGGGGAAGAACTGCCAATGGGGCGAGATCATCTCACTTGTTTCCAATACAAATCAACATGTTTCAAGATATTGACACTCACTTTTTGAAGCAATTCTTTACAAGCTTTATCAGGTTTTCCTCCAGGAGACTAAACCTGACTAGACAGCGGACAAGTGACCTTAAATGACCTCTGAATAAGGATCTAAAACTACGATGAAAGCGAGGGCAGCCACTTCTAAAAGCGATTGGCTTTTTCTCTCAGCAGGGTTTCGACGGGGTCTGCAGTACTGTGATTGATAGTGTGAAATGTCTATTAGACTTGCATCGCAGAGCAGCGTTAGATCAAAGTCTAAGCGTGTGTGTGTGTGTGTGTGTGTGTGTGTGTTTATATCCAGTATTTACCCCAGAGCAAAAGTAGATAAGTAGTGAGAGATTTATTGTACCTACAAATTCCTGAACACTGCATGTCAGGTCAGCTTGTGCCCTGGTCTGTCGGTGGAGTAAACATTACTCGGGGGTGGTGGGGGGGGGTGAAGAAATGCCGGCTAGTGCAGCTGGTTTCGTGCAGCAAGATCTAAACAAGCATACGTTGAAAAGTCATCCATTTTTAAAGACTTGCCGGATTAATTTAGCTAGAAACGCCTGACAGCATCTATCTTCCTCTGTCACCTGTCACTGTGCAGCCGGATTGTCAACACGGCGGCTTACAGCTTCAGCTCTGAATAGACAGTAATGTATTCCACCAGCTCTCTCTCTCTCTCTCTCGCTCTCGCTCTCGCTCTCGCTCTCTCTCTCTCTCAGTACATTGACCTGGGGCTCGAACGCTCGAACACTCCAGATCAAGGAGATTTTTTTTTTCTCCTCCAAATACTGAGCTAAAAATATCCAAAGATTATTCCCCGGCGTTCCACCAGGACAAGGCGGGCCCTCGGTGTGTAAATGCCTCCTATATCCAGGGGCTTTTAAAGGAATACGTCTTTGATTTTATCGATCATTTTATCGATCAATGACTCGCGGTGCCTTGAATTATTTTGTTTACCAATCCCTCTCTGTCCCTCGCTATTGATCTTTGGTCTTCTGGCATCGAGCAGCTAATGGTGTATGATATGTGTATGAAAAAGCCAATAGTCTTTAATGTATGTTGTTGTCTTTTCCCCTCCTCCGCCCACCAGCCCAGTGATCTGAGGAAACACAGGAGAAAGGTACGGCTGCAATTTTGGATATTCTTTTATTAGATTTAAAGCCAGATGTCGCACGGTTGCTATGACGACGCTCCAGACAGACCTGTAGTTTGTTTCCCCGGGGTCACCTCTAACGTCTCCGTTCATTTTGGCCCCGGTCCCCCTCAGATAGCGGCGGTGGACGAGGACGGCCACGAGGACAAGGCCACCATCAAGTGCGAGACGTCCCCCCCCTGCGACGCCGCGGACCGTCCGGATGACACACACACTGCCAGCCTCCTCGCACAACGACGCACGGGGGTAGGTCAGCACATGCGGCGTGGAGTATAACGGTGGACAAACAAACCAGGGCCAGAGAGAGCGCTCTTGTTCGACTTCAACTTACCCGCGTGTGCTTTGGTCCTCAGGATCGCTGCCTCTCTGGAGGCTGAGGCCAGCGCCCTGAGTAGTGTAGCCAGCAGCCAGGACTCCCTCCACAAGCAGCCCAAGAAGAAAGGCATCAAGTCCTCTATCGGAAGGCTGTTCGGCAAGAAGGAGAAAGGCCGGCTGGCACACCTGGCACACAGACAGGTCATGGTAGATCCGCATGGTGGGTACCGCACCGAGTGGTCAACCAATGAACTTCGACCAATATGGACCATTTTCTTAATGAAGCTGCCAAAAGTGGATTTTTTTGTGCCCTTATCCAATATCTTTAAATCAGACCGTTTTCATGCCAACAATTCCTAAAAATGTGTAGCATGTTTTATTCTTGGCAGGGTTGAAAAGCCTCTGGGACACTAAAACCACACACACAATTCAGTACTTTTACCTCTTAGTAAGTATGTGGATCTTACCTTAAAACTACCTGAAGTCTGACAACAAATCAAGAGGTGAATTGCGTGTTGACGTAACAAGTTCAGTAGCAGGTTAATACAGTAGCTCTAGTTATAACATTAGTTTCATATCAGCTGCACTGATGTCTCCCCTGTTTCTCGTCCCTCTTCCAGCGACCGTGATGGACCCAGACATGCTTGGCCAGGACATGGGGGTGGGCAAGCTGGGCACTCAGGCTGAGAAGGACCGCAGGTTGAAAAAGAAGTAAGCTCTCAGCAAAGCGCCACCTCTGGCCACCGGGGGCAGCACTTCACCCTACAGCAGAGCCCTGCCTCCCAGTAGCAGGCACCATTATCCACTACACATATCTGCTGACACACAAGTACATCCGCATCCATACATGGAATACATACACACACAGGCATACACACACATATCCGCATTTAGACGCACCATTGTGTTTTAAATGATCTAGCAGCATGCTTTTCCACGTTTTTCCCCTATACACACCATCTAGTCCAATCTGATGTTTGACACCCACACACAGCGGCTAAGTGTCCACCTCCCATTCCTCCCCTCTCTATGGGAGTCTGGCTGTATGCAACGCCGTAACCCCCACTCCAAAAAAAGAAAAAAGATCTCCTACGCTGAGAAGACGATCGATAGGAAGCAGGGCCTGCTTTGCTATTCAGGAGCACAGATCAGCCTAACTATATTCACGGGCCGAGCCAAAGTCAGACTATTGATCCAGACTGAGAAGCCAATTAATCTCACAAAGCTATTTGGGAGCTGTAGCTGGCTTCCCCAACACCACTCATAGATTACACTCACAGTGGGTGTGTTCTGCTTTACAGGAGAAGGGGAACCCCTCACAAATCTCCTTTCAACAGGATTGTTGTTGAATGTGTGTGTGTGTGTGTGTGTGTGTGTGTGTGTGTGCATTTGCCATGTCCCGGTGCCAAATGATGAATGTCATTTGCTCGAAAGTGCACATTGACTTGTCATGACCAATAACTCTGCCTCCCATGTAGTTGATCCATAGAAGGTATTGTGTATGTTGACAGATGTGTGTTTTTTCTTCACTGCACTGACCTCTCCATAGCCGTGGCCAGGACTCAGACCACACACACCGCCTTGCATCTTGGTGCTTCCACACCGCATGCCATATACGCTGCCTGCATATTTCCATTTCAGCATCTTGGTCAATATACCGCCGTGGTTTTGGTTGCGTTCCGTAATTTCCCTGCGAGGTAACGTCACCGTACGAATGTTCGATGTTGGCTCCTGAGCGCCTGAATGTGATGGCGGCGGGAGTGGGAGGAGTCTTGCTGTGTCTTAGTGCATTTCCTCATTTCCTCTGCTGCACGAGATGTGGTCCGGACTGCCTTGTGGAAGACTACATTTTGTTGACTTGCTACATCTACTGGTCTACAGACGCTCCTGTAAACGAATGTCCACCATTGTGAGATTTGTCTTTGTGTGTGTGTGTGTGTGTGCGCGTGTACGTACCTGTGTGTGTGTGTGTTGTTGTTTTTTTGTTTAGAGCCGTACAGTAATTGCCTATTAACTCATTAACATTTGTGTACTTTTGTCTCCCCGTCGCTCTCTCTCTCTCTCTCTCTCTCTCTCTCTTTTGCTCTCTCGCTCTTTCTCCTCTTGCTTTTCCTCTCCTTCTCCCCCCCTCCCCCACCCCCCCCCCCCCCCTCCCCCACCCCCCCCACCCCATCATCCTCTGACTCTAACAAAGCGGGTAAGTGGTGAGGATGTGTAACTGACCTCCTGGACATTCCCCATTGTCCCAGCCCCTGTCTGTCCATTCTGTCCGTCCACCATCCGTCCCCCCCACCCTCCCCCCCCCCACCTCCCCGACCAAAAAGACCAGTGCCAAAGCTGACGTCTCTATCTATCTCTCTATTTTATCTCTCTATCCTTCATGGCTGTTAACGATCCCCATTGCCGTTCTTTCTTTTTCATTTACCATTTGGAAACCGTTTCTCCCCCCTTCTTACAGTTTCAATGGCCGCTGCATCCATGGCTGGACAGAGAATGTGCCGCCGCTTAACCGGGGCCAAATCTTTACACCCGGAATGTCCTTCCTCTCCTCGTGTGTGTCTCTCTTCTCTATTTGTGTGTGAAATAACCAGCTGCTGATGTCTGGTTATGGGAACGTCAACTCTTGTTCTTTTCGTTTTGTATGATTTGTCATAACCGTTTTCCTTACTTCCCTCCCCCAGCTATGTTCAGTGGATGTATCTCTCCATGCATTAGACCTGACCTGAACATAAACATGATCTATCCCCATATGTGCTGTGTAGATAAAGACGGTGAATGTAAACGGTTGTGTGTTCACATCTCCTCTGTCACCTGTAGGCTTTGTTACGCCATGTGTGCTGTGTTTAAGAGCCCTTTCACTGTACTGAGGCCTTCAACGCTCCGAGCGCTACACGTATCATGTTTATTACGAAGCCTACTCTTTCCATTTGTCAAGTTCTTTGGCAACATAAAACACTCAGGGAATGGGATGTGGATTCAGATTTTTTTATGAAACGTAAATAGAGTGTGTGTGTGTGTGTGTGTGTGTGTGTGCGCTGCCTCTCTTTATCGCTCATAAACACACAGCAAGTTGCGAGCCTCCGTTTTTAGGCTGTTCCATCACGCCTCCGTCTCTCGCCCAGTCGACCACAAAACTAGTGTGGGAGGACTCGGCATAATACAACACAGCTCTGCGCATGACCAGACCGCTCCCCCGCTCAATAAAGTGCAATTTACAATCGCGTTGAGTAGTGCACAGCTCTCAAAAGAGACGCTCGACAAAAAACTGGTTTCTGTATCCCAGCCTTCTCGGGTCGCCCCTCAGCACCTGCTACACAAAAACCCATGGAGCGCAGCCCGGAAAATGTGAAAAGTTCCGGCTAAAAATAACCACATGATTCAAATAACTGCATCGACGGAAGTATGAGAGATAAAAATAGTACAGTCAGTATCTTTCTCAGCACAATACAATTTTGAGTCACTGTAAAAAGGGATGAGTTGGGGCGATCATGCTTGGACTAGCAAAGCAAGGGCAGGCTTCGGTGAGCATGTAGCCCAGTGCCTTCCGTGTGTGTGTGTGTGTGTGTGTCTGTGTGTCTGTGTGTGTGTGTGTCTGTGTGTCTGTGTGTCTGTGTGTGTTGTATTTCTACACTTATGAGGACTAAGCGCAGCTGCTAGGCTTCTGACTGGATCCAATAGGAGAGAGCTATCAGAGCCCCAATATTATGGGACAATCTCCCAGTCAACATTATTATTATCATTGTTATTGTAGGACAGAAAGATGAGGAACGTCATCCAAAGGGTTCAGTTTAGGGGGGATGTTAGGTTTAGGTCAGGGTACAGGATGAAGTAATAATCATTTCATTTTCATATAAATAAATGTCTGTTTTTCTCTCTATCACTGATTGATATAACACAGTGATTCAACCTCTAGCCAGTTCATGAAAGCTTTTACATTTACCGTTCTAAACACTCAGGTGTCAGGTAGGCCTTTCCTGGGAAAAAAAACCTTTTGGCGTACAGGAAGTGTTTTATGTTTCTGGCAGCAGCAGCAGCGGTTTGTTTGGAATAAATAGAAGAAGAACTGGGTAGTTAGCATGAGCAGAGATAGCCGCCGTGGCTGAATAGACAAAGAAAAGAGCGCCACCTACAGAAACTCAAACTTTATCAACAGAACATCCAAGGAGAAAGACGTCACAGTAATGGGACACACTGTTTGATTGACAGGTGATCTCTGGGAAGTGCAGAAACACCAGAGATAAACTAAAAAAAACATGCCTCTCCCGGATTACAACTTTAAAGTAAGGTGTGTAGTGGTGAGGGTTGAGGTTGGAGGTTAGGGCTTAGTCAGAGAAGGTCCTCACAAGTGCAGTAATACAAATATATAAATGTGTGTGTGTGTGTGTGTGTGTGTGTGTGTGTGCTCGTGCTCCTTTCTCTGGCAGCAGAGAGATGAATGATAAAATGTTGCCCTTTCCAAAGCTCTTGGTGTTCAGGCTGGACTGGAGGAGATAAAGTATGTATGAATACACTCCCTCTCATGTGCACACATAGTCCCTTCCACACTCACGCCGACCCACACCGACACAATACCGCTATTGGAAAAGCAGCGTGCCTGTGTGAGGATGTGAGCGGGTGTAAGAGGATGTGCTGTTTATATAAGCAATGAGCAAATGTCTGCAGATCCTTTTAGCGCACGGCGTTGGTGTGTTAACATGCCGTCTTCCTTCTGTCCCCGCCCTCAGACACGAGCTGTTGGAGGAGGCCAGGAGAAAGGGCTTACCCTTCGCCCAGTGGGACGGCCCCACCGGTTGTAGCCTGGCTGGAGGTAGGCAAGTTCAGTCAGTCACGCCGTTTTCACAGGAATTAAAATGTGCAAAATGTAGAAACACAGATAGACAGCTTGTATTCAGAGGATTAGCAGCAACAGATATTAATAAATAAAGTTAGAGAGTGTTATGTAGTTTTGCAGACAGCCATGTTGGACTGATGCAGGCCAATGCATGAACTGGAAAGAAGTGCAGGCATATTCCCAACCACGCTGGTTATGTTAGCAAGCACAGAGAAGTCAGTTTTTAACCCAACACATGTAAAGGGCAGACGTTCATATTAAATGGGTAACTGTAGCATGGAAAACATCTTACTGCCTTCACTTTTGCCAAACTCAGACAGCCCCGCAGCGGTTATGGGTACAACAAACATGACGTCAAGCAGTACTTGCTATTACTGGTTAGGATCAGCAGTTCAATCAAAGAGAGGTGGACAGGAATATTCTGTTAACTGGTTTGTTCATGGAGATGGGGATACAGGAATAGTCAACCTTGGTGATGTTAACTATCAGCTAGCTCCTCTTTTACTAGAACGCAAACTAAACGTAATCAAAACACGGTGTGTGGGTTGACACCATTACTACAAACTACAAACAGGCGTTAATCATGCCCATTATCACAGTAGTAAGAGTTGAGATTCTAACAGCATGGGTTGAGCGTCATCATGCATTATGTCGGCCAGTCATTAGTGTTCCCCTCTGAGAACGTACTGAGAAGGTGTCAGTCTCCTGTGTGGCTGAATGCATCCTCTGCAGCACCTCTGCCCTCGTCAAATAAGCCTTTTGATGGGTTTGATTATGCTCGGGTCCATTATGAGTGATTTCATCAGCTATCGCTCCAGTCCCAGTAATCAAGCGTAAGTAATACTTTCTTTTTGCCCCTCAGTGAATCACTGCGGTGAATCACTCTCCGTCTGCGGCTGATATTTTCAGAATAACTGAAAACATTGGGATGTTTGTTTAGGTAGGAAGATTCATGAAAGTGGACTGAAGGAAATGGGGGGAAAAGTCACATTATACATACAGTACTGCCCCCTACTGACCAGTGGATGACCTGCATCCAACCCGACACAATATGGACACCCCCTCCCCTATCCCCAGATCGCACTGTTTCAGTAAGAATATGCATTTTTAGGGCCAATACCAATATTTTTCAATTTCAGCTGCTAATAACTGATATTTTGTGCTGATTTTTTACATTTGACCGCTTTCATGCTGAAAAATCCCCCAAATTACAGGTATTTGTGTGGAATCCAATCAAAATGATCATCATATTTGAGATGGATTACACTGACAGCACCGATATCAAAATATCGGCCTGATATATCAGTCTAACCCCAGTTTCAGTCTCACGCTCCTCCGTCTCCTCCTCCTCTGTGTGGTGTAGCTGTGGTTGGGGATGCCGGCGTGGTACGTGGCGGCGTGCCGCGCCAACGTGAAGAGCGGCGCCATCATGTCGGCTCTGTCTGACACCGAAATCCAGAGGGAGATCGGCATCAGCAACCCCCTACACCGGCTCAAGCTTCGCCTGGCCATCCAGGAAATGGTCTCCCTCACCAGCCCCTCGGCCCCGCCCACCTCCAGAACCGTGAGTTGTTACCGACACACACACATACATACACACAACATTTCTCGGAGGCAGAGCTGCTCTGGAGGCGGATATGTTTGTATAACAATCTCTCACATGCACCGCCTACACAAATACACCCACCCCCCCCACGCAAATGGGTGACAAGAACAAGCGAGTGATTAGCAAGCCGAGTATCTCCGACGTCCTCACACCCGTACAGCGGTGTTATATCCCACGTGATTAGTGGCTAAGTGAATATTCCAGTGGGAGTCGGTGATGTCTGCTTGTAAAACACCGCCGTAGTAATCTACCCCACCGGCTCCGTTACACCACAGTTGCTTTCTCAGCTCCCCCGTTGTCATGGTAATCGCATATGGCCTGCAAAGGGAGCCTGCTGTTCCTTGATGACAGTGGCTGTTCACACTACAGAGCACCGACATGCTTTCTATAGCGGGGGATGACACACACAGACATCTACGTACCGTTTAACACAGACGCATGCAGGATAGTAAACTCTGAAATGAACCTGACCATGAAAGTTCATTGCCGTTGAGTTTTTTTTCCACACACTCCTAGGCCCCCTTACACTTCCTTCGTCCTTTGTCTCGTTGTAAAATGGCTCTCCCCCCCCCCAGTCCTCTTTTACCCCGACTCTCTCTCCTCCACCACTTTGCTCTACTTCCACACCTCATGAAACTTTCATTACGGGCTCATGCGACTCCGCGGGGCCCCCGCCGCAAACCCCCGACTGTGACAGGGTTCTCCGCCTGGTGTCGCACTTAAAACCCCCCGTGCACTTAACACCCGGGGGTTAATTGACCTTGTAAATACGGTGGGAGGCGTATGCCAAGCAGAAAATTGATGAGGGAAAAAGGGCCAGCAATTTTTACCTGCGCTATTACATCCACCACCCTCTGTCTCCCTGTATGCCGCGGTCACACGGCGAGGGAGTGGCTCGCCCCGTCTGCAGGACTGCGCCTTTAACGGAGATTAAGTGGACCAACGCTACAGCGGCTACGGCTGCGCCTCGGACTCTGCTCTTATCTAGGTCATGACAGCCTGACCCTCTGCTGGGACTGCAGAACAATCACCGCTGCTAAAATTAGACACCGATGCATCCACACGGAAACCAGTGGACTAAGCATCAGTGAAGGTGGTGCTTGTTCCACTGTTTTTATTAGAGCTGGATGGAGAGGGATAGGTGATATGGGGGGTTATGTGTCCTGTTCATGTTATTACTAATTGAATGCATCTTTCTCGTCCTGCATGGCAGATGTACTTGTTGTACTTGTTTGTATCTCTGTGTGACCTGTTTTGTACCTGTACACCAAATGTGGGACGTTCTGTGCTGTGGTGTGTTTGTGTTCTCTGCATATGCCCTTTGACCCCAGGGGGGGTTGGGGCCAGCTCATCATCTGACTGTGATGCTATAACACTATTGGCTTACAGTGGTGCTGCTCTTCTTCTTTAACACTGCTTGCCCCTCCTACTGGACCTCTGCTATCAATCTTGCTGCTGCTCTGTCTCGTGGGCTTCGCCCCTCGTAGCCGTCAGGCAATGTATGGTTGACCCATGAGGAGATGGAGACCCTGGCGGCCCCCTCCTCCAAAACGGTCAGTCCCCTTGTTTCCTTTACCGTCACCCTTTTCTGTCGTGTGTGTGTGTGTGTGTGTGAAAGTGGAAGTGGGAGAGAGAGAGAGTACGCAAGTCTGTAGTGATTTGTAGTTCTGTACCATACGTGGTACGGTGCATCAGATAGGGTGAACAATGTGGTGACAGCAGTGACTGATGGAGACTGCATGCCTCAATTGATCCAACCCGCTCACTTCATCTTTAGAGGGGAAGGATAGTGTAATCACCTGATTCCTATGATGATGCTGAAAACCGTCTCCAACACAAGTCCACAATTTCCCATCAGTTCTCCATTGGATCACTTTTGAGAAGATCTTGGCATGCGGCAGGCATCCTTGTCGTTCTGTTCCACTTGCGGTTTTATAATAGACGAGATTGTCATTAGTGATGATGCCACTCCATCAGAAAGGAAATGCATGATGAAGGATGAAGGTAATCTTTGCGATCATAATTAGAAATTGCCCTCTAATAGATAACAAATTAAAACTATATCGGCAAGTGCATGTCACAGCAGTAGCCTCAATAGACCAGAATGCAATGCAGCCATAAGACATGTTGTGTTTTGAGGTTCTCGACTGGAAAAGCTCTCTCTCTTACTATCTCTATCCCTATCGCTCTCTCTAGTTATAACTCACCGTTGAATGCAACAAGTTCACACCTTGTCGAAACGCATTCTGGGAAATGTAGGAAATCACTAACTAAAGTGAGAAGTAGACGAGACAGGTTGAGAGAAAGTGGACACACTAAAAAAGTAAATTGCAACACTGTCACAAAATAACATGATACAACCTATTACACATGTAACAGTAGATACATCAGGGTAACACAAGGTATCTTTTGTTCAGCTTCTCTCTGAGCCTTCATCCAAACAACATTGGTCTCAGGGACTATAAAGCTAATAGCCAATCCTGGACCGTTTTTGGGGGATAGCAAGTACTGATGGGATCTGGAATAAGGCCCCTGATTGGTGGCTGAGTAGGCCGTAGTCCTTTAGTAGCCAATCTCCAAGCCAAATGCAATCTGCCAGGCCAGAACTGAGGGGATAACACACACCCCTGGAGACCCATTCACATACCGAATGGGGTGAGCTTTCTTTCCTTCCTAAGCAGGTCTTGAGTACCTGATACTAATCTGGATTTAAAAGCTAGCTTGCTGTTAGTGCAGAATAGTTCATCACGTTTGGCACTGAGAGCAGGAACTTTCCTCCCTCTCCATCGCACTCCAGCCCTGCATCATATACGGATCTGTTCCAAGCACAGGACCCATCCACAGTACTGATTGGGCGGTTAACCCATACAATAAGTTTGAGATCTACAATATGATGAAATACAAATCAAGTTGTTATATTGATAGTTGTTATCCTTGCAGTGTATTTGGTAACTTTATCCTAAATGTGCAGGCAGGCCAAAGACTTTTTGTCACCTAAGATCTGCAGGATCCGACTTGAGAGAGACTTCATTCCACGTGGATCCTGATGAAGAAATTCATTGATTTTCCAGGTCCATGTGGGAAAGGTTTTTTCTGTGTTGGACTGTGAAAGACTGATACATCATGTTATCATTTGGGTTTAGCGAGGAGACCTGTAGGATGTGATGGACAATTGGATTACTATTTTTCTGTCTCACATGCATGTTGTTTTCTTCTCTTTGCCTTTCAAACAGAAGTCAGACTCTGAGGAGGGAAGCTGGGCACAGGTGAGGGGACACCCTGCACTCCTGTTTACTAGTTCAGTATCTTATGAGCCAACCTGAAAATCTACTCGATACAAGCGTTGAGTGTTCAGAGTCAGCTGTTTGAGATCGTGCTCCCGACCGTGCTCTCGTGTTATCTCTCGTCAGACTCTAGCCTATGGTGACATGAACCACGAGTGGATAGGGAATGAGTGGCTGCCCAGTCTAGGACTACCTCAGTACCGCAGCTACTTCATGGAGTGCCTGGTGGACGCCCGCATGCTGGACCACCTCACAAAGAAGGACCTAAGGGTGCACCTCAAAATGGTGGACAGCTTCCACAGGTACTGGAGTCACCTCACCTGCCTCAGGGTGATGCACAATGAATATAAAGGAAAACACTGCTACATACTGTGCAGAGCGGTTATTCGCCACGCTTAGCAGGCGGAGGGAGAAAGCAAACTGTTTTTCTGCTCATTTGATGGTGTGTGTGTGTGTGCGCGTGTGTGCGTGTCGGTGTGTGTGTGATCTCGACACACCAGAACAAGTTTACAGTATGGAATCATGTGTCTGAAGAAGCTCAACTATGACAGGAAGGAGCTGGAGAGACGCAGGGAGCACAGCCAGCATGAAATGAGAGGCACGTATACCCAGTAGCACCACTGTTGTCATTTAGTGACACAAACATGTTTACTCTCTTGCTGGAGAAGCGTAAGAATAAGGTGTGCTTTCTACTTGTGTGTGCAGACGTGCTGGTGTGGAGCAACGAGCGCGGTGATCCGCTGGATCCAGAGCATCGGCCTGAGAGACTACGCCAACATCCTATTGGAGAGCGGCGTGCACGGAGCCCTGGTAGCCCTGGATGACAACTTTGACTACAGCAGCCTGGCGCTGCTCCTCCAGATCCCCAACCAAAACACTCAGGTGCTGCAGCGACGCTCTCGGTCATCAGACTATGAGGCCCGTGTTAATCTGTTTTTTGTAGCAACTGAGAACGGTAGATAGCAAGATAACTAGAGCAATCAGAACTAGAATTAGACAGATATATTGGTTTCTCACTTCAACCAGTCACCATCATCCACCTCTGATGTAATATGATGCAGTTTTTCATGATTATTTGGGATTTTTGGCCTAAAAATAGTCAAAGTCTCTCGGCAGCTTCAATCTTGGTATCTGCCTTCAAAACCCTCATCTCTGTCCAACTCTGATCAGAACATACAGATTTGCCGACTGTCTTTCCCTGTTTTTTTTTTACTGCTCATCTCTTCCTTATTTGCCACACAAATAATATAATGTGTCAGCTGCCTCGATTTTATTGTGCAGCTAAAAATAGCTGACCTTGTGATACATCTGAACAAATTGTATTTTTTTTCCCCCCCCAGGCACGTCAGATTCTGGAGCGAGAGTATAATAATCTGCTGGCGCTGGGCACCGAGAGGCGGCTGGATGAGGTGAGCAGCACCCGTCACCCAAAGCACTGACCTCGGTGTATTAGATGCAGGGGGAGCTCGTACAAATAAAAGTTTACTAGTTTACTAGTCTGATGTACATAAAAAATGGAAAGTGATGTACTCACATTTAGTTTGTGCTATTTCGATCAAAGATTGTGTATTCCCATTCTAAAACAACTTTGCCGTTGCTAGTTAGTGCATCTGACCAAAGCGTGACCCAGATCTCCAAAAACTAAAATGTTGCCAACATGTTTTCCAAGGAAGGCATTGAACATCCACACGTCCACAGCTCTTTCAATCTCCCCTTTTGAATTAAAAGCTACTATATCTGGATCAAACAGCGCCGTATTAATAGCGATTTATTTATCCTAGCAGGGTAAAAACACCCGTAAGAGGTGCCAGACAGAATGAAGATATTAATGCTAAGACAGGTGACATTTTGAGTGCAGTGCTCTTCACACAGAAGACATTATTTGTCTTTATCCTACCAAACATTAACCTGATAGCTTAAAGGAATATACAGACCTTCTTTCTTTCTTTTTATTTTTCCGTCCGAACCAAACTGAATCATGTCTGCCCGTCCATCAAGTGTGACGACAAAGACTTCCGGGGTCCATCGTGGAGGAGGCAGTTCCCGCCCCGGGACGTCCACGGCATCAGTATGATGCCCGGGATCGGCAGAGACGCTCCCCGCTGGCTTCCGCCTCACCACAACCTCCGGTCACTCCCGGAGACTGCCCCCCGAGGGTAAGAGCCTACCTCTGCACCTCATTTCTCAGGCATCACACAGTAGTAGTATAACTGCAGGTCAAACACACATAAAAGTACTAGCTCGTTTCTTTTCCAGTAGGCCAACCAGGAAATGTGTCCTAGCTGTCATTCAGTCTTTCTTAAAACAAGTGTACAATTCTGCCAGGTGGAGAGAGATAGTTCCACTTGTTTCCAAAGTTGCTTCACTCATTTCAGAAATTGTGGTTTTCAAAGACAGCAGCAAAGTGAAGGTTTAACCCCCGCCGTGTTGCAGAGGGGAAGCATTGCACAAAACCTTTTAAGGGCAGGAGTTGCTGCTCCTGGCTTCTGACCATGTCTCTTGTTTCCTCTGACTGCTGCTCTGCAGTCCTCTATGAGACGCTGGATGACAGTCCTGACGACATGTATTTGGATTGGTTTCAAGGTCAGCTATGCCCCACTGAAGGTTCTGGGCTTGTCGGCCCCGTGTGCCTTATTACACGTCTATATCCCTCCTCGTCACATGGTCTCTGCTACCCACCGTCCTGCTGTACCTCTCCTTTTCTTTGTGGTCTCTCGCCCTCGCCTTTCCTCACTCTTTCTCTCTACTACTCTCTAATCTCTCTGTCCTGAATATCCAACTCCAAGGGTGGCCGTTTTTTGTTTTTGCCCAGTTGTGAAATAGTCGGGGTCTAGTCACCCCGGTGGTAAACGCTAGGGGGGTCGAGTTACGGATTAGGACCCATGCTTACCTCCTGTGGAGGGGTCTGCTGGCGCAACCCTTGAAGTTACAGTAAATAAGCGGCGAAACAAAGATGGATGTGAGTGCTATGTAAGTTGCCCTGCATCAGGAGGTTTACATAGGTGACCGGTATGTCATAGAGGCTCTAACCACTCATACTGACAGTTTGTGTCACTCCTCATCCCTCTGCTGTTAAAAGAGGACACTGGTCGAAATGGGCTTTCTCTAAAGGGATGCGGAGTGTATTGGCACTTGTGTAATCCCCATCGGGGTGGACACAAGTTGTGATACATGAGTGGAGGGACATCCGACGGCATCGATTTTGACCAGTGTTCTCCTCTAACAAGGTTTTCCCAGTGAAACGGAAACAGCCTTTTTCGTATGCCTTGTTGCTGGTGTTATCCACTCAAAACTCAACTTCCTTTGAGTGCGTGATCTAAGGCGACACTACAAGTAATCCCAGTTGTGTGTGTGTGTGTGAGAGATATATGTGTGTTTTACCTGTATAGCTAACTAAGTCTGTTTTCTTGTTTGCGGGGAGATCTAATCCTGTGTCACTTATTTTGGGTGAATGTTTCCTCCTCACTCTGGGGGCCCGTCTGATATGGAGGCCTTGTAGTCTGACTGAAGGCTCTTTTCTCGCTGTCTCCCCCTGCAGTCGGACCCTCAGCGGTGCAGCGTCTGGACAGCTCCACGGTGAGAACCTACTCCTGCTGAGGAGGGAAGAGATGGACCTCAAACTGTACGCTGTATGTGCCACACACAGTATCTCTCTCGCACAGACACACACACACACACACACGGAGGACCGCTTTCTTCCCGAAGCACCTAAAGCGGATCAAAAGGGAAGAGGGGGCGAATTGTTTCCCCCAGATAAGTATGCTTGTCTCAGCGGCTTGGCGGGCGTCTGCGGTGTTTTTGCCAGATAGCCGCGATAAGGTGATAGGAGAAGGCAGGGCCGGCAGCACGCCACGGCCTCATACCTGGTGTCGCCCCTTTAATGTCGATCCAGAAAGATGACTCAGTAGTGGACTGTCTTTCAATCCAGGCTTTAGGAATCAGCTTCAGATAGATGAGGTGTGCAGTGCAGAGAGATTACTAGACAGAGTTCATTCAAAAGGAGGCCTCGTCTAGACCAGGGACTCTAATCTGTTGTTTTTTTCAAATCAAGGTAAAAGTGCAGAGCTACTCCTGCAACTGACCTGAAAGCTGCATTCACACAGTGCATGCCAAGTGACAAATTCCAGTCTTCGGATGATATCTGATAGTTTGGTGAGGCTGTCCACAAACCTTTACATGTTCAGAGGCACGCTGAAACTCGGCTGCAGAAAATGTGAAGTGGGCTACCTTACAGCAGCTGAAAGTGTTGCTTTGCTTAGTTCCAAAGTATCTAAGTAAATTTCCAGAAGAACTGAGACTTGCTCCCACAATAACTACTTTTAAGTCCAGACTAAAAACATTTCTGTTCACCACCGCTTTCTGGTGAACTGTAAACTTGCACTACGACTTTCATTCCTTTTGCACTGTGATTTAAAAAATAAAATAAAATTTAAATGTCTTTTAATGCCTCATGTAAAGCTCTTTGAACTGCCTTCTGTATGAAAGGTGCTGTACAAATAAACTTGCCTTGCCTTAGCAATACATAAGCAATACTTGCAGTAAGCTAGCCCACTTCACATTTTCTTCAGAACTTCTTTACTTTCTAGTTAATAAATACAATTTTCAAATTTCAAGTAAAGCTAGTGTTATAATGTTCAAATTGTTAATAACTTTGCTAACGCCACGACCTACAGTAGATCTGAAATCAACACATTTAAACACTACTCATTTTTGACATTGATTAAAACAATGTTGGTTGCAGGCAATTGGCTCATAGACATTTGAGAATCAATGGGAAAAAATAAGGTTGTGAACTATTCTTCATCCTCCCCTAACTGCATTTCCCATGTTTAGATTATGGGATGGGCCCTATATATGTTGTTACACAACGTGTTAAATTGCAAACTGGTTTCCTCCCACGTGGTTTTAGCAATAATATTTGTTCCCGATTAGGCTTTGAAGCTCCTCTCGGTACAAGCGGGTACCAGCTATCTGCAAGCGTTGCCTCTTCCCCACAGGAAACACTAACATGGAAGATGTTAAGTTTCAAATTAGCATTGATGTAGCTAACGTTTTTGTCTATCTCGTTGAGCTGCAGCCAAACTCCCCCGACAGCACATTTGTCATGTTATTTATGTGTTCATCCTGCGTGGCAATGCTACTGTGTTGCCAGGGGTTTGAAGAGAAACTGACACTCTGACCCAGAATGACTTGCAATGAGTGCAACAGTGGATCAACAAAAATACAAGCAACCAACAATAAGGAGGTCAAGGGTCAGAGCCACAGCACCCACACAATGTTCCTGTAATCGTAGGATGATCAGAGTTAGGAAAATAAATCAAATCAGAGCTAAGCAGAGAGATGGAAGAGATATTTTGAGAGCAGAGGGGATGTGATTCAGTGGGTAGAAGGTAATGTGAGTTACATCTACATAACCGTGATTTAGTTTCCCAAGAATTTGCTCATCCCGTGGAGCGCCCTACAGGCTGTTTCTGAGGCTTTCATCAGCTTTTCATACGAGTACACCCACTACCAAAAACGATATTATACAGTGCAAGGTTTCGTGGGGGACCAGGGGTTGAGCTGTTGTACGTGTGCACAGGAAACAAAAATACTGTTGAGCTATTTACTGCACTAGTTATGATTTTAATGCCTTGAGCAGCTTAATTTTTTGTACTGCTGCAGGCAGACACCAATACAAACACCAATATACAGATGTTTTTAAAATGTACGCCACATCAAGCGGTAGAAAAAGATAAATTCAGCCTGTGTATTCATTTCAAATTTCAAGTCAAATATAATACTTGTTGCACTCAAGATAACAGCAATAAAGTTTTTGTCAAACCTGCGCCTTAAAATATCTGTCGCATTCACGCCGTCTCCTTCACAATAAAATACATGATTAGTTAGAATGTCACGTCCGACTCAACGTGCTCTCAAAGATCAGACAGAGAAACACAATTTTAAGGATGTTCGCCTCAAACCTCCGTTACTTCAGCTCTCATATGAGTGTCTCATGTAAAAACTATCAGTCGTATCCACAAATTCTTTAAGAGCACGCACATTTTGAATCAATAAAACCCCAAAACCTTTACATTTGAAATGCTGTGTGACACATACTGGATGCTTCGTTTGATTTTGCTCTTCTGTGAAAATGTGACTTTGTGACTTGTTTGTTTCAATCACAGTGACCTATTGCTGCTTTTACAACACCTACTAGTCGCCAACTAGAGGTGAGATGACTTTGTTCTGTCATCACCACCCACTTGTTCTGTCCCCCCCCAGGTACAGTTTTAAAACGGAGCCTAACCAATGGAGCTGCTGGGTGGGCCAACCTGTCTAAGAACCAACCATTCTGACGACACGCACTGCCAAGAGGCCCCGCCCTCCGCCACACACCCTGCCCCCCCCTAAAACGATGAGCGGGGGCTGGGCGGTCTAGTTAGGGGTCCCTCCCCCCCCACCCCCACCCATCCTCCCCTATAACGTGGGCACCAGATGCCGGTGCTATACTTCCCCGCAGGCCGCCCTGTTGTCGCCATTTCTACCTTTTACATGTACAGTAACTTGTCGATGCATAACGTACTGTGTATTTCTTCTACAGGAGATGTGTAGGTTATCTGTAAATTAATATAAATATGCTGTTTTTTTTAATATACACACACATCTATGTATAAAAAGATATTCAGAGTTTGTGCAAAAAAAACACCCCTGCCTCCTCATTTAGTGGTCCTTAGATCAAAATATGCTGCTCTTTGAACAGTCTCCATATTTCCCCTCCCAGATCATTTTGTACATACGGTTTTATTTTTTCATTGTGCTGCTGCTGACGACGACGACGTGCAGCACCGAGAGGAGACGCCTGCCCTCTAGCGGTGTACAAACCCCCCCACTTTCACCCACCATCCTTTCTTATGGACCCCCCTACTGTCATCAAAAGAGAAAATCTAGGAGGGACGTCGAGAGACATGATAAGCACTTTGATACAACCACATCAACTCAACGGACTATTAGTAGCCAAGGACGCAAACAAAAACAACGACACTTCCTGTCAAGAAGTTGCACAAAAACTTCCTCTCAGAGAACAAAAAAAAAAAAAAAAAAAGCAGGACATCATTTGTAGAATCTGTCACTTTGCTGTACTGTACGTTTTTTGTCAGGCTATACGGTAACACACGGGACACTTACACACTCAGCCAAGCTGGCCTTTCTCCCCCGCCCCCTCCCTCCCTCCCTCCCCCCTGCACTGCACCATGGAGTCCCGCCCTCACACACCAACTAACAGAACAGAGGAAATAACTGAAAGACAGACCGCTTTAGCTCATAGTGTGCGTAGAGTGTATATGACCATGTTGAAGTGAGGTGAATTTAATGACAAAAACCTGTTGCTTGCTGTGACTTACATTGGTGTGACTCTTTGTTTGGGTAACCTACTGTACAGCCCTACCATCTGTCTTTTAGTTATTTCTGATGGACTATTCCAACAAGTCTCTCCCCCCTTTTTGGTTTGTTTTTACATCTTCGATTTGCACGAAGAATGAATCATTTTATTTTGTGTCCATTTTTTTTATTTATTCTTGTACTTTGGTCAAAACTAAGTGGTGAGCAAACAAATTTTCATTGTCAATAAAAAAAAACTACTGTCAGTGAATATGAGTTGGTGTCATTAATAAAGTAAAATATCAAATATTTATTTAAGCACATAGAAAATTAATGTCTCACATTTTTCTATAAATTACATAGTAAAATGTTAGTTGGTCTCATGGAGTTCAACCCAGCTTTATGGGTGTGTTAAGGTCCTGAACACTACTGGTGGAGAAATGTCCACCTAGCTGCCCTATAACCTTTCACAATATTGCACCATTTACACCAAATATACCCCCACCCACACAGCCCCACACCCACACACACAAGATAGGAGTGTTTAGCTAAGGAATAAAAACAACTAGTTTAGTTTGTTGCTCCTCCCTGTGCATGGCGTGAACATGCAGCACCAAGCCTCAGGTTTCTTTTCAGGTCATCCCACTGTGGCAGTCGCAGGTCTCAGGGCCTTTTCCACCTGCCTCTCGATGTCTTTGAACACCTCTGGGTCCTCGATTGTTGGAGTGATCTGTGGAGGGAAGACGGTTTTTATATTTTTAGCTTTTGAAGCCTTCCATATTTCAGATTATCAGGTTTCAGAAACCAAAATGTAAGGCCTTTTATTTCATGCTTCAGGCCAATGTAAAAAAGTAAAATGAAGAAACAAAGCTGACAAAACCAGCCTTATTTCAGACTGAACACCGCTAATGAATGTATAACAGTACAGTATAAGAAAAAGGACACCAGGAAATTAATCATAAAGGGGCGTAATGTCCAATTGTGTTCAGTAAAGCTGAAAAAAAACATGTTTTGCATAGTGTACTACTTTCCTTGTACTGTATTAATCATGATCAGAGACTTGCTTGTATTTTGAGGCTTTTTAGGGTCTTGCAGATACCCTGTATTTACATCTAATCACACTTATATCAGGGTGCAATGATGCTCAGTTTGTCATCCAGTTCTCTCTTGGGGTCTTCAACGCCTGATCAGCTGTAGAGAGATGAAACCCCAACAGGGCCGTCAAGTCTATTAAAGGAGTGCAGGGCCTGCTAATGGACTCTCGTTACTCAGATTCTCAACGGCGTAATGAGCTTTATCGTCTTCTGAGCACATGGGAGGAATAAATCACATGTGCAAACCACTCAGCACTTTTATTCTGCAGTACTGAAGCTCCTACCCTGGCTAAAAAAAACAAAAAACCTCTCCTAGACAAAAGAAAATGGATAAGGGGAGTGACACACGGGAGGGATGGTGCACCTTGTATGGTTTGCCATTGACCAGGCTGGCTAAAGAGGAGCGGGGGATCTTGCCGGAGCGCGTCTTGGGCAGCCCTCTGACGAAAAGCACTTTCCTGAAGGCAGCGACCGGCCCGATGCTCTCTCTCACCAGCTTCACCACCTCACTGACTAACTCCTCCTTGCTCTTCTGCACATCTGAGACACACAGATACACACGTACATAGATGAATTACACAGATGTAGTTTTACACACACACTGGTATCAACACATCAACACTATGTGAATGAAATGGACTAGATTTATATCAATTTTTAACTGAAAATCTAAATTTAATGGTATCAGGAGGATTCAGAAAGCAGAATTTAATGCTTTTTAACACCTTGGAATTTAATTTAAAACCAATTTAACAACCAAAACAAAGTAAAAATCTGTCAAAAACATAGAAAAATAAATTAAATGTTTAGGGAGCAGTGTCCAATTCTATTTATTAAAGCAGACAATGAAAACACATGTCTTACTTTCCAACTTGGCTGACTCATTTAGCTTTAATACTTTTTAAGGACCTGCAGATACCCTGCATTTGTTACATGGCTACACCTTCCAATATTCCTCCTGTAACCAATTACTATTTCAGTTTTAGTAATATTATTACAGTTACCAATCAAATCCGTTGTTACTTTTGTCATGAGCTCTCTAAATATCAGATTGAAGTTGAATTGGATATCAACTCTGTTTGGTTTCCTGATCAGGGAACTATTAGCTATTCTGGGGTGTGAAAGTAAGAGTATGCAGAAACGTAGAGTACCAAACTACTGCTCCTAGGGAGTAATAATTAAAGTACTAATATTACCTTTGAAATGAGTAACAAGTAATCTATTACTTTTTTGAGTGACAAGCCCGACAGTGTAAATGTGATATGTCTGCGTGTGCCCTCACCGTTCCTGAGCACACACAGGGCCAAGGGGATGTGGCCCTTCAGTGCATCCTCTAGACCCACCACAGCACAGTCCACCACCCCGGGGTGCTGCAGCACAGACTGCAACACACACACACACACACACACACACACACACACACACACACACACACTATAATACTGAGAAGAGTTGCGAAAACCTGCTATTTCAGCTGTCATCCTTCTCCTACCTCCTCCAATGCCCCAGCTGACAGCCTATGGCCCGCCACGTTGATGACATCATCAGAGCGCGACATGATATACAGGAAACCCTCCTCGTCCATGAAGCCGGCATCCATTGTGTCATAGTAGCCCTGGTGACAAAACAGGAAGCAAGGATGTCAGCATGATCTTTCCACCTTGGGTTTTAGGAGCATTTCAGTTGAACCTCTTCACTCTAACCACAGACCTTCACACTACCTGCTTCAAGAAACTGGCAATGGGAAAATATACAGTGGTAAGATTAAAAACATTAAAACATTCAACTGCAATTGAAAGATTTTAAGAATATGTGGGCTTAGATGTTTTATAGTTTAAAAATATTTTAGTATTTCCACAGTCAAACAGCAAGTATCTGTGAGGAAACATCTCAACACTAGAGGGCGATCTAACACCATATACTCACTACAGGCTATTTAATGTGGCAAACAAGCCAAATTGAATACAAGTGAACAAAGAATCACATTTGTCAAATTGCAATTCATTTAATTAGTTTATCAGACGAATGCATGTCCAATTGTGAGGGAAAGCCAAACAACATACCGGGAACTTGGTGAAGTAGAGCTCCTTGAACAGATCCTGGTTCTGCCACAGTGACAATGCTGCACCAGGTGGCAAAGGTAGTCTGGGGGGGAAAGGGGGGGTCAGTTTAGTCCTTTAGTCTATATTGAGTTACTTAATGGTGAAATCAACCAAAACAGTTAAAAGGTTTTAACAATCAAATGACAGCCAACATCATCCTCATTAGATGAATAAGAACAAGTAAAAAGAAGAGATTACTAATAGAAAAAGGTTTCAAGATGAGGCTCTACAAGATGATACTGATCCTGGTTGTCAGTCCATCTGACTTTACACAATAAAGCGATAGAGGAGTCTGGCTACAGATATTATTTCACTACACCACAGTTAGTCTAGACAGAGCCAGTCTCTCCTGACCCAACCCCTCCAACCCACCCACCCACACGGGGGTAGGGTAGCTGTGCCTCTGAGTCTGTGTTTATACAGCGGCTACCAGTACTCACCCCTCTCGACCTGAATCTTGACCAAGACGGTCACATTTACCAGGTTTAAACTCAACGCGGCTCTGCATGGACTCATTGTGATACAAACAACCTCATATTATAAACACACCGCTGTTGTTTTTTTGTTGATTGGATTTGTTGATTCGCCAACGTGAACAAAACATGCTGCAGGACATCTCCTCCAATACCGCTCAAGCTGGCAGAAATAAAAAGAATAAATCAAGAGCGGGAAAATGTGCGCGCTTTGGCTGCCTGCGTTTAACTTAACGAGGCTGTCGCGCGCCGTTGAACGCACCCCGTGCAGAAAATCTACTCACTTTGCATCCAAACCAATTCAATTACCCGCTAATGGTTTTTCTCTTGGCGCTTAACATCGCACGCACGTGGAGTTACTGAACAGAGAACAGGGGCTGGCTAGCGGGGGGGGGGATGAGATTGCACATCTTCCTGGTCTGTTTACAACCTGTTGTTATCCCAGGGTGCACTGCATGTGTGGAGTCCTTGGAAATCCCTCTTGTTGGGGGGAGAGTCCGTACAGGCAGTTACAAAGAGCAGGAGAATGGAGTTGGAGAGCGATAACAGATAGGTAACAGGCTGAAAGATAAGGGAGCGCAAAGGGCTAGGGTTGACTGCTGGAGCTTTTGATGAAGCCAACTTTACACCGTCAGCTCTCTCTCACACACACACACACACACACACACTTCTCTAGGCCTGATAACAGAGGATTGAAGTTGAGTCAGATTCAAGCTGTTAAACACTGAATTATTAAGATGAACAGCTGAAAAATTGGATTTTAAATTTGATTAGGATGTGCAAGATGTTTTTATGTCACATTTTAAATCTTATTCTGTGTGTGTGTGTGTGTGGGTGACAGACAATAGGGACTATAAAGCAATGACTAAGCTGCTCACAGGGGTGTGAACGCAACCGCGCGGCTTACCTCACCACAATATTTCCCAGGATTCTCGGCTTCACCTCCCGCATGTTGTCGTCGATCACCGTGACTAGTGGAAAGGGGAAGAGCATACAAATCACGTTGAGGAGGGGGCCATATTTCACCCCGCCTGGCAAGCTGGAGGTGCGAGAAAACAAATACTCTGCAGTGAAATACGAGCGCTTCTTGGCTGCTTCTCTGTTTCTGAGAAAAAGTTCATTAAATATCGATTCATCAGCATTTGACATAACACTCATTACACACTTGTATCCGCTTTCTACTCATCATTTTAATGTACTTATGTCAAAGTCATTTGAGATACAAACAAATACTAACACTTAATTGGGGGCAAACAAACAAGATAACCCGATTAATAGACGTAACCCAGTTAGCAGACAGGGTGGGCGGTGAGTGTCCAGACTCTTACCATTGTAACCTGGAACAGGCTTGCCAGGCCTGGCCTGCAGGGGGCGTGAGTGAGTGCCCCAGACCAATACAGGATGAGGTGATGGGTGAGCCAGTCTCTGAGAGAGAGAGAGAGAGAGAGAGAGAGAGAGAGAGAGAGAGAGAGAGAGAGAGAGAGAGAGAGAGAGAATTCAAATAAGCTTTATTGGCATGAACAAAAACACATTGTTGCCAAAGCATTTTACAGACAATTCAGTCTCTCTCCTGTTCCAGGTAACCGTTTCCACAAACAACCCACAATTAGTCAAATTGCTCACGGCTTTATAAGAGGGACAAACCATTTGAGTCAAAACAAAAAACGTAGGGAGCTCTGGATCGGTGGACCGGCGGTACGGTCCTGCACCAAACGTTGTGGGTCATCCATTTTTCTCAATTCTTCTGCAACGCTCCTCCTGAATGGTGGGCCTCTCAAAAGCAGACAGTTTGTGTGGTGTTGGGTTGCATTGCCCCTGTGAGCAGCATTAACCTACATTATGCACAACTATGACAGCTCCTGTGGGCTCTCCCTGACACTGCTCCACTTACAGCACAGGCTTGCCTGGTCTGACAGTCCTACCAGCCCATCCAGTGAATGAAAAACCAGAACCCAAGCAGCCTCTCTGAGCTGCCTGCAGCAAGACACACAGCAGCCCTAGTTTCAAATCTGAATCTCTGTTTGCTTCATATAAAAACAGCCCTACTTTAACGATCCGTGGGTGTTTTTTCGCTTCTCTTCCCAGTCAATAAGCCCTACTTTAACTCAGCTGGTGTGTTACCTGACGTTGTCGCGCAACAGGTGACAGACAATCATACGCTCTTTCATTGTTCCATCGTATGCTCAGTATCCCCGTTTACAGCTCACTCCTCCAGACAACCACGTTTAAATAAAGGATTGAGAGGTTCGGTTGCTGCTAAACCCAACCGTGCGTTCACACTGCGAGCAACGCGATCAATAAGACATTTCCCTGCAGAGGTGAGCCCCCCAGGGAAACTTGGCCGACGTGCGGGCGATCAACAGGCAAAAGGGGGTCCAACCCAGCACTAGCTAGGTATACCCAAGAGGTGGATACTATCTGGATGGATCTATCTCCCCTCTATCGCTAATACGAGCACAAACAGCAGGCTTCAAAGACATGAGCGGTCACACAGGGTGGCAGGCGTTAGCTGTTGGTTTACAGAGGGATTAAGCTATCAAATGAAAAAGGGGGAGGGGGGGGGTGACTACTCTCCCCAACCACACTGGCCTCTGAACTGGCAACCACTCATGCCTCATTCATCAGCGGCAGATTAGTCACTCCCTGCAGGGTTCAAAGCCCATCACCCTCAGCCGGGACGCAGCTCACCACCACAACGTACATCAGGGGAGATTTTAGTCCCGCCCATCTGGTCAAAGAGCAAGGTGATGAGCAGGTGATGACAGACCTCCTGTTGACCAATCATTCCCTTAGCTTCCTCCCTCAGGTGTGTGACAGCCAGTCAGGTTGGATTGTGTTGCCAATACTCATGACCACTGCATTATCTGACTGGAACGAGAGCAAAGGGGAAAAGTACAACCTGGATTCATGTTGTTCGAAGGTTACTAGGGTTTCTGAAGCCCAATACTGATATTTTTTGGACTGAAGCTGTGGCGAGATGACATTCCATAAAAAAAAGAAACCAAGGCATTCTTATTTTGGGTGCAAAAGTTAGAAAATACCTCATTTTTCTATAGTTTGAGATACAGATGGAGGCACCTATGCTGAAACATGTAAGGCAGCCGTGGAAAAATAAGGGCTTTCATTGAAAAGCTTTTGCAGTGCCCCGACTTCCTTTATTCAAGTACGCTTTTTACTTTGAAAAAAAAAAAAAAAAAAAGATTCACATTGAAGCAAAATCATTTTTCCTCATATGTACACACGAGTCGGCTAGCTAAGGAGAATGGGCTTGCTCCTAATGGTTGACTCTGATGTTTCCCCAAGAACTCCTGCGGTTCCTGCCTCGGCTCAGATGTGTCAGATGTGTGATCACAACACAGGAGTTTGTTGACCACACATCCTCCCTGTTGGTTAGAAAACACCCCCACGGCTCAGAGAAACTCAGGGTTCGCCTTAAAACTCAAAGGTTTCTCACCAACCTGTGTGTTGGTGGAAAACAGGTAAGCAAGGATCAATGACTAGAGAACAGATTCACTCTGCTGTACACGGAAAGCCTTTTGATTACCTGCGAGGAACATTTTTGACAGGGGATCTCTCAAGAGGGTCTTAACATTGACATATTTTACTTTGAAAACCATGTACCTGAATTTATTGGTTTTGAATTCACTTCTTCAAAATTCAAATATGACATTTCAAGTTTTGCAATTTCAAAAACTCAAATTTCACATTTTTGTTTCCAATGTTCACAAATTCAGATCCAAAAATCCAAGTTTCAGATATTGAAAACATGACTGACAGAGCGTAGACTGATAGGCCAGAAGTCGGTTCGATTGCAGTCAGACTCGATTTCCTCCTCCTTTCCTTGGTAGGCCGGATGTTCTATCTGAACATTTTTCAACTTGAAGTTTTAGATCTGAATTTGACCACTTGAATTTGAGCAACCTGAATATAGGTTTTGAATATCTGAAACTTGAATTTTTGGATTTTCAAAGTAAAATATTTAAATGTTATGAATTCAGTGGCGTTTAAAAATCACTTATCACTTATTTGCTTCCATAAAATGTTCAATAATTATAATTTAATTTACTAGAAATGATCCCGATAAAGAGAATGAAACCAGAATGTCTGTTCTAATCACAGGTTTCACTCTCACCACTACTATTACTATTACGATGACATCTCAATCATTAATCAACAATGAAAAACGTCCCATCCGGTGGAGGTCCGTGCTCTATTCAGGGGTTGACATGACACCTGCTCTATATAATACAGACCGCTAAGAAATCACAGTGAAACGTTGCCCTTGGCACTGTTCTAGTCCCAATGTGCAGGGGAGATGACATATGGTGGGTAGACTAAAAAAAGGTAGAGAGCGCCTCGCTGGCTGAGAAAGGTGAGTGAATGACTGCTGGGAGTAGAAAAGGTAAAAAGGAAAGCATCGTCTGTGGGCTGGAGTTTACCACACACTCTCGCACAGTGTGCCTGTCTTTCTGTCTGACTGACTCTGACACACACACACACACACACACACACACACACACACACGTTACAACATCAGCCTCTCTCTAGTCCTGCCTCTCTCTCTCTCTCTCCCTCGCCTTTCCTCTGTACACAAACAAATCAATCTTCCCTCGACCTGTTGGAGCTCAGCTCGGCCAGTGTGAGGCGTGTTGAGTGTGATGAATGGGTGGATGCTGGGAGATGGGGGAGGGGGGCAGGAGGGGTAGAAAGTGGGAGGGGCAAACTGAACAGCTCATTACTAGTAGCTACAGGGGGGATTGTTGTCTGTAAGAACAAAGCCCAGTGTTTTCTCTCTCTCCCCTCTCCCCTCTCCCTCTCCCTCTCTCCGAGGCGATGGCAGTCTTGTCCTCTAACACTGTAGCCGTGCCCTTCCTCTCCATCCATGCCGCCTCCACGCTGACACACACCGTCACATAAAGGCACACTGACTGACTGAACCGATCAACCGATACGGGTCTTGTGAGGACCGATACAACATTGATATTTTTCATAATAATAAACCTTTAGCTATAGAGCGCGTAGATAAAAACTGTTTTGCAAGATAAATAAAAATGTCCATTTGTTTATTTGTACATTATTTTTTCCATTCATTTATCACCACTACGTAGCCAGAAAACTGTGGTTCTTTGGCTCCGCCCACTGAGGTCAACAGATGAGATTATTTCTGCCTCTTGAACAGCTCTCTTGAACTATACTACAATATCGGTCCAATATATCAGGCTAACTGAATGCATACACAGTGTGTCATGTCTGCGTCTCCTCCTGCCTCTCAACAGGGTCATGTATATATCGGAGGGGTGCCTTCTGTGCATCATACATATGCACAGCGGTATTTGCGGTTGTCCTGGTGATGTGTCGTTGCTGGGGTAACTTAGTCAGCAGCTGAACCAGATAGTCGACCTGAGGTCATTCAGAAAGACAGTGAAGTGTAGGAGGATGAGAGGGAGAGAAAAAAAAGAAAAAGAGCGAATAGATGCCGACCAGCTGGGTTTGATGTTTCAATTTCAATCGCTTCAGGAAATATCAAGAACCCATCCACTTCATACGATGCTGCTGTGAAACCGAAACAAGGAAAAATTGAAAAAAATACTCTTGCAGTATATTGTAGAAATACACGGGGCAATACAAAATTCGGGTGTGAAGCTCTAAGAGGAATCTGTATTTTTCATTTGTCTCAGAGTTTTGGTCAAAGCACGAGAGTCCAAATCCTGCAGGATCAGGAACCGAGGGGTTGGTGAATCAAGCGCTCTCTGATTGGGCTCAATGTTAAAACCGAGGAAAAGAAAGGAGGAAAAGTAAACACAAGAGGGAGGAGGAACGATAATAGAGAAAGGAGAGAATTTAAATGCTTGACAGACATGGAGACACACACACACACACACGCACACACACACACACTTCCAATTACAAGTCGGACTCTAAAGGGGACAATTTCATTCCATCAGCTAAAAACACCGCCTCCCTTATCACTTTTCAAACAACTCTGCTCATATGCTCAGAGGTATGTTAATGCATACAAATCTGCTACTTAACTTGCTAATGAAAGGCCCTCGCTTTTGTCTCAGCAGACGAGCGGAGCGGCGGCGCAAATGCCAGACCGACTCCCGGCGGTGGAGAGCCGACGACAGCGGCCTCCGGTAAACATCTAAGGTAACGCAAACGAAAAAGAAGCGGCAACCTGTAATTACACGAGCGACATCTGCGCTACCGTCTCCGCAGGCGTTTGTAATGAGGCGGGTTGAGCGACGGGTAGCTTTTTCCGGTGCTCGCCGTTGAGTGACGTGAGGTTGGAAAGCCACGAAGCACAGGAGCAATTTTACTCAGAGGAAATCCATTCTGAGGTGTATCGTCATAGGGAAAGCAGAGGGACTGTCATAAGGCAAGGGAACTAGGTTGGGGTCTTTTGTATGATTCAATTTTCTAAATGTAACTTTACCTTCTTCCTGAGGGTAAGAGATACTATGCTGCAATATTTACTAGAAGGGTACTGCAGGTCGAAAAAGATGCATCTGGAAGTGCAAAATCACCTACTCAAGCAGTATTTCAGCTCCATAGGCTTGGAGGGGAGCTATAAAGCAGTTAGCAACACACAGACTTTTACTGTGCCATAATGCAGGGCGTGCATTCAGACAGGAGCCCAAATGAGCTTTTCTTTTCGACCAACTGGTAAATTTGAGTTCAACTCTTGGCTGTCTGTATACCAACACATTCTTGTGAAAGCTCGTCCAGATACAGGTGGTGGCATAAAGGGATTTAAGGTCTCAGGTTAGGATTCCTCTTTAACCCAGTGATCCAGTGAGTCGCTGTCTGTCTGCTCGCTTGGTAAAAGCCTTTGTTTTTCCTCCGGTGAGAGGAGGCTGCATCACCACCCTCCCATAGTGTGGCATTGACCTTCTGAAGCTCTAACGTTTCTCCAAGGCGGAGGATGAAAACACCCCTCTGCTAACGCCAGCGGGAGAAACGGTCAATTCTAAACCTTATTTGACAAGTCAGATGTTTTGAGGATAACGGCGTCTGTTGACAAAGGCGGCCTGTTGCCGGACAGAAGTCAACGATACGAAGAGAGAGAGAGAGAGAGAGAGAGAGAGAGAGAGAGAGAGACAGAGAGAGAGAGAGACAGACGGAGATTACAGTAGTGTGGTGGATCTCTCCGACTATCTGCCACCTTTCATTGGCGAGGCAGCCAAACCCTGCCAACTGGAAACACATTGGTTGCCAGGCAACGCCGGTGACATCAGCAACCTTCATCACCCCCCCACACTTTCCTTCTCTCCCCGCCCCACCCGCTGCCGATGGCGCTTGGGTCTTAAAATAGCGCACACAGATTATTATCAGGCTTCAACATGGCAGACATTTTCTCATATGTACACAAAGGGGAAGCAGAGTTGCAGATGGATTTGAGTAGCTCAAGGGTGACAGATTTTACGTGCGTGTGTGTGTGTGTACTGGGTGGTGGTGTGTGTGTGTGTGTGTGTGTGAGGGTTAATAATGTGTGTGTGTGAAGGAAGCACATAAATGCGAGTGACTGATGATGAGGAGAGGAGGAGGGATGAGAGAGAGAGAGAGAGGGAAAAAAAAGAAAAGAGCAGTGTGGTGTCATGGGTGGGTTGATGACACAGAATGAATCAGCACATCAGACGACAGCGAGGGGCTGAGGAAGTGATTGAGTCCGCTGCACACGGGAATAACGAGCACGCCGATCATGCCTGCTATACATCAGAAAACTAATCTGTACCGCCGCACCACCCGGGCAGCCGCCTCGGAAAAACTAATCACAAACTAAATTGGCCAAAATTAATCAACATTTTTCGCCCCATAAGCTTGTTTGCGTAACTGAACGTTTCCAGCGGAGAATGTTTAACTCGGTGTAGTACGTGATCGCTGACAACAAAACCCAGAGGTCGACAAATGTAGTATTTGCGGGCGTAATGATACAAGTGTCTGTCACTGGTCTAAACCTGTTGGCAGCGATCTGTCGAAGGATAAGAGACGCTCAGACCCGTGACGTCCTCTCTGCTGTATGCCTTAGTCATGCAGTCTCTCTCTGGCGGCACCATCACAGCAAACTGTTCTGTGTCGGTTGACTTCCTCCTCTTTCTCCCCCCAACCTTGTGTGGAGCTAAAAAAGAGGAGGAGAAGGAGTCGGCGCCCCCCGGGCTCTCGGTGGTGATGTGGCTGTTTACCGATGAGCAGTGAGGTAGGGGGAAGCCTCCGAGGGACGGGGAGGAAACCGATGCGTACCGAACCCCCGAGCCACTTTCATTTTCTCAGGAGGTGGAGGGGGGGGGGGGGTGGCGAGGATGCTTGACGAACCGTTTCAAATATGGGAGTTGGGGGGTAATGATGTTGTCACAGATGCTGATTTACACGATGCATCCTTTAACAGGAACTGGGAGACTGCACACCTCGTTTGATTCAGAACTCATTCTGCAGCGATGATACATAAGGTCCATACTGAGGAGCTGGAGAAGAAACCAAACTCTCTCCTGAATTATTAGAATGAAACACGGAAACGGTTAATGCCTTTTCTTTTCCCGTGACAGACATTCGGTCTGCCTACGACTACCTCAGGTCACCGTTCTCCCTCTACAGCCTTCTGGCCGGTCATTGCTCACGGCGCCATCGATTACGCCTTTCCACCGCTGAATGTTACGTTCCAGAGGAGAGAGAGAGAGAGAGAGAGAGAGTATAGACACGCCGTTACAAAGATTCATGAGCAATTGCAGGAGTAATTGATGTTGCTGAATTTGTGTCTATTTTGCAGGTGGACCGTTTTGGCTGCGGTGCAGTTTCTAAAGAAGAAAAAAGGATACCGGTAGACTGAAGGGCAGAGCCTTTCATTATTTATAGATGCAAAAAGAAAGTGCAAGACAGACACTTTAAAAGACTGTCAGAGGTTTGAAAAATGACTTGATTCCAAGTCGAAAAGCATTGATTCAGAAGATGCAAACAAACGTTGCGAATTCAGGCGTCCCAGGCATAATGAATAAAGCTCTGCCTCTCCAGGAGCTTGTGTGTCCTTTTTCTTGGATGCCTGTTTTTCGGTAAATGAGCTGTGAATGCTTAACTCCCTTTCCATTAACAGAGTCGCTTTGCCTTCTGTTGTAAGGGAAGATGGAGGAGAGTTGTCAAGGGACTGACGCCGATCAAGTTGGCTGATCGATCGTCCTTGCCTCCAGAGAGACGTTGAAACGGCGCGCGGCGACACTCACAGCGAGGCGACTCGTGAACTCAACACAGGCAGGCGGGAACTGTACACACACGCTGCCACTTCCTGGCACAGTCGGCACGCTTTTAACCTGTTGCTGGCGCATCATATCCGAGACAAATGCTGATTGGATCGTCTCTACGGTCTGAGCTACTGAATTGCGACGTGTGAAGCATTTGGCCACACTGCTGACTTTTTCAGACGACATCCCATCGGGAGGTTGGAGAAGAGGGTGACTGGAAGGTCGGGGAAATTGAATGAGTGACGCTCCCTACTCCCTCAACAACTACCATCAAGATGCCCCTGAGCAAGGTACTGGACTCCCCAACTGCCCCAGTGGAGCTGCTCAGTGGCCAACAGTAGAAAGAAAGTGCACCGGGCAGCTCTCAATTATGAATGTGTGGAACTGCGTGAATGTGAAGCGAGGCGTTGCTGGAAAAGAGAAAGCGAACTCAGTCGGCCTTGTCAGAAAAAAAAAAAAAAAACAACTTTGTTCCATCAATAACGTCGGGGGAAAAAAACAAGGAATTTAATATGTTTAACTTGGCCGAGTCCATTTATTCTGTCTCTGTAACACACACACACTCGCATCACTGCAGGTGTGTAGAGAGCGATCCACTCTCCTGTGAAGAGGTGGAGAACACATTTAGATCTCAGCGCTGCCTGCCAGCTGCCACTTATTGGGTTTAGCAGGGGGTGAAGAATCCAAAGGGATTTACACTTCTAGATAGAAATCAAGAGGGTGCCAGAGGTTGTTTTTTTCCTCCAAACTCAATAAAATCACCTGGTTGTGATGGGGGGTGGGGGGGGGTGGGGGTGAAGCTCAAACACCCCTACGCTCAAGTTGAATGAGATGTTACCTCAAGACCTAAGAAGAGGAAGACAGAAGGAGGCGGAATCAGCAGCTCTGTTCAGCACATCCAGTCCGGTAAAACTTTGATGAAGTTCAGTCATGTTCACTGCAAGACCAGACAGGCTCTGAGACAGAGGCATGGGTGGAGAGTGGAGCCAGTGGCGTTTTGCCTTTGTTCTCCGCTATGGTTTGTATTAGACGCGTCAGAGCAAACAACAACTTTGTCTTTAACTCACACAGCACCAGCAGGCTTGCAGAAGTCATTATCCTGTGCCTATCCTAGCCCTATGTAACCAGAGCTCAGTGTGTGTGTGTGTGTGTGTGTGTGTGTGTGTGTGTGTGTGTGCTGACAGCTGAGCAGAAAAACAGAGCACAGAGAGAGAAGTCAATTCCACTGCAGCCAGTCAGTTGTGAGAATTGATTGATTCCTATGTGCCCGCTGCTTGCTGCTGTCCATTATGCACCTGGCTACCAATTCATTTCCTTTTCTGACTGAAGCTGAAATGGGCTTCCAGCTGATGCCGGGTGTCGCCGGCCCAAAACACACAAATCAGAGTTTGCTAGTAGCAGTGACAAGAAGCATGAACTCTGCAAGACGCCTCAAGAGTCAGCAGATTTAAACTGACTTAAAGAATGATGAATCACATTTTAGTAATATTGTAACACCGAGTTCTTCACATTCCCACCAAGGGTGGTCAGAGCGAAAGACCAACCACACCAAGCGGGCTAATCTGAGTGGCCTGGATCGTCTGCCGCCTTTACATCCTCAAGGTTGATGACTTTTCAACAGCGTTATTGATTCCATATTTAAAACAGAGATGTCTGCTCGTCCTGCATCGATCCTCCATCGGCACTGGCAGGATATTGCAAAACGATGAGACATCCAATTGCGCTGTTTCGCCATCGCTGGTGCGTTCATCATAGTTCACCAGTACTTGGGGAGGACAGTAATCGAGCTGAGAGGGGGAGAGAGCGGCATTAGCATTATGGCTCGCTGCCTGGACACAAGCCTCCCATCCAAGTGGGCTTACCCATTTAAGAATCATCTGAAACCGAGGCCTGAGAAACAATGCAGCGAAAGTCATGGACCCGAGACTCCAATTACACATCTCATCATCCAATACCACAACAGCCGAGGCAGATAATTGCGAGGTGAAGAAAGAGAGGTTGCGCCTTTTCTTGCAACCAGCAAACTCCCCCTCACGTTGTCTCATCTCATGTACAACCTCTGGACTGGGAGCTGAGGGGCATGAACTGACAAGCTTTTACTGTAAATGATCAGCCTGACTAAGCATGACAATAATCTAGAGTGCAACGGAGAGAGTGATTATGTTCATCGGGTTTTTAAAGAGTAGACAGATCATAATACCGGTCTGTCTGGACAAATAGCCACAATTGATCACAGGCTGATTTTGATGAAGTGAAAAGCATCAGGACATATAGTCCTGGAGGAAGACTCTCCCAAAGTAAGGACCAAAAAAGTCAAGGCTCTAATCTCTCTCACCACCAAGTAAGATGCTTCAATGGGGAAGCAGCAATATCTCTCTCCACTCTGGAACTGATGGACATTTACTCTTGATTGTTTTTTCCCCTCCATGCCTTCGCTAAACAAACAACTTCATTGTCACATCTTGGCCAGTCGCTCTGCGCGCCATTTGAGTGCAGAAAGCAATAAAGCGCTAGTGAGGGTATACAAAAGACGATGCCAATCAGACCCGTTGTTTGAACGCTGCCCTGGAATGTGATTGACTGGAGAAAAACATCGCCACTGTCAAGTGAAAACCTCAGATCGCCAAAATGTCAAGTCTTCAGGAAAGAAAATTGCCTTGTTTTTGAGTTTATCTAATGGGTTTTGAAAGGGTTTAATAAGGCCAAGAGAAATACAATTTCCTCAACTGAGGTTAATACATCAAAAATCACCAAGAGTGGAGTTCTGAGGTTTTCGTATGACAGCAGCGAAATCCTCTCCGGATATTTTCCCACTTTCTTTCCCACCTGACTACGGCATCAACCATGTTTTTGTTTTTTTTCAAGCGCTGACTCAGAGCCAAAACAGAGTGAGGAGATCTGAGGAGGTCTGGCTACGCAACACTAATCATTAAGTGACAATTCCACTGACAATAACTTGGAACAGTAGCCAACATCATTAACGACACTGCCCAGGGTGCATTTGTGGTTGTTTCTCCAAGTAGAGAGCACAACTAGGAAACAAACTTCATTCGGGTGTGAACGCTCAAACATTCAAGTAGGAAAAGTCGGCCTCAGCTGAACTGAACTGTTGTTTTTCCCCAATAAAGCACCTCTTCAGTGACCTCAGCAGCTGTTTGTCTGCACGTCTCAATCTAATTTTGATTGAGATTCAAATAACTGGCGGAGATGATGACGCATGACTTTGCGTGATGATCACTTCTCGGTGGAGCTTGGAGATTCAAACGGAGTGGGTCTTTAACGTAATAAGTGCTACCACTAGAAGGGGTCCAATCCCCTGGCCCACGATACAAAATATGCAGAAAGGATTAATCAGAGGAAAGTGTGATAAACTGTGCTTCACAGTGACAGCGGGCTTTCAGGGAATAATGATTTTGTGGAGTTATGCCTTTCCTCAAGGCCAAGTTAATGTCAATGGACTAATAAAATACAGCGAAGAGCACGTTTATAGTCTTCTCACAGTGATACGCTAAGACGAGGCTGAGGCTTAAAGATCAAGTTAAATTAAAACATTATATACAGCCTACGCTAAAAGGAAAAAATCACTCGAGGTCCTTCCAATACTATCTCAACATCTATGTGATAACAATTAAATCTTTGAACTTTTACTTAAGAGTGCTCCTCAGGCTACTGCGCTGACACTATTAAAACTTAATGAGGCAACTTCACACATTGGCGGCTCCAAATGGCAGCTAGAGGCAACTTTAAAATCTGAACTTCAAGACATCACTGAACTGCACACAGCACGCTCCTGTTTACCAACCCGGCCAGGTGGTGTCTCAATTAGCATACACTTATTCTCTCACAGTAATATAATCTGTTCTTGTAAATAGGAGACGCCTTCTTACCAGTCTGCCACCAGTGGTCCAGGACGGGAACCCCAAAGCTCCTCTTGGTCCATTCCAGCGTCTCCACGTCACAACGCTCTCCTGCCACGAACAAACTCCTCAACCTGGGAGGACGACATGCAGCTGCCGATCAGGAAGTGTGATTCATGTACTAAATTACAGTTATGCCAATACCAAAAGACAAGCTCATTCAAGCTATCGGCATTCTACCGTGAAGAGGATAATTGTTAACGTCCCAAAAAGGTTGTACTCAAATACTGTTCTCTAGCATCACGACACATGGGACACAAGCCGGAGCACCGCTTGTGTGAAAGCCAAGCAGCATCCTTTCAGATAGCGAAGGATCATAAAAACACAGTTTAGATTGAGCTTGTTTTTTATTAAAAGAGATATCACAGTCTCCTCGATGTTCAAGGAGAATGCCGCTGAGTTTTGACTTCGAATATAGAAGGCGGTTTGATCTGCGCTAGATTGATTGATTCTGTGCTGCCTCGCACAGCCGGAAAGAGAAAAGAGATGAATGTCATACGAATGTAAAGCTCCATAGAGACTGGGATCACTTGGGATCAGATCAAATTCTCTGGTTTAAACAGATAGGACCACTTTAATAAGCCTCACTGGTTATAATAGTCCAGAAATATTACATTTAAGACTTGGAAATGTTCATCTGTTTGAACTCGTTTGAAGCTCTAAAGAGTTTTCTGTGGACTTTAGTTGCTCCTGATCTGCTTCTTCACACCTAACACACACATGCACTTAGTACACCTACATCCAAGCAGTTGTGTGTTGCCTTTGCATGTTAAGAGTTGTGAAGACAAAATGACTTATGTGTACTTTTGCTTTCATTTGAGAGTTATGACTCCCCAGCTGTTGTTAACGGCCACTATTTGAGACCTGGTCTTTATTGGAAGTTCTACGTACGGTATCTCCAAAAGCATAACAAAGGCTTGGCTCAACACAACTGTGGTGTGTGTGTTTGTGTGGCTGTCATACCCTTTCTCTATCGTATCGTCTCAATACATCTCTTCGATGTTCATTCTGTCTGTCTTCTCTTTCCTTCCCTTCTGACTCTTTCTTGGCTGCTGTTCAGAACCCTTGTTTGTTTTGCGTTTGTAGTCTTATGGCATAAGGATTTCTGTTCTGTAATGATGCAAAATATTGGAGCACAGATAAGCATTTCACTTAACTGCGGTTTAATAGAATGTAAATGGAATGAGATTGGGATAAGCTGTGACATCAGGTCAACTTGCCCCGTGGCTGGTGGCACATTTTACTCCCCCAACAACCACTTTGTGTATTAAATATGGCTGCTATTTAAAATTGGTTAATATACTGAAATTGACTGTATTCACTGAAGATGAACAATTACATTATGTACAAATAATGTAATTATACAGCGACCAGCACAATACTGTGTGTAAGTAAGTAAACTCAACACATAACACTATTTGAAATGTGCTGGAAGTAACGAGACATGATTGAAAATACATGCTGAGTTGGTTTAGTGAACAGCGTGTCTGGTAATAAGCATCCTAGTGAGCTAGTGATGTGTGTGCAAGCAGAGCACTTGGCAAGTCAGTTTGGCTCTTTGCATTAAGAGTTTTGCGCACTGAAACTCTGCTGTGAAAACTGGGCCAAAGCAATTGTAAAAAAACTGTAACACACACCGGAGACGGTAGTTGACATTGTCCCTTGAGATTCTTGAACATGCCTTTAAGGCTCATTCAACATTTCTCACGGAAAAACCTGGACCACAACCAGTTTGCCTTCAAGACGGCCAATTCTTCTTACACTGCTGTCACTGAGGCGCTCCACTCCACTTGCTCCTCTCTCTTCGGTCCTCATCTTCGTAGACCTATCCGCTGCCTTTGACATTGTCAACCAGATGCTCCTCTCCACGTTTGCTGACCTGAGCATCTCTGAGAGCACCACCGTGGTTTGCCTCTTAGCTGCAACACTTATCGGGTATCATAGAGAGGCACTCTCGCATCATCAGCGGGGTCCAGAGAGCTCTTACCTTTCTTACGTCACCTTTTAATGTATAGAGAATACGTTAGCTCCCTTGGCCCGGTCACCGCATACACACTCCATTCTACTTTTCCGTCCTCTGATACTCCACTTGCCTCACAGACATTTCAAGTAGGATGTCTGCCCTCCACCTGAACTCAACAAGACCGTGCTGCTCTTTTTCCCCCGGACAACCTCTATAAGACCTCTGTCACTACTGACAAGTCCACGGTGACTCCTGCCCAAACTGCCAAGACTGTCAGTGCTGCAGCCACAACCCAATCCTGCAGGTCTGCAGTCTAGTGGTTCTCAATCCAGTCATCAAGGACCCCCTTAGGGGCTTCACGTTTTCATGATACCTTAACTGGTTCAGGTGTGCCTGAGCAGAGCTGGAGCTAAAACCTCCAGGACAAGGGGTTCCTTGAGGACTGGATTGAGAACCACTGCTCTACAACATCAATCAAATCAAACCTCTTCCTCACCGGGGACTCCTCGCCTCTCGGCACTTCTCTCTTACATTCTGACCTTGGTTTGCTTGTAACTCATAAGTAGCTGTGGATAAAGAGTAAGATAATAAAATGTAGACGTAGTAAATGTCTGCCAAGACCAAAACGCCGCCTCTGGATTAACCATGCATCTCAATTCAAGCTGTCAGATGCATTGTGCCCTACAGGAACCGAGTGGAATATTGTGCAGAATGAATAGATGACTATGATTGACTCAATGCCGTGGTCACGACCCGGTGTGCTGGCTGAAAAACATTACACTCCCACCACCATGCCTCTAGTCATTCAAGGTCATTTCAGGTTCTTTGCGGCTAAGATTTTCAAGGAGTTCAGTGGGAAGTTGAGAAATAGTAGTGGGAGGACAATGGTTTTGGCTGATGCCCATGTCATGGACTCACACTGTATCACATGCTGAAATGAAGTGTCCATCCTTCCTATTCCAAATCAACTCCTAAAGACGACATCAAGAGTTGAGAGATGTTGATGTGTTCAACAATCCACATCTGCAGCTGACAGTCTAATTGTCATAATCGATATAATATTGACAAAAATGCAAGACCACGCTAATCTCTCCAGTATGACCTTGGAGTCGTCCAATAAAAGCCGAAAACGGCATAATCTTAGGGGCAATTCACTTCATGGCCTTTTGTCACATGCTGTTAGTCCAGAAATTGCTTCTACGCTTAGGGCTGATTGTGTGAGGTCACTGTGAGGCCCTTTGGTTTGATTTCAGTGAGAAGAGACAAGAGATGTTGATTTTAGCTGAAGCAGAAGGGAATGTAATTTAACTTGGAGAGAAACCTTCCCTTTGTGCCCCTGCTGCTGTAGCTGAATGCTGTGCAGCAACTGTTGAGTAGAACACTCTGCGTGTGTCGGGGTTTGCGATGGCCGCTGTCTATTTTGTCATATCTACAGAGGCACAGAACCAGCCCAAACAGACATTTAATCCTCAAGACTGGCGCACGAGGCCAGAAGGTTTGCACCAGACCTGTGTGTATGCAACTGCGAGCATCCACAGAGTACGAGCGATAGACAGGAGAACACCCCTAGGACTATTTCTCAGGAGTTGTGAGGCAAACAGAGCGGAAACAAAAGCAGCCGCCAATCAAGCTCGCTTTCACCGTGCGCCGAAAAAAACCCCCCGCTATCGACTGGAGTCACACACTTTGTCACTCGTGTAAGTGTCTGGCCCTGAGCTTTGGGTGAGTTCTCCCCGCTTTAAAAAACACAGCCGGCAGAGTGCCTGCCCTTTTGTCGCGGTGTGTTTGCAGAGCTCACCGCCGTCCCCGCCGCAGAGAGCCGAGCAGAGCCCCATTTCTCAGCGTAGTTCTCACATCCGCGGTGACAAGTAATATCGCTCAAGCACATTCATAATGGTCCAGGGTTATTACAGACTGAGGCAGCTCAACGGAAAGTAAATGTCTCACAGTGTCAATATACTGTACACTAGATGGGATGTCTGGCTTGTATGGAATTATCATCTGAGGCCTCTCTGGCATGAAATGATGTTTAAACAATAAAGCAAACCATCTTGACACCTCAATCATCGCACTTTCAATTAAAACCGGCATTTTAGTATTAACACATCCTTCCATGTGTTACAGGGGATGATAAAATACACTCACTAGGCTCGTTTCCATTAGCCTACATGGCCACAGACACTATACACTGATGAATTTTTCATGTGTGTCTACACCACAAAACCCCCTGAAGTCCCTATAGCCTAGTGTATTGAGTGCAATGTACAGCAGAAACACTACGAGGAGTTCACAGGACCAACAACACATGAGTTAAAGCAAGCGCAGGGCAAGACAGGGCTGTTTTGATACTTGATTTTTTTTCTTCCCAAAAGCTTTCCTCTGATGCTTCAAGCGAATTAAACATTCAACAGTGACAAGAACTGAGACGCAAATTGTCATCAATTAGCCGTCCTAGATAAATGAAAGCTTTTCCAGTTCCATGAGAATATTAGATGATCCGAGTTGTGAAACGACACGTGTTTTTATTGCCGTAAAAACCTCTTTTGTAGCAGTAAAATAGAGTGCATTTGACAGCTTTCTTTGTGGCACTGATCAGAAGTTGGCAACCGAAAGGGGTCGACCAGATATTCAACTGTCCTGCACTAAAATGAAACCATATTTCATCGCTGCCATTGCATTGCCGCTGTGACATGTTTTCTTCAGCGCCGCGGGGAATCACAGTTATCTTTCACCAACCTGCCTTCTCCAAGGGGAGAAGACACATTAAGAGAAAGAAAGTGTACGCCACACCAGCATGCGACTAATATGAAGGATTGTGGCAGGAAACATCGTAGAAACTAAGAGGATAAATGCCACTGGTATTTGAAGCAAAACATCCTAAAAGAAATAATCGCTCCCTCCAGTGAGCATTTAAAGGTGTCATGGATTTACCACTAAGGAAAAGCAGCGAACGACCAAAGACCATCACATTCAGCACACAATGCCAGCGTAGCTGAATGATTCACCAGGGCCACAGGTCATCTGTACTCAGAATTGCTTTATGATTGTGTGCTTAAAGGCATTTGCAGACTACTGAACAGAATGAAAGCAGTAAATTGGACCCTTGGGGCCAAACTTTACAGTAGTTAAACCAAACAATTCAAGTGTGAACCTTAATCTCACCAAGTATTTGACTCCCTGGGCCAAACTAATGCCATGAAAAAAGTTTGAGCTACAGATGACCCTTACCTGGACAGTCAAGACAGCAGTCAAGTAGCAGGTTTGTGGATTTTAACATGGGAGGGATGCAGTAACCTGCCGTTGTTTGCTATCCATCCTGATTAAAGCCCAAATGGGCTGTGTACAGACTGTGAGTGATGAATCTGGGAGAGGGCTGTGCATCAACAGATGGCCAGCGACTAACAAGAGGATGGACAGGCTGTGCTCAAAAAAGAAAAAACACCCTCAGCCACATGGGCCACTTCAACACCTCACTCCTGGTGGTTCAGAGCTACGATCACAACCTGCAGTCAGCCGTTGAAGGTTAAGCTCTACAGTAACCTGTTGTCCACACTGGACCATGTTTCCGCTACACTGAACGTCTCCAAAACGCAGGATAATGATAGTTTCAGCCTACCTTTCAGTCAGCCTCCATGGTACGAGCATTGATGATACATTGATGGGCCGAAAGGATTGCTGAAAATGTTGTCTTTTTTTGCACCATGTCAAATAAAAAGCGGTTTACTATCTCAACCTCTGAATGTACTTTGTGGCTGGTGTGTTCCCTTTTCATGTCATGGTGTTTTCATAACATCAAAAGCACATAATGTGAAAAACATGCATCTCCAAATGTCAAGAAAAACAGCCTTGTTTCTAGCTTGAGACCAATTACTTGACGATATCCAATGGGTTGTGAAAGTATTTCATAAGCCCAAGGAGGTGGGAGAATTTTCTCAACCCATAGAGGACCACGTAATCCTTTGGCTGAAATAAAAATGGTAATGAAAATCTCAAAAATTGGAGATACAAGGTTTCCACCCAACAGTGACTATATTCTCCCATCTAGCTCTTATTTTGTAGTAATTGCTATCAAGCAATTTGTTCAACCTTGTCTCCCTTGTCTCCAGGCTGCCATGTTGTGTTAACGCCTACCTGCTCAGGGGGTACTTCGCCCCAACCGCAGCGTGGGGGTCCTGCTGGCGAATGGCTCGGATGGCGGTGGGGGCCGTGAACATGGAGGACGCTCCGTGTTCAGACAGGACGCGGAAGAACGCCCCGGGGTCCGGCGTCCCCACAGGCTTACCCTGTAAACAGACGGTACAGCGGTGACTTGTTAGCTCACAAACCGCAACAAAAGATGTGGACTCGTGGATCATGTGATCGACTGCATGCAGCGCAGACAGCAGATGTGTAGATTTTCTATGATGAGCAGTGAGTTGGGAGCTATGCTGCCTGTATTTGAGCAGGCTCAAAAGATATTTGAGCAATATTTTTGTGATGTTCAGCTGCATGAACTCACTTCAACTGTGAACTATAAACCATAAATATTCATGCAGCAGCTGTTTGAAATGGAGAGCCACACTGAAAGGCTGCCTTCCAGACAGATGGGGCCCAAAAATCTGTGGTTTAGAAAACAGGATTACACCATCGAATACGCATTGTGCGTCCAGAAAACATATAGGCAATAGGAGCCTGCAGGCTTCAACCAGGCTCTCCCTAAAGTGACGTGAAATGAGAATGGTAAACAACAGCAGCGAGTCCTGGCTTGTCATTTTTTTTGCACTGGCTAAATCAATATTTGAATTTGTGTATTGATCAGAGAACAGACAGAAGGCTGGGCAGCAACAGGCCTGAAGACAGACGGCTACCGCTACAGCGAGGCAATAAGACAAACGGCGGGGCTCAAGTCACACATCGATTTAAGGCAGGCAAATTAATTCAGCACCAAGCACTGCTGCTTCCCACCAGAGAGAGAGAGAGAGAGAGAGCCGGAAAGCTAATGTAACAAATGGCCACCACCACGAGAAATACAATGTAAGACACACAAGGAAAGATAAACATAAACACACAATACCAGAATCCCCCCCCCCTGCCAGCAGTCCTGGTCTAAAGATGCTCTTACATGGAAATAAACAAACCAGCTTGCCCGGGGATTGTATTGCGTAAGGCAAAGATAAATCAGCAATAATAAATCTGATGCAATAACATCAAGTGGCAAAAACATATGTAGGCAGAATATATTTCATTCTTTATGAGGAGTAATGTGTGCTGCATGAGGTTCAAGGGCCAGGTCATCCAGATGTGCGTGGATGGACTAGTGTTGTCACGATACCCGATATTCCCACACTACTTCAACAACTGTTGCGAAAGATTGATATCCAATATTGGATTTTATGAACGTTCAAAACCAAATGCGTCCTGCAAACTGAAATTCCATTTGAACATCGCCTCCAGAGAGCATATACATGTGCAGAATGGAATAGTTAAAAGAGCAAGGCTGCAGTCTGGTTCTTGACAGTGGAGCAGCAGCAGTCGGGAGTCAAACAGCTACAAACACGGCAGCAGCATCAAACAGTCCGCCGCGTCTTGAACTGGATCCCAGTCCACCTAAACTGGTCGACTAAACTGGCGCCAGGAGTGAAATATGGAACTATCTCACTTGCCAAGCTCAGACAGATGCACACCCAACCAAAATCAAGAACCAAAAAGTTGTGCAAAAGTTGCTACAAAGCTGTCCAAGTGTGGTGACACATCTCACTTGCCAACCTTCCCGGGAGACTGCGGATTACCATGCACCTCTCCCGGTGTTCCCGGTCATTTCTCCCAATTTCCTCTCATATTTTGAGCAAATTTCATCTGCTCATTTATTTGGTTAGAGCGAATGTCCCTAACTCACTGAGTCACTCTACATGTCCACAGACAAGAATGGCAGCTCCTGTCACTCATGCCCACATACACAGCAGCACATTGTGAAATGCAGACTGGGTGGGCCAATGCCAAGTTGAGGACCATCACAGATTGACAGTCGTGTGCAAAGTTTCTTTACTTTTTGTACATTTCAATTTGACACCAGCTTCTGCACACGGCAACAGCGCTCAGCTCCGGTGTGAGAGGCCGAGGTTTGATTCCTTCGCTTTTGCCCATTTCACTAAACGAGAAAGTCGACCCTTATGCAGTTCTTGTGCTATATTTTCATTGTCATCTTATCCATAAAATGTGAATGCAGAATGCAGGAAATAAGGTCTCTGAATCAAACATCCCACTCTGACTTTGAAAATCTCCCCATTTCTGGACGTTGCTTGTAGTTTTTTCTTGTTTGCCTCGGAATCGTAGTGAGATTGAATTTGTAGCATTGGACACACCTCGTAGAGAATGGTGGTGTTGCCGTGGAGGAGGGGGCCGTAGCAGATATAGGAATGTCCGACCACCCAGCCCAGGTCTGACGCTGCCCACCACACCTGAAACAGAGACAAAAGGTGAAAGGATGTATAGACTCACCTAGGGAGAATCGTCTGACATTTATTATTTTGTCTAACTGTAGCTCAATTGGTTGGAGAACATGGCGCCAACACTGCCGAGGTGAAGGGTTCATTTGCCTCTGCAGCCAACAATGCTACAAATGGTGCCTACCAAATGGCGTATATGTTATGTCATATGGATAGAACTGAAAATAAAACATAATAAATCCAGAAGTTATGATTCCAGAGTTAACTTATATATATATATATATCATATGGTGATCAAATCTTACAGCAAGTACCCAACAATCTATCTCCGCGATGACTGCATGCTCTTTGTTCTCAAGCGCAGCACTAACTCAGAAGGGAATGCTTTATTGCCTTACATCTCCAGGACGGAGCCCATAAATATTTGACATGGTCCATTTCAGCATCACAGCATAGCCTGCGGTGTCTCGCACAATACCCTGGGGGACAAGATAAGACACACATCAGACGGGGTGACAGGTACAGAGGTTCAATATCAATAGCCAAACACAGCTGCTCAGCCCTCACCGTACGTCCACGGTGTTTTCAAATGATTGGTTCTCAAAGCAATTCTCATGTTCATGGATTATGGTACAAACATTTGTAAGACCCGAATTAAGGCGTTTCTCTCCAGTTTATTGCCTGCCTTCAGCCCAAACAGTGGAGTTTCATTTTTGCTGATGCCATTCATCTTACCAGTAGCACGGAGAAAGAACACAGCTGGCAATAAGAGTGCCATTAAGTCCAGGAACTAGCCAGCAGGTGGATATTTTATATTACCCGTTCATCAAAGACAAAAGGATACCCATTGGAAAGGAGCAGAGGGTTTTTTTCCCTTTGAAGATGCCTGCAGGCTACTGCTGCTGCATCCCCGCAAATTCAGAGCTCTGATGGCTGCTGAGGAAAATGCTCCGTCTTATTTATGTCAAGGTGACTGGACTGTTTTGCACGGTCAAAGAGCACATGAGTCAGAAAGCAGCTCCGTGCACCCGTCAGTACCGACTGTGTTTAGACAAACAATTACACCAGTAGTAAATCTTATAACCTTTCATTCTGAGTGTACTGTGCATGCATGAGAAGTCTATGAATCCATTTGAGGATGTCAGAAGCTTACTCCTTTCCTACATGTTCCCTGCCTTCGGTGCTCCCGATCACAACCCTGAGGAATGCCAGTACCTTAGGCGTCCCAGTGGTCCCGGAGGTATAGAGGACATAGAGAGGATGGTTGGAGGGAAGGGGGATGCAGTCGTGGGGCCTGAGCGGTGGCCATCTCTTCCTCCCAGTCCAGAGTCAACTCCGGACTCATTGACACTTTCTCCTAAAGCACAAAGCAACACAGGCAAATAGGCTTATTATGAAACTGCAATAACAGAAAGGGGCAATAAATAAGATTTCTGCTGCCCCATAGCACAAAATGATCATAAGATATCTGCGGCGGGTCGCTCAATGATTCCTTGGCCAGGTGCTGAGATTTCTGGCTTTCAAAACTCACTCTCTGGCCAGTACTCTGGCCTGGAGTTTGATGACTTTCCCAATTTCACATGTTGCTTTTTTTCTTTCTTTTGCTTTTGATGTTCTCAGTTCAGTCGAATTGAATCATCTAATCCCTCAAGGCTAAAGAAAAGCTCTGGTGATGACTTGCTTGGTAGGGAAGGTTGTCGGGGACTGAGCTCAAGGCCAAGAACTCATTGAAAATTCACAGAGGCTCTCGAGGTGAAGGCAGGCCATGCCGTAAACATCTCCAGCCGGCTGAGATGCATCTCATCTCGCCCACTAAAGCCGAGTCGGAGCGACACTGATTTAATAAGGCTTTCATGTTGGAATGCCGTGTTCACAGAACCGCGTCCTCTTATCTTACTGCTTGATTGAGATTGCAATAATTGATAAGTAGACATCAAGCATCTTTGAAGTGGTGCTTGACACAATTTATGAAGATGTATTTCCTATGAGTTCCCTGTGAACAGGATATTTCTGAGTGCATTGATAATTGCCTAATGGCCTGATCAATGCCTCTGCGTCACACCGTGCCGTTTCCCCGAGACAACACAGGATGCATGCGACCCTAAAAGCAAATCTTTCATCTCACAGGATCATCCAAAAATAGATCAGATCGGCGCGACTGAGCCAGATAAAATGAATGTTGTCGTGTTCATTAAAGAGCACAACACATCCAGACAGCCTCTAACGAACTCAGACACGGAGGCCAGAAAGCAAATTTGAGAAGAATGATTGCAATTCTATGCAATCAATTTTGAGAATAATTTCCCCAAGCGCTAAATTGAGGGTTTTTTTTTATTTTGTGCCCGTGTATCAAGGAAGCAGAAGCAAATTCCAGTTTGCTGTCGCCATATTACAGTGTAATTATTCTCCACAGCTCAGCCTTGTTTCACTCTGGATCTGTGATGGGAGGCCCACCTCAGTCCCTCGGCTACAAAACACACTACACACATTTGCAATTCCATTTTTTTCCCCACTGGGCCTTATCGACTTGCACCACCTACACATTGTGTCTTCCCTTTTGATTTAGTGGCACTATCCGTCACAGCGTCACACCAGTCAAAGGCGTACTGTGATTGAAACAATCTGGGTTCGAAAAAGAAAGAACACCATATTGTCGCGTTGAAGCTTCATGGAGTGGTGTGTTTTAAATGGGCCTTACCATGCCGGGCCTGTTGTAGATGAGGACTTTAGAGGGCCTGTGAGGGCTCAGCTCCAGGGCCTTCTCCACCAGAGGGATGTACTCCACTCTCCTGCCTGGCTCGATGCCGAACGAGGCCGTCACAATCACCTTGGGCTGAGACACACAGCGGGTCAGGTGAGAATCTGATTCGAGGACTGTAAATGTGCCATACTGTACTATAGATTGTGGAGATTTCCCCCACCTAGAATCACAGATGACAACCAGTGCTCCCATCCCAATCAACTTGAACGTTTCTTCTCTGAACTCCTGAGGCTGTCGGCAGTATGAGCCTGACGCTTGCAAGCGCAGTTCGTCTAAATCAGACCTTATTAGCATGCGGCGATATGAAGCAGGACAGAAATAGCTCGATTCCATGGTGATGTGAAAGCTCAACGCTGAAGACCTGATTGGTATGACTTTTGCATCGCGCGTTCAGCAGGCTCACCGCAGACCCGAGGTGTATCATCAGAGTCAATATCCTTTAACGTTTTACTATGTACATCAGGTTAGAATGTGGTAACTGAAATGCCTGAGTCAACAGTCGCTGTGTGTGCTCTGAAATGTACCTCAAAGTCGTCACCGGCGATTCTTCAGATTTCTATGCATAGAAATACATGACTTAAGGGAGATCATTATCTACAGAGGCATTCACTCTCAGAATTGGAGAGTGGTCCATTAGCTCTTTCATTGCCCCCTAAAACCATCTCAGTGGCTTCGGCATGATCATTCATGAGCTTGCGATTGCCGGCGATGATATGAAAAAGGCCCTGCAGTTTTTTTCCACTGTGTGAATGTTTAATTCTGAACGTAACAAAAAGGAAACAAAGACGCGCCTCCAGCACCTCTGGCTTTCTGGTGGTTGTTTTTTTGGGGATATTTTTTCCCAGGAGGAGTGGAACAGAAAACCAGCAGCGTAAGACAATTAGGGGTAATTATTATTACCTCCTGCCATATTACTGCCCTGCTTCTTATGAGTAAAGAAAGAGAACAGAGGGGGCGTCGCATTAGCCGGTCAGGAGTAATTCTTTTGAGTGGACAACCTACTGATAGGGGAAATCAAATTTTAAAAAAAGATCACAAAGCCCTATGGTCACGCACCAGAAACCATCAACCACCCTGTGATTAACTTCCTTTTCCCTTTTCCAACCTTGGCATGACTGATGCGGACGGAGAGCTCTTTGGAGGCAAAGCCGCCGAAGATGAGGCTGTGGGGGGCCCCGATCCGGGCGCAGGCCAGCATGGTGAACATGGCCTGGGGCACCATGGGCATGTAGATGACCACCAGGTCTCCTTTCCGTACCCCATTCTTCACCAAGACGCCAGCCAGTCTGGACACCTGAACCAAGACACCCAGGGTTAGCAAATACAAAGAACAGCATTGAATACCAACAGTGTTGTATTTTTGGCTGCGTTCACACAGCAGCAATTCTGAAATGCTGCTCATTTGTTTTGTTTTTTGGATGACTGCCCACATCTGTTTTTGCACTTGTTTCAAAAACATTTTGGCTCTGGTATGTGAGTTTTAACTATATTTTATAATCTCCCCACATACAAAACAAGGCAGCTGGCTTTCTTTCCATTGTTGCGTCTTCTTGTCCTCTATGCTAATGCTAGCTCATGCCGTGGTGCCAAAATGATGCCAGATGTCTCAGGTGAGTGATGTACTGTGATTTACTTTGTAATGGAAACACTGCCAAATTATGATCTGAGCTCGCGAGGCAGGCAGGCAGCCTACATGTGACTTCTCTTTGAACACTCAAATCATAATTTGGCAGCGTTGCTATTACAAAGTAAATCTTTACATCACTCACCTGAGTCATAATATTTTGGCACCACATTGACTGCCTCGCGAGCTGATTTTGTATCACAGATCCCAATTGAAAAAATGTGAATCCATGCAGCTTTTTGCTCGGCTTAGAAAATATCATATCTGTGTCACATGTAAGAGGAAAATTGGGCCACTTTAAGCCGTAGTGTGAACGCAGCCTTTGATAATATGGTTAACCTGTTCCTGGAGCTCCTTGAAAGTGATGATCTGTTTAGTGCCAGTCACCGGGCTGTCATAAATGATGGCAGGTTGCTCTCCACGGCCGCTCTCCACATGACGATCCACTGCATTGTGGCACATGTTCATCTTCCCTCCCACAAACCTGTTGGAGAGACAGGAGACAACAATGTGATGTTACCATGTGGGAAACACATACATGACAGTCAATCGAAAAATATATTTTTAGTGGCTGAAATGTATTACAATCTGTGAACAAATACAGTATCTTAGCCTATCGCCACATTTCAGCTACAGACGTACAGACGTATTGTTGACTCAGGCATTTCAGCTGCATGGTTACCACATTCTAACATAATGTACATAGTAAAACGTTAAAGGATATTGACTCTGACAATACACCTCGGGTCTGCGGTGAGCCTGCTGAACCTGCGATGCAAAAGTCATACCAATCAGATCTTCAGAGTTGAGCTTTCACATCACCATGGAATAAAGCTATTTCTGTCCTTGCTTCACATCACTGCCTGCTAATAAGGTCTGACAAAAACATACGCTCCTCTTTTGGCCAACCACTGTACTTAATAAAGGTGACGATTTCAGCTCATTTCGGTGCTCTGCATATGTATACAGAGCAGCTAGTGGGCTGAGCAGATGGTGTCTGGGAGCTCGGTGCCTTGGAAGCCTGGTGAGACATCCCACCACGGCTCAGTTTAGCCATGTCTCTCATTTCAACATAACCACACTAGATTCATCAAGTTAAGTTGGCAAAATTGTGGGAATTAATTAACACCCCCATCCCTAAAAAAAACATTTTATTTCCATTTTCATACATCATTCCTAATGTGGGTGGATGTGGGAGGGCTGTCATGCATTTTAATATCCTTCCAAAAATAAGACCTGAGACAAACAGGGTTCCTACACCTTTTCGCTGATCAAATTCCATGACTTTTCCAAGACTATTCCATAACATCCATTTGCAGGGCATCCCAAGAGCTGCAAATGTCACATTTTCTTACATGGAATAGCTGACCTGAATGTCCCAGGTCTTATTTCTGGGTACAACTGGACATTTCTGATTTGGGTTTTTATTCCTCACAGAGAAGTGGATCAACAAGCAGCCCAGCATCACATTCCACATTCCACATTCCACTAGTTAGAAAAAAAAGATTAGCAACAAATAGTCCGTGGCATTTCCAGAACTATGGGAAATAGTTTTCCATAACTTTTCCATAACCCTGGACAAACTTTTCGTGAAGTTCCAGCAGTAAAAACATCGTTGTCATAAACGCAGTGAGGATTATCGGTTTCTGTCAACATCAACTTTAAAGAGGCCTACTTTAAGGCAACTTCAAGTGTATTTGAAGGGATGGGCGGGGCGCAAATACTTTACAAAGTTTTGGACTTGGACTTAACAGAATTGGACTTGGTACATCAGTGACGTTATTCTCACATGCACATGGGATTGTTTTTTGTTGTATTTGCATTTTATTATTGTTGTTTTTTTTGTCCGTTTGTGACACTGGAACTCACCATTGTGGGGAAACAAGCTCCTCGGCATGCAGGGTTTTCCTCCACGGCTCAAACCAGTCCACGCCGCGTCCCTCTTCCGCCCAGAACGCCTCGGAGTTGTCCCTGGCCGCGGCGAAGGCTTGGTGGTACGCGGATGCATACTTTCTGCGGCTCTGCAGGGCGACGTGCTCCTTCGCCGCGACGTTTGCCGACGCGCGAGAGCCCGTTCTGGAGCCATTCGGAGCAGAAAGGGTCCATAATGTTCTCACGAGGATCCTCTTGCACTGGGCGGGAGCGCCGCGATTCAGCCGCGCGATGTGTTTTATCTGCAAGTGCATGGCCGCTTTAGTTCAAGGCTTCAAAGTTGCACTTGTGTTGCGGGCGGCTTGATTTGCAATTCCGGGTTTCCCCCAGTAGGTAAGGAGGTCGCGTCTTGGATCGACGTCATCTGGGGCCACCTAAGGAAAACACAGCCTCCACCCTCAAGCAATGCGAACTATGAACTGGATGCTGTCTGGAGGCCCTTCCATATCAGCAACACTGTTACATAACATAACTGTAACAAAAAGTAACTAAAGCAATCTTATAATAGCCTTCAGATGGACACAATGCACTATAAGTCCTTATAGGAGTATTATTGATACCATAGGAGATAAAAATAGAAAAGAAAATAGTACCAGAGTCTGTGGTTTGGTCCAGCTAAATTTTTATACAAAGTTAAATGTAAATCTGTAAATGTTTAAAGTTCACACAATTCCACAAACAAATGGAGCCCCCCCCCCCCTAACCCACCCTGAGCCCCCCCCACGCACAACAGGCCACTTTACTTCGAGGACACCTTACACTCTGCTACACTTTATAATTTATAACTTTTGTACTTTTGTAACTTTGTACTTATATAACTTTGTACTTTTATATTTGTTCTTAGCACTAGCGTAGGGTGCCAGAGAGGCATAAGAATTTCATTGCCAACTTTTGCTTTTTTGTGAATGTTTGTGCATATGATAATAAAAACCTTGAACCTTGAACCTTGAACCTTGAAATCAAATCAATATCAGTGATATTTGCTGGACTGCATGGTGTAACCTGTCTGGAGCTCCCTCACATCACAATTCATTGTTTACTGGAAACCTTTGAAGGTGCGTAGTATTAATGCTTTTCTTAATATAAACTGATCACCGGGGAGTTCACTTAGGGACTTGTTTGAGCATTTTCGTGACGATAACTGTGGTTAATGTGTTGAAGTTGAAGTGTCATTAATGAAGCACACCATTATTTCTCCCTCTCGTCTTTATTGATTATATGAGCTCCTCTCTCTGGTTTTCCGACCTGCATAATGTGAAGCTGTAGCAGTAATTTAGACAGGCTCAGCAACAGCAGATTGTGCAATCACGTCACATCACACAGGCAGTGGCTCTCTCTTATTGACTGCTGTCCTTTTAGGTGGCGTTGCACATGTCTGTTTCGACACTGCCGTCAGCCAAGCCACTGCTAATTACCCATAATCCAGCCGACCTCCTGGAAATGACCCCTGTCTGAAGTGGAACACTGGTCACTCATTCATCTGGGGTCATCTATTCTATTTTTAAATGCATTGCCCGATGTTTTCCCCCCAGACGTTTTCAGCAAGGATCATGTAAACATGTCACTCTCACTGAGTTCATATCCAATCTCAGTGAGATTTTATCACCATGACTTTCCTCACCAGGCACCTTGTAGATTTTTATGGAAATGGCCAACACACCTGGAACCATGTATTGTGGTCCCATTTGCAGTGAAAATAAACAGGAAATACTGTGCGCTAAACACGATAACCTCATCTCTAAAAATAGTGCTTCTCGATAGTTCTTTCCCCAAAATGTTTTTTCAAAGTTCAAAGTTTTGGATTATTGTTGAAGGTCCTCTTGAATCCCATCATCTCCCAATCTTAGCCCATGACTTTCCCAGTATGGCTCCACACACACTGTGTCCCTTCCATGTCGAAGGGAGATGTAAGATGTAAGTTACAATCTCTTTTCTTGTACAATGTTATCTGACCATAATCAAAACCTTGACGGTGAAAGGATGCCTTCCCCCTCCTCCCATGCTGTAATTTGTCCAGCAGAAAGGGTCTCGGTAAATCACAGCTCCCGCAGACGCTGCCATAACTCTTTCTAATGGTGCAGATGCTATTGGCAGAATATGTATCATTTCTATCCTCCCTGGCACCGGGCAGAGACGTGTGCGGGGCACTAAGTAATGGCTGCAAGCGGAGGCTAATCAGACCTAAACTGGGGTTTAGGCTGGCTCATTATGGTCCCCTCCATCCGGCCCCTTGCTCTGATTTGATGTGATGAGTGTGAATCCTTTGAAGCAGAAAACATTTGGCTGCCCTCCAGTAACAGGTTGAAGTAAATTACTAGTATTCATCTGCAAATGATTCATCTCCAAGCAGTGTTTCAGTACAATACCCTGGACATGGATTTACAATCAAATTAGTTTGACGATATTGATTACAATTTGACATTTTGAATGGGTTTTTAGCGCGGCAGTAGGCAATGAAGCGCCGTGAGTAATTTCAGTCATCATTAATCATGTTTTAAAATAACTCAGTCGCTACAGTAGGAGGTGAATTAGATTTTAAATGGACCTTTTATGAGCAACAAGCATCAATGAAGCACATTTTGATCTGTGTAGCCTACTGAATCTAACATGACATATAATATGACACAACTGACATGATATTCTTTTCAGCCCTCGTCTCAAAATGAAATGAGGCTGAATCAGTGGGAGCTGGTCGATGCAAGAAAAATAATTTGAATGTTGAATGTCATCAGTACTTTCGTGGTGTGAAAATCTGTGTGAAAATCGCCCTGCAACTACTCCCCCAGGCTGCTGCTGCTACAGAGAAAACTCTTGTAATGTCAACTCGCCTTGTTATAAAAGAAATAAAAAATAATACCAAAAAAAAATGTCTGCCAGTGCGCCGCCCACATGTTTACATGATGATCTACTCCATTATGTGTCAGCAGCTGCTTAATGGAGCTCAACAGCCCTCAACGGTGCTGCCGCTGCAGGAAAAACCGCGTGCCACATGCAGGAAAACCTTAACACTGCCCTTTACATGCGTGCATCAGGGTCATCGTTATTTATCAGGTTGCGGGTTTATTTTCAGGACCTTCAGGATGTGACATGCCACACACATCACTGTCAACGCTGCAGCGAGGTTAGAGGGACGTCTCGTCAAAGCGTATTAACTTGTGTTCCTTTTTAATAAGTACAAGATGAGCAATTATTGTCCGGACATGAGATGCATGCATTCATTTAGCAGAGGGATGCCCTGCTGTCTTTCCTAGCAGTGATGCAACAGGGAGATGGCAGCATCCAACAGTACCAATCAATTGGATCCAGCGTATTGAAGATTTAATGACTCTACCTGTTGAATTCAACCCTCTAATGGGAATTACCGCCTACAAATTGAGCTTTAGCACCGGCTAATCTTATGAGCTACTTTTAACATCGTGGGCAAACAGGCTTGAGCCATTTGTTTGCATTTGTCTTGTCTGCATGTTCTGCAGCATCTCCTGTGTGGGAGCAGAGCCTTTCAGAAAATCAATTCACTTCACCAGTCAAAGTGCTTTAAGAGCACTGCAGCCTAATCCCACCTCTTAAAAAAAAAAAAAAAAGAAAAAGAAAAGCAGAACTGTATTCCAGAGGCTCGTGTGCCAATCCAGCCCATATGGATGGGAGCCCATAATCTCCTTGTGCCCTCTTTCTCTCTGCTCTCTAAGCCCCTCTCTCCATCCATCCCTCCAGCCCATCACTTACCACCAGCCTACATCTGTGTGCAGCTGGGTGGGACTGTGTGTGGTTGGAATTGGACTGTGTGCAAGGAGTATGCAGGTCTAATAGCAGCAGGGATGAGGAATATAGTATGTTCCACGAAATGCACTGTAGGCCTTATAACATGATCTAAAGAACCTAACTGTAGTGAACGAAGGTGAATTAATGCATTTATTGTATTTTATTCTCTTGTGTTTCATGCATTACAGTTATCCCATAGTGGTAATTTCACTATGCAAGTGAGGTAATTGGTTCCTAAATGAGTATTGGCTGCAGCAGGTGGGTTTATGCATGCAAGGGCAAGGCAAATAAGATTCAAATGAGTCTAATTTCCATGTAAAACACTGTGGATGTCGCCATGAATAATTGCGCACTCGACAGACTAGACAGTGGCACTCACTTCAGGTGTGGCTTCATCTCTGTTTGTTCAGAATCGATTAATAGTGCAGGAGCTGCAGCACATGGAAGCGTGTTGACAGCCTGTATTTGTTCACTGCAAACCATATAAACAGTTATGGTACCTTAGTCCCCCAACCCCCTCCCCTAATGAGGGATGTGCGACATGTTTTGGTTTGGCACTGCATCTACAAGGTAAAATGACTGGCTGGTGTGTAGAGATATGCCCCAGCACCAGGCATCGTTAGGCAGCAGATCTACAGGGAAAGAAGAGAGTCGTGCGCTTTGGCTCCATTCTGTGGTAACACCCATAAACATGAGGATTAATCCATAAACCCTTTGACGGAGGTTCACTACCATCATTCAGCCCTTATCAGACTGCACGCCTACTTAACGGTGCATATAGCCAAGGGAAGAGATAACAGGCAGCAGGGCTGGTTCAGTGTAAACCTTGATGCCGAGTGTGGTTGTGATCAATTGATCTCTGAAATCTAATGGATGAATGTATGGAGGACGGCTGGCTGCGTGTTCAAACGTCATAAAACACAAATGAGATTAAATATGTCCGTCATTTGCCAGCAAAACTTCCAAACCCACTTATATTGACTAAATCTGTATGGTACTGATGAATGACACTATCATTACTTGGTCAGTGTGAGAAAATATTAGATGTAGGTCACCAACATTGGTCTGTTTGTTTTTAGGATATGGCTTCCAAATACATTTCTGGGATTTTTTGCTTGATGTTAGCATTCCCTAATAAACAATGATTCTATTGGGTTCACTAAGGCATGGCGAGTGCCCACACCTTTCCATACCCAAACAAAATCCACACTGCAAATATCAATTTTAACAAGTCATTTAATCTTTTCCAATGAAAAGCAATGATTTATTACACTTCATTACACGTGATTGTCATTGAATCAAGTATATAAAAAAACTAGCAGTGTGATCTGCCTTATTATGCCTTATTTCACTCTAAAAAAAAAAAAAAAAAGAAAAACCCTGAAACAAGTGAACCCACAATGGAACAAGCGGGATTGCCTCTCCCACATTGGCAACAGAATGAAAGAAAAATCAGATGTCAAGATGACACTAAATGATGAGACTAAATGATAATGTTCAGATGGACGTTTGTTTTCGCAATGCATGCTGTGTAAACCTCGGGATCCTCTGCCTCCGATGCCAGGTGATGAGATGTATGAGGATGGAGGATTGGATTAACCCCCCTTTCCCCCCCTTCCCTCCCAGCCACTCCCACTGACTCTCTCGCTCGCTCTCTCGCTCGCTCTCTCTCTCCCTCTCTCTCTCTCGCTCCCTCCTGTGATGCTGCAGCTCCTGTAGTCTCTACAGTCTCCAGTAAACAGCAGCCATGGCGACAGTGGTCCAACCGCTCACTCTGGATCGAGGTAAGACGCACAAAGCTTTGCAATTAGCGCTTTTCATTCGTGCATTGAAAACTTAAGCAAGGACCTGACAGCCCGTAGTAGCTCCAGGTGCTGGTGCCTTTGTTAGATTTTCTTTAGATTTCCTGTGCGAGTCGTTATTTCTAGGCAATATGAGCCCAAGCTATACATGGCTTATTCTAAATTAAAAAAACAAAAACGTCTGTCCGTTTGGTGCGTGTATTTCGCAGACTGGAGCGCTTGTTGCCTCTATTGAACTACTGCTGGGCCTTTTAATGGCACATTCGCTCCTTTACCACCGTTTATTAGACAGAGTAAGAAGCTTGCATCGCTCACAGGCGCGTTTCGTTTATTTCTATCTATATTATGTAACCTCCTCCTCGACAATATTATCCAGTTATAGCCCGATTTTTGCGGTGGAACTGGAAAAAAGGGGCAGCAGCTACACCCACTGAAGCGCCCACTGAAGGAAATCTACTTTGTCAGAGACGAGACAACTTTTGTATTTGACCTGGACAGGTGCATTGCTGTAAAAATATGAACCCACCCACCCGTTGTTTTTTTCGACCTGTTGGAAAGTAGAAGGCAAGCAAATTGGAAGGGCTAATGATATATAATAATATAACCTACCCACCTATTTTTGCTCGTGCATATAACTGCAGCTAGTGTTTACTGCCTAAGAGCCGGCAGAGTGTGTGTAACGTAATTGCAGGTCATGTGACTTAAACACATATTAGTGCATCCTCTGGAGACCTCATTCATATTAATCACAACATTTATTTCTATTTCTTTGTTTAGTCTTGCATTCATTTTCATTTTTATATCAATTTACTACTACGGTAATCCTCTAGTATTTTATTTTAGACAGATACTATACAAACATCACAGCTAAAAGTCCAGCCCAGTGATGCTATAAGAGATTGCAGATAAATTCCCTATTGAGTACCACAGACACAATGAAAGTCCCTGTAGGAATATTACATGAATTTTTATGTAATATTGCACAAGCATTACATAGCTAACAGATGCTGTCAAAAATAGAGAAAGCTGATACCTTAGCTGTTCTCTCTGTGCCAAGTTAAGCTGGCACCGGCTTTCCGATTACTGCCAAGTCACAAGAGTTGGTTATAAATACATTTTACCTGGTGGATGAACAAATAATTACCCAGGAATTAATCTGAACAAGTAATTGGCCACAATTGATCATTCTCTGCTATAAGAAATCAGGTTTTTTGTCCACACACTGATTTGCAGTTGATTGGAATGGAGTTTAATGTCTTCGGCCATTTGAGAACATTGCTGCTTAAATAACTTTTTTGAATGAGTTTGTATGAGTAATGGAGTCGGTCCCAGATTATACTACGCACACAGATAAACAAGACAGCCCACTCCGTTCCCACCCACCGCTCGTCCTGTGGAGTTCAGTAATTATAGGAAGGGGCATTGCTGGCTATTGCACTGATTGCACTGATAAACAGGCCTTTACATCACAGAGGCAAAAAGTCTTCATTCTCAGTAGGATATCAGCATTCAGTCAACATCACCTGAACTTTTTGGACATGACAACAGCCTGTATTCAGCTGACTGATCCATATTCACATGTTGGGGCATGAATTCAACCAGTCAGCACTTCGCAGCTGTAATGGCAGGAGGAATAATAGTCGGTTTCACACAGGAGCTTTCATTGTCACAGTGCTTTCTCAGCTGCTGCCACTTTCAAGGAAACACTATAATTGCTCATGAAAAGCCTTAAGAGTCCAAGTTACAGAGTTTGTCACACACACACACACACACACACACACACAGGGAGGGAACGGGTATTGATGTGCTGTTTCAGTTCAGAGCTCACACTTGGCTTACTGGGTCACAGCGGGGTGAGACGTCCTTACATCACTGGCCTTCCTGTTATTGTCGGAGGAAATTACCGCGATAAGCAAGCAAAGATGGACTACAAAGAGGCAGGACCCAGAGATGACAACCATTTAGTAGTGAAATATTCAGCTCGGTTTTATATCAATTGCACTTGGTTCAGGAATTTTGGCAAAAACCTGTAAAGCAAAAACCGGAGTAAGCCAGGAATTCAAGTGTTATTAACCCCCTTGCCAAAATAGAGGGCTGCCATTTGTGTCGCATCAATGGAAAGACATTAGTGCCATTGCAGATCGTTATTAAATTGTAGAAATTTTGAATTTGTGTTGCTCATGTTGAATCTCCCAGTCTCTCTTCTGCACTTTCACTAGCTACCTTTTGGTCAGGAACTTGGAAAGAGTAGTGCCCAAAGACCAGAAACCAAGCGTATGCACGGGATTAGACACAGTAGCTAGTGAAAGTATATCCAACTCACTACCTAAACATGAACATCCATCAGTTACCGACCTCCTTCCCAGAGGATGCATGTATGATATAGTGTGAGAGCAATGATGATGATGATGATGATGATGATGCATCTTAAATGTAAGACTCCTCCTCCTCTTTCTTCACCATGTGGCTACATCAGGGATTTCAAGGCTCTAGTCCACAAGGTCTATCTAGTTTAGAGGCCCCCTGTTTTCTCTCAGCTCCCTTTTCCCTAGGCAATAACCGCAGCAGGCTACAGCCCTACGCTTTGTTTTCCTCTGAGAGATCACGGCTGGTTTACCGTTTTGAGGCCAATCCTCATTCTCATCACATGCGTTCCGTGACACCAGTGACACGAAGGTATTACAGGGGGGGGCTTGAAAAGCCGACGTCACTCTTCAGAGAGCCGTTTCAAAACACAACACACCTCCTGAATACAGAAATAACGTTCTGCGGATTAATTTGTCTCGAATGGACGCTGACCAATTAATCAGGCGGGATGAGGAAGATAAGAGTATGATGCTGTCTGCCTTAACCACCGTCTCCTGCAGGAGTCATTAGCCCACAAGGAGTGATTTATTTGCCCTCTGTTGAGGGGAATGTCACAGTGGGGCAAATTAGTGCTAATTCACTTGGCAGGAGGACAGCCCTTGTTTGGTGAAACCTTGCCACCCTATTCCACTCATTCAGAGGATGGTTATTGCAGTTTTCATGGTTGGAATTAGCAGCGGAGTTGCCAAGGGCACCAAGGGTACCCAGGTCAAATTGGCAGTGGCAGATGGCAAGGCCTTTTTCAGGACAATTTATTCTAGTGTGCATGACATCCAGATAGCATCTCTCAGGGTGCTTCCATATAAAGGTAGGCAGGGAGTCAAGGAAAGGTCATTTGCAGACCTTTCCCTTCATCTGTACCAGTGAAGGTGAAGTTTTATTCAACCTGGGCCTTCGAGGTACATCTTATTTACGTTTATATTTCAACTTTATTTTATTTCCAAGGTCTCTGGGATATAATCACCACCGCTTCCATGGCTTAATGAGCAAAGCTAGTGATTTAGACATGTTTATTTTGTCAAACTGACACTGCTAAGTATTGGAAATGAATTACATCCAGTTCTGCTCCGTATTATAAATGGACTAATTATATCCCGATGTTGGAGCGCTGCCCGGTGCGAACACAGCCCAAAACAATGTTGTAGAACCTTAGCTGAGCCTTGAAGCCTTCATTTGATGTCGCCGCGTCTTTGTTCGGCTCTGTGCCTTTTCTCTAATCAGTGAATGATGAGGATGACCTTTGTTAATCACAGCCTGATGTGAGGAGGCAGGGCAATCATTGTCCCGAGCATGGTGTCACACTGATATAGGCAATTTATTCTGGGTTTCCTCCATTGATTGCATTATATTTTGGTTTTGCTTCGGGTGACGTTGAAGATCTTTGGGTGCCACCTGATTTTTGAACTCTCACACGTTTAACACCTTATTCAGTAAATCAGACAATTCATTTTTTAGGTTTTGCCTCCATTTGCTTCCATTTTTCTTTCCATGTTAATCTAATTGTCTCCGATTGGCTCTAGCACTCTTCGGTGCTTGTGCTATTCTCTTTAAATGATGAAAACGATGAGTTCAATAAAGCCAAGTTGTTGAGGTCCATTAACACTGAATGTATCGCTAGCAGAATTGTTTCCCCAAGCTCCCATCTATGCTACAAGACCTTCTCTGCTCAGTTAATATTGATGACTCAGCCAGTAAACATCTTGCACTTTGATGTGGAAAAAGAGGAGTTTATTGGAGTAAAGTTCATGGGAAATGAACTGATCTTCATCTGTTATTTTTTAGTCTTTTTTTTCCCTTTGGAAGGGACCGAAGCATTTTAATCCCTCAAACTGAATGACAGCACAGACAGAAGTAAAATCTCTTGGCCACGTCTTTATTAAAAATAGCTTTGGTTTTAGGGACTTTAATGTTATCATCTCTAAAGTAATTATGTTCCAGAAAATGTCACAACAAGTGTTGATGGCTCAGTCTTGAAGATTTTAGGAATAATATCATGATTCTATTGTCAATGCACAAAGCAAATGAAGGTATAGTGAAGTCTTGAAGGGCCACAGGATTACAAAAAGCCCTGTTATTATGCTAAGCCCTCATCCTGAGAGAAATGACCTCATGACAGGACCTTTGGTGGTGACATGGCATCCGTGCATTAAACTGCATTAACTGTGTCTTGATGCGGCGCTAGGTTCCTTTGACTGGTCTCACGGCTCCCCACAAACAATGAGTGTATTGTGTAATTACATCTCCTGAGTTTTCTTTGCATTGCACGTTGACCCGTCTCATCACGATATACTTTGATAGCTTTTTTTTCATAGCTTCTTTGACAGATAATGACACCAGCAGTATTCTGCATCCACAAAGTGAGATACTTTCCTTTGAAAAACATCTCATTTAGATACAGCAAGGATCCACTCCCTCTCTCTTTCTTTGAAGAAGTTTCTGTCAAGCTGCACAGTGACAATGACCTAATTGCAGCTTCACGGTTATGCTAAATTTGGCAGGCCTGACCTGCCGTCGTGGAAGCTCAGCGTATAGTTAGACTGGAGTTATTATTTCCAGTGGGAGGGGGACCTCATACAGATGTTGCTCACATCTGGATCCCTGAATCCCCCGGAGCTATGGGCTCGCTGGGTGTAGATTACAGTAAATACAATAAAGCACTGGAAGATTCCCCCCACAAAGCTTCCAGTGAGAAGAGAGTAGTATAGCAGTTCCCTGCTTTTTGAAATGCTACTATCAAATTCTAAATGTGTAGCAATTGTCAAAGATTGTTGTGACTAGTTCAAAAGATGCCATAGCAATATGACTTGTGCTGCCAATTGTGTTGTCCACCATTGTTGTAAAGTGCAATGCAAGGCTATTGCTCTGTTTTTATAGCATGAAGCCACTCTCCTTTATATCAAGCAGATCACACTATTTTTCACTCAACAGCATGTTGTCTGAGATTCTGTGAGATTTTTCTATTTTTTTTTTTTAATTTGCACAACCAAAAATGAAACAAGAAAGAAAAATCAAAGCAACAACATACTAATTTAAAAAAGTAAAAAAGGATTACAATAATTGAAAAACAGTCCAAAAATACTTTGAGCACTCACAACCATGGTAAAATAAGGAAATCCAGTATTGTCCATGCATGTTGTTATCACATGGCAGAGAGCTGGTTAGCCAAGGGCGGGATCGTATTGCCTGTGTTTCCCTCCAGCCAAGGTTATTCATAGACGGTGCTTATGACAGCCATGTGTTAGCGCTGTACGGAGCGGTGCTTACATTTGTTTTCTAAATCACTTTTCTAACTTGTGACGAACGTAATTTCACCTTTATCAGAATGTGCCGAGGCTTATTTTCTCTCCGGCCACCTCTCTCTCTCTCCGGTAATATAATGTGCCATTTCACTGCACTTCTGATTTGGGAATCATTTTCGGTGGATGTGTCATAACTGTGTGGCTGGATCCCCTGCAGTCATCCCAGCTGCTTACCATGGAACACAGTCACCCTCCGCTGCCCCCTTGCCCCGGGTTTTCACCCCTGTGATCGCGAGTCGTACCGCTCATTTAATGCCCCCTTTTACACGATGCATACAAAACAATGGATATTGGAGAGGCGCCTGTGACGGAATAAAAGTGGAATTGAAGACATGAAGTACCGTGCAATCTGGTAGAGATAATCCACTGACATATGCCAGTTTATCAGACCGCGACAGTAAGACCAAACCTTGATTTGTATACACGTTTTCTCGCAAAAAAGCGCCTCCGTGTGAATTGAAAAATGGCGTGAAATCTTCACAGCCGTGACCCGTGTGAGATTAGATATCACAGGAAGGAGTGAGGCAGGAAACACGGGCAAATGTGGAGCCAGCAGACATTTCATTATCTCTGAGCTGCTCAGCGAGAGCCAGAGAGCTATATGATTACCGCTCATTACCACTCATTATTGAGTGGATACCTGCAATTACATTGTCCTGTAATCACTGTTTCTGTGTTCCTGCGGCCTAATACAGGGATATTTCTGTAGGGAAAATGGGCACATGACATATACTGGCTGGACCACATTTGCAGTCATTTTCAGTGTTGTCCATGTAGGCCTAATGTAGATAATCATTACATTGATTGGAAATGTAATAATCCCTCTGTTTCATGCAACACGTGAAATTGAATTTACCCAAATGTATGTTCCGTTTGAAGTCTGAATGTGTCAGGAAATGAGTTTCCACCTCCGCTGATCCAGAGCAAGATGAAAGCAGTAAAAAAAAAAGGAACTGGTTAGAAATGTCTGCAGTATCAATCTTTTGAAGTGAGTTCCGGCGCCTCGTCAAAGACCTTGATGCGGATGGAGAAAATGGCGCTAATGAGCCCGTGAAAGCAAACAACAATAGAGGAATAATAGCTTCCCTGGACGCTCCTTGACCTCCGTTTAATGAGAAAGAAATGCTCACGAAACTAGACGGATGCCCTTGCCACTCACACATCAGCAGATTAGCAGCTATTCAGTAGTGAGGGTTTTTGTTTTCCAGGTATAGAAGGGAAAAAAAAAACGGACCCATTCACCTACGGCGAGTGTGAATGCACTAATCGATCAATGTGTGTGGATGGAAAGTTTTTCTCACACTTGACTTGAATTGGCGGCGTCACGTCTGCCAACTGTAGGTACGATCCAAACATCCCTTCCTCATGTCACAGAGAAGTAACCTCCTATATCTTCTGCTTTCTGATTCTGTACTGCACGACCCTTGGCCGTCTTTACAAGAGACTCTGAGTGGACTTGGGTGATCAATGGCTGATTAACATTACTCTGACAACTCCCCGCCCTTTGCCGAGGCTCCGCATGCCGATAGAATTCCCGCCGGGCGTTTTCTCGATGGCAATTGAGCCCTGCAATTTCGAGTGGATCAATGTAATCCATGGTGCTTTATTGGAGTGGGCTTGAAATAGAGGCAAGGCATCGGATTTGCTGATTGTCTCCTCGTGTAGTTTAAAAAACAAAATGAAATATAAGAGTTTGTATCCACGGTCTGTGAACAGTAAAAGCATCTCTGTCTGCCGTCTGCTTTATTGGGTTACTCTCACATCAGCGTGTCTGGGTGTGATGTTTATGAGCATTGTTTGTTGTTGACCGCTGTGTTCTGTGAAAAAGGGACATCGGTTCAACTCTTCGGCAGTGATACTCCGCGATAAACTGATTAGTCACCATGGGAAATGGCTTCACCGCCGGTTGACAGTGAAGCCCGACTGCCTGAAGGGATAGATTCTCTGTTACTGTGGAGATGTGTTCGCCTCGCAAATATTTCCTCAGTGTAATTAAAGCCGAGGAGGGCAACGCTTCACCACAATCGGGGGGCTTGCGAGTGCACTCGAGGAAAACGGGTCACCCCAAGCCGTTGATCCCGTTTTTTTTCTAGCACACGAGGATGCACGGGCATGAGGGGGTGTGTGTGCACTCCCTTGCACCTTTCCTTATTGATTGGACAAGCCAGCATGGTTGTACCTGTGTGTACCCACATGAAAAGACCCTGTTGCTACTGCTGAATTCGTTTGATGCCGGCGAGGGGCCGTGGGACATGAATCTAAGCCAGCAACCCACCTGCGATTCAAACGGGGGGGTTGAGCGGTTACAACCTCGCCGAGGGTGTGTGCGGTTGGTTGCGCGCAACGTGGTACGTTGGCAAAAGGACGTAAAGAAATTGGGGGAAAAATATCTTGAAAGCATTCACAAGCTACATTTGCAACTGTGTTATTAGATAAAGCATGTGTTCATCTTGTTTAGGCAACAGCAACACATATTTCGGGGTAGAAATTAGGATTTAAACAAATCTGCATCCTCTGTTGGGAAACCTCCAGGGCTTTGCTTTAAAAAAGATCGTACAGTTTTCGGTCTTTGAGTGGTCACAGGTTTGTGAACAAGCGAGCTAAATGTAACACATTGACCCAAATGTTTTCATTTGTTCCTTTTAACTCAGACTTCCCTCTCCTTCCGGTACGTACAGTATATCTATTGGGCCTGCCAGTTTTGGAGGGCAAGAAATTAATCAGCCAAGCCGGCTGGCTCATTCAGGTAATTAGGGGAGGAGAGCCTGCTGGACCCCCGAGTCACAGCCTCCAACTTAACGCCTAATGGTCTGGTTTAAATGGTTAATAATGCCTACTCTGGATAGGAATTGTTACCTTTGAACAAATAAGTGCATGACTTATTCACTCTATTATTTTTTCTTATGCACAGAATTGACCCAGTAAAAAAAAAAACAAGGCTGGGATGGAATTACTTTTCTGTCTTTCTCACCCCTATTGGCCTCGACTGACTCTATTTCCATTATCCCGTCCATTGATTCGCTCCGGCGTCTTTCTCAGGGCTGTTAATGTAATTGAATGGGGCGTTTTTCCCTTCAAACGTCCACGTGTGCACATACACACACACACACACACACACACACACACACACACACACACACATATGAACCCTTTCCATCTCTCTCTCTCTCTCTCTCTGCCAGATGTTGCCAGGGCTATCGAGCTGCTGGAGAAGCTGCAGGAGTCGGGCGATGTCCCTGGTCACAAGCTCCAATCCCTGAAGAAGGTCCTTCAGAGTGAGTTCTGCACAGCCATCAGAGAGGTGAGTCACCTTCAGGGAGGGAACGACTGATCACATGACTCAAGACTTGGTGAAACTTGGTGTATATCCGTGTATATCATATCCATTCACTCAGTGAAAGACAGTCCAAGCAGTTAAAGATGACGGATGCCTTTGAAAGTGGCCTCCCTCCACTCTCGAATGAAGAAGCCCTTACACCTGGGAGTGACTCTTTGTTGCTCAGCGCTCATCGCTGTGGTGTTTCTGCACTGCACTTTCCCAGAGATCACCTGTCAATCAATCAGTGTGTTCACTACTGTGACGTAACATAAAACGGAAACATAAAACGCATCACTTCCTGTGCGTCAGAGGACTTTTCCCAGGAAAGACCTACCCGACACCGGGTGTTTGGAACAGCAAATGTAAAAGCTTTCAGGAACTGGGTAGATTTTGAATCACTATCCATCTAGGGACTATTTTTATTACTCTGTGGATTTACTGATAAAAGATTTCATTATCAACAGTAATGCTCAATATCAAATAGCATGCATTAGATTTAGAGTACATTTACTAAATAAACTACACTCGAGGGCAATCAGTCCAGATACGGCCCAGTTTCCTGAATAGCCTGTTAGCACAAAGGTCTTGCAGTGGTTCTTATTAGTGCAGAGGCTAAACAACAAAAATACAAAAGGCACAGTGAATTTTTGATTGCCTGAAAAAAGCTTTTAAATGATCACAGGGCCAGAAAACATTATCAGCATTTCATTAACTTGGTGGTTTTATAAGCTCATCACACTGAATTGTAATCAAGTAAATGTAGCCACTGTTTGAGATTCATTTTCCTATTTTTATGTCATCAGATTTTACCAGGGGAAAAATAAAGCACACGCTATAAACACTTGTTTTTTTCCACTCTTGTTTTTACGTGCTTACATTCATATGTATGCAAACAGCCACCCACTCATCCATCATCTTGACACCCATTTTTCAGCAGGAGAGGAAAAAACAGCACAAGCATTCACCCGACAAGTCTCCACTGGTTGATAACCACAGGTCTAGTACCTTTAGTGTCTAGTATAAAAAGGATGTGTATTTGTTGAGAAAATAAGGCCACGGTTTTTGTGAATCAAAGGCGTGCAGTGTGAGTACAGATGGTGTGGCGACTGATTTTTGGTCATTTCATGGCCAGAGGCGCCGTCGCACCTGTGGCGCAGTTGAAAACGGGGGTTGGATTAGGAGACACACACATCACCAGTATGGTGTGTGGTTGGCCTGGCTTCAATCGCGACCAATCAAATCACTTCTTTTCCTGCCCTTTAAAAGCACATAAAAGCTTCTCCCGAGAGGAAACTAGTGTTGTTGTGCGGGAGCTGCACAGTTGCCATGAGCGAATACACGGCCTAGTTTACCAATCAGTGAGCCTTTGATGAAGCAAAAAACTTTCACGGAGAGATTGAAATTCTCTTTAGTGTTGTTTTCTCCTGTGCGTCATGGTGCATACTGACAGTTCTGTGTTGGATGATGATCATTCACACCGCAGCATCTTATGTTGCATCTTATGTTTTCCTGCTTGAGGATTTTATAGTAAATAATAAAGCATAATCTGGTTTGGAAACCCGCTACCCCCTCACATGGATGGAGGACAGTGCTATCAGTGTTGCAACATTTCTTAGGTCAAAAAAGTAATTGACAAAGCTTTATTATTATTAGAGTATTTTTCACTAATTTCTGTTGGATCTCTGCTCTAATTAACTTGCTTGCTCTATCTATTTCTGTCCATTACAGGCCACTGTAAACTGTTGCTGCGATTCCTTGGTGGCTGATAGAGATACATAATTATAGTATTTTTTTCAGGAGCTAGTATTTGATAGTTAACTTACAATAAGATACATTTCATTGAAAAGTTAAGGCTTTCCTTTTTGTGTCAGTATCTAGTTATGATAATGGCAACATACCCAACACTGGCAATGACAAGCAATTATGGGGAAATAGGTTGTGACAGTGTTACGTAAAACCAAGACATCGCGCAAAGTAGAGAAAGATTAGACTCGTGTTCTCCTCCAACTGGGAGTGTGGATCAGATCGGGTGTGTGGTCGGGTTGTGAGCAGAGACGGGGCAGGCTGGCACATCCTGGCACCGACTGCGGTAGGCTGGCAACTGCCTGACTGATCTCAGTGCCAGTCACTGGAGCGCTACTGACAATGATTCTCAAAAAACCTCTGAAAAAAAAAGACCTCACCAGCAGCTGCCCTTGATGAGGCAAAGACTCGAACCACTTCAAACCACGCGGAGTGGGTTCCACATGGTCCCTGGGGGGAAACCGTCAGAGAAGCGTTGGGATTAGTGGGTTGCTTATTGAGGCCGTTGCAGTTGATTGCAGGCTTGCGAGAGATTACGCTTTGCCATGATACAATGGCTTCTCTCCGTGGTGCTCAGGCAGCCAGAGGACAGGCTCGAACGGGTGGCTATTGCATCGATTATTACTGTTATTAAGCAGAGCATCACAGGAGTTGTTGTGGTGCAGTATCACGGCGCTGAACAGCTGTGTCCTCCGATGCCCCCGCTCACATCAGAGATAATTGGAAAAAACAGCCTCACAGAGAAATGGAATCTCACTGGGAGAGGAAAAGCATTGCAACTGCAACGGGCTTTAACGCCCTGGCACGAGTCGGCCCGCTTGTACGTGTTTGCGTGTGACGACAATGCGCAACAGCAGGGTTCGCTTTTCTACCCAGATGATATATATATTGCCCTCCGTCTCGCCTAGCCGATGAACTGCGACGTGCGAGGACATTTTTTTTCAGCCAACTCCCAAGTTCAGCTGTGTAACTGGAACAGAGTTTTCCTCCACCGTTGAGGCACTCTTCGATTTTCCCTACTCGGTGTAAACATCTTCATCATGTTGGCCCTGTGTAAGCTAGCTATGATTTTTCCTGATGCAACCTCAAGCTCACAGTCTAGCCCGTACAGTAAAACCCACCTCCAAACCTCCTGCCGACTCCGTCAACAGAACTGAACGTGGATCGGCGCTGTTATGGATGACGGGCCAGCTGTCAATATGAAGAATGGATGGCGGGGGAAAAAAAGAGCGTGTTCAGCAGTGTTGGGCTAAATGAAGAAGAGACGGGGGTTTGATGAGCCGCTTGTCTTTCGCCGACGCGGTTATATCAATGAGGCGTCGCTCGTCTCCGCGTTAGTCTCGCCGCGTCAGCTCGAATGAGTTGTCAGGGTCAATCAGCCTTGCAAATGGGAAAGGAAGGACACAAGACGAGATGACTGGGAGAGCTAATCAACTGGAAATGATGGAGAGTGGGATGAGTGGGAATTCCCATCTCATCGCGTTTGGGGTAGAACTTCGCTGACGGCAACTGGTCTCATGAAACCGCAAAGACGGAGCCGAAACGATTGCGTGTTTCATCAACTTAACGTTGTTGTGGTCGATGTGACGCGTCAGCAGGGGGTTTTCAATCTACACAATCGACCGCGTTTTGTTGAGAGCAAAAGCAAAAAAGGATTTATGTTGATTCCATTCAGGGGGGGGTCGTGTCTCGGCCTCCCACATTACGCCGGGTTGAAGGATGAGAGTTGCATGGAGTCGGTCTGCGCGGGTTCAATATCCTCTCTCTGTTTTCGCGGTGAGATCTCAGCGAGGGACGTTTTTATGAAAGCTGTGAACGAGCGATGTTAAATCAACCCGCAGCCTTTCTTTCTTTTTCCCGATATCTCGCAGACTGTTTTCTCTCCCTCTCTATCTTCATGTCTCTCTCCGTCTCGTTCACCGACCCCCTCTCTCTCTCTCTGTGTGTCTCAGTGGTTACAAACGGCATCGTCATGTCAGCTGCCCCGCGGGCGGCTCTTCCCTCCATCGGCCTATTGAGGCAGCATCCCATCAGGCATAGTGTGTGTGAAGAGGAAATGGATCTGGGTTAATGTACAGCCTCCTCTGTGGTGGACACTAAGTGAACCAAGTGGAGGAGAGGGATGGTGGGGCGGTGGACTGATGCTATTGGTGATGGACAGTAGAGAAGCCTGGACAAAGGAAAGGCAGCAGGGGGGGTTGAAAAGATGTGTTCAGGACAACAAGCCTTTTAGAGTAAAGTGCAGAGACTGACATCCAAAAGACCACAACTGTTTGTACCATGTTATGGCTTCATTCATTGGAGAGACAAGACTCATCTGTATTCATTTGGATTGCGTGCAGACTCAGTGGTGTCTCCAAAGGATGAATCCAAACAATAGGAGAGACTGTTGCACCCAGATTGAATATGTCTGTAATTTCCTGAGGTGACTGAGGAACCCGCACTCCAGGCAAAAAGAGGCAGGATGTCAGGTTTCCTTTTTCCCTACTGCATCAGTTTTGTAAAGCCGCAAATTTAATTTGTCATTTGTAGATCGAGAGCTACGTCCCCAAGAGCCGTTCATCTTTGAGATCCGCGAGCAAACAAGACCACAGGAGCTAGGGGGATATTTTTGTAGTCCACATCACTTTTTTTTGTGTTTTCCCTCCCCTGAACTCCTCCTGTACATATAAATATCCCGGAGTTGTATATCCACTGAGCATACAGCCTTTTGATAATTCAGAGAGCCGAGGCCTTTTGTGCTGTTGTACCGCGGGCGCAACCGTGTAGAAGCAACCAGGCATTATTGCTTCCAGGCAAGTTGCCCCGCACTGAAGAGAGTTGAAACCGTGATTAAAATTCCTAGCTGAGACGGGGCCCTGACATGTCTTGAATATTAGTTTTCAGTTGATTGTGCACAGAGGAATCCGAGCTAGCTAAAATGCTTCTCCTCGTCCTGATTCTGATTGCTCATTTACTTATGCAGCAGCGGTCGAATGCAACTTGTGGATACTCGTGCCGATACGTGCAGACATCATCCGCTGGAGTAGCCTGACCTTTATTGATATTCATGTGTTTCGTGGAGTCAATTACCCACAACTCAGTGCAAAGGCGTCCATCGAGACCTTGTGCACAGCTTATACATCTTAATCATTTTAAAACCCACCCCTCACTATTCATCATTCGCTCTCAGCAGTGGAGGGATGCGGCGTATCTCTACAACAACTATGTGTGGTGAAAGGTATAGGCACCGTGCATTTGGATCACTGCAAGTACTTTGACAGAAAAAAAGATTTGACGATATAAAGTTACCTCTGTCTTGTGTTGTATTACGTCCAGATTCCATAATGGTCTTTGCATCACTGTTTTTCTTTTTTTTTTTCGGTTGAAGGATGTCTCTGACAGAACTGGAAAGGTCGACTGTCTGCTTTGATTCTGTCTGCCTTGGTGAACAGGCTTGTTTCTGTTTCTTACCAGAGTGGACATGCAATAACAAATGTCTAAAGGAATATTTCAGGACCTTACTCTTTACTCTTTTCACTCTAGCTAGTTTGTGCACTCAGGTCCAGATTCACTGTGTGGGCGAGGGCGGTCTGTGGGTCATTTGCTTGAGCTACGAGTGCAGAGGTTTCGTCTTGTTCACTAAGAAATGACTGTGAATCAAGCTGTGGCAGGAAGCTGTGGCACTGCACAGAGACATAGCTACCTTCATCAATTCACCAATTACAAGCACCAAATTGCATGCTTCAGCTTTAAGACTAATCCAAGGCTGGCACCCTTGCGCCCAAAAGCCCATTTGTTTTTTAAAGATTATTTTTTGTGCATTTTTGCCTTTATTTGACAGTCAGTAGAGAGAGACAGGAAAGATCAGGTGGGTCCTGGGCGGATTCAAACCCCGGACGTCACGGTTATGTGGTAAGCTTTCCACTCATTGTGCACAGTAAGCCGATAGCATGGAATTCAAATTTAGTTATTTTGGTGATATGGCACACACTCAGTGCCTCAGTGCCATGTTGTGTTTTCCATCTCAGTCAGTCTACAGGGCCAGCCAGCACTGTCAATGCCCTACCTGCAGCCAGCTGTGAAGCCACGCCACTATTTGACTATGGAAATGCAATGTGTGAGCTCAGATGCTGGGTCAAGATTTCCTATCATGAAAAAAAAACATTGTTATGACACCTCTCTGTCTCTCTCCATCTCTTTTAGGTGTACCAGTACATGCATGAAACAATTACAGTGAATGGCTGTCCAGAGTACCAGGCGCGGGCCACAGCTAAGGTAAGCAGTGGTAGTAATAGATGGTATCTGCTAATAGCATTACTATAATATCTGCTCTACTTTAGTATAGGTACTCGTTAACAAGTGTTCCTATTGAGATTTTTCTATTGAGACATCTGGTTTCAAAACTCACATGAATTCACTTATTTAAGCCACATAGATTCACATGTGTTGGCTGTACATAAGGTTTTAGTGTATTCTCATGCTGTATATGGCTTGTTTAGTTGAGCATACTCAATGACAGTAAATACACTTGCTAAAGTCAAAAACAAGCTTGCAACCTAATTGGCAGCAAAAGTCAGACATTTGTTTTCAGATGAATGTCTGAAATCCTTGCAGTGAATGGGTTGAATAAGTCCTTCTTTCCCTTCAAATAGGATTCACTAGGATTTCCACCCTTCTCAATCTCTAGTTACTTAATATCTGTGACGTCTCAACAGATCTGTAAATGTATGAGCTGGTCTTTTCAAATCAGCTACTGGATTCTCATCTACTTCTTATCGTGATTCTTCATGTTTGCTTTGGCAAACTCTTAATGTCAGCACGTTTTCTACAGACAGATGCTCTCATCTGCTGAAAACCGCTACTCTCCTCTGCAGATTCACTGATGAAATCATTGTGAGACTCTTCAAGTGTGCGTCTTTTGTGAACATGCAGTACATTGTGATAAATAATGAATAATTGGGCTAGCTTCTTCCAACACATTTCGGTTACAATATGACGATGAGGCGTCTCAGCTAATTGGCTTTCTTTCTATTGTTGTGTCTTGTGCTCCTTGCAAACGTTGGCTCGGGTAAATGACATAACATTTACTTGTTGTCATGGCAACGCTGGCAATATTCCAATATGATCCATCAAATATCTAAATTGCATTCCTCAGGATCCAATTTTGTACCACATATCCATGCGGTCCTGAACAACTCTTGCTGTTCACACTGATTCGATATCTCACATGTGAAGGAAAAAAAAAATCAGAATTGGGGCACTTTAAGCTGTGAACCAAGTGGATTAAACCTCAAGTTTGGTGTACAAAAGAGATGAGCTTGTACAAAACACTTGAGCAGGACTCACTATAACCACCTAGCCTGCGAGAGATACAGGCTTTTATGAAGGGAGAATAAAAAGGGGCAGGCTCATCTTATTTGAGAGGGAGAGGAGGAGGAGCAGGAGGAAGAAGATGGCATGCAGGGAGGAGAGAGGAGATGAGTGCACCCCCTTCAATGTCCAGCTGGGTCCACTCCTCTCCAGTACATCACAGGGATGGAGGAGAGAGAGATGAATAGAGAGAGATGACAGAAACAGAGAGGTGTATGGGAGGTGAATAGGGAGGTGTATAGAGAGATGGCACGAGGCATGAAGTGGTGTGTGCCGAGACAACCTGCAGCTACCTGGGTTGTTCAGCAGCACACACTGGATATATCCAGCGGGTGAACTGCTACTGTATTAAATATGATGCCTCTGTCAAAATTTCACTCACTATTTTTTTATTCATGTCTGGCTGTGGTAATCAAAAACATCACTGATGTGTTTGTGAATTTCTGTATTAAAGTGTAGGAAAAAAATCACTGAATGTCACCAAAAGGGCGCTCTCTCTCCAAATTCCTCCTCAATCTTTTTTTATGTCCTTGGCCAAGAGGATGCTATTGCCTGATACGAAAGATGAAAATCAAAATAATAATTTTCATTGTACAAAGAGACCCAAACTGTGATAGCTTAGCCGGAGTTTTTCGTCTTTTCTTTTCTAAAATATTAAGGAAACCCTGCAGCAACTATGATGGCATGATTTAAGTAGCTTTAAGCACTTTCCTATTTGTCTTTGCCACAAACTTTGAATCTGTGCTAAAAGATTGCAGATCTGTCTCCATCGGCCAAATAAGCGTGCAGCAAATGGCCTAACCCAGAGGAAAAACCTTTTGCTGAGAGTCGCCTTTTCTTCATCTCTTAAGAAATACGGAAGATCTCAATTCTGTATCATTCTGTGATCGTCTACATTTGAAATGTTTCTCCTAAAACCCCCTTAGGAGCAAAGAGGAGAAAATACAGGAGAACATGTGACATATATAATGGTAATAAGCTCCTACTATGTGGCTGCTTCAGTAGGAAAATGCATCAGGGTGTGAAGCTGCATGTTTGTGAAGATAGGAGTCATAAAACATCATATTGAGTTTTCTTTGAGATCTTTTTTTTTCTAGTCTCATGACACATCATTTGCAGAGCTCTCGTTTGATCAGTCAGATCAACATGAGCTTATATGTGGTCGTTTCTCTTGAGTTGAATTTGAGAAATAGGAAAAAAAAACGCCTTTAGTTTCATCTTACGGTTAAAAAAAAAAGAGCTCATTTGTGTCTGGAAGAAATAAAAAAAAACAGTAGAAATATGAGATCTCTTCTTGGATTTTGCTTTCCTACGGGAAGCTGGCTCACCCACGGGGGGGGGGGGGGGGGGCACCCTCAGGTGGGAGCATGGAAATGAGACGCCACAGTGTTTGCGAAAGTGAAGTTATTTTGACACTCTCACAAGCCGCTTGTGTACGATCATCATCATCAGCTTTGTCTCCGAGTGCCTCTCAAGTGGGGCTGCTGGACCACTGGCCGGGAAAAAAGAAAAACACAGATCATTGAAAATCAAGTCTATAAGCCGCAGCAGCAACAATGATGAAATACGTGAAATATGTGACCGGCCTTCTGCTCCTCCTCCGCCTCTGGAGCGCTTTAGAAAAAAGAGGCTTTAGTTAGCAAGGCCGCGAATCTCCAGACAGCTGAGGTTTGTGTTTCACCTGCGCAGCTCGATTCCCCTTGATTGCTTCATTAATTAAATCAATTGGGCCTCTAATTCTTGGCCCGGGGCTTTTATTACTGATCTTAATGGAGTTTGGGGAGGAGCTGCGAGAGAAACGAGGGAGTTGATGATCAAGTGAATTCGGGGTGTACGGTGCGGCGTGTCCTCCTGCAAGCTTTCATTTAAAAAAACGTGTTTTGCCGAGTCCACCCGTGTTACAGACGAGTCGGCCATATGCCAGATTGTTAGGGGGGGTTTTTGTGGTTTTTTTTTCCACAGGGAGCCCAGATAAAGTTGTGAAGGTCGATATGCTGTGAGGCCTGGGAGGCGACGGCATGCATGCTGAGGAGCTGCCTTTTGGCTTCAGAGTGGGGAAACAGAGGGAGGGAGGAACAGAGGAGAAGGAGAGAGAGATAAGAGAGAGAGGAAGTTGGTGGAATACAATAACAAGATTAAAACAGGCAGTGGGAGAGGAAAGAGACGGAGAGCGAAGGAATACGAGAATATGAGCATGAATATGAATATGGACGAGAGAGCGGGAGATGCTGGGAGACGAAGCGGAGAAGACCTCAAAGTGCCAAAGCTTCTCGCCGGCTGCCGGGGAGTTTGGATCCACATCTGCCAACAGCTTCTGACAAGCAAACCCCCCCCCCCGCCCCCCCTTTTTAATCCCGCCATCTCCCCGATGTAACGCACAGATCATAAACGGTGCCGACTTGACAGCAGAAAGCACCTGTGGCAGTGCATCTGTGGGATCAGCGGGCACGGGGGGGTGTCGGTTTCTCTGTTCTCCTGCCATTAGCTTTCCCCCGGCTCGGGGCTCTTTGGAGGGGGTCGCTTTGTTCCAAGCAAAGCACGACGAGCAAGGCGCTTGGCTTGCAGTTGAAAGAAGTCCGCCCAGGCCCAGCGAGCGACTACAACCGACGGGGCTGGTAGGAGAGATCCAGGCAGAAGGGTGAAAGTTATCCGGATGTTCTTCTAGCATCAAGGGGAGGGTGGCTGTGTTAATCCACATGCTCAGAAAGGCAGAGAATTTCTCACGTGGAGTCTGAATCCCTGGGCCTCGACTTAAATCCCATCGCTTTGTCATTGTCATCCTTCCTGAAAGAAGTGCAGGCTCACATTAGGGTTCTCTCCCTCTCCCACAAGATGATGTTAAAATGAGACTTTTAGTTTTGATTTGGTATAAAAATGTGATTCCTCCCTTGTGGTCATTTTCACTGTACTGCTGAAGAAGACTACAGCTTCATTTCCTGTATTGGCGTCCTCTGTCTAAAGTTATTTATTGTCCTGACTATGAGACCAGCGATCATGAAACCCTTAACTACCCAATCGCCTCGTTTCTCTTCACGCAGGCCACGGTCGCGGCCTTCGCAGCCAGCGAGGGTCACTCCCACCCGCGGGTGGTGGAGCTGCCCAAGACGGAGGAAGGCCTGGGCTTCAACGTGATGGGCGGCAAGGAGCAGAACTCGCCGATCTACATCTCCCGCATCATCCCGGGGGGCGTGGCCGAGAGGCACGGCGGCCTTAAAGCGAGGGGACCAGCTACTGTCTGTCAACGGCGTGGTAGGTGTCACCAGATGAGCTTTCGGGCGAGTTGGGTTGGGTGTTAACAAATGTGTAGATGTGCTTTTCCTGCCATTCATCGTTGAAGCCAACTCTTCGTGTGAGTTGTGATGAGACTGCCCAGGGATCTCATTTGATCTCAAATGTTACCATCCTTACCACAACATGGAATCGTGAGACGCAACAGGAGGAAGTGCTGTCTGATTTCTAAGCCCCATAACTTGAGTTTCAACCTCAAGCTGCTCCGTATGTCTTCGATTTCTTCACCTACTGGAGGTTTGGGTAAAATCACCTGTAGACCTGCTCATTTCCACTTCCACTTCTATTTCCATTCCATTTCCAGCATCCACACACACACACACACACACACACACAAACTACTAACATACTCTGCACTCGGATGGCCACATTAACAAGTGCTTCCCAGAAAAACATGCAGGCTACAGCGATGTATGATCGACACTATCACCCTCTGGCATGACCTGCCCGACAAGATGTTTTAATTACTCTGAAGAGGATAAACACGTTGGAAGTGATTTTTCCATCGGCCATTCACTCCGTCCACCATCTGCCACTTTGATAGCTGCTCCATAAAGGCTTGGTTATTGTCCCCCACAATGAAATCGGACCATCAATCGGTCTCGTTCATCCGTATCATTTGTCCGACCATAGCAGATGATATCTCGGACGACAGTGATCGGATTTTGACGAAATCTGGGGAAGTGATGCATCTCACCACTGTGCTCAGGTGTTTTCAAAATGACAATAATTGGTCCAAGGGGGGGGGCGGGGGCTACAACTTGAGGTCAAAACAAGGTGACATATTTGTTACTGATTGGCTGAGAGGGGGACTGCATCATTCGTAGTGGAAAGCATGTCTACTGTTGCCTTGTTGATGTTGTTGTCATTATTATTACCGCCATAAAAATACCCTCTCTCTCTCCCTCTCTCTCTCTCCCCCCCACCCTCTCTGCAGAGCGTGGAGGGGGAGCACCATGAGAAAGCGGTGGACCTGCTGAAGGCGGCCAAGGACAGCGTGAAGCTGGTGGTCCGCTACACCCCCAAGGTGCTGGAGGAGATGGAGGCTCGCTTCGAGAAGCTCCGCACGGCCCGGCGACGCCAGCAGCAGCAGCTCCTCATACAGCAGCAGCAACAGCAGAACCTGACCTCCCAGCAGAACCACATGTCGTAGGTGAGGCGCTTCATTGCTTTATGGGTGACCGGGGGTGGAAGCAAGTTTCTGAAGTCAAATCCCTTTTTTTTGTTTTATAAAAATGCTCTTTCCGGGTGGGATGCCGCCAGTCTGGACGACTAGCTTGAACTGGGCTTAGATCAAGTCAAGTATTTTAGGACTTGTGGATGGAGGAGTCCGATAAAACCGATAGGGGAGGATAGAGGAGATGCAGATATCCTCATATCACCTTTTAAGTACCGTTTTTGAGAATCCAATAGCTGCTAAAATGTTACCACTGGGAAAAAGGTCTCAAGGATCCTGTAATCCATTTCATTTTCATATTCCACAACTGAATTCATCTGTCAGCTCTCTGCGGTGCCTACTCCGGCAAAATCGATCAGAAAGATCAGACGCCAAAGTGAAATGAATTGATTTCGCGAACACGCATAGGCCGAGGCGCGGAGATGAAGCGAGGCCTCGGGAACGAAGGTTGAACTCCTCTCCTTTTGAATTTAATTTACTATGGATTATCGCAAGAACACTGCTGCGCCGCCGGTTGCAGGCATTTACAGCCCCAGGCTCGGAAACCCCTCAGAGGAATACTTTGTAAACCGATTGGTTGGGAGCTCCTGCGTGCACCATAACCGATCCTGCCGCTGTTTTACAGTGGTTTCTGTTGTGTGTGGGCTGTGAATTATTCAAGCCTGAAACCGACTACATCTGTGGCTCATGCTCTGCAGGTATGTGGATAAGTAGCTGCACTGCCTGGAATGCCATTACTGGGAACCGACCACTGGATGGAGGAGCCGCTTCATAAAAGTTGCAGTGGGTGAATGCCAGGGTGCAAATTCGGACCAAAGTGCAGCGTCGCGTCGGTCGGGAAGCACGTTTTTTTTGACACAAATCAGACCAGGCGAGGTTTCAGAGGAAGCTGCATCATATCACGCCGCACCTAATTCTGCCCAGACCTCGAGGAATTATTTAAGCGTGTCCTTGACGTATTGGAGGCGGGCACGTCTCCAAGGACTTAACATCTCCAAAGCTCTCTCTGTGGCACTGCCCCGTTTGATGCTAAATCCACCCCCACCCCCCTCACCCCTCACCCTCCCCGGGCGTATCTCTTGTGTTGCACATGGCTCGGGGCAGCTTGGGAAAGGTATTTGGTGAGCTTGTAACAGTGTGGTCGTAGCAGCGGAGTCCCAGACAGGGAACTGAGCGGGGGATCATGTTTTATCAACGCCGGCACGCTGACCGCAGAGATTTGCTTTGGCGGCCAAGAGGCTGGAGTGACACACATGGGCAGACAGGATGCACCGCGGCGTAGTCTCTCTGTCACACACACACACACACACACACACACACACATTCCCATATGTGAACACACAGGCCTGGCCAAAGCAGAGGTCAGAGGGATCTACTCTAAGCCGGGATCTCATGAGCGCTAGGAAAGTCAGAGATGATTAATTCACAGGGATTTGAAGTAGGTGAGAATTGCATCGTACTTGATAAGAGTGACAGTTCCTATTGAGCAGTTCAGATCACAGGTATGATCAAGTAAGACATCCATCCTGCTTCTAGGACTGAACTGCCATCTAGCTCCAAGGCTCTCAGCTTCTTGTTTTTTTACCGTTGGCAGGTTGTTCCAAAAGAAGAAGAAGAAGTGAAGGAGACCGAGACGCCGGATCTCTGGATCCCAAAGGATACTGTACCAACCAGTAGAAGACTCTCTCTCTCTCTCTCTCTCTCTCTCTCTCTCTCTCTCTCTCTCTCTGTCTCTCTCCCTTCCAGCGTACCACCGACTACTGAGCAAAAACAAAGAGAGGGGTTTGTCTTGATATTGGTGCTTTGAAAACACGTGTGAGGCTGGCGCTGATGGTTGTCCGTTTCCACTTTCTATTCCCTTTTATAAGTTGTTCTCCTCAAATAGTCGAAGGTTGTGGCCCCTTTCTGAAACCCCCCCTCTCTTGTGTTTGTTGTTTTGTTTACCATCTGTTTTCCGATTGCTTACCGACGTCCGTCACGCCACGGCACGGTTGCCATTTTGCCATAGATATCATTTGTACAGTGGGTGTTTCTATTGATTCTTCAACTGGTGCTCGTGTCTGTGTGTGAATGACCATTGATTTTTTTTTTTTTTTTTTTGCGTGTGTCAAACTTGTCCTGTTTTGGATAAACGTGAACTCTTTTTTACCTTCTATATTGTAGCAAGAAAATATTTTGTATCGGGGAATCTTGTAGATTTAGCAATAACACACGTTTTCTTCAGTTTTCACATTAAATCTACGATGGGATACATGTATCGGTGCAGAAGTGAACCATCAAGTCAACTGGATCTTATGCACTGTGTGTCATAAGGCAGCAGATAAAACAGTTATTATTATTATTATTATTATTATGGATGAATCCATGCTTGGTGCCATTCAAAGAGATTATTAATTTACAGGTGGCATGTACAATTAATGTGCAATATCTGCAATTGTTATTAGACTGTAAGTACTCCAGTTGTAGAGATCTATCCAGAGAATATATACAACTACTATATATATAACGACATCCAAACCAATCCTCAGAAATGTGAGTTAGACGCATTTCCTGCTCCAGACAAATAGAATGTCACCAATATTCGGTGTGAAGTCAAAATATGGTAGAATTCTGTTTATTTTTCAGATGTTTCTGAGATCAGAGGTTTACGTAAAGTTTTATCGTTCCGTTTAAATATGATGTATACTTTGTTATACACGCAGATTATTATTTTAAAAAACTGACTCATTGTATAACAACTGAATGCTAGCACATAGTTGATACCCGAAACGCATGATTAGTAACTCATCTTCCTGGATCTGCTCTTTGCGTTTCCATTCTGACAATCATTGTGGGCGATGAGGCTGTGGGGAATGTTTTAGTGTTTTAATACGGGAGCTCTTCCTGTGACCAACCCTGTATCTGAACTGCTTCAAATCAAGGCCAGAATTAAAGTGGTAATCCGCAAGATCTGTTTTTTTTTTATTTTGGCGACATCTTTGTTGCGCAGTGTTCATCGTGATCCCAGAGATCACCTGTCAATCAAACAGTGTGTCCAGTACTGTGACGTCTTTCTCTTTGGATGGAGTTTGAGTTTCTGTAGGTGGTGCTCTTTTCTTTGTCTGTTCAGCCGCGGTGGCTTTCGCCGCTCATGCTAACTACCCAGTTCTTCTTCTAGTTATTCCAAACAAACCGCTGCTGCTGCCACTGGAAACGTAAAACGCATCACTTCCTGTACGCCAGAGGGTTTTTTTGGGTGTTTTGAACAGCAAATGTAAAAGCTGTCGTGAACTGGGTATCGGTTGAATCACTATCTAGACACTTTTTATATGAAAATGTCACGGATTATTACTTTAAAATGGCATTGTGGATTTATTGATAGCCAGTGAAGATTTCATTACCAACAGTAATTACAGTACTTTTCATTAGAGAATTTAGACTCTAGTGCTCCCTAATGTGCCATCCATCCAGACAGGGCCCAGTTTCCTAAACAGCCAGTTAGCACAAAGGCGACCTCGTGTGAAGGTTTTTTTTAGGAAACCCACTCCTAGACAGTCAAAATGTTTTTGTCCCTCTCTCACTCTCCGAGCTCAACATCTCAATACGACAGATCCATTTTTGTATCTTTAAGTCACAGGTTCTCTTTCTTAATTGACTTGCATTTTTGAAGCTGATGGTCCTGTACTAACCATACAGATAAAAAAAAAGACAACAAACCGTTGATATGCAATTGTTATACATACTATATTTGTATAAATAAATCTATGTGCTTGTGTACAGTGATCGCGTTGTCGACCCTCCTTTGATGTCTCCTGGACTGCGTCTTTATTTGGTGCTTTTAGTACTATTGAGCTCAATAGCACCAGCAAAGAAGTCTGTGGGGTTTGATACCCAGCCAGGCTTTATACATTCAATTATTAATTTAAAATAAGCCTCTTTCGATTGAATGTATAATTCAATTTCATTTTAAATGCTAACATGCCTTAAAGCAGGTTTCTCTTGACTCATTGGCTATTTGAGTTGTGAACTGTATTGCATAAATCTTATGTAATCTAATGCAACTGGTAGAAAGAGTAGAATAAAGTGACAAATATAAATAATATTAGTTAAAGAATCGTATAGTTATTTGTAATACATTTATATATAAGCTAATAGTATGAATGAACTCCTAGACAGTTACTAGTTTACTATCAAAATCAGTGCTGGTGTCTATTTCTCATAACAAGCGATGCCAAGAGTATTAATGTTAAAACAGCTTGCCATTGACTGTCTCTCGGTGGAATTTAATGCTATCCAGTGTGCTGTCTACCGTTTACCACCCAAATCTAAATGCAGCTGCCGTAAGTGGTGCTTAAATCTGGTGCTCTGAAATTTCCCTCCGAAGACTCGTCCTGGATTTTAGTACCAGAGCAGAAAGCCAATTCCCTTTGTTGGGCTAATACAGAGAGCACACACTGAAACTAATGTAAAGACTCAGCGGCCCCTGTAAATGGAAGGCAGTAAAGTTAGACGGTGACAGTGGGAGCACAAAGCAAAGCAACACGGTTTTGTTTTTTAGCATGTGTGGAAAAAATACCTGTTAAAGCTAATTTCTCCATCTAGCACCATCGGGGTTGAGGCGAAGCCAAGGAAGTCAGAAAAAAACTAAATGAAAAATCTCGTCAACCTTGCCAACTAACACTTTTTTTGATGTGTTAGAGGTGTGGAACAGTAATTGTTCTCTCACTCGTCACTTTTTCGCGCGTCTAACGACTTCACTTCAAAGCTTCACTTTGTGCCAGAGTCTTCAGGCGGAGAACGGAAAGCAGCGGTGGACAATATGATCGATATTTAACCCTAAACAGCTTTCTCCCAAAATTTTAAACCATAGGAGCAGGTTGATGGGATATTAGAGAGAAAGGTCAAAGGCTTCATCTCCACAGTACCCAGGGTGTCCATCCCTCTCCATCTTCCCTTCAGCGAGACACTGGATCCACCCCCTGTTCCTTCTTTGAGGGTGCCACAAATGGCTGACCCCACTGACCTCATTGGCAAAATACATACATGTATGTGTGTGTAAATTCATACATACATGTGTGATATTTTGATTAAAGTCTCTAAATTTGAAGAAATATCAAAGGGGGTGCAACTTGTATTTTATGGGTGGTGCTTAAAATCTGACTGTAATATGTAGTGCAAATGTGAGAAGTATGAGAAACACCACCCCCTTGTGGTGCCACAGAGTACTGCAGCAATGGCCCTGTTGGCCCATTAGCAACTCTCTATCACACTGGTGCTGACTGCAGATGAGCCCATTTGTTAACTGTGTCCGTACACTGTGAGGATTTCCAGTGACTAACAAATAAATTATGCAAATAATAATAACAAATAATAATCATTCCCATCATTCGCTCTCCTGGTTTTCCACGTTCAACCTCAGCGACCTTCGTGTGAAATCGTACGTCTCTATTTAAACCTGCAGGCTCTGGGACGAGGTGATTTATGAATCACAACCAAAGTTTAAACGGGGGAAAATGACATCACTGACATTTGGAGTTTAGCAGGCAGTCGTGGAGGTTATTGAAATACAACCCGCTGTTGGTATGCCCACTATGCCTCAGACCCATGTAGCATTGTGGCTCTGGGATAGAGCCCGCTATGTAACTGCTTCAACCTTCTCCACAATGTCACAGTAAGACAGTGCTGGTCACGGGTAGATGGAAATCCAAGCGCTGGCTCACAAGCTGTCTCCAACTCCATTTACATTGTAAGGCATTCAGCTGGCCTTCTTAATTATGAAACAGTAGAATAAGATGCAATCCCTACATCGTCAACATTACAAGCAACCGGTAGTAAGGAATGCGAGAACAATATTCCTGTGACTCCAGCAGGATCGTGTAACAGAGGCGCTGAAATAAGAGCCAAGGAGAGAAAGTGCAAGTGATTGTAGACGGGAAAGATATGGGAGAAGGGATATGATTCAGGGGGTCGAGGAGAATGTAGAAATAAATACGACAACCGCAGAGAAAATAGAGGTTTTGTTGAGTTTAATTGTGGTTGCTATAAGATCAATACAAGTCTTGACTTCTCACTGCAACAATTTCGTACCTCCTTGGCTGCTGCATTACTCTTACTTGTTTACAACATGACAGCTTTGATCAAAGTAACACAATATGGGAGACATGTCCCCCCCACCTCTTCATTCTCACATTAAGAACAATTAGGGGCCATTTGTTCTCAACTTTAGTGTTGATGGTATAGTCAAGGGTGTTAATGAGCACTCACATTTGGTAGGAAAGAACAAACAGGTACACAGTGCCCCCCCCCCCCCCTCCTCCCACACTCCTCACATCAAAAGAAAAGAAGAAAACCTGTTTAAAGTAGAATGGAGAGACATGTTTTCAACTTCAAAACTCATATTATATCACTTTTATGTTACTTTGTGTAACTTGTTTTTCTGTTTGAGCTGTTCATGAGGTCATTTTGATTTCCCAGCTTGTACACCAAGAGCTAAAACGCTCCCCTACTGCATTGTTGTAATCACTCTTGTGCTGTGCATCACTGGCAAAGAGAACGGATATCAACTGACCCCTGGTCCGTTTCAAAATACGATCCCCGCGCTGAGCTAGTTCAGACCCCAAGCTGAAACCTTCTGTTTAAGAATAATAACTCATCCTTTTCCTTTTGGGAAAGAAAGTGATTTTTACACTCATATTCATCACTAATCTCATCATGATAATAAATATTAGCCATTTGTCTCAAACTTATAATGAAGTCGTTTGTCAAATTAAAAATGTTCCATGCATTTGGGCAATGCTAATTTGTAAGTTATCTTAAAAAAAGCAAACCCACTAAACTATTAATGGTAAATTTTAGAATTGTGCCAGTTGCTTTCACCATTAAATCTTAATTAAAACAAGAAAATGGTTTTGTTACACAGCCAGTTGTCCGGTAGGTTCTGCACTATTTCTAAAACAAATCATAAAAAATGCTACAATAGTGCAACTTTGTAATATGATTTTTAGTGTGTTGATGTTTTTAGAACTGGAAGGCATGGCCCACTGGTGATCCAGTAGACACAAATATTGATATTGATTGTAATTCATATTTTTTCATTACTTTAGCTCATATTTTTACACGCGTGCTTTTCAATGGGATGATTAATGAGGCATTGGAACATATGGTGTTTACATTCTACAGGTGTCACATGGTGCCACGGGTCACGCCAAGAATAAGATGACAAACAATGAAGAAGAAGAAGAAAGATATAAAACATAAAACACAATGCACAAACCTTTATACAAAACAATGAAAGGTTTAATGACCATAACAAAAGTAAGAAAATACAATACTGCTTAAATACCACTTAGTTTGAATAATGCACATGGGGTCAGAAACGTTACATTAACTGTCATTATTAAATATGTCTCATCAGGCATAATAGGATGTATAGAATAAATGGGAATTTACATTACATATTTACAATCTTATGTACAATATAAAAGCTGGTTGGTGCTTGCAACAGTCCCTCAGTTACTGCGGAGTGTCCTTCAGAATGGCACAAACTTTAGTTAACTTGCTGCAAACTAAGCTGCTGTTCGGTAAAGCACAGCGCCTGCGGCAATGTCATATCCGCACCAGAACTGGGGGTTTTCCTTCACAGGACGTGGTAGACAGGCCTGGATCCAGGGCTCTCCGGCGTGCAGGGCTGGGAGTCGGTGCTGCAGGGGGAGAAGGTGGCCATGTGTCTCAGAGCTGCCGTTCCGCCGGCCTCCACCGAGGAGAGACGATCCACAATGCTGGTCAGACACTCCAGACTGGAGGCCCCGGGCGCCTTGTCACCTGAACTGTCTGATGTGGGGGGGGGGGGGGAGAGAGAGAGAGAGAGAGAGAGGGAGAGAGGGTCAGTAAAGATGTAAAATACAGGGATCATTTCAAATGATTCATACCAAAGGTATCGGATAAATCTGATTTTAAGCCAAATTATTAATAATTAGAACACTTAAAATAATTAAGAAAAATCATAAAATCATACAAATAACCAATGGATGAACAGACTTAATTAAAATTATTATAAAAACAATATTAAATAATAATACTGTTATTGACGGTGGTGGTGGTTATTTATTAATTTATTTCTTTATTTTAAAAATAAGTACAAATTTAGAAATCCTGGTACTATCCAAAATAAACCTAATTCATTATTAATTAATTGATTCATGTATTAATTAATTAAATGATTTGTTTGTAATTGCATTACATTGTGTGAATCGTGCTTTAATCCATTTGAGTCTGTCAAAGGGTCTTACCGTTCTTAGCATAGCAATAGTTGTTGCTGTAGTTTGCGTTCAAGTGTGGCCACACGGGACTGTTGCAGTCAGTCTGGAAGGAAATGAGAAATCAAAGCAAAATGAGTACAGTCATAATAAAATGCATGCATTTGTCATTTCATCTAGAATTTACCATTTAAGTGATCACTTGCATTCTTGCACACACACAAAAAACTGAATACTGAGAGGGGTTTTTTGTATATTGGGTATGAAGAAAAAAAACACAATAAAAATCAATCAGTTCAAGATATTTAGGACAGGCTAATAAATCCTAAGTTCCAAGGTTATGGGCGTCTTTATTTCACATCCACCTTAAAGCCAAAGTGGCAGCACATACTCCCACACCCTGCCCTGCTCCGAGCGTGGCGAATCAATTGTATCAGTGGAAGCAACACCAGTTTGTGCAAGATGACACTTTCTCCTAGTAAATCTGCAGAAAATCCTGGCAGCGGCGCAGAACATGCAGTCAGGATGGAATGCAGAAAAGCGGCCAGTCTTTCCTGCCAGACTTCAGTAAGGTGGATTTAGCTGGGTTTATTAGGGCTATAAAGTGTCCGGTGGTGGGAAAGTCATTACACCATCCACCATTACAAGCTCTATTGTATTAGTTGGTAGAGTGTCACCTTCAGATATTATTGTTCAGAAGAACTAACCCAGTCTGAGCAATAGTAACCAGCATCACACACACACACACACACACAGGACCATAAAGATACCTGGTATTTTAAACTCAACTCAGATGAGACTGCAAAAAAAAGATGTTTGTGTGAAGGGAGAGTATGACATGCATGGATTAGCTTGGTAATTGAGGCCTTGAGGTGAAACAGCCAAGGCAAGCTTTTTTGATTAATAGGTTTCTGAAATGAAAATTTGCTGACTCCATTTTTAGTCAAACAAGCCACTCTGCATCACCGGTACTGGCATGGGACTCTGAAGATAGGTTGGTCAACAAAAAAACAGGCCTATTCAGCTGAGGATCTTACAGCAACAACATTTCTCTGAGGTGCCATTTGGAGTTACAGCGATAAGTACCAGCAGGCTTGGATGCAGCCCTGCAGCACATGTTAGCATGAGCAAGCAGTGAGTGTGAGGATCAGGGGTCTCACCATGCTGTCAGAGCAGCTGGACAACGGGCTCCCGGGCTCAGAGCTGCTCCCCCCAGGTAGGGTGTAGTAGTTTTCCACCTGTTCGTGTAGCAGCTCCTGCAGGCTCTCGATGTACTGGATGGCGTTGCGCAGGATCTCCACCTTCGGCAGACGTTGGCTGGGGTTGGCCGAGGTGCAGCGCCGCAAAGCCTCAAACGCGTGGTTGACTTTCTTCAGCCGCCGGCGCTCCCGCATGGTGGCAGCCCGTCTGCGGTCCACGGTGCTGGACTTGCGCTTGCAGGCCTTGCAGGCCCATTGGAGGCAGTGTCCCGGCTGGTGAGGGGCTCCGGGGACCCTGACGTGTTCATCCTCCTCGGAGCCAGCTAGCTCCACGCCGGGGCCAAACTCCAGGCTGTCTGGAGACGAGGCGCAGGCTCTGTCGTAGAAGACCTGGGATGGGGAGAAGACATCCATGGCTTGTCCGCTGGTGTTGTGGTGGAAGAAAGGAGTGATGAATGGATGGCTAGATGGACGGAAGGAGGGAACTCCGTTGGATAGAGCAGTGGGGTGGGAGAGAGGAGACCTCTGAGTGATATGAGGGGGCTGTTGCCCTGGGGCCCCCTTATATGCCCCCAGGCCAGAGCCCAAGGCCCACATTGGCCAGATCTAATTACCATGGCCCATTGGCCCAGCCAGGAGACAGGCTGGGGTTAGTTCAGCTCCCTCCCTACCCTATCCCAACCCATTGCCTCTCACCCCCCAGTACCCTGCAGAGTTTCCCACATCTGCACTTACTGGTGTTTTCCCACTCATCACCACTCTCTACTTCCAATGGCCCTTCTCCTGCAAGGCCATGATGAATAAAACGCTTGGGAATGTTTTCAGATATTGAATGTTGGCAGCTTTAACCAACTTATGACTCACTTTTAATTTTCTGATAGTTATATCAGATATACTTGAGTTTTTCATTGGGCAATGTGTTACTAAAAATGATAATTTTAGCTGATAATGAAAATGACACTTAAATATTAAGACATACATTTTAAGCAAAGTTAGTTTTGTTTTGACAAACTGCGCAGAAAGAGAGGTTGACCATGTGCCAATTTTTACGGTGGAGACAACAGCGTTGCAGATGCAGCCCAGCTGCAAAGGAAGGTGTAACATTTCAAACCCAGTGAATTCACATTACAGCGGCAGGCCCGTCTAAACACCCCAACCTCATCATTGAAGGTGTCATGCACAAGGTGTCCCTGTTTGCTAAAGGTCATTAAAACAGCAATTACACAATTAACACCACGTCGCAATTTCGGGAACATTTTGCCCTCACAGGCCAAATTTTGACCATTAAACGTTGTTGCCACGTTCAGCGCACAACAGATGGGCATCATGGTGCAAGAAAGGTTTTAGTCAGACCTGGACCTACAGGATGGGGTGTTAAGGGGGCTTAGGCCACGAGGAGTGTAAATTACTTTGTCTAAAACGGTATTAAAAACATTCAGCAGTAATCCGTACAATGTATGACTATTTCCAACTCTCTTAAAGTGTTTTTTTTTTTTTTAAATCTGCCAGATGGGTGAGATAATTTCACTTATTTCCAATGAAAATTAGGAATCTTAGGAATTTTCTTGAATCTAGCGTCGTTTTCCATATTAGTGGAGTGATCTGTCTTATTCTGCCTTATTTTGGGATATTGAAAACTGTTTCTACAAAACAAAACAAGTAAAAACTGTGTTATTATCTCACCCCGTTACTTGTTTTCATAAAAATAAGACTTTAAGGCTCAATCTGAATTTACATGACTCCTTAAGACGGGCATCTTTGACGAGCCGCCTGGTTAAGGTGAATTTCTTCCAGCGGAGTCGCTGACAGCTTACAAGGATACAATGCGGATATTTCTCACAATGTGCCCAAACGTTTGGCGAATCTCTGGGAACTTGGCGCACCTAAGAAAACACCGCAGTACTACCTGCTGCCGTCGGGAGTTTGTATTGCGCACAGCTGAAGAAGACATTGGAGGCTGTGCTTGTAGCCGTGGAGGAGATCAAAGGCTTTTCTTTTTTTTTTTTTAGACTGCGAACAACACAGACAACGAGAAAACCTGCCATCCACCGACAGCTAATTGAGCCTCGGGTTAGATTGGCCGAGCACATGGCGTTATTGCGCGTACACCGAGTCCCGTGATGGCGCACAGATTTGGCGCTGTGATCCGGAGCGCTTGGGTTGTCTCTTGGGAACTCTTGAGTGTGGGTTTTTTTGTGTGTGTTGTTGTTGTTGCTGTCAAGGGTCAGAGACAGAGTTAAGTGCAGGGCAGGAGGTGGCCTTTTATGTCCATCTCCCTCACGTCTGAAACCCTTATTTCTTATAAACTGCCTCCTGCTTTGACTTGAAACGCTGGTTGATTTGGTGCCACATCTTCCCGCTGACACTGAAGCCAATTTATGGGAATATCATTCATATTACCATAAAATTAGATTAGGCTGCAGCACGTTCAAAATTAAAGCCTAACACATTTTAGATTGTGCTCTGGACATGTTTTGTATATTTTAATTGTCATCAGAAACAGTATTTTTTTCTTCAAATGTTATTTTTCACCCAGTGCAAAAAGTAAGTGCATTCTAAATTTCCTATAGGACCCAGTGTATTAGGTCATACCACATAACAAAAGAAAACCTTTGATTGGCAACACCACTTGTTTGGCAGTGGGCAGAGGTGTGCTGCCAACCCTGCTGCAGTGAATCCCTTTGCTAGGATAGTCAAGGAAAGACTGGATAAATCAAGGCATTTGGCCTCAAGGCTTATACACCCCTCCCCCCTCACTCCCCCTATAAAATCTCCCCTTTCATCAGCTTTGACTTTTTTAAACACAGCCTTCACAGCCAAATGAGAATTATATGGTGTCATCAGTAACACTGAGATCCCTGTAAAATTAAAACCAGTGTGCTGTGTTGCTTTGTAAGGACTGGGCGCTTGTGATGCACAGCTCAGATGGGGTAAGCATGAAGATCAAACAATAACAGTCACATCTGTCTATTGAGCTTCTAGACATGAGTAGCATGTGAGTAGATAACCTCTCCCTTTGCAGCATTAAATATTAGTTGATACATTTCATTACAGACTTTATTAATAATCTACTTTGAGCAAATACATTTATTTTCCAGGGGATTGTTGATCTTAGGGGCTGAAATTCTGGTAAAATAATGATCATATCCAAGTTATTCAGCGGGTCTAGACATTATGATAGAAGGACAATCTAGTGAAGTGGGCAACAGCCCCACCAGATCACAGAGAGCCCATTAAAATCACATTACTATTTGGGACTATCAAGTTTCTGTCTGGTTGCTTTAGAAAATCAGATATTTGGTGTAGGATTGATAGTTTCTATGAAAAGAGCCACATGAGAGACCTTACGCTTAGCCGGTCCTTTTGAAATCGCACTAAAGTTGCAACTGTGAGCATGTTCATTTTTCCTGATTTTATAAAATCTTTGCAATATTTTTGCAGTGTTTCTCTTGTTGGATGTTCTATTGAAGTCTCCACCGTATAGATAACATGGTAGCCTGATACACGGCCAATCCCTTTGCGTGTGAGCGTGTGTGTGTGTGTGTGTTTTGTGTCTCGTATGCATGCATGTGTATGTGTCTTGTACGTGTCTGCAGGCCTGAGGGATGAGGCAGACTGGTATAGGTCAACCGGGGCGTTGCGTCATCTTCAGAGATCTGAGGAAGAGCAGGCCACTCTTTCAGCCCCGATGCAGGGTTGGGTTAGCGCAGCAGTGCACCCCGAGACCATAAACAAACGCACCCTCCTAAGTCAACGCACGGCAAAACAAGACTCGATGGATTCCCATGCTGGCGGCGTCATATCACACCGGCATTTTAATAGGTCACATGTAAACAACTTAGCCATGTGACGATGAAGCAAGCGATCATGAATTAAGCCCTAATGGGTCGGATAGCTTCGTAATCCCACTGGGCTTTGCGCTCATGCCTGCTGCCCCCAAGTTTCCATGTCCCAACATATGATAGGAGAGGCAGTCCGTGTTTGGAAGTGACTCGAGTTACTGTTGTGGGCCAGGCCTGCTGGATGCCAGTTGGAACAAAGAGAGCAGCACGGCACCGAGCTATTTCAGGGCAGTTCAGAGAGCTTTTATGGACTCCTGATAGCCGTGAATGCTGGGGAAACCGGTGGATGTTGAGCCGGCGGTGGTGTTCCGCTGTTCAAATAACCCACTGGTAGTAAGCAGAGATGTAACCCACCTGTGAGTCACGTTTTTTATTGGTGGAAGTGGTTTTACCCACCTTTTTAGGCTGACGTAAATCTTTTACGATGACATTTCGTAGTATATATCAAACTGTATGTTACACGCAGATAGGGTCTTTTAAGGGAAAGTATCTGAAAATACGAGCGATTTTTGTTTATAGTCGTGGTTTGATCGCAGACACTGGATATGGTGTGATGCTTGCATTGGTTGTGTTTGTCAGGGTGGGGCGCTACTGAAATGGTTTGGATATGCCCTTGAAGACTGAAAAATAATGGCAAATAAAAATGGCAATTTATTTGTTGGTCAGTTATATACAAATATTTAAATACAATATCCGCTTTCTCTGAGGATTTCTCTGCTTTCGAAATACAAAATAAATTAAGTACTTTAAATATCACAATATTATAAAATATGTACATATCAGATTTTCACCTGCGAAAGAAGAGAGTACCTCTTGCTGCACACATGAACAGACTACATAACAAACAGGAGCCAGGGCGGCCGCGTAAGGTGGAAATAATTTAGAAATAAACAATGGAAATGTGACATATTAAAGGCACTTTTTCTGTCTCTTGGTTTCATTTTTCTGACACTTCCTCGTTGAAGCTGGTTTTCTCGTCCTTGGAGATGCTGTCCACGATGGATGAAAGACGCAGGAGACTGGCGGACGCCGAGGACTCGTTGCCACCTGAAAACACAGGAATTAAGAAAGGGGGAGGGTACCCACTTGGTTGTATTTTTTCGCTCATTGTATTTCAGGTGTGGCAGGTTTACCATCTCTCATGATTGCTGCAGTGGAATGGTCTGCGGAGGCCTGCCAGCTTTCACACGTCTTTTTCCAGTGGTACTCATGATTGGCCACCTGCAATGAGTAGACACTTGATGTTAACACGTGGCATCAACAAGCATCATGACCGTACAAAATCAGAACTACATTATTTATCACACACAACAATGATGGTAACTTTTGGCCATTTGACTTTCATGGGTTATGGGGTCACGGGTCAAAAACCAAAACTATAGCTAGCCTGTAATATTATTTTGAAGGATACTATACAAATATCACATTGTATTCATATAAAATGAGGAGTATTATAAGAACATTATAGTGATACAACCAACAACAAAGATAGAAGTATTAAGTATGATGAGGTAAAAATGCACTATTGAGCACCACAGCCACATTATAAGCCCCTGTAGAAATATTATGGGAATATTATAGTGATACCATAAGAAATAAAAAAGTACCATAATGTGCCACAGCCACACTATCAGTCCTATAGAATATCATGGGTTTATTATAAGGCTTATCCTAAGGGATATCCAACAGCTTACTCTTTGTCCTTTGACGTTAAAACTGTACGCTGAACCACCATGCTGCGTTTTCTCCTGCTCGTCCAGCGTTTGCAGCAGCTCCTGCAATTTCTCGATGTAGTTTATGGCGCTGCGTAAAATCTCCACTTTGGGTAGCCGCTGGTTGGGGTTGGCCACGGTCTTCCTCTTCAGCGCGTCGAAAGCCTCGTTGATCTTCTTGAGCCTCCTCCTCTCCCTCAGGGTAGCGGCCTTGCGCCTGTCGGTCGGCGCAGACTTCCTCTTGCACGTCTTGCAGGCCCAGATGAGGCACTGGCCCTCGCAGTGCGCCTGGAGACACGGCGGCGGGAGGACGTGCTCCTCCCCGCTGCTCTCCCCGCCGGTCTCGGACGGAGCGTGATCCTGCCCCGGGGACGGCGGGCTGTCGTTGCCGTTGTAAAGGGGAGACACCCCCGCCATGTCCAAGTGCTGCAGTGGTCCATGATCCCCCTCCTCCAGGTAGCGCAAATCGTTGAAAAGATAAGCGTTGGTCTCAAAAAGGTCCATCATATTGTTGCACCCCCTCGCCTATGTTTTGACAGTGGGGCTCTGGCATTTAAATAGGCCAGGGACACAAGTCACCAGGCTTATATATAGAATGTGAAACTCTATCCAACACTTGGCCTGTCACAGTGCATCAAGCCTCTGTGTTTTTTTTTCCAAAGGCTCTTTACTACCAACTGACTTTGTGTAGGAAACAAATATACATTAAGGCCTCTCGGTGACTATTGACATGTCACCTTGTGTTTTATGACAGGTGCTTTAAATATCTGCATCTGGGTGAAATGGCAACACGCTGTGCTGTTGCCCAGCGTTGCTACTGAGAAAGTGAGATTACTTCATGTTCAGATTAGAGAAGGTTTCTATTACATGGCTATTGGTTGAATAGGGAAAGGGATCTTTACTCTTCCTTCTAAAAATGAACAACATTGTGCAAAATATGTGAGCAGGTTGAAAATATCGACCAATAGGAGAGAGGTACATTGCCCAAGGAGTGAATAGTACATAATTCATATATTCATACAATACTTATAATTCACTTCAAACTGTGTTGAGTATTTATTAGACAGCGGGAATGTTCAGCTCAATTGTAACTTGTTGCCATGTCGCAACGTAAATAGATCGGAATGTGCAGAGTCAAAACCATTTTGAAAAAGCATGGCATACGTGGTATAAATAGAGAGGTGGCTCGTTCATCTCGAATCCATAAAATAGATAAAAGCCTTTAAGAGGAGCTATGTGGCCTTTGGCATTTTTCCTGCAACCTGCGATATCTGCACTTGGAAACTTGGGACAGGCAGGAATGTGAGGGATTCCTATTTCTGTGTGTCCACATGACCTTGTGTTATGAAACGAAAACAAGATGGGCTACAGCCAGGGCAGCCTCTTAGACTCCCCAGACACAAACACACCTTCAAATATTTACTATTCTTACGACGTGATGTCTGTCTCTTTTGGTTTAAGCTCCATAATGTCATACAAAGAGCAATAGTGTGAGAAGGTGAGTGAGAGAGAGAGAGAGAGAGAGAGACTCAAAGCTCAGGGATGAACATGGTATGCTTCATGTCAGTATTTACTACAGCATGTTGTAACCAGTCATGGTGGAGTTTTACCCTATGGATGTCCCTCTGCCTGTACCCCCCACCCTCCCCCATCCCCCATCCCCTCCGGCTCCTATTTCCTTGTTGTGGAAGGTGGAGAGGGTGCTTTCCATGTCCAGGCATCTGAAATACCACTGGCATCTCTCTAGCCACGTCATCTACACGACAAACTCCACTCCTACAACGTGGCCGTCATACAAATAATGTTGGAACGTGAAGACACTTAAAGATCTGCTTTTGTCAAATAAAACATTCTGTCAGGGGCGATTTGTTCATGAAACATTGCGATCACGCATCATTCTCCATTCCTCCTTGACCACCATCAACTCTGTCTCCTACACTATGAATGGGCTGATCACAGTGAGTAGGGATATGCTGGTGAAATAAAAAGGTGGGTGTTTTTTTTTAATTTCGGCGACATCTTTGTTGCTAAGCGCTCATCGCCGCGGTGTTTCTGCACTGCACTTCCCAGAGATCACCTGTCAATCAAACAGTGTGTCCACTACTGTGACGTCTTTCTCCTTGGGTTTTCTGAGTTTCTGTAGGTGGCGCTCTTTTCTTTGTCTGTTCAGCCATGGTGGCTATCGCTGCTCATGCTAACTACCCAGTTCTTCTTCTATTTATTCCAAACAAACCGGAAACATAGAACGCATCACTTCCTGTGCGCCAGAGGATTTTTCCCAGGGAATACCTACCTGACACAGAGGAAAATGTCATAGATATCTTCATATAATTTACATTGCATTGCTACTATGTAGTATGGTGTGTACTACGTATTTACATCCTAAAGATAAAAGGAAGGTAAACTCTATTCTGCATTAAAAAGAATGTGAGTAATCTGAGTTTAGGTGGCTCTACTCTCCATTACATCCCTGTCCATGAGTGAACTGATGTTCCAGGGACTGCCAGAATGGGACTATTCTACCATCATGCCGAGGCGTTCATTTCTCATCACCCTTGGGACTCTCCAAGGAAGCAATGGTGTGATCAGGAAGCACTGTAATAGTAGTGAATGTGGATGTGAATGTCATGGAGGGAGGTACATAGTGACACCAGAGACACATTATAGTCGTGTATGATGATGCGTATTACTGCAGTGAGGAGGACGTTGAAAGTATAAGTACTCTCAGGAGATCATATCAAGTAGAGTTTTCAGGCGAGGCAAACAATATAGGAGTTATTATCGGTTTTAAGTCTGCTTCTCATGCAGCAGAAATTATGTATACCGTAGAGAGAGAGTGTGTGTGTGTGTGTGTGTGTATGTGTTTATGGATGTAGCACACTCGTACATTAAGTGCACCTGTGTGGGAGGCGTGAGCGTGTTGGCTCCCCAATGCGTTGTGAGTCTTGTCAAGTTGCCGTACAAATCAAAGCGAGAAGCACCGTGCTGCATGTTGGCTTCCTCGGCCGCCGCCATTTCTCCGTTTTATGGGCCAGGGGAAAAAACAATGAATGAAGACGAGCGAACGATTGTGATGAATGTCCTTTCCGTCCAGAAATGGCATATGCTTGTAAAAGTTGAGAGGATAAAACGTAGACATTTTAAGGGAGAGCGGCGAGGCTGAATGGAGCCCTGTCCCTGTGGTGCCCCCGTCGTGGGTTCTCTCCCCAGGGCTACTGTGCATCCTGCAATGGACCATAAATTCCCGTCAGTGTCAAAGGGGGTTGACGCTTCAGCTGTCAGGGAGAATCATGGGATAGCCTGCCCAGAAACCCAAACTGTAGGATCAGAGATGGAGAAGGAGGGTGTCGGTGTGGGAGGAGGAGTCAGCAGGGACTGCGGGAAGCGGAAAGCTGCCCAGAATCTGAAGAGCCTCCGAGGCAAGTGAGTCAACAGAGCTGAACTCTGCAGCTAAACACCGAACACTTGACAAGAGTGTGCGCACGTAAGCCGAATGACCTTACTTCAAATAACAGCGTGATGTATTTTGCCTCCGGCCAGTGTTGTAGTGGTAAACAGAAAGGTAGGTAAACTAGTGATACGCCAAACAACCACGACTATTAAAGGACCCTCACATCTCAAATCGCTCACTATGATGTGGACGATGAACTTTAAAAACAGTTATCTCAGTATGGGTTTACCGTACACTGCATCCCTGCTGCTAGCCATCTACATCAAATTCAAGGAAACAGGTTAGGGGTGTAAGAGTTACCTAGGAGGCCTACATTTTGACAGCATCGCAATATTGTGAACTTTAATGTAGAGCAGGATCCCAGGAGGAACGCTGTCTCCTCCAGTGACACTCAGAGACTCAAACCTCCTTTCTTAAGGTGAATAATTGAGTAGATGCAGGGGAAAAAGAGATAATTACATAGCCTAGTGCCCTGCGGCTGTATTTGTATTAATCATGGCCCTCTTAAGAAGCGGCATACTCATCTAACATTTTTTAATGTTATTTTATTACGTGGCTCAAAGAAGGTGACATTTTACCAACCGGGAGCGCTCAAAGAAGCGCGCTGATGTCCCAGGAGCAGCTTATCTAATGCAGGCTCTTATTTTGGTGATTGGAACGGCTGACTGCATTATTTATAGAATACCATTAACTTGAAGGAAATGGATCAATCATCTCTCTTCTTATGTAACGTGACCAACAAGGTGCTGCTGAGGACAGTAGCCTTGCTGCAGGTTATAAATACACATGATGCCTCGGCTATAACCACATTTTGATTAATGAAGGGCGGGGAATTTGGTCATCTGATGTCCAAGATGTCCTTACCCTCCCATCACCACATAGTTTACTATAGTCATGGAGGTCAGTTGGGTATGGTGAGATGTGGCACGTATTATATAGGTGAATAAATGTCAAGCAAAAATTGCAAGAAATTTATATGGTTGCCATGTCTGAAAAAATCACATCAGGGGAGCATTCAGGACCAATGTCCCCTCGAAAGCTGAGCGTATGGTGACCCACGCCTAATAATGAATCACATTGACAATAATATCTTGTCAGTTATCATCTCATTCCACCGCTTGTCCCCTGAAATTTAGTCAATATAAGCATGTTTGGAAGTTTTGGCGGCAAATGGTATTAGATGCCGGGACGCCCCTGACTGTTGTCACTTTTCTTGGACGTCCACCATGTTTCTACCTCTTGTCTCCTCTCCGTTTCCAGTCGGTCTCCAACCCCTTCTTTTGTCCGTCATGCTTTCTGCTATGTGGACAAGTCATCTCCATGTGTTCTGTCTCCATTCTCTGTGTGTCAGTCAGTGAGAGGGAAGAGAGGGCTCCGGTTAGGGCTGTAGTGCTGACATGGGGGTCAAAAACAGAACTGATAATGAACATGAACTGTAGGACCTCTCCTCTCTAAGCTGTACCTCCCCCCCCCCACACACACACACACACCCCTCATCCCCCACCTCCCTCCTCCTCGGCTTAACTGGACCTCCTGCCTCAGACAGGCTGCACACTCATTGGGCTGTTTTAGAGGAAACTCTGAGCACCATGACGGACACATCGCATATTACCCAGCTCCACACCTGGGATATGACTTAGCCAGGTTAAATACCCTGGTCATGGGCCCGATGACAGTGCCTCACCTGGGATCACGGCCTCTTGGCCTTCAGGGTCGCCAGCCCAGTGCCCCTTTTGACTCAGGCTGCGATGAGTCGCGGTGGCTGGTTGATGAGTGGAAAAGAGGACTCATATCTCAATGAGGATATGGAAGTTGAGCGGAAGACCTTAAGAGATAATGAGAAATATTTCATTGTCTCTGTTTTTTCTGTTTTTTCTCACTGTTTCTGACAGTGTAATCAAGACCAGGAAATGCCACGCTGACAACATCTTGATGAATCACCCAAGCTGTATTTAATAATGAGTTTTATAGACCTCCGTTATGTATTTGAAATCAGTAGAAAGATAAACTTATTTAATCCTCTTTTTAATTCACTGCGATCTCTTGAGATTTCACACACCAAAAATACATCCACTTGTTCGCTTTTCTTAACACGTAGCTGTCACATTCTTACTGTGTGCCTCACTGGACTGAATTGCTGAACATTATCCAAGGTACAGCTCACTGAAATAAATTCCCTACAGGCTTGAGTGCAAATTCTATGAACATTTTATTTCACTGCGTATTGCCTCAATATTTGGGAGTCCATATTCTGCTTTGTTCAGGTTTATTTGAAACCATAAATTACTTGACGTATAATACATAATTGTCTGATGTCCTAATCTGTGAGATTCTCATGTTTTTTTGGTGCTCAGTGCTCATCACTGTGGTGTTTCTGCACTTCAAAGAGATCACCTGTCAATCAAACTGTGTGTCCAGTACTGCGACGTCTTTCCCCTTGGATTCTCTGTAGATGAAGTTTGAGTTTCTGTCTGTTCAGTCATGGTGGCTATCACTGCTCAAGCTAACTACCCAGTTCTTCTATTTATTTCCAGCTGGAGTGTGTAAATGAAGCTGGGTATAGGTTGAATCACTATTTTGTTATATCACCGATAGAGAGGAGCAAAAATGGACATTTATTTATATGAAAATGTCACAGATTATTACTTTTATCTCCAAATTAAACTGTGCAGATCATTATGCACACATGCATAGGCCCTGAATCCCTTAGAGACACCCTGCACAGGACTGGAGGAGTGCCAGTCTAGTCCGCTATCACACAGAGGCTAAAGCCCCCTGCACAAACAACGTCTCCCCTCGTTGACCCAACCGAGCGCTGAGACAAGTCAAGGAGCGGGGGCCGGTATCACAGCCACTACCACCTGCCTGATAGCATCTCCCTCTCTGAAAACACAGCTAATCTTCCCTGGCCCGGCTCCCTCAAACACACAGTTCCCGGTCAAACAAAAGCACGGGGGTAACTGTCTCTGGAGCTAAGCTAACAGACGGCTCCTCTCACTCGTGCTGCAGCAGGGCCCTGAGCTGCGGGTTAGACGTGGGGGCTTGGGTTTCAAAGGCGAGGGGAGGGAATGCTTGATGGCATCTGCCTTCTCTCTGGTGGACGACCCAGGGATTCAGTTCAAAGGCTTGAGCGGCTGAAGTGCATCAATTAGCGAGGGGAAAAAGGGCCCAGCTCCATACACTGCTAGCTAGCCCCGCTCGTCGGCTAACTCCCTATGACCTCAGAGCATCATATTATGAGACATGATGAGAGTGTTGCATACTGGTCAGGCAATGTCAATAGACCCCGTGCAAATGGCCTGGTAGTGATGGACTGGCTTAAAGGATTGTTCCCACAAATGGATGCAAGGAGTAATAACCAACTTAACACTTACTATGGGGAAAAGGAGAGAAAACAATAATGTTTCAAGCAGAGATTTCACCATCTGTTCACCCACCTATTTTGCCATTGTTTCAACAGTTCTCCCTTGTAATAAACACGGAGAACAGGCTCCCGCGGCTTGTCACCTGACAGCCGACGGTGATTTAGGTTGGAATGATCACAGGGTCCCTTGTGATTGATTCTGTCCTCATTCAGCCGAGTGATGGATTGGAGCCCCTTTTGCCGCTTTGTGTGCAGGTGTGTGCGTGCATGCATGTGTTGCTGTTGGTTGTGTGTGTGTGTGTCAGTGTCAGTGTCAGTGTGTGTGTGTGTGTCCTTATCTGTGTGTGCCGGCCTAGACAGAGCCAGTGATGGGGACTTAGAGGGGGCACTGGCCTTGACCCACCAGTAGACGTTAGGAGACTTCTCGTCTGGCCAGCGGGGGCGAGACTCTGACCCCATTACCCTCTGTCTGGCCCTCGGTGCATGCGTTTCATTGCAGCTCTTATTCATGTAATTCGTGACACGTACTTCACAACAAATTTTATTAGTCGCAATTTCTTTCAAAAGTGACTTTCGATCGCCCACACACACTTGGAAGAAATTGAATCTGCGTCAGAATGAAAGTTTTCACCAGAGCGGTCCGGGGGCTTGCCCGCGCTGCTTTGATGTTGCGGTCTGTAAACGATACGGTGGGACATTGCTATCATTAATATCTCACTGCCTCTGGGAGTCGGGGATGTAGCCGGCGATAAAGCAAAATGAATCCAATCATCAGCGAGTGTGACTGTAGCCATGGCAACCTCAGAGACAATGATCCACCAATATTAGTTTTTCCAGAAGTCTCTAAGCCCAGAACAAAGAGTTTTCTGTTACAATGAAAATTACCCATGTGTCGACTCTGAATAAAAACAACTGCAGACTTTTAAGGATAAACTGTCCGGCTCCAAGAGAAACTAATAGGATATTGATGAATGTCAGTGTTGATGAGTGGGGAGAGGGGAGGGGTGACTCTTACTAAAACAACAGATAGCATGAGCATTGAAGCTTTTGGCTTGATGCGGGCAATAATATGATAGCCATAAAGCCACAGTGGGTAAAGAACACAGCGATGTCTGGCTCAAAACGTTGCGGAAAGCCTTTGTTATTCAAAACCAATTTCGCGTCTCCGCTCTTGTTGAATCACAAATTCAGTTAACGCGAACACGAGCGGTGTCATCGCAAGACAACATCATTTGTCACAGGGTTTTTTTTTGTCAGCCTCCAAACTATCAACTTGACCGTAAGTCATCTTTATCATTTTAGATGAAACCGGAGCTGAGAGATGAAACGCCCGGGGCCGTTCAATAGAAATAATGAATGTGGATGATGGGTGAAGTGGACAATTGATTTCCTGTGTTTGCTTTAATTGCAACCAATTCCAAATAACCGGCAATGAATCATCACCCTAATAGTGATGATTGCCCGGCGTGAGGCTTTACTCTGTCTTGTCTGAGGGCAATAAATGAAATGTTAGCTACGATCGATCCCTATAAACGTCGGCGAGCGGGCTGAAGGCCGGTCCATCCAGATGTGCGGCCCACCCAATGCAAGAAAATCCCTGGATTCCCTCTTTTGACACTGGCATGAATTATTCTCAACAGGTTGCTCTCCACGACCGTACACCCCCTCTGGGCTAGCATTACTGTCTAAACACTGGAGATGGTAATTGGGTATTGATGATTGTGTGTGTGTGTGTGTGTGTGTGTGTGTGTGTGTGTGTGTGTGTATGAGACTAGACGGGTATATGTCTGTTATCCGTGTGCTTGTGTTTGCGTGCATGCATCTGTGGGTGTGTGTTCACATGCACGCCCTCCTCTGCGTGTGTGTGTGTGTGTGTGTGTGTGTGTGTGTGGAATGCCGCAAGCATTCCTCGTTGGAGGTGGGATGTTGTTGCTGACACGCAGCTCCTTCAGGAAACAGGAAAGAGTCCATCCTAACCACTGGAAACAAACAAGAATGCAATAGAGGAGGCACTCACACACACACACACACACACACACACACACACGCGAGCAGACACAAACACACAGACGTCCACCATGTATGTCACCCCCCCACCGAAGGTCATCACCACCTGTTTGATACAATAAAAATTCTAGTGTTACTGTTGTGGATGTTATTGGAGATAGAGTTTCATTGTGTGTATATAATAGAAGTGCAGGTGCGTGCAGGAAAATGGTCAGTTGGGTGTAATATGGATAGGTGGTAAATAGGGGGAATAAAGGGTCTGCAATTTACAGCCATTTCACATTGCCTTAGCTTAACAGAGAAGCATTTATTGTGCAAATGACTTTGCCCGTTACAAACCAGAGATACGCTATAAAATATTAATGATGAATATAATGACTAGCGATGTGCTGTGGAAATTGATTGAACGTCCATCTAAAAAAAAAAAAAAGGTCAAAGAACTTTCAGAGCAAAGAGCAAGTCTTGTCAGTTCTGCTCACAGATAAAATTAAAAAAAGAGAGCGAGAGAATATCTTTTTACAGAGAAAGTCCCTGGCAGAGGTTTCAGGGATGGCTACCCTTAATGACTTAATCCAAGTTCAGTCTCAGTGGCCTTGGCCCTTGTGTGGTGTGTGTGTGTGTGTGTGTGTGTGTAATCCATGCTATGAGATGGGAGCCCAGAGCTGACCTCACTGTTTGGTTTCACAGGGTCTCGGGGGGCCCAGGGGAGGTTCTGGGGCGAGGTCCTCGCGGCGAAGTGGTCTGAAACGCTGACATGCAGGCCGGGGTCCGGGGGGAACGCCAGCCCCGGCTCCTGTTACCGCCGGGGTTAGTCACGCTCTGTGAGATTTATGGGTGGAACAGTAGTGAGGGCTTGGGTTGCACGATACCACCAAAGTGTCGCGATATCGAACCCTCACAATACCGAACTTCTATTACCAAAAGATTCCCAAGGATCATAGTTTTGTGTGTATCATAAATAATACTGAGAAGAGATAAGAAGAGGAAGTTGCATTCTGCCTTCTTTACTGTAGTACTGTTATACAACGTCAACCCAAACAATATTTATATTTTCACAATAAGATACAATGGCATGGTAAAAATTCATATTAAAACAGCTCAGGAAACTGCTTTCAACCGATATCGGAAAGATATTTAGGCTCTCATTTCACAAAACAATGCCGTGATGGAGAACTACGGACGCCATCTAAACTTTTATTTTGGCGTTTTCAGTGTTGGTGCAGGCTGTCATGTCAACTTACTAGGCTGCTTCTCGCTCTAAACTGGTGTAGTATATGAACTGTGGTGTCATGACAATCAACACCAGCTATGCCCCTCCTCTCCACGCCCAATATAATTTCATGATCAACTTTTGGGTTTGTTAGTTTGAGGAGGCATCATTGATTGGACGACCCCAGTGATGTTTGCTAAGCATCAGTACAAATAGAGACACAAATGACACGTGCAAATAGCTCAGAGGTGGACGTCAGCATCATAAACTCCATCATTAAACTTTGCGGGGATAGCTAGATCATCGATTGTTGCCCGATCTTTAAATTAGTTGGGTTTTTTAAAACTCAACTTAAGTTTGTCCTTAGGCGTTACATGATGACTTTCACGCGGATTATCACAACAACCTTACAGACACGACAAAGGTATCTTCACGTGAGACCACACAGCTAGACGGTGGATGTGTGGTGGTCGTTTTTAAAAGCGAGCGCTCGTCCTGGCCTGACATTTGGACAAGGCGCTGGTTAATTTGTTGTTTCACACTGTTTAGCGTTGATAGGGTGGGCCCGTGGTGTGGACGGAGCCAGGCGGGACCACCTCTCTGGCGGCTGACCCTGGGTGCTCGGGGCAGGGGGACAGGTGGAGCGGGACCTCCCACACATAGCCGTGGACCTCCAGCAGAGAGCGTTTAGGCCTGTCTCACCAGGTGGATTATCACATTTATCACATGTAACAAAATACACAATTTTCAAATATTTTACATATATTCATCTATTTTTTTTACTTGACATATTGTTTACAAACTTGCAAAGTTCAGACTTATTTTCAGCAACAATAAATCTATTTCCCTAGGCCTGCAAAACCCCATTCCTAGCTTAAAACCATATTTGTTGCAGAGCTTCTCCGCCAAAGTACTGAACAAAAGCTGTGCTGTTACACCTCAGTCTTTGTGTAGGAGGTTTTTAGCATCCCTGTGCTACATTGCAGAGACATAAGGGCTATGCACACACACCCCTGCGTGGTGGATGCAGCCCACAAACAGACAGCATAAACAACACCGAGTCTGCCCTGCGTTTTATCTCCTTGCCACCCACAGTTTACGCCAGCGGGGAGCTGAAACCTAGCGCTGCCCTGGGTTCAGCTGTAAGCCCCCCAGCTAATCACCATACCCAGCCCATCACAGAGCCAGGCTCCGGCCCATTAGGGGCTAAACCACTCTCTGGCTCCCAGTCAAATTGTCAAAACACAAACTGTAACTTTAAACTACTATTAGACATTATTTCAGTTTCCCACCAAGCCCCAATTCCGCTGCCAGCTGAAAATCAACCCTGCTCTGGGTCTGCGTTCAACCCCTTTGGAGAATTTCAGACATTGTTTTACGAGAGCAGCGCTGACGTTTGAAACCCTCATGCTCATTTGGACATTCTTTACGAGTGAGGAGTTCCTTTGAGGGGGAATGTTTGAGTTTTGAGTCATTTCTTCACGCTTCTCAAATGGAGAGAAGAGGCTCGGGGAGATGATGATGAACAATAGGAGGGAATGGAGTCATCAGGGAGCAGAGTGATTCCCCTCTTTTCCCCTCTTGCTTTTCCTTTGGCACTTAGACACACCGAGGTCCCGGACTGACCTGCGTGACCCGTTCTCAACAGCGCTTGACAAAGAAATGCACATCTTCACTCTCTCTGCGGCGCAGCTTATTAGCAGCCTGGAGTCTTCAGCGTGTTATCGTGTTATCGGAGGCATTCAACATCACGCAAATTCTCCTCCCACTGCCTCTTTATTGGCTCGAGAGGGTGATGAAAGGCGGCGTCGACGGTCGTTGCTGGTGTTTGTCGAACACATTTTACTTGATTCCAGCTCCCCGTGTGGTCTCCGCTGGCCTGCTTTCAAAAACAACCTCGTGAGCCCGGGGTGCGTTGGCAGCTGGGGACGAGGGTTAAAAGACCGGGTCATTTGAATGCACAGGCGCAACTGCTCCTTCAGTCCTTATCCTGGGGTGGTAAGACGAGCCTGGCCTCACTCGGAGAACCGCAACATGGAGAGGAACCGCGAGTCTACAAGTCTCTCCAAGTCTGTATCATCGTCACTGAAAGCCTTTTACGAACTTAGCGTCACTGTTGGGACGAAAACCTTTTATCGACTTAGAAAATCTGCTTTGTTTTTATCTTGACCGCTGTGCATTTTTGAGTTTATCCAATGGGTTTCATGAGGATCCTTCAAATGAGGTTAAAACATGAAAATTGCCATAACTAGAGTTTACAAGGTTTTCACATGACATATATTATGATGGCTTTGGTGGGAGTAGATGTAATTGTAGTTTGTTAAGTGACGAGAACATGAACACCAAAATCATCCACGTGTCCTCAGCAGATCATTTGCACCAGTACTCCATACTAACACTTCAGCATGCACTATATTGAGTGATAGTAGCTGACTACCATTATCCAAATTATCCTCATAATTCAAAACAGTACACTACTCAGAACTGCCAGACTTATGCTAACACTTTAGCTTACACAGCTAAAGTGTTAGCATAGAGCACTGGAGCAAATGATCTCCCAGGATGATATTGGTGTCTGTGTTTTCATCCCAAGAAACTCAACCATTATAGTTGAAACTGAAACACTTTTGCTTGCCACCAAAGATCCTCACCTTTGGAAATGGCCAGTAGGATCCAGAGGAAGGAGGTCCGGGACGGTGGGTAAAAGGGGAGGAGGTCAACCTGTGTAAACACAGCAGGGTCATCCTGGGTTCAAACATGACAAACCTAAGGGCCACTCCCATGCTGAGGTCTCTGTCTTTCTTTCTCTCCCTTTATTCCATCTCTCTTTATCAATCAAAAGCCTTGGGGTTTCCCGTCTGCAGCCCCTGGGGCTCCACAGCTCCCTCACCCCTCCCGCCCTCTCTTTGCTCCTTACATATACCAAAGGATGACTGACATACCTTCAACCCTTTCCGCTACAGTAAAACAACACTTGCAGAGTGTGTAAGGAATGCATGTATATGAATATTCCTGCACGAGTGTGTGTGTGTGTGTGTGTGCATGTGTGTGTCCAGAGGTGAGATACATCCGCCGAGACAATCCCGGGCAGAATGCGTGGAATTTCAAACCCCCTTTTTCCCTGCATGAGTACGGAGATGATTTGCACCCTGCTCCAGCTTTATATCACCTCGAACAGTCGGCACTCTCTGTGCCCCAAGAGTTAAAGTTACATGATGAATGACGGAGCGTTTAGATCGACTTTCCGATGCGGCGAGACACCGCTGCCCTCGAGGCAGCACCGGAGGAAGGAATGGTTTCACCGCCGGGCCAGAAGGAAGCGGGTATGAAATGCAAAAGTTTATGACAACTACAATTCTGTTGCTGAAGTGATTGTTTTTTAATCCAAAAGCAATACATCTCAAAAGACCTAATCATCCTGAGAAGGATGTGAGGAAGGGTGGGGAATTATGTGTGTATGTGGTGAGGGGGGGGGGGGGAGTGTCAGTACTCCGTTGAGCCTTCATTGAGCACTTGATGGATGCTCTGTAACCAATGGAGATAGAGTGCCCCCATAGCCAGGGCGAGCACACAATCTTCTCAGCAGATTAACTCCCATTGATTTATAGAGATTTACCTCAGGAAAGAAAACAGCTGGCAAAAGGACAAATACCAGAACTGGCAAGGCATAAATTCAACAGGAGAAAAGCCAGCTCATTTGTTTAAAAAAATGATTCTTATCACTGTAAAGCAGAGAGGGGATAGAATTACTCTGAGCGGCAAACCCAGCGGGCAATATCCGACAAAAACAATGGCACCGCTTGCTGTGGAGAAAATGCAATCTGTGCATTTAATAAAAAAGCACTTGTGTCTGTTAGATCCCATAACATAACGCATATGTCATACTGAGAAAAACTTCCGGTGGAAAAGCTGCGAACCGCCAATTTATTCTAATAGGCTTCATTCTGACCACGTAGAAAATGGTGCCGCTGCTAAATACTGATTTCACACTTTTATCTGGGACACTAATAAACCTGCCAGAGGTTAGGGATGTCTGGGAGGGCTGGAATATTCAGACTCAGCGGGGGAAGCTATTAAGTGTAGATTATATGAAACGTTGAAACCAGGTGAGAGAGGGAGATAGAGTATCAAGAGTCGAGCAGTTACCGAGGAGGGAAACCTACACGGGACTCATTTGGACTGAGGCAGGACAGACTTGGAGGAGCTCCCCCACCTTGTTGAGCCAAATGAGCTCCCCTCGGCCTGCTCTCTTTATGCCTCTCTCTCTCTCTCTCTCTCTCTCTCTCTCTCTCTCTCTCTCTCTCTGTCCCACACACACCTTCTATCTCCTCCTTCCTCAACATGGTTTTACAGTTTTTCCCCAACAGCTAAGACACATTTCCTGAAATGATGCTCAAAACTATAAACCCAAAATGTGATCTGATCTGTACAAACCTTTGATTTTCTATGACAAAATCAAACATTACTCAAAAACTATGTACTCTATCTTCCATATAAATCAAACTTTACCTTCAGATGGCATCAAACACAGACTGAATACCCCTTACACCCTGGTCAGTTCAATTCAAAACATTACTATAAAAACCTGCTGCTGCAATAAATCAGGAACCATATGCTTTTTCCAGAACAACCTCTATATATTTTGAACTTTGCAACATCACGGTACTGTCATCTTCATAAATTACAGAAGAACGCAATATAACATTTCTAAAATTGTATTACCTGAATGTCCAGTACAGTAAATTGTAAAAGTTAGGTGTAAAAGTTGTAAAACTGTAAAAGGTAGGTGAAAAGGTAAATGTAAGTCAAGTCAAAAGTAACAGTAAAAAATAATGCCCAAATATTCAACTATGTAAAATAAGGAATAATAAAAAAAAAATCACTCCATATTTATCCTGCCTCAGCATCCTCTGGGCTGCCTGCCTCCATGGGTCTCTCAGTTCTGCAAAAATAGGAAAAGTAGTGCTGGGCTGCCGTCATCCATTTTTATAAAATGTAAATACAACTCCCAAGTGGATGTGAGATAATGTATTTATTCTCTCAGCTCCACACAGTGTGACAGCAGGGCAAACGACAGGGAAGGGAGCAGAGTGGCAGTAGCCTGGATAGTAAATGAAGGTCTGGACTATAAATGCTCAGATCTCATCTCTTACCCTTCCTCTTCCTCTTCCTCTTCCACCTCCTCTCAATTGTCCTCTTCATCTTACTTCAGCTCTTTCTGCACTGATTGGTGTGTTAACAATTTTGCTTCTTAGTGTTCTTGAGAATTGTGTGTGATGGTTGTGATGACCTGAGTTAGTTATATTGAATGCCAGTGCTTCCTGAATGAGCACATGGTGCAACCTGTGCTTCATGAAGAGATTTGTGTGTAGAGTTTTGCACAGAAGGTTCAACCAATCTGCAGCATGTGTGAAAACAGGTGAACAGTGTTATAGTTTTGGGATATTAATCTTTTATTTGGTAGCTGATGTAATGGTTTGGGATGTTTTGCTCATAGAACCAGTTTTGGTGTGTAAGTGATTGAGGAAAAAAATGTAACACCGCTCCGTTAAAGTGAAAAATCAGATGTGGCCTAGGATAAACATTAACACAACTCCCATGACATCAGCTCCATGTTCGGGCCAAAAAGCCTGAATCTTTGGCGCAGACACCTGTCCACAGCCCTGTGGACTTACAGGCATCATCCATCCACGGCCATATTGTGTGGATGTTTCTAGACGGGGGGGGGGGGGCGAGTTCAAGTCATGTCAAGTCAGGTGAAGTGAAGTGAAGCGAAGTCACGTCAAATCACATCAAGGAACATAGCTAACGAGTCACTCTGCGCTTGTTTGTTTTTTAATTTTTTTCCCAGAATGCATTGCACATGCCTGCCATTTTGCAAGACGCAATTCTTCTTCAAAGTTTTCCATCGTTGTGTTTTCATCATCATTCTGCTGATCAAACCCATTCGGTAAAGCTGTCCCTTAGTCTAGTGGACACAATAGAATAAGTGTGATCAGCCTTTAGGATTAGCCTGGACCGAGGAGAGCCTCTGATCACGAGACCTGAGGGACCGAGGGATGATGGTCAGTAGTAGTTCAATAGTAGCTTACACAATAGTTTCCCCCTGTGGATGCAGCCCTATATCAGATGCAGCTGTAGTTGCATTTAGGTGTGCCTCTCTGGGCCTTGTGTGTAATAATGTTACACGGCTAGAGCTGGACAGATGTGTACCTCTCTCTCTCTCTCACACACACACACACACACACACACACACACACACACATACAGATGTGCAGAGAGAGAGAGAGAGAGAAATGCCTTCCTCTCCTCCCCCCAAAAATATCCTTCCACACCTCGTTGATGGGTCCGGAACTTCCCTGTGTTTCGCCGGGGTGGGCCACGCTTGACTCATGGGGCTGAATGAGAGAGGTCGCGACCCGCGCTGTGAACTGCTTCCTGTTTCTGCTGAAGGGGTCTTCCGAGGCCCGAGGTGATCACAGGAGAGAGGCTGGCAGGCAGCCGGAGCGCATCCGGTGGTTGAGATGCTGCAACAATAAAAGACATACATCAACAGAACAGTAGCTGGACTAGGGGAGCAGAGGAGAGAGAGGAGAAGTGCTGTTATTTACTGCTATGGGGCCCGGTGGGAGAAATGAGGTCAGTCATTCAGACTGGAAGGAGGTGGAACAGGAGAGATAGTGGTTGGCTGGGGGCTCCGGGCAGCTTGTTGAGGGATAGCTGATGCCCTTATCAGTTCTCACTGATACCTTAGAGAAATGTAGTCCCAGGGTGGTGATATAAATGGGACTGTGGTTCAGATGAGGAGAAAAAAATGAAATATCTCCCCTTATCATTTGGGCAAACTAGTGAAAAGCAAAATATATAACAACTACAGTTTAATGATACAATCCAGAATTTATTTGACCCTCTAAATTTTGTGCACATTCACATATCGCTCTTTTCACATGAAAGCCTTGCTATACCTTGGTGATGTTTCTAAGCAACGCTGTATTTCTTAGATCCTGAAAAGTTAACATTTTAGAGATAAAAGGTTATTTTTACAGTTGACAGTTTTTAAACAGTTTGTTTTACAGCTTTTTACAGTCTCACAATCCAAGTAAAACTCATGTTTAGCAGCCCCAGTCAGCCCTTGCATCCAGAGACAATAAATTTCAGAGTACAAAAAACTTGACATCAATCCAACGAATCACTGTAAACAAAGCCAATGGTGGCGTGGCAGCAGCAGCTTTCAACAGTAAGGCACTACACACTGCAATTACACATATACACAGTGAGCAAAATGTTTATCTCTATGTTGATTCACACCTAGCATACACCGACGCCTGATTCACTTCATCGCCGCCATTAATGGCTCCTCTGACCTCCTTGTGCCCCACTGACAACTGTCACTCGCTGATTTAGGATTATTTTTAAATCAAGAGCTGTCGAGGTTTGACGGGACGAGGATGGGGTATCCGTGTCCCCGGAGGCCTTGTAAATCTGGACAGTTTACTACGAGGGGGAAGCGGCCCCGGGCCCTCTCCTTGTCCAAGCCCGGCGTAATCCCACCACTTCCTCTCCTCCGCTCTGCTCCCCGGGCTCACGGAGTAATGCATTTACTGTAACTAATAGCCGTTGTTTCCCGATTGTCACGCTCCCATCCTTCTCTCCTGGAATGTGTGTGTGTGTGTGTGTGTGTGTGTGTGTGTGTGTGTGTGTGTGCTGTAGGATAGAAGCACTCTGGCAGCCAAGGAGCAGTGGACATTGAGCCCTGGTTGAGAGAGGGAGAGAGAGAGAGAGAGAGAGAGAGAGAGAGAGAGAGAGAGACTGTAGTAGAAGGTCTGGAATTGCAGTTAATGTTAACACAACCCTCTTCCACTGCCTCAAGCCTCCCCTCCCCTCCCAACCTCCTCCCCTCGACTCCCTGCCCTGTGATGGGGCTCTGGCAGCCAGGCAGGGTGCTGTAACCCGGGCCTCCTTCCTCCGTCACGCTTGCCCTCTTTCTCTCTCTCTCTCTCTCTCTCTCTCACTCTACTTTCTTCTTTTCGCACTACCTCAGCGAAAGAGGAACGCATGGGTGTCAAGTCCTCTCGTGCTGGCAGTGTCCAGCCCCTTTCAACAGCTTTCAGTCCGTTTAATTAGCCATGTCCCCCTATCTCCACATATAGGGTGCATGACAGGCAGAAACACACACATACTCAAGAGGGGGGGGAGGGGCGGGGGGCGGGTGGCACACTGAGGGCATTTCGGCAACAGTCACAGGTCAGTCACTTCACGCTTCTCACTACGTTTCTTCACAATATTTCTTGACAGTTGTGGTGAGAACATGGACACCAACATCATCCACGTGTCCCCGGTAGCTTGCTGGCTCCAGTGCTCCATGCTAACATTTTAGCATACTATATGTTGAGCGATAGTAGGCTCCATGCTAACACTTTAGCGTACACTATGTTAAGTGATAGTAGGCTCCATGCTAACACTTTAGCGTACTCTATGTTAAGTGATAGTAGGCTCCATGCTAACACTTTAGCGTACTCTATGTTAAGTGATAGTAGGCTCCATGCTAACACTTTAGCGTACTATATGTTGAGCGATAGTAGGCTCCATGCTAACACTTTAGCGTACTCTATGTTGAGTGATAGTAGGCTCCATGCTAACACTTTAGCGTACACTATGTTGAGTGATAGTAGGCTCCATGCTAACACTTTAGCATTCTCTATGTTGAGCGATAGTAGGCTCCATGCTAACACTTTAGCGTACTCTATGTTGAGTGATAGTAGGCTCCATGCTAACACTTTAGCGTACACTATGTTGAGTGATAGTAGGCTCCATGCTAACACTTTAGCATTCTCTATGTTAAGTGATAGTAGGCTCCATGCTAACACTTTAGCGTACTATATGTTGAGTGATAGTAGGCTCCATGCTAACACTTTAGCGTACACTATGTTAAGTGATAGTAGGCTCCATGCTAACACTTTAGCATACTATATGTTGAGTGATAGTAGGCTCCATGCTAACACTTTAGCGTACACTATGTTAAGTGATAGTAGGCTCCATGCTAACACTTCAGCGTACTCTATGTTGAGTGATAGTAGGCTCCATGCTAACACGTTAGCGTACTCTATGTTGAGTGATAGTAGGCTCCATGCTAACACTTTAGCGTACACTATGTTGAATGATAGTAGGCTCCATGCTAACACTTTAGTGTACACTATGTTGAGTGATAGTAGGCTCCATGCTAACACTTTAGTGTACACTATGTTGAGTGATAGTAGGCTCCATCTTAACACTACAGCTAGCATTATCCAATGTGAGAGGCCTGAACTTTGAGTAATAAAAAGTTATTTGTTTTTACTCTATCTCCTGTAGATTGATACATTTTGAAAATTAAATATCATTTTCTCAATATATCTGTTGTCGCCAGGTTTATTGTTGGAACTATTTCAGGTGAACAACCGCCCAGCTAACCAAATTACATTGCCACAACGTTGTGACAATGTAATCAGACTAAGTTCAGACTAATCAATTTAAGTTGTCACAACCGGAAAAGTGAAATTCCAGAATTTTACATCTGTAACTGTTGATGACTTCAAATAGTTTGAAACCAAAAACTTTAATCCAACAAGAGCAAAGTAACAACAAATGTGGCGTGAATGAAAAACAATGGGGATACTTCAAAGCTGTTGTTCCTGTGAACGTTAATAACCTACCCACCCGTGTAGCGCTGGAGGTGAGGCGCTCCTGTGTGAACTTTAATCTCTGTGTGTTTTTACAAAAAATAGATCCGGGCCAGGCAGGCTGACCCCAGAGCAGGGGATCACCACAGGTCCTCCGCAGGTTGTTCCAAAGAACCAGGGTGCCCATCGAAGGTGTTGGAGGGGAAAGGTTGAAGGGTGTGTGAGGGACCCTATGACCCCTGATTTGGTGCGGGTGTAGCAGCCTCACTCTCGGGGGGGGGGATACCCCTGCACGACCCTAGTAACCCTGTGTTCAGGCCATGTTCAGTGCCACACCGCCAGCGCCACACTGCCTACACAAAGGTGGAAGAAGAAGAGCATAAAAGAGAGAGAAAATGAGAGGGAGGGAGATTTTAATGGGAGACAAAGGTTCGGTGGTGTGAGTGCACTGGGACTAATTCCGCTTTAGTTCAAGTCTAGGGTAAATGCGTTGGGAATGAGTCAATGCTGGCCGGAGAGAGTGTGACTAACACAGTGGGTCAATAACAGGGAGCCCTTTTCTGGCTGCTTTCAGACCAAAAACAGACTGAGAGAAGAGCAAGGCCTCTTTGTGCCGAGCGAAACAGACGAGATTAATCAATCATCAGCTCAATATTCTCTCTCTCTCTCTCTCTCTCTCTCTCTCTCTCTCTCTCTCTCTCTCTCTCTACCCTCGGCGGTACCGAAGGGCACTTTAAAGGAACAGGCTGGGGCTGGAACTGAGCGGAGCATGGGATCGTGAAATAAACAGTGGAGACCTGCTTTTTTTACGTTGTCGTCAGCATTCAGGCCAGACCTCTGTGGTGCTCCGATCATACATTCAGGTGGCTGCTCGGTCTCTACAGCCCTTTGGAGCCCAGAAATAGCTAACCTTAATAGAAGCCCATAATAACATCTATGCTATTGCACGAGGCAATTAGTCTATCCAGTCATTTGCACAGAGGTAGAGAGGGGGGAAAAAACAACACCATCAAAAGGAAAACAATGGTTTCTTTTCCAGTATGAGCTAAGTCAGGAAGTATCCCAGGTATGATCTGACATGGCTCTCTGAAACCAGAAGAATCCAACATCTGCTTTGTCTGTTACACCGAAGACCAAAGGGAACAGCATTCAAAGCTGCCTTATGCACACACACACACACACACACACACACGCTCACATATGCAGGCCTTGCTAATTGCTAACTCTCTCCAAAGCTCGGTTAGAGACAGATGAGAACGTCTTGATGATCGCTGTGCTCCCTGCATGGGATGGTTTGTACGAACACTTTCAAAAACTAAGAGGAACTCCTCAGAAACTAGTTCAGACCATGAGCTGAATCTATCAGGAGTTATTATTTTAAATGTGTTTTCGTCTGCCTGCAGCACTGCTCTGCTCTGCTGCCACCCTCTTTCTCACGCAGTCTTTTTTATGTATTGTTCTGAAGATTTTTAAAATGATTGTTTCATGTCAGGGGCTGAACACTAAGTATGTTCAGTAAACACACACACACTCGTTTGAACTTCCCACGTTCACTTGGACAGCAAATTCAAGGACTTTTCAGTGACTATCTTGTTTGGTGAAATTCAAGGACTCAAAATTGGCATGTTTTGGCACAACATCATAGAGGCCTCATTTTTTTCTCATCTTGTCAAGTCAAGTTCATTTTTCAAACTGCTACTATAGCAACACAAATATCCATCACAGGTCCAGATATCTGAGGCATATTGCTGAACGTGGCTACTACATTTTAACTGTTTTTCAAGGCCATCCATTCAGGCCTTATTCATTTTCCTCTCTTCCACAAACTTTCAAGGGTTTTCAAGGCCCGTTGCAGGCCCTGCACGAATGTCCTGTCATTCATCATGTAGCGTTAGCTCCCGGGGGCGCGGTGGATGTGGCGATGCAGAGCCGGAGGTCTTCACACTGATGGAGGGGAAAGCGTTTAGGAATTCCACACATTCTGTCCAGGATTGTGTCTCAAGGGAGGGAGACATCTCACCTCAACACACACACACACACACAGAGAGAGAGAGAGAGAGAGAGAGAGAGAGAGAGAGAGAGATCACCTCCCCCCCAAGGACAGTCCGATAGATAAGCCGCTAGCTCCTCATTATCACTCTCGGGCCCAAACAGTGGCGTGTCGCCTGGCTAAGCTGCATTTCCTCTCCAGCCAAGCCAACATTTGTTGCTGCCTGCTACTGTCCTCTGATCCTCGGCTGCTGGCCCCCTCAGCCAATTGTTGTTTACTCATCCTGGGCAATGAGGCCCGACAAGGGCTAGGACTGCTATAGGGAGGAGGAGGAGGAGGAGGGGAGCAGTGGTCAATATGTGTTAATGAACATCCCCCCCCCCTCTCTCTCTCTCTCTCTTCAGCAGGGATGTTGATAGAGAAAGTAAATGTAGGCCATGCATAAAGCACGTTTTGTGTGTGTGTGTGTGTGTGTGTGTATGCTTTCATGTGTTAACAGGGGTGTGTGAGAGTGTTCACGAAAGCGTCGCGTGGAGAGGCGTAGTGCAAGTGATGACAAAATGCATCCTGGCGTAACACCTCAGTGTTTGTATGATTTGGAGACCTAGAGAGGCAGAGGTGTTAACAGAGGAAAGGCAGGAGCTAGGGTGTGTGTGTGTGTGTGTGTGTGTACTCAGCCATAAAGGAGTAAATCCTGCACAGAGAGACACCATTTAGACACCTAAAAAGAATTACACTATGTCGGGTTGGGCAAAAAAATAATTCACACACCCCTGTGCTCCAAATCGAATCATTTCCTTAATTTAACACTTCAGTTTTCAGATTCCTAGAAAACGGAGCATATTCAGCAGCGTAGGTCGATGGAAATATTACCTACTTGATGGAGGAGGAAAACCAATCAGTACACCTTCCAGTATGATAAACACATCGTTTAGTGGATTACATATGGTACTACAAGCTGCACCGTGCAATGACTCACACACTAGACCAGGGGTGGGTGGATAATCAAGACTACCGTCGGCCTCTTCAGAACAGGAATCAGTAACATGATCCATCGTACAATTATCCTGTGCCTCAGCAATCTGATTTAGTAGCTAGTTAGAAATCGTTGCTTAAATGGACAATTTATTATAATAGTCGTATGATCTTATTATTGGTTTCAGTTACTGTAAAAGATTAGTTTCCCTTGTTTCCCATGACACATCATCACTTACTGCCGTTCTCACGCTGCGATATGCAGACATAATTTTGCCATCAGAGAGATAAAGACACCTTCCTACCCCACATTAATTCCTATTCCTGTTCCATACACCATACAACCGTTTCCACCCGCCAGCGAATGTCATCCATGTAGCATAATGGCCTTTAGAGGTGAGGTGGCAGGCAGGGGCAGAAAATAAACAGTAGTAAACAACAGTAGCAGTGGGGAGTGGGCCTCCCTGCTGTGTTGATTATTGGAGGGCTGTAAACAGGCCTGATCCCCCGGGAGCTCGCCGAGCGGGAACGGCTGCTGCTCGCTGCCCACGGAGAGGCAACAACATCTGGGCCTCAGCTCAAGCTCAGCCCCATCACTGTCTCTCGCTGTGGTGTGGAGCGTGCGACGGCGTCACCGGGAGGAGGAAAACGGATAACGGGAACAAGCAAGCAAGGAACAGAAAATGAAAGAATGCAGCGTGTTATGGAAAATGACTAGGGTACAGGATTTTAAAAACAGCATTTAGACCATCATTGGACACTAAAACACTGAAACCCAGACAGATGAGATAGTTTGAGGTATCAGTTGTGGATGACATCTGAAGTTTTTAACACTGGCCTTGTTTATCATGGTTATTAGTCCATGTTGCAGTGTGAAGTTCAAAAACATGGCTCTCCCTGTACACAGGCTCTTACCCCCACCTCTCTTTAAAGCCTTCATACTGTTGCTAGACTTGGCAACTGAGTCGGTTATGCAAGCAAGTAGATTTAGGTGCCTTGCTCATGGGCATATTGGCAAGGATGGATACACTGTGGACTTGTGTATTCTTTAATAAGTAATAGGACTACAATAGACCTTGCTGAAATGGCAGCAAGCCAGTTGAATCATGCTCTCTCATGACTTGTGGTGGGGGAATAATGAATTGTGTTTGCACTATTCACCAGTGTTGTAGCACCCTCTGCTGGTGAAAAGGGTGCACTGTAATTCTCATATAGGCAAGCTGCAATACAGACATCACTTACTGTACTGTCAGATTTTGTCCTGCCATTTAGTGTAACCAACCCTTATGTTCTCAGACACAATTCTATTAGGTGTGTGTGTGTGTGTATACTGTTGAGTCTATCTTTATATACACACTTCTAGATTGTCATTGACTGTCAAACATGCAGGCCTGTCTACTGTCACTAATGTCTGTGGCAGGGCCAGTGCTTGCCGATACAACAGGTTAAGGCCTCGTTCACTGGTTGAAGGATGGTCTCCCTACTTACATCACGATGCTGCCCAACTGTTAGTTAACTTTGTTATTGGAGAGATGTTTGAGTTGATAAAACATACTTACAGTTGCGAGAAACAGTTTGGGAACCCTTTTGAATTAGCTGCATTCCTGTATAGTCTCCTAAAATATGTTCATAACAGATAAACACAATGTGATTTAACAATTAACACACAAACACTTGTACTTTTACATGTCCTTATTAACTTTAACTGGAAAATGTGAACCATGAGATTTAGTAACTGGTGGAAAGTCCTTTAGCAGCAATAACCTCAAGGTTTCCTGTAGTTGCTGATGAGAGCTGTACAACAGTTAGGAGGTATTTCAGACCATTCCTCCTTACGGTTTCAGTTCATTGATATTTCTGGGATGTCTTGCCTGCAGATCCTTAGCTGCTACCTTAGGGTCCTTTGTAAATACAAAGGACACCTTGTATTTTATACGTTCTTTTTTTGTGATACTGTTATGCTGCTGCAACCCCATTATTTATTGATCCCCCCCCGGGATCAAAAAAGTATCTATCTAGACCAAGGGTGTTAAATCATGTGCCATGGAGGGCCGGGAGTCTGCAGGCTTTCATTCCAACCAAACACTACACCAGGCGATTTCACTGACAGTTATGCTCTTAGATGCTTGTTTGGGGAAGAGATGCACTTTGTATTTTTGGTGACTAGTAGTTCTCTTGCCTAGCTACGTTGAAGGAACTTATTGTAAGTCACTTTGGATAAAAGCATCTGCTAAATGACTAATGTAATGTTATATCTCTGCACCTGTGAAACAGAAAAACTGTCCATTTATTGTACTTTGGGAATAAATTGATTCCAGTTCAGCAAGAAAACATTCCTGTTCTAAAGTAGCTTATGGAGGCAATTTATATAAATACATAAAATAAAAAATAAAAAACTCAGAAAAGGCATTCCATCTTTCCTCAAATTTATTATGAAAGCGTACAGATTAACGGTAAGACTTCTGGTAGCGGGAACGAGCTCCAGGTCCACCGAACTTCTTGGACTCGCAGCGACGGGGATCAGCAACCAGCAGGGTCCTATCGTACTGGATCAGGATGTCCTTGATCTACTTCTTGGAGGCCTCATCCACATCTGGAGGAAGACAAAAGCTGGGTTATCCAATAGCTCTATACAAATTCCAGGTCCTGGTAGACTACATCTGTGTGCACATCAGGGTATGTTACATTTAGTCTTAGGTATTCTTCATGGGGTCACACCCTGAACACATCATGAACTAAATTTTGTGAGCATGTCCCATCTGCAGATCTCAAAATTCTCTCATCACATCATTAGATGAGTTTCAGAGTTTGAACACTTGAATTTGACAGTATGGCCGGACTGGTACAAGTAAAACAATTCAGACAGATGTCACCAGGAACACAAAAAGACAGGAATGGTAAATAAACACATCTGACTGATAGTTCAGCACTTGTGATGCATGTGTCATTTCCCAAACTTCCAAGACTTCTGTAGTAGGGAAGATACTCCAACATACTGTCATTCACCACTGAAAAATTTTTTGCACGCAGGGGGGCTATGTATTGGCTAAAGTGCAGGCAGACGTCAATCCAATTTTCAGCAACTTAGCCAGAAGAGAGGTGAGTGTTTATGCAGATCATGCAGGGAAGTCAACTCAGAAGAGGTTCATGGAAGTACAGACGACTAGGGCTGGGCGATATGACTTAGTGAGAGCCTGATTGCTTGCTCGAGTCCGATGTGTGGAGCCAAAAAGCGGACTGTAAGCCTGGCAGACTGGCAGCTTTGGTGCTCCGCGGCTGACCTGCCGGGACGTGCGCCAACCGGGAGACTGAGCTGAAAAGTGGCCGTCAAGACCGGGTCCTTTATGTTGCTGGTGCAAATAAAGTGGCCTGCTGGCCCGTTTAACTCTCTGCTCCTGCCTTAGTCTCTGTCTGTCGCGGCCCCGGTAGTATCGCAAATAATTAATATAAAGCTTTTTAAATCCAAACAAAAATAAAAGGCAGTCTTTGTGTGCAAAATAACATCTGTCTGACCGCTTAAACCCCAAGTATTTCCAAATAGCAGGGATGATATGAGCCCTTTTTGGAATTAAACTAACTCCACTAAATGAGTCGTCTTCCCCACTCTCAGCAATTTTTGTTTACTAAAGCCTGCCCCAGAACGTTGGTAGGTGGTGGCAGTGCACAGGGAACCATAGGGAATGAAAAATAAACAACGTTTAAACAAGCAGAATATCTCCATATGAATTTTCATATCGTTCAGTAAAATTATATCTGTCATATCAGAGAACTCGATATATCGCCCAGCCCTACAGACGTCCGGAAATTACCTTAGCAATAGTTCTATCCAGTACAACTGTTTAAAAAGCACAACAAATACCTGAATTTAATGAACCTTGAAACAGCAGAAGATAAAACTTCAATCACATTGAATCCAATCAGAATACTTACACTTCTGGTAGTAGGCAACCAGGGCTTTGGAGATGGACTGACGGATAGCTGAAAGATAAGTAACACATAAGGTGAGTGGAGCGCCCTGTAAAGCCAAATCTCACTCTGCTAGTGGAGCAGATACAAACATGTCAACAAACTTGTCATTCTTAAGGGAAATAACAGTTTTGCTTACCGTAGACCTGTGCGACATGTCCACCACCCTTCACTCTGACTCTGATGTCAACTCCAGCAAAACGCTCCTTGCCCAGCAGCAGCACTGGCTCCAGGAGCTAAAGATACAAATCAACTATCTTGATGTGGACCTCACAACAACAGTGATTTTCTCACAAGTACATCCAAATGCAATTTTAGCTATATCACACAACTATCACTTCTTGAGAAAAACTCATGGTGAACAGGGTGGTTGCAGGTTTAAGCATGTTCAATCTAAAACCCATGAAATAATAGTGACAAATATGAAAATGAGTATCCTTACTAGAATACAGGTCTATGAGTCAGATTTCTTGTTATAAACGCTACACCCTGGTGCAGCAAGATGGCATAATGAGAAGCAAGGTCGCCCTTCAGAGGACCAAGGCTCAGGGCCCATGTCAGCATACATCAGCCCTGCTGAGAGATGCGTAGATAGACTACTAGTTCCAGGGCACTGTAGTGCAACTGACCCCACACTACATCTTTGTAGGAGGGGGGAAAGTAGAAAATTCCCTTACAGTGAGTCAACTGACGTGGAAGATTAGGAGGCAGTGGCACTCGACTGTGTACCGTCATACCATGCCTAAATCATTGTTCAAGGGTTACCTTTAAAAAAGCATCACAATCCCACACAAGACATGTTGCACTGCTTACTGTAGGCTACCTGTTAATATCTGATCATTCCTTCAGTGACATTGGTAAACAAATAGTGGCCTGCCACCCTCAGACATGTGCACCCAGATGTTAGTATTATACTCTGCTTTTTGTTGGTTTTGTTAGGCTTTCTCGGAGCTAACGTGGTAGTGCTGGTTGGTGGCAGTACCTCAGTCACCAGCCTGGTGAAAGGGCGTTTCGTTGTAGCAGAAGCTGTTGTCGCGGTGGGTGGTGGGGGTACCGCAGGCATTGTGGCCACGATGATTATGGGTGGTAGTGGTGTCGTGGTAGCGAGGGTGGTGGGCTGAATCGTGGTGACCTGTGTTTGGGTGGTAGTTGTGGCTTGTGTTGTGGTGGCGGTGGTAGTTGGCTGTGTGGTTGTGGTGGTCATGGCGGCAGTGGTCTGCACGGTTGTTGCCGTGGTGGTCGGCTGCGTCGTTGTGGTACCTTGTGTGGTGGTCGTGGTCGGCTGTGTGGTGGTCGGGGTAGTCGGGGTAGTCGGGGCTTGTGTCGTTGTTGTGGTGGTGGTAGTTTGTTCCTCGGCGATGTCTCTTGTTCCGTAGCGGGTCTCAACGTGGTAGGGTGAATCAAACCTGTGTCAGGAAGAAGACAGGAAGGTTAAAAATGACACAACAGAACACAAATCCTCCACAGAAGGGATACGAAGAGTAACCGTGCGTTCACACTGCGAGCAACGCAATCAACAAGTCCCCCTAGGTCCATTGATTTCCTATAGAGTTTAGCAACCAGGGGAACTGATGTGTGGATGGTCTACGAGCTTGTCGGCTGAGAAACGTTTTCACGGTCAACGGCCGTCAACAGCCAGACAGACTTCCACGCTTCACCTCCCAACTGATGTGATTTAATTTAATGAACAATAGTTCCTGCTGGGAAGCTCTGAAGTCGTTTTATTGCAATTTTATTGCTATTTTATTGTTTATTTTTGATTAATGCTACCTAATCATGTTGCCAGCTAGCTGTTACGACAGTGTGATGTTATGAAAGGTAAGGAGTTATCTTTAGCTGCAGACCGCCATCATATATGCAATCAGAGCCTCTGGCCCCGCCCACAACCGGTCCGAACAGAGCAACCCATCGACCAATTAGCTCGCAGTGTGAACACATGGTAGGTGATGAAAAAACAACGGTTTGTTTACCTTTGATGTCATACGTATTAATGCCGTCCTGAGCCATCATTAAAGGACAGTCCTGCTCTGTCTCACAGTGGAACAGGAAGCAGTTATCGGTGCTGGCAGATTTGTTGAACACAGCCCTGTTACACTTGGCACCTTCAAGGTGGAAGAGACGAGACACTGTTAGACATGGCGTCATGGATGGATGGATGGATGGATGGATACTTTATTGATCCCCGGGGGTAAATTCTGTGAGAACTATAGCTAGCTAGCTATTTATGGATTATAAAATCTATGATTTAGAGTTTAAGGTCTAATCAGACTAAGGTTATATAAACTATATTAGATAGCTTGTAAATTATATGAAAGCCATTGAAAATCAGAAACATGACACAAATGATTCTGTACCAAAACAGGGGAAATGTGACCTTTGAATGCACCTGTGAGAATTATTATGTATTTGAATCCTGCTCTTTGGAAGTGTATTTTACCCTCCTTTAGTCTAGTCTTACTCTAGTCTAGGGTATTCTGAACTATGTGTGTCAGGACTGTTTTGAGTGGAGTCCAATTTGAAGAGGCCATTTCGGTGCAACCATTCCTGGAAGTTTTGGTTTAATCAAACAATATCTACCTAATTTTATAATGGAACTACAGTTTCAGTTAGCAAGAACACCGATATACCTCTGATCATTGTAAATGGAAGGGGTTGCTAAGTAGAGCGCTAACATCATGGAACCTTGCTTTGACCCACTTGCTTTGCAAAATCTGGCGTCTAGACTGAATCCAAAAACGAACCTCGAGGCCTGTAGCTTTTGCTCCCCGGGGGATGCAGCTACTAGCAATGAGCCACTGTGAAACTATGTATGTTATTCATCTTCATGTATCATTTATGTATCAAGTCAGAGGTGACACATGACAAAAGAAACTGTTTAGGTGGCAACTACAACTGCAGCTTTGAAAGGTTATCTGTGGGATTCACTGATACCAAGTACTGTAGTCCTGTAGCCCATACTGATATTGGCTATATAATATAGATGATTATTACATAACTTTATTGACATTATTCCATATATTCTGCTGAAAAAAATCAGTTTGACACCTATTTCTTTACTTAGTACCTCTCTACTATGAAGGAATATTCTCCATTGTCTGGTCGCTGTAGTTTGTACCTTTGTAATGCTAGCGATTTAGGATTTTAAGCTTATACTGCTCGAGTGAAAATGTGAGGTAACATTAAAAAGAGCCACATAATGAAGCTGTCTGTGTTAAACAGGATGGAGAATATGTTGTTACAGGGATACACCACGTTTTTTTGGTCAATTTGCCATCAAGCGATGAGAACATAAGACACCAAAATCATAATTTTTTAAAGCAGTAGATCGTTGGCTCTGGTGCTGTACACAGTCTCCCATCACGAACCACCTTTAGTTTCTATGGAAACTGGGACATTAGTCCCTGCTAGTCCAAAACATTACGCTTTTATATCATATTTCCTTTAAATTTTTACCAATCTCCTACACTAAACTAATCCTTAGGTGTGGCCACTCTGATTCGTACAGTGAACTTTTTCTGGGCAGACAGGTTAGTCGCCCAGAATCGGGAAAGGAATTCCTAGGCTTTCTTTGAGAAAAATGTCAGGGAACACCAGGACCTTGGAGGAGGCTATAATTAATGTCGGGTACACCATCCTGTTGTTGTACAACGCATCATCAAATGATTAACAGAGAAAGCCTGGCATATCGCAGGTTTGCCAGGTCGTTTTTTCATCTAATTTATACTGCATTACTTTTTTTTAAATAAGGCGAAAGTACTGCTGGAACCTCTCGTTGTTCAGGTGCAGGTCTTGGGGTCTCAGCAAGTTAATGCCATGAACCCACTTATGGGAATGAGTCTTTTCTCTATGAAGCAGCAGTGCAACGAGCAAAGCCTTCTCTTACTGTACTTCTGCCACACCCACTAGCTTTACTTACCGGCTAAGTTAACCAACAGGACAAACCCTGAAAAACTTCTGATCCGTAAAGTGTTACCAACCTGGCTTTACTTCCTCTGAGCAGCAGGCTAGGACGCAGTCCCCCGCCGACTTGGCGACACGAGCGTCCATGGCAGTGCCAGTTCTGGTTAAGGCCAATCTGACGTTGACAATAGCCTTTTGGTGTTGTCTGGAGAAACAGGTCTCTGGTTCCACGGCTGAGATAGGAACGGCTGCCATCAGCATCAGCGTGGCATGGATGAGCAGCATGAGTGTCCTCATGGATCGACTGGTCACTGAGAGAGTCATGGCTTCAGCGGGTCCCACTAGGCTCTATTTAGAAATGCAAGCCCTCAGTGTCCACAGTAGAGCAGAGACGTAGAGAAATGTACTACGGGGTAAAAAAAAAAAAAAAAAGCAGAGGTCGTTTCATCATGTCATTTAAATTCACTCTAAACTGTTATACCTCAAAACATAAAAGTGACGATACAAGAGCAACTCTTTAAAGTAATGGAGACGTGTAATATTGACTTTAGCACGACTACAGATTGACAAAGGGGAGCAGATTGGAGTTTTAGTTCTACAAACATTTAATAATAATCTAATAATCTCATTGGTTGAGTTAAATCTCAGTGGGCGGAGCCAAAAGAAGCACAGTTTTTCTGGCTAGGTAACGTTACACTGAAGCCCAGTGAAAAAGGTAAGAGGTAAAGTGAGGAGGAAGCTAATATTATGAAACCTAGCGCTCTTGCTACTAAAATGCAGTCTAGCCATAGTTATCTAGATTAGCTAGTTAGCCTAGCTGATCTTCCAAGTTCAAACTAGCCATACTAGCTTAAAGCTATCTAGGTAAGCTAGTTAGCTAGCCTGCTGACCTTCCATGCCATGGTCTTGAATGAATGATAAAAAGAAGTCATTCATATTTTTATTTATATTTTGACCAGAGTTCCTCCTTTGCCATTCAAGTTCGGCAGTTAGCTAACTTGCGCTCTGTGTTTGGCTCAACCCATTGGGTTTATCTCAACGAATGAGAATTGTTTCTGTCTCCAAAAATGTGAGAACTAAAACTACAATCGACCAAAGGCAACAAATTCAACATGGAGAACAAAAAAAAAGTTGCTTCTTGATTGTTATCAAAATTGACAACATTTTGTCTCCCATGTGTTGTGCCGATAAAGGGAATCTCAGTCTAGATTTGTGAACACGCTCTTGCTGATGCAACGAACAGACAAATCTTACAGCTGCTACATCGGCAATATATGGGAAACTGACTGAGAACCCAGTGTGAGTTTATGGAGATTTGGTGATATTTGGTAGTAAAACAATCATCGTTTGAACCATTGATGTCAGAATCCATTTTATTTTCAATGAGGCAGCCTAAGGGTTTGAATCTACGTGACAAAACAAATTCGAGCCTTAGGAAGTTGTTCATGTTAACAAGTATTGATTCATATTCTTTAAAATCAATCACACAGAGATTCTATGTTTGTGTGAATGTTGTCTTTAACAAGAAAACATGTATTAAACATTGTATTAATAATGAAGACATAATTGCTTTAGTATCGTGCACCACCTAGTCAAACTAAGAATTAAATGGATTTTGTCAGGGTGCTAATTCAGGGAGGTTTATGTTATAATACCAAAATCCTAACAAGCCTTTTTTTGACGAGGCCCATTGCTGGAAATTTCCCACCCAAGAAATATTAAGACAGCCTTTAACATGAAGCATGAACTTTGTGAACTTCCAAACACTTCATCTAAGTTGCTTCTTCAAAACCTTTTTCAGCGTGACTCAGTGACGCTGGTTTCTCTGTGATACCATAAACCCTTGTTTTTCAGTGTCCCGGAGCTCCAGATCTGTCTTAACTTTGCAAGTGACAACAGAACAAAACAACAAACAACAAAAAGACCACTAAATATGAAATCAATTCCACAGCGTAAAAATAGAAAACTAAAAATGGAACTTCATAACCACTTCGTCAGCTCCTTCCTTGAGAGTGGAGGAAAGCGAGGTCAATCGCAATTGGCGCAGTGTGACGATAAACGCCTGGAACGTTTTTTTTTTAATGACGTTGCAAAATGAACATCGAAGACATCTTCAGTTTCAACTACTGAACAGGAAACCTTCTAGATGTGGAACTTACAGCAGAATGACAATAATCGTGTTGTCTTTGTCACCAAACTGTGGATGGACACGTCAGTTCATCTTCCCAGCCAATTTTTAACCTCAAAAGTCATTTGCGTTCGAGTTGGGTACTCACCACCAGCCTGGCGGTGTAAGCAGTCCTCCATCAGACGCTCAGCAGCCCTTTGGATCCACACTCCGCTGGCTCCTCACAGCAGACCTTTACCCCGTCTTCTACGTGGACACCATTGCATTTTCAATGTTATCTCCTTTATTGCCGTCGCTATCTGACCTATTATCGACAGCGATTACCGTAACCAAGTTTACTGTTGCACCTTTGGTCCACACTGGACTTTACACCTGAGATGTCATTAGTTACGAGTTCTGGGAGGATACAGAAGATCAATGCATTTCTGCTTGGTGTATTCTATTAGACCAGGGGCTCTCGAACCTTTTCATTATCCCAGACAGACACACATTAGTCCATGGACCATGACGCAGTGGTTAGCACTGCCTCCTCATGACAAGAAGGTCCTGGTCCTCCTTCTGTTCACGCGGGTTTCCTCCCACAGTTCAAAGTCAGGTGAACTGGAGATTCTAAAAATTGCCCATAGGTGTGAATGGGAGCATGAGTGTGTCAGGCACAATGCATGCTGGGATTGGCTCCAGCGCCCCCGTAACCCTGAATAGGAATAGGCGGGTATAGAACATGCATGGATGGATGACTATCTACAATGTGCGTGGGGATGATAATAGTGGTGAGAGCTAGACCTAGGATTACACCGTCTCTAATTGAGATAAGTGACTTTAGTTAAACAGAGAGATGAGATAAACTAATAGAGATAAACTGCTCCTCACTTTGCTGGGGACCGCCCCCTGGTACCCCCTTCAAGGACCTCAGTTTGAGAACCACAGTAGGCCTAACCGAGTAGCATGCTGGGAATGGGCTGAAAAGCAGGATCAAAACAAGTACAGGAAAAAAAAAAACCAGGCCCGTGCTAATAGAAGGATGTTGAGGTGTCAGGTGCTAGACAAGCTTACTCACCATTGGAATAGAAATCGCTTAGGGCCTAGTGAGTTGAAATGCAATTCGGTGATAACATTTGTCGTCTCGTGCAGTAGCGGATGTATGTATGGCTGAAGCCTCCATAATAACAAGATCCAGTAATTTCTGGCTTTGTGTTGTTTCCCCCCCCCAATTACCACCTGTCATGTACCAGACCTACAGAATGGACCAAACGCACACCGGATGTAACGGCTCTAATGATGCTACAACGTTAATATACCGTACCACACAAAGCACGGCACGCGCTGTTGGTGAAATATTTCTTTTTTTTTTATCTCAACACGTACTTGTCCCTTTTTCTCCCCTCTGAGGACACCAACCGACGCTGCGCCGCATCCGTCAGTCAACGCAGGTCGTTGACTGGAAACCCGAAGCCCAGGATCCGAACCGGTTCAGTCCCAGTAACCCGATCTGTTCCGCGAGCTCATTACCCGTCCCAAGACTCCGAGGACATGTTGACAAATTGCTGGTACGATCCAAGGATTTCTTTAAAAAAAAAAAAGAATACAAAAAAATAAATCAACGAACGGGAGGCTTAATCGAAGTTAAAATACAGAAATAAAAGCGGTTCTATCGGCGGCATGGTCAAACTGATAAAAACCATAAAAACCACATTCATGTGGCTCCAAGACTACATTACATTATGGCTGGTGCGGAATCTGCGATTCAGGAGATCTTCTCAGTCTGACCCATTTTAGTCTTTGTCCTCTGGTAGGGGGAGGGATGCTCTACCCCCATATAGCCAGCACTAGATTCTGTCGTGAGCGCACATTTCTATTATTACCAACATGTCAAAATTAAATCTCTACACAAACGAAAAGCCTCCCTTTAAAAAAACAACCCCCAAGGCTTTTATATAAAATCACATTTAATTGCCCTATTCATAAGCAGATGGATCAACAATTGAAGAGGGTGAACAATACATGTGATATACAAGCACTCCACCAGCTGAAAATTTGGCCAAAAGATTTGGCCTTTATAAGACCTCTTTATAAGACCATATATTATGCTACCAATTTAAAATCTGAGATGAGCTTTGTCCTTGATGGATTTACAATTTCTGATTCCAAAGAAACCAAACCACATCACTAGGTAGAGAATATTGCAAAAGAAAAACAGCGCACAAACCCGACATTGTAACTTCACACCATTTAATCCACAGTACAGCAACTTGAGAATGCAGTACAGTAGTTCATATCTTACAATAACACAGTGAGAAGGAAATTCAATAACATTACATTTGTGATAAATACTAGCAGAGTGATCGGAAACAGATTCAGGCTATCTGCAGGGTTCGGAGAGCTAAATTTAAATGACTTTTATGAATACCTTTTTAATGGAGTTAACAGGAGTTTAATTCAAGGCCAATTTAAAAATTTAAAAAAAACATGACAAAACCAGCCTATTTCTGATTGAACATAGCTAATGAAAGTTTTGAAACTGTAAATAGGCAGTATAAGAAAAAAAGGAATTGAGTCCAAATGTGTTCAGTAAAACAGCATACGGTACTACTAACTGTTCAGACTTTTCAAGGACCCGCGGATACCCTGAAATAAACAAAACGGCAAATAGGAACATCTGAGGGAGAGCTGTGGAACGTTTCGGCAGGCAGGGTCAGAAAACAATTCATATGAAAGGGAAATTTTCAGATTACTGTGACCCAAAATTTGATTGGTGTTTCTCTGAGCATTGCATTCTGCCAGTATCGGTACGTAATGTACACCCTGCATGGCAGAGTAACAATCCCCCGGGCATAAACAGTGAATATTGACTTCCCATCCACCTGCGTTTATTCAGAGAAGACACTGGATCATATTGCCCATTCAGTATTCCATTGGTGAACTAACTCCCATTAGTCCATCCAATTCAAAAGGTAGGATATTGCCCTATATATGGCTCGGAGCCAAGAGAAGACAATTTTTTTTTGTGCCTCTCATTCCATATCTGCCATTTCTACGTCCTTCTGGGATGCAACCCCTTTCTTCTTCTTCTTGTTCTTGGCTGGCGCAGATGTCGTGACCTGTTTCTTTGGTGGTGCTGCTGCTGCTGCCTCAACTGCGGAGCGAGACAAAAGCAGACAAAATAAATCACAGTTTCATGACACTCAAAAAAAAAAAAGTGAGACATAGTCCAAAGAGGCACTTGACTGCTCTTATAGAGGCTTTACAGTTGGTACAAAAAAGTCTCCCAGAAGCCCCTTCTGGAGCCATCATGGAGGTCTGGTGGAGAATTGAAAACAAATTGTGCACAAATAATGTCTTAATATATAACAACCAAGCTTAGAAAAAGAGATAACTGAAAAATATTGTTGCGGTGTGTCTGTAGATCCATTCAGTAACGTTCTCAGTAAAAGTGAATAGTGTGATCAGGTAGATTTGTTTCCAAATGTAGGTTACTGTGACTCAGTAAACTGTCTTGTCTTTAGCCCTAGTCTCTACTCCAAAACACTCTGAGTTGGAGCTGGAGAAGAGTCAGCTAACCTGAACAAACTGTTAGCTAGCTAACCAGCCAGCAGGCTAATTGAGTTCATGCTAACATGTGAGTACTACCACATAGTAGTATACAAGCTGATATGTAATAACAGGAGTGATAATTATCGTACCAGTGGACAATTCTGGACACCCTTGGGCCAAATCCAGACACACACAATCTTTGATATGAAATTGATTCTAACATATGTAGGACTTCACATCTTAAAGACTTAACTGCGTCAAAGTTGGTGTCTCCAGAATTGGTCACCAGTGCGTTAGCTAACCAGATACTATGGTTAGCTAGCTAACAGATCGAAGCACAAAATGAATTATCAGTGGAGAAACGATCAGTTCCCAATCAAAAACAGCACAGACATTGACCATGTCTTTTCAGTTCTGTTGAGACCGCCAAGCTGTACATCTAGAAACAGATACGGTGTTCATAGCCATTTGTGTTTCTACACTGCACTTCCCAGAGATCACTTGTCTTGTCTTTTCTGTTGATGGAGTTTGAGTATTAATATTAAATGAAGATTTAATGACTCTACCTGTTGAATTCAACCCTCTAATGGGAATTACCGCCTACAAATTGAGCTTTAGCACCGGCTAATCTTATGAGCTACTTTTAACATCGTGGGCAAACAGGCTTGAGCCATTTGTTTGTATTTGTCTTGTCTGCATGTTCTGCATCATCTCATGTGGGAGCGGAGCCTTTCAGAAAATCAATTCACTTCACCAGTCAAAGTGCTTTAAGAGCACTGCAACCTAATCCCACCTCTTAAAAAAAAAAAAAAAAAAAGCAGAACTGTATTCCAGAGGCTCGTGTGCCAATCCAGCCCATATGGATGGGAGCCCATAATCTCCTTGTGCCCTCTTTCTCTCTGCTCTCTAAGCCCCTCTCTCCATCCATCCCTCCAGCCCATCACTTACCACCAGCCTACATCTGTGTGCAGCTGGGTGGGACTGTGTGTGGTTGGAATTGGACTGTGTGCAGGAGTATGCAGGTCTAATAGCAGCAGGGATGAGGAATATAGTATGTTCCACGAAATGCACTGTAGGCCTTATAACATGATCTAAAGAACCTAACTGTAGTGAACGAAGGTGAATTAATGCATTTATTGTATTTTATTCTCTTGTGTTTCATGCATAACAGTTATCCCATAGTGGTAATTTCACTGTGCAAGTGAGGTAATTGGTTCCTAAATGAGTATTGGCTGCAGCAGGTGGGTTTATGCATGCAAGGGCAAGGCAAATAAGGTGTGGCTTCAGCCTCAGCTCAAGCTCAGCCCCATCACTGTCTCTCGCCGTGGTGTGGAGCGTGCGGCGGCGTCACCGGGAGGAGGAAAACGGATAACGGGAACAAGCAAGCAAGGAACAGAAAATGAAAGAACGCAGCGTGTTATGGAAAATGACTAGGGCTACAGGATTTTAAAAACAGCATTTAGACCATCATTGGACAATAAAAACACTGAAACCCAGACAGATGAGATAGTTTGAGGTATCAGTTGTGGATGACATCTGAAGTTTTTAACACTGGCCTTGTTTATCATGGTTATTAGTCCATGTTGCAGTGTGAAGTTCAAAAACATGGCTCTCCCTGTACACAGGCTCTTACCCCCACCTCTCTTTAAAGCCTTCATACTGTTGCTAGACTTGGCAACTGAGTCGGTTATGCAAGCAAGTAGATTTAGGTGCCTTGCTCATGGGCATATTGGCAAGGATGGACACACTGTGGACTTGTGTATTCTTTAATAAGTAATAGGACTACAATAGACCTTGCTGAAATGGCAGCAAGCCAGTTGAATCATGCTCTCTCATGACTTGTGGTGGGGGAATAATGAATTGTGTTTGCACTATTCACCAGTGTTGTAGCACCCTCTGCTGGTGAAAAGGGTGCACTGTAACTCTCATATAGGCAAGCTGCAATACAGACATCACTTACTATACTGTCAGATTTTGTCCTGCCATTTAGTGTAACCAACCCTTATGTTCTCAGACACAATTCTATTAGGTGTGTGTGTGTGTGTATACTGTTGAGTCTATCTTTATACACACTTCTAGACTGTCATTGACTGTCAAACATGCAGGCCTGTCTACTGACACCAATGTCTGTGGCTTCAGTGGTCAGGTCAGCTACAGAGCAGCACCATGGAGCTGGTAGGGAGTCAGTGTCTTGCTAAAGGACACTTCAGCAGGGCCAGTGCTTGCCGATACAACAGGTTAAGACCTCGTTCACTGGTTGAAGGATGATCTCCCTACTTACATCACGATGCTGCCCAACTGTTAGTTAACTTTGTTATTGGAGAGATGTTTGAGTTGATAAAACATACTTACAGTTGCGAGAAACAGTTTGGGAACCCTTTTGAATTAGCTGCATTCCTGTATACTGTCTCCTAAAATATTGTCATAACAGATAAACACAATGTGATTTAACAATTAACACACAAACACTTGTACTTTTCCATGTCCTTATTAACTTTAACTGGATAATGTGAACCATGAGATTTAGTAACTGGTGGAAAGTCCTTTAGCAGCAATAATCTCAAGGTTTCCTGTAGTTGCTGATGAGAGCTGTACAACAGTTAGGAGGTATTTCAGACCATTCCTCCTTACGGTTTCAGTTCATTGATATTTCTGGGATGTCTTGCCTGCCTTAGCTGCTACCTTAGGGTCCTTTGTAAATACAAGTCACCTTGTATTTTATACATTGTTTTTTTGTGATACTGTTATGCTGCTGCAACCCCATTATTTATTGATCCCCCCCGGGATCAAAAAAGTATCTATCTAGACCAAGGGTGTTAAATCATGTGCCATGGAGGGCCGGGAGTCTGCAGGCTTTCATTCCAACCAAACACTACACCAGGCGATTTCACTGACAGTTATGCTCTTAGATGCTTGTTTGGGGAAGAGATGCACTTAGTATTTTTGGTGACTAGTAGTTCTCTTGCCTAGCTACGTTGAAGGAACTTATTGTAAGTCACTTTGGATAAAAGCATCTGCTAAATGACTAATGTAATGTTATATCTCTGCACCTGTGAAACTGGAAAAACTGTACATTTATTGTACTTTGGGAATAAATTGATTCCAGTTCAGCAAGAAAACATTCCTGTTCTAAAGTAGCTTATGGAGGCAATTTATATAAATACATAAAATAAAAAATAAAAAACTCAGAAAAGGCATTCCATCTTTCCTCAAATTTATTATGAAAGCGTACAGATTAACGGTAAGACTTCTGGTAGCGGGAACGAGCTCCAGGTCCACCGAACTTCTTGGACTCGCAGCGACGGGGATCAGCAACCAGCAGGGTCCTATCGTACTGGATCAGGATGTCCTTGATCTCCTTCTTGGAGGCCTCATCCACATCTGGAGGAAGACAAAAGCTGGGTTATCCAATAGCTCTATACAAATTCCAGGTCCTGGTAGACTACATCTGTGTGCACATCAGGGTATGTTACATTTAGTCTTAGGTATTCTTCATGGGGTCACACCCTGAACACATCATGAACTAAATTTTGTGAGCATGTCCCATCTGCAGATCTCAAAATTCTCTCATCACATCATTAGATGAGTTTCAGAGTTTGAACACTTGAATTTGACAGTATGGCCGGACTGGTACAAGTAAAACAATTCAGACAGATGTCACCAGGAACACAAAAAGACAGGAATGGTAAATAAACACATCTGACTGATAGTTCAGCACTTGTGATGCATGTGTCATTTCCCAAACTTCCAAGACTTCTGTAGTAGGGAAGATACTCCAACATACTGTCATTCACCACTGAAATTTTTTTTGCACGCAGGGGGGCTATGTATTGGCTAAAGTGCAGGCAGACGTCAATCCAATTTTCAGCAACTTAGCCAGAAGAGAGGTGAGTGTTTATGCAGATCATGCAGGGAAGTCAACTCAGAAGAGGTTCATGGAAGTACAGACGACTAGGGCTGGGCGATATGACTTAGTGAGAGCCTGATTGCTTGCTCGAGTCCGATGTGTGGAGCCAAAAAGCGGATTGTAAGCCTGGCAGACTGGCAGCTTTGGTGCTCCGCGGCTGACCTGCCGGGACGTGCGCCAACCGGGAGACTGAGCTGAAAAGTGGCCGTCAAGACCGGGTCCTTTATGTTGCTGGTGCAAATAAAGTGGCCTGCTGGCCCATTTAACTCTCCGCTCCTGCCTTAGTCTCTGTCTGTTGCGGCCCCGGTAGTAGCGCAAATAATTAATATAAAGCTTTTTAAATCCAAACAAAAATAAAAGGCAGTCTTTGTGTGCAAAATAACATCTGTCTGACCGCTTAAACCCCAAGTATGTCCAAATAGCGGGGATGATATGAGCCCTTTTTGGAATTAAACTAACTCCACTAAATGAGTCGTCTTCCCCACTCTCAGCAATTTTTGTTTACTAAAGCCTGCCCCAGAACGTTGGTAGGTGGTGGCAGTGCACAGGGAACGAAAAATAAACAACGTTTAAACAAGCAGAATATCTCCATGTGAATTTTCATATCGTTCAGTAAAATTATATCTGTCATATCAGAGAACTCGATATATCGCCCAGCCCTACAGACGTCCGGAAATTACCTTAGCAATAGTTCTATCCAGTACAACTGTTTAAAAAGCACAACAAATACCTGAATGTAATGAACATTGAAACAGCAGAAGATAAAACTTCAATCACATTGAATCCAATCAGAATACTTACACTTCTGGTAGTAGGCAACCAGGGCTTTGGAGATGGACTGACGGATAGCTGAAAGATAAGTAACACATAAGGTGAGTGGAGCGCCCTGTAAAGCCAAATCTCACTCTGCTCGTGGAGCAGATACCAACATGTCAACAAACTTGTCATTCTTAAGGGAAATAACAGTTTTGCTTACCGTAGACCTGTGCGACATGTCCACCACCCTTCACTCTGACTCTGATGTCAACTCCAGCAAAACGCTCCTTGCCCAGCAGCAGCACTGGCTCCAGGAGCTAAAGATACAAATCAACTATCTTGATGTGGACCTCACAACAACAGTGATTTTCTCACAAGTACATCCAAATGCAATTTTAGCTATATCACACAACTATCACTTCTTGAGAAAAACTCATGGTGAACAGGGTGGTTGCAGGTTTAAGCATGTTCAATCTAAAACCCATGAAATAGTGACAAATATGAAAATGAGTATCCTTACTAGAATACAGGTCTATGAGTCAGATTTCTTGTTATAAACGCTACACCCTGCTGCAGCAAGATGGCATAATGAGAAGCAAGGTTGCCCTTCAGAGGACCAAGGCTCAAGGCCCATGTCAGCATACATCAGCCCTGCTGAGAGATGCGTAGATAGACTACTAGTTCCAGGGCTCTGTAGTGCAACTGACCCCACACTACATCTTTGTAGGAGGGGGGAAAGTAGAAAATTCCCTTACAGTGAGTCAACTGATGTGGAAGATTAGGAGGCAGTGGCACTCGACTTTGTGTACCGTCATACCATGCCTAAATCATTGTTCAAGGGTTACCATTAAAAAAGCATCACAATCCCACACAAGACATGTTGCACTGCTTACTGTAGGCTACCTGTTAATATCTGATCATTCCTTCAGTGACATTGGTAAACAAATAGTGGCCTGCCACCCTCAAACATGTGCACCCAGATGTTCCACATGAGGACTCACCTTGTACTGGAGAGTGGCAGGCTCAACCATCTCCAGGGGTCTGCCGTTAACCTTGATCAGGCCATTCCCCCTCTTACAGTGGGCAACTGCGGTGGCAGTTTTCTGTAATGACAAAATCATTATGATTAGTCTTACCAATACAGAACCTTATAATTACAACTGACGAGAGATAAACTACCAATGAGGAGCATAATCTGTGGCCTGCAATCTCCAAAGGGACATGCTAGGTAAGGATTCTGTAACTTCCCGATCTCAGCTTGGAGGTTTGAAAGACACTAGCCAGAGATTTCTTCAAGCCTTGTGTTAGCCGAATACTAAATCATCGTTAGTTATCTTACTAGCCTGAAATTATTACGTTATTGACCTATACAGATGGACTGTCACACTCAAATACTCAATATTAGCTAACAAGCTAGCTAGATGACGTTAAGCTAGCAAGCTCCAATAGCCGGTGGGTGGCGAACCTAGTAACAAGCCTTTGGAGATTGTTCAAATTTATTCACAAAATGAGCGTTTAGTTCAACACTTAATTGTGTATATCTAAATCTAGCGGCGAAAAACAAATACACACTTAACGAGGACTTTCTGAATAGGGTACCAATGTAAAGATACGACAGACAACCAATTGGCTACCTAGTTAGCTTATGCATGCGAGCAAAGCAGGGAAGCCAGAATACCACACGTGTAATACATTCTAAATATTTACTCACTTTACGTCCAAAAACCTGGACAGATTGCAGAGGACCTTTAGCTGGCATGTTTCTGAAACACACAAGGCACAATAACTACATTAAAACCCAGTGAATAAGTATTATTTTCGACATTTTAATGGTTCGGGCTGAAGAACATACCGTCTTCAGCTAGGGTGCCGTACGGAGAGGCCGGACGGGGTTTCACACGCCGAACATCAGGGGCTATTCCACGACAATTCAGGCATGCTTTGTGGTAGAATTTGCGACAGTAGCCATCGCTCTACCGCCATTTTACATACTGGTTTCTGTGAGGCAAAGAAAGTCATCACGTCTCCCTCTGGTGTACATTGTACGAAATACAGTGTGACGATCATTCGATGTTCATACAAAAATAGTCTCCCTTTACGAGTTTTTACATTGTTTTAAATTAGCTTCATTGTAGGTTATAGTTTATAATTTGTCAATGATGTCAATCTCTGTTTTAGTATGTTGTAGTACCGTCTACCCTGCAGCCACTGTTCTAAAGACCTGATCAACAGCGCCCTCTGGTGTTTTGCAATCAGAAACACAATTTTAAATGTAAAGGTCCTTACCGTATGGACCGACTAGAGGCAAGGCTGTGCTTCAGCAGCTGACTGAATCAACGTTAGCACTCATTAGTCCTGGAATCATAGCTAGATTGTTGTCCTGTACCAAAGTATACAAGCTTACTGAAAGAGTACTGAATATGTTCTAAGGCTCACTGAGTGAAGGTAGGACAATACATTCAATCAATAAATGCCTGGCCATGTTAACAAGTGTTTATCAGTTGAATCCATTAATTGATGACTGCATTCCAGTGTTCTTTATTCTTTTGTTTTAGTGTCAGTTCATGTGTCACAACGTCAGCTGATTCTTCACTGATGCCAGCACAAGAGGTGATCAGTACATGCCACGTTGAACGGGGAATGATCCTATAGCATTAGTGACATATATTGATTATTAGGAGTAGGGTATGAACTGGATGCAATCTCCATCCTTTAACGTCATCCAAACAAGACGAAGGAGACTTAACTCAAATGCAATGCATGCTGGGAAGAATGTGAATAAGCTAACCATATTTTCTAATAAACTTTAATATGATCAGTTTATAGAATACTCGGTAAGATGTTCTTTTAACTCATATCACCACGTTATGATGCCAATAACTAGCAATTGTAGGATGAAATTGACAAATTTCACTAAATTGCACTATGGGTTTTTACAGTGTAACTTTTAACCTTGTGGTGAATTAGACCACAGGGATCATGTGGGGCTAGGGAGCTGTGGGTCAGGGTATGGGAATGACATGACATGGGAAAGAGGAAGCGGGGATCTTTTTGGACGCCACATATCTGTACTGTACTCTCACAATGTTTGATCTGACCACATTGTCTTTGATCTGGCCAAACTAGAGCCTGTAGTTTGTGGGAGAAACCCGTCCCCGTTCCGCTTTCTCATGATCGGCTGTGGCATCGCCTCTGACAAAAACAGAATGGAGGGACTTTTTTTTTGACATGACTGATGGAAGTTGATTGATGTGAGGATGAAAAATTGCACCAGGCCCTCTGAAGAATGTCAAGCGCACGCACCCTGCAGCGGAGGAGAGGTGTCAGCATTTAGGCGCAGCCTTACCCTTAAAGGAGGGAAGCGGCGAGGCCATTCCTGGGGCAGTGGAGGGCCGAAGACAGATAGCATCTTGGGAATCTGTATACAGTGGCATGAGTCATGTGCGCGGTGTGTGCAGTGCCTACCTATGCTGACATTTACTGCGGGGAGAGTGGTGTTTATAGTGTCGGTCACGGGCGAACAGGCACCTGGCTTCTTTTATTGTCAGAGAGAGAGGGCTTGCTCCCCCCCCGGGGGGGGGGGCAGGCTGCCGATGAGCTGTTCTGGATGCCTAATGGTTTCTGCTGCTTCCAGGCTCGTCTCTGCTCCGGCTACCGACTGGGCTCCCTGCTCCCGGAAGCATCACTTCCCTTCTTTTGTGGTACTATGAGGCTGCTTTTCTTCATGGGTGAAGTGAGAGCAGAGGGATGAGACTGAATGAAGACATACCGTAGGTGTTTGGACCTTTTCCCCTAATGCTCTTCTAGTGGCCGCTCCGTCGTAGGGTCATTACATGAAGGACCCAGTGTGTTTTTTTTCCCTTTCCTTTTGAACCCTCTAGCCCAAACGCTACACGACGTGCCCTCACAGCTCATGAGCCAACAGATAACTGGGAGGGATGTTCTCCTACTGTAGGCTGAGAGCGCCAACGTCTACAACCCAGTGAAGCAGACAGAGGAAGCACTGTGCAGGGACCCGGGGGCTGGACGATAAGCCTTCAGATAGACCTGTGTTTGTGTTATGGGTCACTGCCCCCCACCCCCCCCCCTCCTCCCTTTACCGTCTGCGTAGGAAACATGTTAAGGCTGCTGAATCGTCCCTGATTTCCTGCCCCGCTAAATCATACGACCCCTTTTGTGTTCCTAACTGTCAAGGTCGTCTTACAATGTCCAGGCCTCGCTACCATTTGAAGTTGATCTCTGATTACTGCTTTGGCTATGGTATTTTGCAGGGTACTAAAAAAAAACCCCACTACATCTCATCTTGCTTACATATGGTGGATAAAAAAAAAAAAAGAACTTTCATAAGAGAAAGCCAGATATCTCCAACCCCACGTCTTTCAAAGAGGCAGACGCCGAGCTTGGCCGCATTAGAGGAGGCGCAGGTCTTGCAGAAGAGCAGCAGTCTGCAGTCATCCAGTAAAAAGAAAAGAGCCGGTAATAAATAAAAGACCGCACCATATATGTGCATTTCCTCTCTCCGCAGCCTTATGGAAACACATCACCTGGAGGCGTGACCCCCTCGACCTTGTCTTGTCACAGCACCCTGAGCACGAGACGGCGCTCGCAGATTTACAGAGGAGGAGACACTTGGTTCTGGCCGGGGCCGCATCGTCTCATTTGACCATAATAGGCCTGGTGGTGGTTGAAAAAGTGTTGCTGGTAATTGAAGTTTCCCTGAGCAGAAGGAGAAGATCTGCTAAACCCAGAAGGGGAGGGGACGGAGGGGGTGCAAAGGTTTTGTGAGGTATACAGTAGTGCGGTTGCCATGGGAACGAGGACGGACTCTTTAAAGGCTTATGAGGCAGAAAAGCGACATCCCTGAGAAGCGCCCACGAGGCCCCGGCGGATACGCTGGCCAAGAGAAACAGCGGTTCGAGACAACAGGTCTTACCTTTTATATCCTTGTGTGAGGAGCCGTGAACAGGGGCCCCTGGCGGCCCTGTGGCTCTCTCTCTCTCTCTCTCCGACCTCACCGTGTTTCTGTGAAACGTTTCAAAAGCACAAACAATTCCCAGTTTTATTACACGGTGTAAAAAAAATCACGCCAGACTAATCAGACAGAAGAGGAAAAGTTAACGTGTCCAAAGAGCGATGAGAAATCAGGACGGTATGGGTTTTTTTTTCCAAAATAAACTTTGCTTCACAATAAAAGCGGATGGAATAAGTAAGATTAGCCGTCAGATTATGCTTACTACAATAACCGACAATGACAGTCTTTCCCATAATTCCATGGGGTGGTGGACATCTCTCTCAGTATTTTAGTCTTTCTCAGAAACAACATCCCGTCCAGGTGGTGCAGCAACGAGCCATGGAAGAGGGGGGATTTCCTCAAACTGGCACCAAAATGGCTGCACTGTGCCCCCTTTTTTGCCCGTCGCTGTGCCATGGCAGCAGTAAATATTGATGTCTGCCTGGGTGGATGACAGCTCATAGCTCTAAAATGCAGCCCCGGTATTGAACTCTGGTTTGGACTTGAGCCCCTTCCATTAATTTGGCTATTTCAGCGCGCATTTGCCACATAGCAACGGGGCCTGCAGCTGTCCCGCAGGCCTGTCATCTTCCATCTGGCCCTTGCAGTCAGGGCCACAGACTAATGCTGAGGTGAGTATAGGCTCAGTGGGGCAGCGGACATGTTGTCTCTCCACCCAGGATGCAATGCACTCCTTCGGAAAGAAACGAAGAGCTGCGTTGAGTGAGTCACGTAGTCTCGTTTGGAATCTTGAAATATTGGTTCCTTAAAACAAGAGCAACAATCTGCAGATGGAGCGAGATGATTTCACTTGTTTCAAGGTTATTGAATGAGTTGAAATAAGGCAGATCACTCCATCAGTACCAAGATAATATCACTTGATCAAGAAAATTATTGATCTGCATTGGAAATAAGTGAAATTCTCTAACCCCGAGCGTGCAGCGTGCAGGATATGGACTCTAACTGAAAGGATGTTATGGTTCAGGTAATGTACAAAAGCAATTCCTCATCTGCCACGACTTCCTTTTGACTAGATAGGATGCGATGTCCCATTTTGCTTCCTCGGTCCCTCAGAAAGACTCGTTATGTGTTCCAGAGACAGGTTTTGTTTACGGATCGGGTGGAGGAGCTCAAAGCGTCTGTCTGAGGCTGCACTTGAGACATCAAATACACTGAATTGATCTGGCAGTGGAGCGGGGGCCTGATGTGAAGTGAACAGAGCTCGCCAACATAACAGTCCTTCGCTCGCCATTTGTCCGTCCCGTCACACACGAACACCGGTACTTCCCCTCTATCAGTCTCTCACACAGAGAATACACACACACCCTCTGAGGAAATTTAAAGTCTCCCGGAGGATCCTTCAGTCCTTCTACTCTGGAGCTGTAGAGAGCATCCTGACAGGAAGCATCACTGCCTGGTTTGGCAACAGCTCCGCTCAGGACAGGAAGGCTCGGCAGAGAGTAGTGCGTTCGGCTGAGCGCACTATTGGAACTACACTCCCCACCCTGCAGGACTTGTACACCAGGAGGTGCAGAACCAGAGCCTGCAGGATCATGAAGGATCCTCACCACCCCAACAACGGACTGTTTCAGCTGCTGCGGTCAGGCAAGCGCCTCCGTAGTCACGCTGCCAAAACAGAGAGACTGAGACGGAGTTTCTTTCCTCAGGCCATCAGGACTGTGAACTCTGACCTCACCAGGGCCCCCCACCAAGACACACACACTGCCCCTCTTATGCACACACACACTTAGGTAAAGACTACACATAATTTATAATTTATATTATATTAATACATACAATTTCCCTTTTTTACTATATTTTTATAAAGTGCTCTTATTGTAAATATTGTGTTGTTTTTTATATAGAGCTCTTACTGTGACATTGTAAATATTGTGTTGTTTTTTTTATTGTAAATAGTGTGAACCTGTTATTTTGCCCTTTGCACATTTCTGCTGAGCATTACCACTTTACATTTCACTGCACAGCTCGTGTGTGTATGTGACAAATAAACTTCTTGAATCTTGAATCTTGAATCCTTCTCTCTCTCTCTCACACACACACACACACACACACACACACACACACACACACACACACTAGTTCGCCCAATCTGCTGCCTCACCCTCCCTCTTCTCTTGCGCCTTCTCTTTCTTCATCTCCCTTCCACTTTTTTTCTTTTGACGTGTGTGTGTGTGTGTGTGTGTGTGTGTGTGTGTGCGCGTGTGTCCACTCTAGTCAGGGTTCATGCATGAGGCAGATGGGATGGGGTGGGGGGTGAATTGGGGCCATGTGGGGTCTGGTTGACATCAGCAGTGATACGGCTAGAGAGGGTCACCGCCATGGCAAAGCCCTTTTTTTTTTTTTTATTCTTCGCTTTTATTTCCTTTCTTTTTTTTTTCTTTCTCTCCAGCGTTTCTATCTGATGGGCTCTGGAACGCCGAGCCCTGGCCCTGGACAGCATCTGGGAATACAATGACTGCAGCCAGCAGCTAGGATCCCTCTCTCTCTCTCTCTCTCGCTCTCTCTCGCTCTCTCTCTCTCTCTCTCTCATACAGTACTTGTGCCTGCACACACATTAAAATGTCCCGCAGATGATGAAGTGTGACCTTGACAGCGTGATGACCACACATTTTGACTTGCATTGAGGTTGGAGCCTGTTTCCCTCCAAATCGCCCCTAGCAACGGAACGGTTGTGGGAATGCTGCATCACGCCATCATGCCGCCCTCGCCATCTTTGAGCCTCTTAGTGTTTTTTTGGGTCCATTATGAAAACATATCCAGTGTCCATATTGTCTTTCCTCGTGTCCATACTGTCTGTGTCTGTCTTCCGTCACTCCCTGTTCCAGGCTCCCGGGGGGGGGGGAGAGAGGGGACGGGGCTGGGAAGCCGCTGAGCTCTTGATGGGAAAGTGGGCCAGCGCTCACAGGCCTCCACTGGAGAGCTCCTTAAAAGGCCTGGAGAGATGATGTCGTGGACTCTTTTCTTTCTCCCCCCCTTTTTTTTTTTCCCTCCCTCCTTCCTACAGCCGTGGAGAAGCCCGGCAGCAGGAGCAGAGCCAAACTCATCATGCACATCAGAGGAACACATGACACTGATGACTTCATCCGGCTGAAATAAGGCTCCCATCCGTCAGACGCTGGAAAGACTTGCACTTGTTACGAAAGATAGGATTTCCTAGATTATTCTGCCATGTTGTTTTCTACCCCGGTTGCTGTTTGAGCTCACCAACCGTTTAGCGGAACTGCAGCGCAAGGTTCCCTTTATTTGTAAAGCAGAAGCAGAAAATGAAAATGAAATGCCATAGCTAGCAGCAGATGTGGAAGTAGTGTTTTGTAAAAACGTGCTTGGCTAATAGTGAAACATTTGAAATACATCGGTTGCGAGGCAGGAGCAGCTACATCCTGGTCCCGGCGGCCAATCAGAATGCCCCGAATGCCTTCAGGCACGGACGTCCGCACACACGCAGCTGCTGGCCTCTCCGACTAACATTTTCCATCACGGCCTCTGCAGTAGGGGTCAAGAACCGCTTGGTGTACACAAATGCTCGCAAAGTCAAAACCAGATCCCCATGTTGGTCGTTTTAACCCGCTTGTTAGCTTCCACTTGGATTTTTCTTTCCCAGGTGAGCTCCAGCACTTTGCCCCTTTTCCCCCCGCGAGGCCCAAATCTGTGAGCCATCTGCTGTTATCTGAGGAATGTTCTCCGCACACTTCATGGACATATATGTACCAGCGCATTGACGTCTTCTGTATTTTTAGCCCCGGCCCCGCTGCTGGAGGTTGTTATGATGATGAAGTCACACAAGCCTCTCAAAATAAATCTGATTGTTTGTCTTAGGTTGCACTTCCCGCCCCGCTTTTCATGTCATGTTTGTTTGTGTTTACTTGTCCATCAGACTTGCATTTTTTTGGCAGGCATTTCAGTGCGGGGCGTCTTTTATTTTATTTTTTCTTCTAAGATCTATCTTCAGCTTTTGAAGCAAAGTCTTTTCAAAGTAAGATTCACTCTTTCAAGTCAGAGCTCTCTCCAGCTTGTTAATGTCAACTCTGGGGAGTGAGGCGTGTGTGTGTGTTCTTGTGAGTTTGAGTTTGAGGGTATTTTTGCAAAATGTAATTTTGCTAGTTTAGGGTGAAGGTTAAGGTTAATTTAGGGTTAGGACTTGGATTTAGGGTTAAGATTAGAATTGGGATTAGGTTTAGGGTAGGGGTTACGGTTAGTTTAGGGTTTAGGGTTAAGGTTAAGGAGTTAGGTTCAGGTTAGAGTAAGGGCTAAGCTTATAGTGGTGAGGGTGGAGGTTATGGTTAGGGGTTAGGGAATGAACGTAGACAATGGAAGGTCTGTCTGCTCTGTCTGATTTGGGAAAGGGGAAGTCACCCTCGAGGTGTTTTGGGCAAAGGTGACAGGCTACACAAAACGTCTGCCCTCCTACCACTTCCCACCCCCTCCATCAACCTCCTCTCCAACGCAGGTAAAGGAGTGAGAGCAGATCGGAGCCGTTGACAGATCCCACATGCGATGAGCGGTGTCAGTCGTCAGCTTGTCAGCTCCGGCACCATCGCACCTCGCCGCGAGGCCCAGGCCGAGCAGATAACACCACTGAATCAAACACTAGGTCATTGTGATTGAAGTGCTTTGTTCCCCCCCCAACCCCGTTAAAGCTTTGGAATACCAGCTTGATGGTTCATGTCGACCAGCACAGACAGGACCTCTCCTACGGTGTTCTACCTCTTTTATACTCATCTGTCTGGATGGACGTGGGAGAGCAGGATTGTGCACTAAAACTGCCTTGACCCAATTTAGGCTCACACTCTAAATTTAACCCACATCACGGAGAGCTATTTGCTAGTTGGCACCTCTATAAAAAAAAAAAAAAAGTCTGTTAATCTGCATTTGCGTCATCTTGTTCTATGGCTAAATTATTACAAGTTAAAGGAGTGAGACACGTGAAGTGACACCAACAAGACAACGCTGTGTTTTGAATGTCATTACATCAAACCTGATTAGCTGGTTTCCACACGCACTTGAACCAATTCAAGGAATCTTCAATGACTTTCAAGGATCTTGTTTTCAAGATCTTAAGGTAAGATGTGACATTGGTAAAAAAAAAATGAGGTCTTGTCAAGTCAAGAAATCCTGGTGAAATTTTCAAACTGCTGCAACACAAATTCCAAGTGTTGATGCTAGGAGCAAGAGGCGTCCAGAGAGCTGAGGCATGTTGAAAATTTGAGTGCTGTATTTTAATGAATAAAGAAATCTTTCAGGACCATTCATTAATTTTAAAAAACGTATTTAGTTTTTCTCATCCACAAACTTTCAAGGATTTTCAAGGCCCGTGGGAACAGTGAGTTTTTGGCTCCTTTCCCTGCTACTTAGCCACTTAGCCACTTAGCTAGTCCGTCAGTGGTCAGGGTGTGTGTTGTCCGAAATATACTCTGACGCTGCACTGCCGTTCACTATCTGATATATGAGTAATGACATGGTTGTAAACTGAAATCCATAACATGAACAGCAGTGTCCGGGCTCACAGTCAAATAGCAGGCATCTGCTATAGAGTTTTCTGTGGGAACTGATCACTGTAAACTTTTCTTTGGCAACTGTTGTGTATCAGTTACACCGCTCAGCACGCCGGCACTGACTAGTGTTGTTCCAACCTCCCAACAGATAATGATGTTTTCCCAAATATGTGAGATGCATTGTTGATTTCTTGAGTATAATATCGGCCTGTGAGCATTATTCTGGCTTCCACACTGAGTCGGTCACTGCTGATAATGGCGGCAGATAGCAGCGTGAAGGGTTATAATAATGAGGTGGCTTCACTGCAAGAGGGCGAGCTGAGCGGCACAAGTACGAGTCTATTTATAAGCTGCTGCTCGAGGGCTTCCTGTGTGAAATGTCTGCATGGAAGTGAACTGAACTCTATTTCTGTAGAATAGAGAGAGAGAATAAAAAGGTAGATGTTAAAACTGAACTGGACATTTGTACTTGATTTAAAGACACGACTGTGGCAAAGCCGTGTACGTTTTTGGTTACCCTTCCAAAAACGTGATTGATATACTCAAAGAGATTCCCGGATTGGGGCTTCAACCTGTCACTGGAACAAACTGTATTATGATTGATGCCCGTTGCGGGAATCACTGTAGCCAACATATAGCCATTGTAACTTGCTGTAGATTTTAGGATTACCAAGGTCGTGGGAGATGAGCACGGTTGGGAAACAAGATATATGACACCTGTTAATTGAAACATGAACCTGTCCGCATGGGCACTGAAGTGCCTTGAAGTACTACCCATGACAAACGAGATGGTCTGCGACCTTTCACCTCAGAGAATGCACCCACAGGGCTTGTACTCCCCCGATCATTCACAGGGTTCCACGCTGTGCAAGCGGTATGCAAACCCAACAGGCTTTAAAGACTGAACACGGCTCTATTTTTCCTCTCATGCTTCTTTTCATCAAGGTGAATGGAAATAATGCAGACAGAGGGTTTCACCGGCTGAACCTAAAACAGGAGAGCTAATGCCTCTGAAATTCCCCCAAAAGATAAATGGTGCCGGCGGGGAGAGCATCCTTTAGGTTTGAGGATCAGCTTTAGAGGAAATCGCTCTGAAGAGGCTATATTTACTATGAGCACCCTCTGATATTGCTACCACATGGTCATCTGTTTGCTTAAATTGATGTCTTACTGCGCAGACTAATAGGAAGTGTCAAGAAAAAAGGTAATTTCTCTTGTTATTAGGTTACTGCTGCCTCCATAAAATTGAGTGAAAATGCACCTTTAATGTGAAGTACTGTTATCGTCTATTACCATCACGTGCAACAACTATTACCCATTATAACACGTGGGGAGAAATGATGATGCCGTCTGTAACATCATGTCTGTATATGAGTGTATATGTGCAAAAGCCTCTACGCTCTAAGTACCGAGGACTGTAACATATTATAGTTGCCGTTTTGTAATTTCTAATCCTGGCCCGTGTTACCTTATACTCCCCAATTTTGGTCATCTGAATAGAGGCAATCTCTGTCTCAATCGCGCTCATCTCCATCCAGCTACCCCATCAACGGAACACGATATTCATTTTTGACAGCAGAAATTGATGGTCTTTTTTTTCCATGGGTTGCTTGGCTGGAATGACTCATTGTAGCTTTTAGCACTAACCCATTACAGGCTTCGCCGCAGCTCCAGATTTGGCCTATTATTAGCCTCTTTTCTCTAGGAAACAAGGTCACTCAAACAGCCTTGTCTTATTAGGCTGTCACTACTCATTTGGCCTTAAAGAAACACGCATCCCAGAATGAAATGTGTCTGCAGCATGCACCAAGTCCTCCGTTCATTTGCACATACCTGACATAACGCCTCCACCGCACATTTTGAACGGAGTTAGCGCAATCACACATCCATTGTTATCATGCCAGTATAATGGGCTGGGATTGAAAGAGCAGAATCAAGTGATGCTACAGCTGTACAGGCTGCTAAGTGAAGGGGACTGCCCTATTTCTGTCCGGGGGCTAAAGCTCAGCTGTCGTCTAGCAGTGGATCACCTCGTGGACACTCGCCCGTCCTCCGCTATACCCTCTGCGCCCCCCGATTTTGGGTGAGGGGCGCTCTCGCTGAGATATCTCTTCACGATCACGCGGGGGCCATTTAGACTGCCAGGTGACACGCATTACTCTGTCGAGGTGGTATGTTCAAGAAGGTCCCATAGGCCAGCACGCCCGCAGTCAACATGCTCAGTAGTGCAGCTATCACACGAGTGAGTGCTAAAATGTGACACGCTCTCTGTGAAGCTGCAAAAAAAAGATGTGTGTGTTTCAGCTCTGACCCTGTTGCAGAAGTGCTGTGTGCAAGACGCGCAATCATCATCCGCAGGAAATTGTTGATGCGATGCTTGTCTTGTTTGGCTCCAATAATCAAGGGACGTCTAATGGATTTACGCCGCGCAACGCAGGGGAACTCAGACACAAACACGTACAGCAGCATTCACAGCTGCGGAGATGACCGCAGCATGTGATCAGGTTGCTATTATTGTTCCTCTTTATGAGAATGGTCTGACACAATCTACCCCCTGCATCCCTCTATCTCTCTCTCTCTCTCTCTCGCTCTGCCAATTACTTTCTATTCCTCTGCTTGACTCCCTAACACATAGTTTTCCATAGTTTGGCCTTGGACATAGTCAGTCAGTATCCACTCTTCCCCTACATACTTGGAGAGCTGAAGCCACCGGTGACAGTGGAGGGTTAAGGTGACGTTCTACACATAGCAGTGAAATGGAGGCCCGCTCATCGGTGATGGACATGGAGCCCAGACTGGGTGGGAGGTGTCATTCTGGGCCTGTCGTGGGGAGAAGCACATACTACACCTTTTCTGAGGAATATTACCACATGCCTATTGCAACGCAGAGTTGCGCTGCCTCCAGACCTGCTAACTCTCGCCTGATACCGCAGGCTGGGACAAGCTTTGCACTCCGACAGTGACTAATTGAAAGGGGCTGAAGGGCTGAGCCGGCGCTATCAGGGTATTTCTTGCCATCCCTTTTTTTAAAAACTCCTCCGATAACATCAAAGCGTGACTATTTCTAACAGCGTGATAGTACCGCCGTCTGGATCCTACGAGTCTGGGAAGGAGACGAGTGTGCCCGTGTCACAGGCGCCAACAACAGCCAGCGGGTGACACAGGAGCATGGGAGTGGGCGTCTGGCTTCTCTCAGATGGTACTCGGTTGTCCACACTTCACCAGGCACCCCCTCTCTGAGTGCTGCTCGTCTGGGTTACCTGCACTGACATGCTGGTAAATGTGTCTGCGCGCTGGCTTACGGTTACCGTATGGGTGTGGGAAGTGAGGTAGTCTCAATTCAACCAGTATTTTTAGACAGAAGTCACTGAGCGACAACTTTGTGCCAAAAACAAAAGTTACTTTGTCCAAGTGTCAGTGTTTCTCCCAGAAATTTGAAACCACATACAGACCATCATGCAGGAACCTCCATCATATCAGAGGACGACGACTGGTCAATATCTGATTTTTAATAAAAGGAAATATAGGACCAATATATCAGTCTAACCCTATTTTTTATCATGTTCCCAATCAAACAGCGTCTCACACACACACACACACACACACACACACGCGCTCCCTTGCCAGCTGTCTTTCCAGAACACTTGACTTACACACCTCATCTGGTTTCACAAACCACACCAGAGAACAGTTGCTTCGGAAACACTCAATTACTACAGTAAACACGGGCATCCTCTCGGGGATCAGTCATAGGTGCTGAGGGCTCCGGGAGTGATGTCACGCCGCTTGAAAACACGCCAGCTATAGATCATTTCTAGATCTTTCTACTAGGTTTTTAATCGGCTCACTCGTGCACATCTCGGTGGCAGGAGACAAACAGTGAGACTGCGCCGGTGTGATTTTGTGGTATTCGTGCACTTGAGTCGGTCCCAGAGACTTTGATCCTCGCGAGGAACTGGAACAACAGCAAACAGTCATCTGACATCAAAGTGAGGCGTAATGAGAGACAGAGTTTAGTCGTAATTCGTACTGTAGTCGTAATTCATAGTCAAGGTTGTAGCCCACAAATGATTTTTCCCCTGCTGTTGCAAAAATTGGTGTTTGACACACAATCTTAAGTGGGGAATTTGCATTGGATTGCATGCATTTGCAATAAGGTGGCAAAAGCAATTTTACAATACAAACAATTCAAACAAATTCACCATGAGATTAGTCAAGGAAATCTTGGGAGTGCTAATATCTTTACTCCAGTCAGCCCTACTGTACTGTATGTCACGGGAGAGCAGGAGCATTGCGGTAAATACAGCTGCTGCAGGGGTAAGGCATGATGCATAAACATTTACTGTACATTCAAGAGGGTTGTAATCATATAACATGGAGCAGTGATGAGTTGCCGGGACCACAAGGCAACAAATAGCCCCTGTTAGATAACGATATATATGGATTTTAAGCTATAGGCTAAAATCTGCAAGGTTAGGAAAGCACGATATCTTCAACCTCACTTGACGTTTTCTGCATTTTGTGGTGTTACAGTCTACACTGAATGACAAAGTTAAAACACATGTTTAGAAGTTTTTGCAATTTTTTTGAAAATGATTGACCTCATGGGTTAAAATATCCTGATTTAAATCCATTTTGAATTCAGGCTGTAACACCAAAATGTGGAAAAACTCAAAAGGGGATGAATACTTCCTGAAAGCACCACATGGAGGGGCGAAGTTGGAGGCGGATGAATTTACCTTTTGCACCACTGATATACACATTTGATTGGAGATTTGATCAGAGGGCTGAAACAAATCACCATCCTTGGCTGTCTCTAAGATCCCTGGCTTGGAGCTTGCCGGCTGGGCTTGGCAAAAAAAAGAATTCACCGGCAGATGGTTTCTTGGTTGCCCTCATCTGCCCTGCACAGCAACGGCTGCCAGCTCTTCATCATGTTTGGGTCTGCTGATGCATCGACCTACCTATGTTTCCCTTATAGGCTATTGCATATATAATTACACCCACGCTGAAATAGGCAGTGGTGCCTTCTACATTTTTTTGTCGATTGGGTGTTAATGTGAAATGAATGATATTAAATAGATGTTAGATGTTCCTGGCACTCAAATGCCATTTTCTGCATTAAAAAGAACCTTATGAAACCACTTAAGATGTATGTCTGTCAACACAGGCTCCAGCTACGAAACTCTGAATCGCCTAGACACACAAAGACAGATAGACAGACAGGCAAACACACACACACACACACATCTCAGTACCCAAAGTCACCCATCACGTTCTGAGTTGGATGTGGCCCACATGGCTCCCCTCACGCTGTCCATCACAGGAAGGTCTGCCCCCCTCGCCGAAACAGCAGCTTACACATCACTTTCCCTCCAACTCTCCTGATATCAGCACACTGAAGCCTCCAGCCAACAAGTTCCTGACACTGACGCTGTCATTGTTCCAGCAGCCCCATGACTCAGTAGACCTACTTCTATGAAGGTTCCCATAACATTTGTGTAGCACTAAGGCTGGTAGATTTGTCCTCATGGATTAGACTGAGCTGAGCTGCACTGTGCGTCTGATCTGCTGCGTTTACAGAAATAATAATAACTGTAAATCTGTCTTCATTCAATGTCAATGACATGCATGCATGAATGACTTTGAGCAAAAGAGTGTAGCAGGTTGCTCTTCACATGAGGGCTGACGGTCACGGTTAGTTGTATAAATGTTTTGGATCATGGTGCTACTTGAACAGCTTGCTGGCTCGGGATGTCGACTTCACGTTCAGTAGCTGGGTGGTATCTAACCAAGCACAAGTGGTAAAAATGTCACGCATTTTAAATGTTTTAAAACCCACAAAAACTCTCATCAGCATCTGTTAATGGCACCTCAATTTGAAAAGTGTTGCGGCACGATCCAAATCCACAACCTGCGTATGTGGAGGCAAAACCGCACCCCCTACCGTGTACACATGGGTGTCTGCCAATAATAACACACGGCGGTGCCAAAATAAAAAATAAAAAAAAACACTTTTTGCCAGGCCACCTTGTTTCACTCCAAGTTGAGCTGGACCACCCTCGTGCTTGAGTCCACTAGACATTCCTAGCACTTCAAGTGTTACCCATCAAATCATTACAGGTACTTGTTTGTGGTAAAAAGGCTTTTACTTTCCCTGCATAAATATATTTCCATTAAAGTGAGTGCTAAACACATGTATGTGTTGTGCAGCAGTTCGACTAGCCATCTCCATTTGTCCATTTTTGATTCATCCACATGTGGAAGAAATGGGAAATACCTCTAACATGAAACATAGCTGTAGTCAGATTAGCATGGCTAAATGCCATTGGCCAAAATAAAGACAAAAAAGACTCCCAGATATGAGAAATACTAATACACCACCAACAAGTTTTGCATGAAAATCTCTAGTAATAGTCATAAAATGGAAGTTAAAAAGATGTATAGCAGGAAAAACATAACAACAACAAGTATGAGAATATATAGAAAAGAGAAAATGAAAAAGAGACAAGGGAATAAAAAAGTGGCACAGGAATGACAACGACAGAGTTGGTGGGGTTATTAAGGATTTCAAGATCCAGCTCTGGAAAATAAATATGAAGAGTGAGTAGGGTGCAGTATAGTCCATATAATCCAAGTACACCTGATGGATAGGAGCATGACCAGTGCTGGATGAAGCACATTGGGAAGCTACAGAGGCCAGAAGATGGGAGGGGGTGGGGGAGACTGGCCCAGGGCCCCCAGGTGGACATGTAGGAGGGAGACAACAAACAGGTGAGGAGGATGGATACTGAGGCATGAATAGATGTAATAGAAATGTTTAATCTGCACTTGGTCTCTGAGTCCCTAACATGAGCAAGCAGGCTGAGCTATAAGAATGGATCTTGACAATGACAAAACCCAACCACTAGTTCTTCTTGACATGACACATCACAGCCACTACTTTTCCATTTTTGGAAGAGTTTTCTCTAAATGTTTTTTCTTTTTTGCATACTAGTTGCTAAATGTTATAATTGGTCTATCCTCATATTCAAAGAGCCTACTTGACGTTATCTCCCATTAACTGCACTAATTTTGCTAATTAGACCTAGTTTTTCCATTCTAATGGCTTTGATGACAGCTACATGATGAAGGCACAAATCCACAAGACAATGGACTGACAACATAGTCCTGTATTAAAATATATATATATTATTATTTGTATTAATAATTTATTATTATTATTATTATTATTATTATTATTATTATTATTATTATATTATTATTATTTTTAAACAAAAGACAACAAATATAACAAGAACAAATAAATAATACATATATTTATCCTCCTTGCTTCTGTATACTGGTAAATAAAAATGTGGGTAAATAGTAAACAGTCAGTGATCATCACAAGGCAAACAACCACCTATATTAAATCATTTAAACTTTCATCCATTTATGCTTTTTTTCCCCCATAAAAAAACACTCTATCGTCATATCATTCACATCAGTTGGATGTGTATACTATCAATTTGTGCTATAAAGATTTATGACAGCCTTAAAAGGTGGGTAAATGAATCTACAAATGTCTTTCAAAAATTGCTTAAAATGTGGACAATCCCAACATAAATGCAGAAATACTGTTTCTGGGAGGACATTACAAAAGGTTCACTTTACATTAATATCTTTCTACTGCTGACCCTGTTCACTTTATGATTGAAACTTCAAGTACAAAAAGGGTATTCAAACAGTTCACTGCAAAACAAAACAATACAGAACAATTACAGGCACAGAACAAATTAAATAGATTATATTTACAAAAAATAAAAAACATTGAAACAACCAAATAATTCAATCAATCAATCAATCAATAAATACATAGAAAAGACAGGTAATTGAGAATTCAAATGGTTATTATAGCAGACAGGTTTACAAGAAACTTTTATTGGCATGTAATTTTAAGGAGTCAAGTCATGTTAATTCCAATTTATATGAGAGAAATTTCGGTGCTGTGTTTAGAATTTTACATTTGTGTATCTAAAACTTGCACAAAAGTATCATCAAATTAAAAATGATGAGACTCTTCACTTTTTATAAAACAATGTCACTTTCAAACTCATAGACAGGGTCAATGGTTGATCACAGAATTAACTCAACAGTATTATAATTATTATTATTACACCACATTAAATACATATTTATAGCAATTCACAGGGTTTTCACTTTTCCTGTCATTTTATGGCTCTATTACAGTGTTACAGAGAGCAGTTTTCATTAGTGATTAGCTTTGAAGTGAAAAGGCTTGTGGGGTAAATGTTATGTAATATTTTCAAGTGCACTTCTCTCGTCTTATTTGGTATACAGTATCCATAACGGATGACCATGGTAACTCTCCCCCCTATAATCTGCTGATGATGACGTTACACTGCAGAGCCTGAGCTGACGTTCCTAGATCTCGCGAGAATATGGAAAACAATCCAGACGCCCTCTCAATCCCCCTCCTCCCCACCCCTCCCTTCCCACGCCCCAGTGCGCTGTGGGATAGTGGCACTATAAAGTATATCCTCTCTCGGAGACAGATAAGAAGCCCAAGGCAGGAGGGGGATGAAGATGGCGGACGCCAAGCAGAAGAGGAATGAGCAGTTAAAGCGATGGCTGGGCTCGGAAACGGACCTGGAGCCTCCTATTCTGAAAAAGAAGAAGACGAAGGTGAAGTTCGATGATGGCGCCGTGTTTCTGGCCGCCTGCTCAAGCGGCGATACCGAGGAGGTGCTCAGAATGCTTGACCGGGGCGCTGACATCAACTACGCCAATGTAGACGGTCTCACCGCCCTCCACCAGGTTTGTGTTAGCCTGCTATATGTGTTTACGTCAATCCTCGACACTGCCAGTACCATAAGTATGAGACACAAATATAGTTACACCGCCAATAACGTTAACTGCTTGCCATGGAACACCTGTCAAATGGAAGCCATTCTCATTCCGTTGTTTACCTATCTAGCGCACTCGTATTTTTCGACGCAGGGCAGAGATGGATACCCTGGCTTCTTTCTGAGATGTGGTTGCGGGTGATTTAACTCTGGAAGTGTGCTAGCTGTGCTTGCAATTTCCGAGTGCAAATCACAATGGGTGATTGAGTAAAATAGGTCGGTTTCTGGTCTACCTCTTGCCTCAGAAAACCAACTCGAGTGTAGATTTTCAGCCAGTGGGTGCAGGCTAATTGCTGTAATCCTGCATTCTGAGTGTAACGTTAGGTCTAACGTTATGTTAGCTGGCTAGTTTATGTTGTGTAATCAAACCAGATATCCATCATTATTTTCATGGGTAAGCAATATGCTTAGCTAAAAGCCATATGTGGGTACTAGAACCACGGCAGATTGGCAGCATAAATGTTGTCATTGATCGAGTCGTTCTATCCAGGCAAACTGGGTTCTATGCTGATGTAACCTAGCTAGCAGTAAAAGTCGATTTGTTGATAAACCATCCAGCGCGGTTCAGACTATTCTCTGGAGTGGAAGCAGACGCTAGCTGGATATACTCTGTTACTAGCTAATGTTATGTTCACAAAGGCAGGGCAGTACCTTACATCAAAGTCAATTATAGTTTATATTACTGTTGTTTTGCACCTTTATTTGAATCTGTTGACAAATAATGGTAAACGTTATTTGCAACGTAGTGTTAGCCAAGCCGATATTAGGCTAACGTTAGACTAGCAGGCTCGGCTAGCTATCGTTAGCTATTGTGGAGGTTTAGCTAAGGTTAATTCATTCGCTTGCTAGCTTGCTAACGTTTGCGGTTAACGTTCGTTAGGGCTCCAAAACATGTGATCATCGTAGCTTTGGCTCTCTTCAGAAATGTTTACCAGCTAAACTGCTACTTAGCATAAATGTCAGTAGTGCCAAGCTAACCATTCGTCCTCCAGTGGCTACGTTAGCTAGCCGTTATGTACAGCTACATGATAAAAAAAAAATGGCAGCTAATATTGGTTATCGTTTGCTGTCACTGTTAACATCAGGTGCTACCTTTTTTTTTTGTCGTTTTCCTTAACGAAACATAGCAACAAGTCACGTTTTACCCTCCAACTACAACACAACTCAAACCGACGTTTTAAGTAGGTTTAACGTTACTCACTGACCTGTGTTGACTGTTTGTTTCCCCTGAGCTCGAACGTGCTAACAGTTATTTAAGTAAAGCCTGGAAGATTCATTTCTGTTAACATGTCTTTGGATATGGTTGCGTCTACTGATGGCTTTATTCAGGTGGAATATGTGTGTGTATATATTAGTACTCTGAAGTAACTGCTGTTATTCAAGAATAGGCTCCATTTACTTTTGTGAGGTGGAACTACCAGTCATTACTGGTGGGGGGAAAAATGAGCAGTTTCACTATGACAGTCATTATATCAACCTTGCGCAAAGATGTTTTCTGGCCCTCAGTCTGTTTGGATAACAAGTGCTAAATGATTGTAGGATTAACTGAAGAATTCTTACATTAGATGTTTAAAAAGTAGAGTAGATGTCCAGTGATGTCATCTCATTACTCATTGCCCACATGTCTAGTCTGAGTAAGCCTGAGGACTGCTGTGTGCACCTTGCTTCATGCAGTATTAAGCATGTCTGTTTGCTGTACAGGAATTCCTTAACATATTCCAAGTCTTCTAACATAGTTAATTAGCTTCATCTTTGGATGATGAGTGGATTAATTTTGCATCAAGACTTTTCTTAGTGGTTTTATTGAGTGTAGTTAAATCAACCCTTCGTGTTCACATTCTGCTATTATTAAATCTGGAATTAGTATGCCCCCCTGCACAAACTCATTGGGTGGAAATGTTGCCTTTTTTTGGGCCGATGTCCAGGGATGAGCCAGAGTGAGGAAAGAATTTGGTGTGTGTGTGTGTGTGTGTGTGTGTGTGTGTGTGTGTGTGTGTGTGTGTGTGTGTGTGTGTGTGTGTGTGTGTGTGTGTGTGTGTGTGTGTGTGTGTGTGTGTGTGTGTGTGTGTGTGTGTGTGTGTGTGTGTGTGTGTGTGTGTGTGTGTTCTAGGCCAGCATGTGATCCATGGCTTTTGGGGTGTTAGAAAGGAGTTGAAGGTGATATAGGGATTTGTGTTTAACGTGCTAATCCCGGGATTGCAGGGAGGTCAAGCTGATGTTGGTTTGCTTAGACAATGTGAAGTGGGAGATGAATGGCTGGTGTCAGTGTCATGAAATTAACTTTTTGGCTGACCTGCCAAGGGCTAGTACATTTTTACCAGTCAAATTAATGAATATACATTTTCATAGAAATGTCACCCTACCCATTATCAATGCTATTTCACGTATATAATCGGGTACTGTGAGTATATTCTTTTAAAGGCATGTACGTTTTAAATACATGAATCCCATGGCATGATGTCTCCTTTATTTTTAGAAACTAACACATTTGTCATTGACAAACACTCATATTTATTTATTTCAAGTAGATTTTTTTTTTCTACTTTTGCCAGTTTCACATTGTGCAATGAACTCAAGTCCCCTCTTGTGTTATTGGGCTAGTGACCTCTGGCTTTGTTGTGAAGTGGGCCATGTTTTTACAGGAGGAGTCACTCCTCCTTGGGTGCAGTGATATCGCTCCCAACACTGGTGAGTGATGTGTGGTTATAAATACCACTACCATAAGTTCTCCTAACTGGGTTTCAGGAGATGATACTAAGTTTGGGTATGACTCAGAGTCTGTAGCTCTGCTTTGTAGTGCAGGCCTGGCATAAGCTTACATTTAGGTTAGAGGTTGAGTTAATGTGTGATTCATACCACGGACTTAAGATGATTTCTCTGAAGGACTCTCAGACATCTTCAGTCGTGGTCTCTGATTCATGATGAAGGTCACTTCTGGCTCTCGTTCATTTTTAGGTTACGGCTGACGTAAGGAGAATTTAACAATAAATGTCCGTTTTTTTGGTATACATGCAAGAACATCATGATGAAGTGTAACTTGAATTTCTAGAATCCATTGCCACTTATAATGTGAATGACAGACGGATTAGCCTCCACCTTGTCGAAAAACCCAGCACAAATGACATAGATTCAGGTGGAGGGGTGGGCACGGCGTACAGTAAGTAAATAAGAAGACAAGTGGAGATTCCAGGTCCTGTCGGCTACACTACTCTCAGAGGGTAGCATTCCTAGTCCCGTCGTCCTAGCCCGTGCATTCCTCACATGACAGTCGTTGGAAACCATGGCAAAGGGAGAGCAGAGCAGAGCAGGCATTCCTCAGCTGTCACCTAACCCCCTCCCCTCTAGTCATTCTCTCTCTGGCTTGTCTGGCTGCCTCTCTCCATGTGATGCCAAGGCCCAGCTGACTGCTGCCCACCAAGCTCCATCAAGGCCATTGGTGGGGAGAGAGCCAGGGCTTGTTGCTTTGCACAAGAAAATCTCCACACTGACCCATACCTGAACTTTGTTTCTTTACCGTCGGTGGTCTTCACAGGGAGCAAAGTGACAGGAGTCAGCTCGGCTAAACATGTCAGAGTTGAGTTTTACAATGCCTTTGCTCTGTTGACATTACACACCGTCATTATGGCTATGAACATTATCTTGTGCTGTCTCCATGGCAACGACTTGGGGCAGGTTGCTTGTGTTGGTGGATTTGCATGTACAGAGAGGGAGTTACATAACCGACTGAACAGACAGTCTTCGACAGTGTTCAGCTGAGATGGAGCTGCATGAATCTTGAAATGGAACAAATATGGAGCACGTGGGGATGGGGTGGGTGGGCTCCATCTCTTCTCATCCAGATCAGCATCAGTCATATTAACACATTACATAAGTACTGCAGCTCCAACCTCAGCCCCAACCCTGAGATTCTCAGCTGTGCCCCAGACTCCCAGTTGACCAATGAAAGGGACAGAGAAGAGCTGTCACTGACTTAACTTGTCTCTGTCCTCCTGATAAAAGCATCATGGGGTCCTCTTACAGAGCCCAGCCCTTCTGTCTGTCTGCCTGAGGGAGAATATCCCGCCACCTCACGTGGAGAGGCCCCTTGTCTGAGACGGGCAAAACATCTGTGCATCACATTGCACCACAGCTCTCTTCCCTGTCGCTCTCACCTGTTCTGGTAACATACACAACAGAGACACAGGTCAGTGTCTTCACTGTTGAGGAAGGCTCAGTCCACATAAATACTTTAGTCTGTTGAGCTGCCTTCAGACATGACCTGATGTTATGAGATGTTTTGAGGGTCTTGGTGAGGATCAACACAACGTGGCATGCTGGATAAATCCTTCACCTTGAGGTAGCTCACGCGGGAGATGGATGCTCCTTTCAGTACAAGGTAATTTACTGATTGTTCACTTTTTGGAGGGATAAGTGAGACTGGGTATTTTAACCCATTGTTGGACATCAAGGTCCAGGTAGTTAAGGCATCGCTCAGCTTCACTTTGAAGTGCAGCGTTTCATTCAGTATTCCGTCCATTGTTTGAGTGTCAAGTAGTGATTTTGTGCTGTAAATGACCTATTCTTTGGATGTGGCCATTTTGGCTACAGGATCTGATGAGCACAGCCATTGCCTGAAACACAACACATGGCACAAGTGTTTTGGTGTGCAGATGGGAGTGCCTGCCCTGTCCAGATCCAACATGCTGCTGCCTTTGTTGAATTCACGCAGAGAACTCTCCTAGCCACTGCCTCTGTGACATTACTAGCGGACAGAAGAGGCCGTTAAATGGACCCGATAAAGGTCAACAGCATTAGGAATGGCAGCTGAATGAAATGTAATTGTATCGTTGGCTTTTTATGGTAAAATGCCACAGCATTTAGGCTGCAGCCGCCTGCTGTAATAGGATCTCGGCGGCCATCGATGACTGCCTGTACTGTCTTGAGGCATTTGATATCTGCCCATTTTGGAAAAAGTCTGTTTTCAATTCACTTTCTTGTAAAAGGGTGCACTGGGCTTCCAGTTTCTTTGTTATGATTTAAGGCTGTCTTACAGTAGCAGCCAGCCAGTCATGCATTTGTAAGATATTGCAGAATACATTATGATGGCACTCAATAATTCATAGACTGGAATCTAGACAGTCTAGGTACTATTGTTCTTTGTCTGGTCCAAACTGTCAACTGCCATTAACCAATTCTGAAAGGTTAATGGCTAATGTCATGTTTTTTATATTTTATTGTGGCTAATATGTAGACCTAATTGCTACCTGCCATATGAGTTATGGGTGTGTATCTTTGCCAGTTAGACATCTTCATGTGGCATTTAAATGGCTGGTCTATGATGCAATATCTCAATTCAATCCAATTTAACATCTTAGTTGACATTTGTTCTTTTGACTAAGCCGGAATATTAAATTGTGTCAATCATTCATTTTTTATCAAAGAACATCACATCCTTGGGGCTACATTTGAGCAAGTTATATTGCATCATGATATTAACCATATTAAACAAAAACAGCTAAGCTATGACTTATATACTGGGTTCAAAGTTAGCTCTAGCAATGTCTTGAGAGGCTTTGCATTCAGGCAGAAATGAACCTGCTTTTGAGCTCGTCCAAGGTGTTTGAATCAGCGCATTTGTATGGCAGATGCGTTAAAATCCCTTTGTTCAACTTCTCCTATAGCAGCATAGGTCATCCAACACAATGCTCAGTTCTAGTCAGCGGTGAATCACTGTAGTGCTATTGTAACCTCCGCCTGGTTGATGACTGAGAACGTTAATTTTAGAATTGAATCCCCAGAACACGCACATTCTACCTGTATATAATTGGCAGGTCTTGCCTTGTCAAGCAGGACACACTGACTGTTTCATTCAGCCTCTCTACCAACCCCATAATCAACAGCAGGAAGTCCTTGTGGTGTTTGCGCGCCAATGCTTTCCAACATGCCAGGTCATCCGCGTGATTGTGACACGTCGGCGTTGTTTCCTTGCACACTATCTTTGGTAGTCAGATATGGCAGCCCATCACCATATAAGCTAACTGGGTTTCAGTGATGGTCTAAAATCATTGATATCAATGTAGCCTATATGTAAAGGCTGTACCTTGCTAATATTTAATTCACATAGTTAGTTTAGGTTAGATGGAACTTTATTGATCCCACTGGAGAAACCTGGTTTAGCAACAAATAAACAAGACAAATAAGTAATTACAACAACCAAACGTATTGGAAATATAACAGCAAGTAAATATGGTGATGCGTCTTTACTGGCAGGTGTTTTATCTCTATATCATATTGACTTGGCTGAGAAATTACCCTTGAAGCAGGTTGGCCTTTCATACCTTTCAGGCTTTAATACAAGCTGGTTTGGAATGGCAACGGTTTTCTGAAGTATTTGAGATGAGCATTGCTGCAGGTTGGAACTGGTTCACCTGAGGTCGTAAGGAGAATTCCTCTGTAGAGTCAAACCTATTGCCACGTATATGAGCTGTGCTGACTTGACAACCAGGCTACAAAGATGGACTTGACCATGTCCATTACATTTGGTGCAAAGGTGGCTATTCCATGTCTTACCCGTTTTTTGAAAGATTGTCCTGATGAAATTAACAGAATAGGTATACAGTATTGCCACAATGACACACTGCTGAGTTGATTTGAAACCAGCCATTTTTATCTGTTTGTTTCTGCTGGATACCTTTTTTGATGACGTGGAAGGGCTTCTCAGGTTGATGAATCTTACCTGTTGACACGTTTGTGTAAGCTAAATTGGCCTGGGACCATGTCAAGTGCTTTGACGGACTAATGCCTACCACTTGCTTTTCTGTCTATCTCCACATTTCCAGGCGGACTAAGGCTGCACATAGTATTCAGCTGCTGTGAAATGTTTGTGGGATGACTTCAGCTTTTTTCCCACCCTATGGCACATAGTCTCTGTCCTCTACTTAAGCTTGGTCTTCTTGAAGCCATCCCACTGTTGTTTGCTTGGCGGCAGCCACATGCCTCACGCTGAGTGTTTTTATGAGCTGTTTTTGAACTGAAAACACCTGGACCAGCGACTGTGAATTCCTCATTGTCTTACGGTGAAGTGAGTACAATTAAGGGAAAGAGCGTGTGTCCATTTGTTGTCTGTGGGAGGGTGAGGTTACATTCTTTCCATTTAATCTCAAAATGGCTGCATCTTCAGCTGACGAAATGGGGGTAAAGGTGAAAACGGCGGTTGGCCCATTGCAGACGATTCAAACCTGTCATTGCTGTTACGAGATACAAGACGTCATGTCTTCACATGTTTACAGTTGGCTGGTTCCCTGCCTACAGCTTCTTCCACCTGTCATGGAGCTTCGTAAAACAGTACTTCACCAGTCCAGCCATTTGAAGCAGTCTACATAATCCCTTTCCTTCACAGCTGATTCATATTGATCTTGGTTTATACTGATCCATAAGAGACCACAACATTGTTTGCCAATGAAACTCCTGTGATGCAGCCCCATTAGTGTTAGTGTGTGTGCAAGGCCAAGTGAGTGATATTCTGCCCACTGAGGACTAATGGCCAGACCCCACCAAACATGCTCTACCACACATCCATTTCACCTCCATTATCTCTGTTTTGGACAGAAGTGTTCATTGCACAAGGGGTGATGGGATAGCGTGCGACGCAAACCAAGCTAACGCTCCAAGCAAAAAGGTGATATGTAAATGGGGGGGCTCAGTTTGATTTGGTTTGTTTAGTAAGAGATGGCACATGTATTATAATATTAGAAAATAATATACTACATAATGTGCTTTCATTCATCAAAGGTAACAGAAAACATACAATTTAAATAGCAGGACTGATTGGTATCCAGCCATATGTGCAATGTGTCGTTTGCACATATGATGACTATAAATGCATTACAGCATCGTGACCTAGATTTGATTTCCGTATTTTATAGAGCATAAATGTCAGGTCAGTGAGTCTAATCAAGCTGAGATGTTGACAACCTGTTAAATTAATAAACCAATAAAAATAAGCCATATTCAACTCATTTAGTCTGGCCGAGAACTTGAGGGTATGTTTCCAGATAATGAGTTTAGAATTTTTTTTTTTTTCAGTCCAAGACTTTTGTTCTTGAGCCATATCAGTTTGTGTTGTAGTGCCAGCGAAGGTTTTATGCCCTCTGCTGTCCATTTGCAGGCCCAGGACAGTGGGAAGAAGGGGTCATTGCTCTTCTTTCCTTTCCTTTCCGTGGTGGTGGTAGGAGGGATCAGGGTGTTGGGGAGATTTCAGGCCAGAGAGGAACAGGAAGTGGCTGTTTATTTTTCTCATTTCCTCTTTGAGGCTCCACTAGTGAGCCCTGCTTCTTCCACCCCCCTCTGCATTCATCACTGCAGCCTGATGCAGACACATGAGCACACACATATATAGATGATTCTACAGAAACCGTTCAAATTGAGGGGTGTAAAACTTTGTATTCCATTTCCCCCAATTCTAAATAATATACGTTTTAGTTCAAGTCTAAGATACACAAATCTACTAAAGGTACAGTCACAATTTTCTGTTTCACATATTTTCCAGAATTTCTCTCCTTTCCAAACATGTGTCACTACTGTAACAGGAAAAGCTGAGATTAAATGAGTAACAATCCTCTTTGTTTTTATGAATTTTCTCATTGTAATGAACATGTAATAAAAATGTATCCAGATTATTTTAAGTTATAGTCATTTAGAATGAATATTTAATCAAATTTCTCAATATAAGTTTTCCTTCTTTGTGAAATACACAAAAATGATATCAGTTTCACAGCACTTGACTGATTGAAGCACATGTATAGCTACTTACACATAATAGATTTTTAATTGTCTACATAGCTTATTTAATAAATTAAAAACGGTAGTGACCACAATGTTTGGCGGTAGACTACTTTTATTCAAACTTTTATTCAAACTGAAAAAGATGCTATGCTGCAGTTGTCTGTTATTTTCTCACTCTGATTGTAACCATTGCAATATTCAGTGAAAAACAAATAGTATGCGTGGACTATGATGCAGTGTTGTGATGCATGGGTGACTAGTAGAAATAGTTTTACTCCGGTAGCCCCTGGTGACAATATTTGCGCTGGTAATGGTTATGGATTGGTAGACTGCCTCGAGGGTAGACCCTGGCATCCACACTACCCGTTTAACCTCTTTCAGTTCGGAGCTTGTTGCCGTAGTGGTGACACAGTGCCAGTACACTGGGGGGAGGGGGGGAGGAGGGGGGGTTGGACGGTGGACATGCTCAATGCCTCTTTAGTAGCCTGCTCTGTCAGTGACTGCTGACTGAGCCATCTACTGTCCTCTGTATAGTAGCCTCCACATAAGGGTTCTATTATATGGAAATATCAACAGACATTGTATTCTGCCATCTCTCGCTCTGGCTATTTGACCTCTCTGCCTCTCCCCTCCTGGTGCCCCCCTCTCGCCTTTTGGACCCCTCACATGGAAACAAACCCAAGTGGGGCTATTGTTTTGGCTGCTCAGCGTAAGCCCAAGTGAAACGTACAGTTACAATCTCCCTGGTCTTTTTTTTTTTTTCCCCCCCTCTTCCTCAATCCTGGCCTTCTTTTTCCATGGGAATCCCAGGGCCATATATGGTTGTCCTCAGTAGCAGCTACAGCAGGGAAGGCACTGTGTGTGTATGTGCAATCTAGTCTGGCTACAGCTCCCAACAGGGCTCATCTAGTCCAGGGACCCAGCTGGTCACCCTGCAGCGCTCTAACCCTCCCCCCTACCCCCTGGCCTCCCGAACCCTGCTATAGCACAGGAGCTGTATGCTCTTTGTCTGATAGACGGACACACACCACCTTACAGAATGAACACCCATGCACAGTCTCTCACACAATTTCTTTTTTCATCCAAGCTTTCCCCTTTTTACACATCTTGTTTGTTCCCAGTTTTGTTTTTGCTTTTTCGCCCCACCTTTCATTTTTGTCTCTGCTGATCTTCCCCTCTGTCTAACACACACACACACACGCACATACATTAACACACACTCTCATACACACGTAAACAGGCAGTAAGAAGGAATTCCTTTTGTGGAAGTGGCTGTGCGCCTCTGAGGCGATGACGTAGCCTGCGAGGAGTGGCCAGAGCTTTGATGCCTGAAGCCCTGAGGCTCGGAGTATTACTTATCTGGGAATTTCTCCACTGGTATGCTAGTCCAGGGCCCTGTTGCTGCCTGGCTAGATGGTTGAAGAGAGCAGTCCTACTACTAGAGGGGGAGGGAGAGCAGCAAAGTGAGAGGGAGGCCAGCTCTGTGATCCAGAAGAAGCCGCTTTGTCCTCCATACTGTTGCTTTATAAGGGAGTAAACTGGTCTTTCCCCGTAAGAAAACAAGGCTGGTGTTATTAAGCTCAACTGCGGATGCCCTATCTCTTGTTATTACATAGGCTTCTGACTCTGAAAGCCAACAGTGCTATTTATTTTTTTTTGTACATGTGATATTTTAGAAATCTTACCCCATGATGGATGATGTTTTGGTTTTCCTGACAGAACCTCAAATGTTTCAGTCCTGATCCATCTCACCACAGAAATTAGATTAGCCCCCCCCTCCCAAAAAAAAACCTCAGGTATACCAGAAAGCAGCAGATGATTGCAAGGGGCTGTAGAAATGGCGAGAACAGTTTTGGTTTTTTTTAATTGATTTTGGTGTTAAATATTTTTTGAAGAGCGAATGTTAGTGCCATCACTGTACCGACATGCAATGTTTTCAAAGAGCTCTGAGTGCCCGGTGGCCATGTAGGTGCTTTGATCCCAGCCTGAGTCCTGATCGCAATCATAGTGAGAGTGACTCAGGCCTGCTGTGGTTTTGGGGGTTTTAACAGCTGCTCCAGTACCACACAGCTCTCCAATCATGGCACACAGCCTCTTGGTTTGTTGCGGTCATAATTTACTAACTGGTTCAGAAGGGAAGACTCATCCGCTTACTCTTTCAGGACAATTTGTTTGTTTTGCTAAAACTACAAATGTGACGAAGAAATGGTGACTATTACAGTTTTAGTCACTTGAATACTAGAACGGCAACATGCAGAGTAATTTTCGTACTGAGGTAAAGGAAAACACCCACCCTTGGATACTCTTACACTGTTAGATATCATTTCTTATGTTCAGTTTATTGCAGATGAATGGTGTAATTTTACACCCACTTTCCCTCAACCTGCCTAGTCTACTTCTTCAGTTAGTGTTTCCCAGAATGACATTTGACAACCCCCAGAGAAGGGGGGGGGGGTTCTCTGTGCTGTATGCATGTAGGTGAAGATGGCATAGCGTAGTTTTTTGAGTCCAGGTAAAAGTCAGTGGCGAGAGAACAATGCTATGGTGTGGCATGCCAGGTAGATCAAATTTCAAAAAAGCCATCGAAGTGGGCCTTGTATTTCACACAGTACCAACAACAGCTCCATTAGGGTGCAAGCTGTGGCTGCATTGCATTATGGTCTATGAGGCTACAATGTTGTCTAATGTTTAACCACTGGAATAAGAAAAATACACCACCAAACAACAAATGGCGCCCAGAAATGCCAGGTACTTTGCAAATACTTGTTGTAACAGTGTTTAAAAAGTGTTTTATGGTGGATTTTTCCTTTTTAAATGTTTCAATACTGAATCACTCTTGAGCTCATAGCAACGGTTTAGTCTTAAACACAGCACTTTAATAACCGCTGCACTGCCCAGGCACACTGATGCCAGTTGTGGGATGTTTAACCAAGGGCATGTAACATTGATGCTTGCATTGGCTGTAACATAGCTGCTAGCACAGTGCACTTAGCTGGCTGTCAGGGCCCGGGAGTTCCCTGTCTGTCTTAGTGAAAAGCACAGGAGCCACAAGAGCAGCTTTCTGCAGGGTGTTTTAAGTTGGTCATGTGAGGCTCCTGCCGGAGGAAGTGACGGAAGGGTCCTCAAGTGTCTCTCCTTGATGTGGAGTGCTGCTAAAATGAGCTCTCTGCCCGATGACCTGGTAGATAATGGGCCTCCCCTTTTTATACACACACAGTAGCCATACCCCTTTTGCTGGAGCAGAAGGAAGACTGCTTTTCTAAAGTGCTGGGTTGAACTGTAAAAGGGGTAGCACATGGTAGAATAATTCATGTTGTTGTTTAGCTGCTACAGCGACAGTTTGGGCCAGCTTGAATTAAGTGACAGGTGATGGAATTCACCTTCAAATAATCTCTGTGCTTTATACCTAATAACTTTATGGTGGACAGTGTTTCCCACAGGTTTGGGGGAGGGGGTATTTATGTACTTGTAGTCAGAATAGTGGATTTATGCAGTTCCTCCTGCTCTGTTTTAAAAAAATAATGGTGTCCTTGCAGCTGTGCTTCACGAGAACCAGTTGTGCCTCCCTCTACCTGGCCATCTTCACCTGCACCAGCCTCTGTCTCACTTGGACCTGCTGCCTCTCCCTCAGCACTCTGACTTGTGCCAGCCACACTGACTAACACCTGTATTATATGTGAATCTTGTTTAGTTTGCATTTTGTCATGGTTTGAATTGCAGCTCTGTTTGTTCCCCACATCAAAACATGTCACATCGGTCAGTTTCTGTTGTCAAGCCTCATGCTACCTGTGCAGCTTCTCTCTCCTCATCATGCCGTCGTTTTTCTCAATACGCATCTCTGCCGAAAGTTAATGCAGGAAAGGTTCGCTGACAACTTGGTTAAAGTTAACGTTAGCACCTAGCCTACTAACGCTAAGTTAGCTAGAGATCTGATTGATTTGTCAGCTACTAGCTAACGTCCCATCTGGTTACATCGTTTCATTTATACAAGCACTAGCTAACGTTTATTAAAGTGAGACAATAACTGACATGTGAGTGTGGTGTCAGTCTTTCACAATCAAGTCTGCATCTGGAAAAAGGAAGTGACTGTATTACGGATACTAACACAGCAAACCTTTTTTAATGTGGTTTACCGGGACCATTCAGTATGTCTCATTTGCTATATTGCTATGGTATGCTGAAGTTATACTTGGACTATATTATGAATTGGGGATTTTAATAAGGTCTAACACCACAGAAGAACATCTCTCATTTGGCCATAACGGGTCATGAGAATCCTACTACTGAGACCTAAAACTGTTGCCCGATAGAGGTTAAAAAAGGAGACCGCACCTCAAGACTCTCCTCTCAAGAGGCTTTTTGATCTCATCTCGCAACGGTCCTCTTTTTGCAGTGCCTTCAGGGGCTATCTGAGAAACCCCAGCGTGCTTTAAAATGAAATACTTTTTTTGTATTTATTTATGTTTCTTACAAAAGCCTGACAACGTCTGAACCCATGCCCTCTTTTGGGCTTGGTTGTCATGGCAACAGACCGGCCTCCTTTATCTTAGGTGCACGTCATGGGTGCATTTTTGGTCTCGTTCCGAGAATGGCTTTGCCCATCTTTCTCGCAGTGCTAGTAGGGAGTAGGGCTCGAATTCCTCCATATTATTTTAGGATTAGACTGGTGCATATGATGGACACTGTATTGTTTCTGCCCTAATCTTTTCCATATTTATCCCTGCTGGTCTGGGACGGTTTATTGAGTTAATCTATAGATAGCACCTGTAATCAGCCCCATGTGGATGTGCTAAATTGAAGAGACTGCGTGAGGTGGGAGATGCAAGGTCCTGGTTCACTTAAATTTCTGTCATTGACTTGACGAAAGGAGTTAAACAAGTTTTATCATAGTGTTTTGTTTTCTGTGTGCAGCCCATTAGGATTGGTTATTGCTTTTCCAGTCAACACGGATGCAGTGACATCTATTTAGCTAGCAGGGTTAGTCCTCATGACATGACGTTAGCATTTGCCTGTGCCAACAGTGTGGTTTCCAGCGGTGAGGCCACTACTTGTGTTTTATTTCTGTTTCATTTGGTTGCTCTACATTGACTCTGACTCTGTTCTTCTTCTCGTCTCACTTGCTCTTACGTGAAGTGACACTCAAGACCAGTAATTTTCTGACTAATACAGGCTGTCCTTCCACTGACGTATGTCTGATGTTCATTTTAATGTGCTTCCACCACAGAGTACACCAGCTCATAAACACAGCAGACACATTTGTGATTTAGGTGCGCACGTTTTAAGAAGTTGGGAAAAAAACACTAAGATCCTGTGTTGTGAAAGAAGACGCCAAGTGGTCTGCTTATCAGATGGGTGCTGCTGCAGCATTGCTGTGGAACCTGCTGCACAGTGCATTGAAGGCTCTGCTCTGGGAATACAATTCTGCCTTACAGCAGTGTAAATGTTGACTCTAATCACCCGATGATGTCAGTGTAAAAAGTATTTTTCCATTAGATTATACCCCTCAGTGAAAATTTAGATTTTGTGATTTTCATCAAATTGGCCCTTAAACTCCTAACATGGAGCGTGGTTGAGATTGTTCTGTTCCCATTAATTTCTAATGGAGATAAATGATTTTCCCTTCTTATTTTGCTTCCCTGCTGATCACATCCCACCAAGCCTAATGGATAAACAGAGCTGTTTTCAGAGGCTGGCTACATGTACATTAAACTCTATTGACCAATCAAGTGGGGCATCCCACGTCCATTGATTAGGTTAGCACTTGATTGTTGCTGTTACGTCAACTTCCCAGAAGCCTCAGTTTCCATTAGAGAAGACCTTTTTCCAGAAAGTGCGGCAAGGACTCGGCCCATAGCCTTGATTGGCAGGCAAACAGGACATGTCAAGTGCTGTGTAGTCAGTGGATGCTAACATGGCAAAAGCACTTACTCCTGCAATGTTGCGGCCACAGTGCAATCCAGCCAGTCGTTTCTTTTTGACTGAGCTAAAAGGGAACTAAAACTTGTCATCGGGAACATGATGAAATAAAGTACAAATTCATGTTGCCGCTTATCGTAGTGCCATCAGTATCAGTTAATAGTAATATTTGTCTGTATGTGAGTCCTGCATAGAAATGTTAGGTAAAGTCTCAATTAGGCTATTGTATAGTTGTGTTTTTGTTTTGTTTTTTAAGCTTATGTATGTGCTGTATTTTTTTTCCTACTCTTTCTCTGCTGTGTGGTGCCATCCAGCCTGTTACCTTTGTGGTTGACAAGGCCTCCACTCTTCTCCCCCTGTCAGGCACACTGGCCAAACAGGTTTGAATGGCAACGTGTCTGCAGGAGAGTGAGTCACTACATGTCTGTGTGTTTCACTGCGAGCCCAGCACAGGTCCTGTCTGTCATTCAGGGGCTGGTGGTGGTGTGTGAGGCAGGATTTAGCCCACAATGCGGCCTATTATAATCGCCATTAATAGTCAGATCCTCCTCCTCTCCTCTGTCTGTCTCACTCACTCGCTTTTTCTCTGTGCCATCAGATACAAATGACTTTGTCTGTAGATTTATTTTAATCCACAAGTGAATGTTTCTACTATTAAAATGCGGGGTTGCAAATGTCTCTGCTGTTTCCATTACATTCCTGCTGGTTGAGGAATGTGCCATCCCCCCTCAACAGCACAGACACACAGGCTCTTGAGGCGACATGGGAGAGAGGCTGCCAGGTACACTGGCTCCCTCCATTGCCCCACCTCCACACCCCGTCAAGGAAGCTAGAAAAGACTTGTGACCTTTCCCTTGTTTCCTCATTTTCTCTTCGACTCCACTCTTCCTTCCCACGTCCCTCTGGCCACTACACCATGCAGGCAGTTACTCTGGCACCTGTCAGCCACAGACAATTACAGCCATTAACGGATTACCTTTGTTGGGCTCCTGTAGCTGCTGGGCGGGGCTTGTCGAGGAAGGCTGGTGACGCACAGAAGAGGAAGGTTGTAGCCTGCACTGTGTTCGCCTTAAGGGGCATGGTTCCCACTCTGAGAGAAGGAGAAGACTTTAAAGAGATAATAGGTGTTTGGAGCATGGGAAAATGACTGAAGGGGAGGATTTAAACTGGGAGATAGACGACAGTCAGATGAGAGGCAGAGACCTACAACGATCGTTATCATTCCAGTTTGTTTTTTTCAGCAGTCATGGGAATGAAAATAGCAGAATGATGGAGGATGGTGGAAGTCAGACGAACCCAATCCGTTAAGTCCATCTGCACCTGGAGAAACTCTGTCAAACTGCCTGAGCAGCTTCCCCCCCACCCCACACACACAGTGCCAGATAAGCTCGGTGAGGCCCACGCAGGCACTCTTCAACCCTGGCCATGTATGGCGTTGTAAACGGCCCAAATTTGGACAAGGATTCCAGCCAGATAGTCGCTGTGCCCTGAACGTGAGGCTGATGTGTGTATGTGTGTGTATCTGTTTCCACCATCAACGCTTTTGTTGTCATAGCAACCGCAGGAGCAAGTGGGAGACTGTACAGACACGGTGTTCGGGGATGGGGTGGGGGAGCACAGCTAGGTTTTAACACAGAGAGATAATGGTCATCGGAATGTAAAGCAAGGATTTCAAGTTCTAGTCCCCACTGAACATTTACCACAACACCAGGCCAAACAGTGGACGTATGAATGCTCAGGTGAACATCCAGAGTCCATTTTCTAACAGTTGAGCATTTTGTTTCGGGTGTTACATTGCTGCAGATATGTTGGTGAGGAAAGCTGTAGATGTGGAAGAGGTGTGCTTTGGAGTTAACCTGAGTGTAGACTTGTATAATTCCCACAAGAGTAATGGCCTAAGACTTCAACTGCTGCCGTCAAAAGTGAAAGCTATCCTCTGCCCTGGTTGGTGTGGCCTTTGATCATGCACAAGCTTCTTGCTTTTTCTGCTTGGGGCCTTTTTTTTCTTTCTTTTCTCACTGCTGCTTGGTTGCAGGTCACCTTGTTATCTGCCGGTCTTTGATGTGAGGTGACTTCTTAACCCGTAGGCCTCTGCTGGGCTCGCTCTGCCTCTATCCCAGCAGCTTGTCCTCTGAATGAACAGTGCACGATGGGCTCTCTGCTGCTGCTCCTCCTGTCTCCCTGATATGGGTGTTAAGGGAGAAATGTGACCTCCTTGCCTGCTCCCACCTCCTGAAATATGCTGCTAAGCAAAGCTGCATTGGCCCCATCTCCCCTTAACCCTCCCAGAATGCACCATAGGAACCAACTGGTGGCAGGCCTATGCAGATTGGATCTGCTTGATGCACACCGTAGGCATGTTGCCTAATGATGATGTAATACAGAAAGTGAAAACACATTAAGTGAAACTTATCAAGCTCCAACTTGTTTGGGTGACTGCTTAATATACCGTTTTATAATATATCTGACGAGCTTGTTTCATAGTCTGCAAAGCCAAGAATGTGGGTTTGACTCGGGTGATTTGTAAGCACTTCAATGTATAAAGAGGATGTATGGCATGTGTTCTGGGTTACTTCAGTGGTCTTCTATGATTAATCACAATTGAGCAAATTGTAGGCTATTGTTTGAAGCCGCCTATTCTATAGGTAAAGGCTGTCATTGAATGGAATAGTATCCATCTTTTTGCACAAAGCACAGCGGCACAGCGCCTTGCCACCTCCATCAGCAGTACTACGCTATGTGGTATTTCAAGCACCCCTGCTATGTGCAGGCATTTTGGGAACACTAGGCCTGCCAAAATTCCCCAACAATTCAAGAGGCACGTGGCAATCTATCAGGAGTGCAATGCTCTTTCCATGCTAGCTGCTGTTAACTATAGCACAGGCCATCCCACTGACATAAGCCCACATGCATGTGGGCACACGCACAGCCCACATGCATGTGGGCACACACACACACGCACACATGCTGCATGCTTCTTTCAGTTACCTTACTCCCTCTCTTCTCCCTCAGGCATGCATAGATGACAATGTTGACATGGTGACCTTCCTGGTGGAGCATGGAGCCAGCATCAACCAGCCCGACAATGAAGGCTGGATCCCCCTCCACGCCGCAGCCTCCTGTGGATACATGGACATAGCAGAGTAAGTATTGATGCGGCTGTGAGCAACGCTGTGTATTTATTCAGCTTTATTAAGAAGCAATCAATGATGTATAGGCTGCATCAGATTCAATATCAAGCATTTGTGACGAGATCTAAGTAGCAAGGTCGGGATACTGTTGCTGCATCATGGCCTAATTGCTACTATTCTGTCATTTGGGATGTCATTCACAAAGAGCCATCATGGCTGGCCTCCAGCTGAGGTCTGCACTGCCCTGTCACCCTTCAGAGCCCCCCATTAGTGACCTCAGTCTGTCTAATGCTGGCTGCAAGATTGATGCCCAGCTTACTGCATGGGTCTAATCTGATTTATTTATATATTGATTACATCTTTTCTTGTAATTAAGAAATTACCATACATTTCCTATGAATCCCTGGTCTGGTAAGGTCATCCCTCAAAGACTTTCAGTAGGCGTGTGTTAAATCCAAAAAGGTTAAACACACGTTATACTATTTTAGCCAACATGCCAAAATCAACATGTCAAGAGCCATCATCTTCAGGAGCGCACGGCTCTCATTACATTTTGACAGGAGCCGCCACCCATCTGATGGCTCAGACGTCACACAACTTTTACAATGATGTAATCAAATATGGACGGATCAGGGCCACCAGTTATATCTGGAGCGAAGCTGTAGAGTTGCACTCTAGTATTTTCTTTCCCAAGTCCTTTTGAGGTAAGAAGGCCGTTCATAGGGAACAGAGCGCAGCACAAAGATATTATCTGTGGATATTTAAACGGGCTAAGGAGGGCTGAAGTAGCTCACTTGCACTCATTGTTCAGCATATTGGGAGTGTGCTGTGACCTGCTTTACTTCTGTGTTACATTACAGGAACCTGGCCACAGCCTTATTATCTCACTCTCTGTGTTTTCCCAAGTGCACCCAAATGTTTTTCCCTATTGATTGTTGCAAAGTCACCATGCCACTTTACTTACTAATTGGTTGCCACTTGGTACTTCAGTACACCTTAGAACAGCAAGAATCATCTTATTCCTTGGACACATTAAGCAGGATTTAAAATAATCAAATTGATTAGTAGGATTCACCTCCTTGATGTGAAAACCATGGACCATGGTGTCAGTCTGTGTCCAGTGGTCCTCCCATGAACCCAGCATCAGTGCCAGGCTAATATTACAGAGGACAAGAAGTTTTTTGTTTTCACACAATGAATGTAAAGGTCAAGTGGCTGGCCTGATATGGATGACTAATGGAGACATCGAGTCATAGTGAGCAGCTCGGTGACCTGATGTGGGCGGCGAGGTCTTAGTAGACCCATTTAATCCCACCAACCCCAGACACAGTAATGACAACTGCACAGCAGGACGGTAATATGTGTTACCCATAAACCCTTGGTGTCAAGTCCACAGTCATCTGATGGTAGGGTTTGTAAGGGCTTCCATGATGGGACTTCAGGCCACCAAACATAGTAAAACCGACCGAAAATAGGCAGAGTAGAAAGTCTAATCAAGACAATATAAAACTCAGAAATGTAAGTGCGGTCAGTCAATTGCGTTTTCGGGGGGGGAAGTCATAAGCAAGAGCTTGTTTCAAGTGGTGTATTGCCTTAATGAGAGGGCCTGAGTCTCTCCGCAGCTTTAATTGGAAGCAGCAGAAGTCAAGATGTTGTCATTGAAAAGGCTCTTGAATCAATGCAGGGGGGAGACATTACACTCCACTAACTAGCCATGAAAATACTATTCTATCAACTTGCTTAGCCTGTGTTGTCTGGGGTGTTAGAGCTTAAGACAGCCAGAACTAAACCATGTCTGTTCGTCCCTGGACTGAGCCATTCACTGGGCATGCTTTTCAGCAGAATTTTACTCAGGCCAAATTTAAAGTTACCGTCTTTTCTTGTTCCCCTAATCAAGACTCCTTTTTTTGTGTGTGTGTGCGCAGGTATCTCATCAGTCAGGGTGCCAGTGTAGGAGTTGTGAACAGTGAGGGTGAGACACCCTTGGACATTGCCGAAGAGGAGGCAATGGAGGAGCTCCTGCAGAATGAGATCAACAGACAAGGTACAGTACTATAGACACCGTGAGCCTGAACCTCTGCCCATACTTGACTCCTGGGTCATCACCACCCGCTCTTCATCACTCAGCTCCACATCCAAATGCCTCTTGATAAGATAAAATAAATGAATGTGTTACTGATAATCAAGCTTGTGTAACTAATGTACAAACAACAAGAAGAAAGTGTTAGCGTTCTATATTTGAGGATTTGCATTTCTTGCCACCCTTTTTCACGTTTGCCACTGATTCGGTAGTTCTGCCTTTCAGATCAGCAGCATGGTACAGTAGAGCCTCAGGGGTATATTGTGAAATTCTGACATTTCAACACATTTCAGTGTTTCACACACTTCATTAATCTGAGTGATTCTGATTGGATTTGGATCAAAGCAGATCTACTTCAAATGCAAGCCTTGGCAGGCCTCTAGTCCACGTGCACAATCGGTTCAGCATTGCTGCATGCACACGTTTCACTCGTCTCACTCATGGACACATTTGGCAACAATGTGACAACAATGCAATGTAACTGCTGTATGTGGATTGAACCTTTGCGGCGCCAACCAGGAAGCACATGCCAACCAAACTGGTGACAGGCAGCTTGGATAGTAACGTACTTATCAAAAATGGATTGTCAGGATACGGCAACGTGTGTTTTGTTAGGGAAAGAACCAGATTTCAGTGTGCATATTGGGGATGCATTTTAATGTCAAGTGAAAATGTCATGTAATCCAACTTAATCCAATCAATCTTGACGTGAGACTATGTATAATGGGTATGTTATCACGTAGGATCTGTGAATTCTCAGTGAATCTCGGCCACCTGCTGTTTCTTGCCCACTTGCTTGAAGACATTTACATAATGTAGGAAAGTGATCCACTTGATCCGCGTTGTGAGCTCTCTGTGGTGATTCAGAACCGGAAAAGCCTGGGTCTTTCTATTTTTGGCTAGGGCATTCTTGAAATGATGAAAGCTGAGGCTCGATGGATGCACTGCCTGGTCCAGAGCATCCACACGCTGCCTCACCAAAGATCCCACGCAGATGCAAACACAAATATGCTTCTACTTCTGTATGCTTCTGTATTAACATACTCCTAGACGTCACAGAGCTACTGAGGCCTTTTGATCATGTAGACATGTTTCAGTTTAATTTTTCTCTTTATTTTTCATTATTTTATTGAAATTTCTGTTTTGAGTTGCTTGATATAATTACCTTGGCAACTGTTGTGCATCAAAGTGCTTTAGAAATGAAGCTCCACTGAAGAGGATGATTTTACAGCACTCCTGACTTAAGCGCCGCAGCAGACAATCCACAGCTCAATCCTCCACGTTCAGAGGTAGCAGGCAGCATTATGTAACAGGCTGTTGTGTAACGCCCCTGTATGTTTTGTAATGTGATTTTCTGCTCTCTCAAAGAGGACCCCAGTCATGGGGTTAAACTCGTTAAGGAGCGGCCACGGTTTCCCTTGCGGCAGGGTCGACCTCCAGATCCTCGGCTGTAGTGGGTCAGGTGACCAGGCGGCTCTGCCATCTTTCCTCCCTCTTCAGCTGCCCCGATAAAAGCTGCTGCCTGTCCCTGTCATGGGCTGGGGGAAAAAAAGACAACCCCACGAGCAGCTCTGAACCACGCTCTACCCCCTGTTAGCTTGGCTGGTGAGGGGCCAGCGGGGTCATTTGGATTGGGCTTGTCAGCAGTTTCCTCTTCAGATGAGATTAAAGCTGTTTAATTTTGTCCCTGTGCTCTTGACTTCCCTCAGAACCCAGGGACTATGTGCTTCCTTCTGAGGATCCTCTTGTTTGCTCCAGGGCAGATTCCTCTGGACATTTAATTTGGCTTTACCAGACCATATGTAGTCTGTGAGGTGAAGGGGGAGTCGAGACTTAGTGCCTTTTTTTTTTTTGTAAGGCCGGTGGCTTTTCTCTTTATTTTCCTCAGCACCCTGGTAGAAGGTGTGCAGTTCTCTTGTAAAAACTCAACTTTGAACTGCTGCCAGCTCCTCCACTGGGCTCCTGTTCTGTAGTCCTACTTAGAGGCCATTAGGCTCCCTGCTTTTTATAGACACAGTGTAGGCTACTCCCCGAGAGATCACAGGACGTCGCCCTACCTGGCTGGCTCCCATTCACTATAGCAAATGAACTGGCTTAGTCTCTCTGTGACACATCATGGCAACTAATCTTCCAGCTCTGGGGTTACTGTATACAGAGTTGATGAGATAAAATCACAGTTTTGCTTATGACTTGAAATATGATCTCTAAAAGCTTATTAGAGTTTAATTTGTTTGTGCTATCTGCGATTGAACGTAATTTTGTCCACCTCATTTATACTACAGTATACGCCCAGAGGATTAAAAGGCTTTTTGATAATGTTCATTTTTTGTCAATGTTCTCATCGTTGACTTAATCTAAAACCGCTACCAGGTAAGTAATTTGATGCTTTTTATTGATCTCACTCGAGGGGGATAGGGGAATGCTGTTGTGTCAAGAGAAGCAAATGTTAACATCAGGAAGTCAGCACCATCGGCCAGCAGTGCTAAAAGGTACAGCTGTTGTGAACAGTGCAGCCATAGTTAGACAATGGCCCAGTTCCTGCCCCGCACTGCACACGGACCCCCATTCCCCCCGCTCTGCATGAATTGATTGATCCAGTCCCAACCAAAGTCAGACATCGTGTCATATTCTTCCCCCTTGGATTCACTTTGTTATGGTTCAGCTCTCTAATCCCCTTGATTAAGGCACAAAATTACAATTGCTTAGTCCAATTTAACCCTAGGTCACTACTTTGTTCTATTGGTTGGAAAATGAATGGAGTTGTATTATTTATTTGCCCTTCTGTTAAGGCTATGGGTGGATGCAGTGTTGTTTACACTATAATGAATTGGAATTGTCCTTCGATGTCGGCGGAGAAAACCAAAGCTTATAGACCAAATAAAAACATCCTGAATCCTCCTCCTCGTTTCATCCCATGGTTGGAGAGCAGAGTGCAGATGGGCAGTTCTGTCAGCCAACAAGAGCACACTCGATTCCTGAACAAATGAACTAACAGATCCATGTCCTGTCTCCTTGTACTCTTCTCCAGCTGGCAGGGGTCAGACCTCTGCGTAAAGTTAACTTCTCCCTCTGCCTGCCCTCCCCCCGAGACAAACTGACACAGTCGTCCTCTTCCCCTTTGGTTTCATTTTGTTACGGTTCATTTCACTAAACCCATTAACCAACAACATGTATGATCCTAATGAAGACACACAATGATTGTCCCCATATCTGAAGTTGCAAGTTAAGGATTTCCCCGTCTTACGATTTCAATCCTCATCTTTTGATACAAGCTGTTGTTACTGAAGCCTGCATGGCTTTCATTGGCTGTTTCATCAGCTCTGTTTCCTTGAGGCAATCTCAAGCATTGTTGGGTGTCAGGAGATGAGTGATGATGTGTCTGTGGGAGTAAAACGAAAGCTATAGGATCAGCTGAAGTGTTGGCTTCTACCCCAGAGCCCTTGGCTCACTGTTTACGTAGTTCAGGACAATCAACGCTCAGCTGACTAGTCAAGACACTCATGCAGCAGTGCTCTCTCCTATTTTAGGCTGTCCCGCGTTCCAGCCAGGTGTCAACAAGACGATACAGGCCTGTTCTCACAGTGTATAGCTTAGACACACTGACCCACTTAACCAGCTGGGGCCTGTGTGGGGTTTCTCCCAGAGTTTCATAGTGAAATTGACAGAATATTGGCATAACGCTGCTTATCAAAGCAAGCCGTGCGCTCGGCAGCACCCTCTAGTGTTGAGATGGAGGTGTTGGCCATGTAACAGTTGGCCTCCTTCACTTCTGTACCCTAACCACGATGGATAACATCAAGGCCTGGCTTAATACAAATACAGGGCTGCATGGATTGGATCTTGTTTTACACAGACTTATAATAGATGTCATTGTTATAGCCTGCCTGCAGCAGTGTTTAAACATAGAAAGATTTAGCTTGTGGTTATGTAACATCCCAGCTCATATTGCTGGTGTGTAAAAACGACCTGCTGTTCCTTTGACTTTAATCCGCTGTCACTAGCTTATGATGTTTATGCGCTCCAAACATTTATTGACCATACATCACTTGATTTCACAAACTGCGATGTCTCATACTCAAGTTACTCTCGTCTTGGTGTAAGACAAACAGAGGGCATAATAAATACATCAATATAGTTCTGCCTCTGCCTCATGTCCCCACTGGCTTTGGTGCAGCCTGCAGCCTCTGCCTACGTAGCCTGTGGTGACTAGCATCAATTAGCCACGACTTGGGTGTTTATGGAGTATTGTTGACGAGTATTGGTATCTTACCTAATGATTTGCTGTTGATGGTTGACTGGATCTTCGTATGATGGTCTTGATTGTTTTATTAAAGTGCTGTTTAATGCCTGTATTTTTTTTTTTTACCATATACTTGCGTAAGAATCATGTGCTCCCGCCACCCAAGCGTAAACTATTTCCTGTTACCTTTTAACACCTGACCACACCCCTGTGCCTATTGCCCTCTAGTGGTGACAACTCAACTACACAAATATATACACTATAGATACATAACACCAGAATTGGCTCCTACATGGCGGGTAATATGACGGCCTTTCTCTCTCCTCTTCCTAAACCAGGGGTGGACATTGAGGCAGCCCGGAAGGAGGAGGAGCGGATCATGCTGAGGGACGCCCGGCAGTGGCTCAACAGCGGCCAGATCCAAGATGTCCGACACACCAAGTCCGGAGGAACGGCACTCCACGTAGCTGCCGCGAAGGGATACGTCGAGGTTTTAAAGTAAGTGCTTTAATTCACAGGAAGTAAGCGGAGTGCAAATGATGATGACATTGTTGACCCATTGCATTATCTGGACAAAAGCATAATTGCCAACACATTACTTTTGCTGGTAAATTAAATGGTTGTGGGTGCTACTTACTATTACCGTTTATGGGTGCTCTTATAGCCAAGGAAATGGCACGGCTTAGCATTGGTTTTCTTTGTGGTAATCACAAGCACATCTTTGTCTCTGAACAATACATTGACAGGATGCAGACATTGTCTCTGTGGGCTGTTAATACAGCAACCCTACTCGAAGAGAGGAGTTGCAGCACCCTGTCCATCTGGTCTGGGAAGCCAGCCAACACACTCCACTGCCATAGATAGTACTGAGATCTCTGATGTAGCGCACAACTACCAAACTCAAGACATGGGTCCAAATGTTTTCCTCATCATGGCAGAAGATTTATTGTCTGAAATATCAAGCTTTTAAAATTTGCTGACCTCATTCTGCTTTTGCCGAGGAATGACGAGGCTTTTCGCATTATGTGTCTCTGTGTTTGGGGGTGGACTCTGCTTGTATCTCGTAAATCTGAACTAGGGCTACAATACTGACGCACTTCTAAAAGCCCGGACCCTGGCAGCAACTGACAAGATTAGTCGGTTGAACCAAATCCAAGAGAACCAGATTTGCTAATTCTAACGAAAAACTATTTTTGTTTCCCTGCAGGCTTTTAATCCAAACAGGGTATGATGTAAATATTAAGGACTACGACGGCTGGACTCCTCTTCACGCAGCAGCACACTGGGGCAAAGAGGAGGCCTGTAGGATACTGGTGGAGAACCTATGTGACATGGACCTCATCAATAAAGTGGTGAGTAACTGGAACTACCACGACTCCTATCAGTGCTGTCTAATCCACTTTCATAACAGCGTTTATGAGAACGGTGTGTGTGTGTTTTTTTTCTCCCCCCTCAGGGCCAGACAGCTTTTGATGTAGCAGACGAGGATGTTCTGGGTTACTTAGAAGAGCTACAAAAGAAACAAAATCTGGTAAATGTCTCTCTGGCTGCTGATTGTGTAAGGGTTTATATATCGACACAAAAACGACCCATTTTAATGCAGGATGAAACTAAAGAGCTGTTTGAATGGAAACACTGTGAATGCTGTTGAGTGCATTATTCTAATCTAATTCTATTGTCTGTTCTACGTGGATGTGCCGTACAAATTGTGTTTTGGCCGTGTTACCATTGCTGTTTTCTTCATTCCAGCTGATGAGCGAGAAGAAGGATGTTAAAAAGTCTCCCTTGATAGAAACGACAACCACCGGGGACAACAACCAATCACTGAAACCTCTCAAGAGGTAACCGGGTTTCACTGCTTTATATACTCACCTATAGACTGGGCGTAATCGAATAAAGGTCCATGTGAAAGTGATTTAAATCGTTGACCTTGTGTAACTCGTATTCTCCCATTTACTGTTGTTGTGTACTCTGTGTACTATGGTGCTTTACTGCACTATACTGATGCTGCGGTTCTGTACCGATTCTGTCATTTTCGTTTTCTAGCAAAGAAACACTGCTTCTGGAGCCAGAGAAGACCGCCCCGCGCATCGAGACCTTAGAGCCAGAGAAGGTGGATGAAGAAGAGGAGGGGAAGAAGGACGAGTCGAGCTGCTCCAGCGAGGAAGAGGAGGAAGAAGATTCAGAGTCCGAGACTGAAGCAGGTACTGTGTTCGAAACCCACAAAGACGTCTGTTTTAGACTCGCCGCATGGCATCAGTAAATCAGGTCTGAAGCCGTTGCACTCGCTCATTTGAATGACCCACTTAGAAAGTGTCCAATCAGCTCGGTGCATTACCACAGCGTGGTGGTCGTAAGGAGGCAAATTTGGGTCAGTCAGTCAGTCAGATGAGACACTGTCAAACGCCACCACGGTCATTCTGTACACATTATGTCCGTTTTTACCGAGCCGTATCAAATCAATTAAAGGAAGTAAATGTTATTTTGAAAATGTAATGTGAATCTTAACAGCAATGCTCCACACCACTCCAATAATCCTCTCCTTGCATGCAAATTAAATTGAGATGAAATGGCACAACTAAAGAGCCTCTGGGTTTTTTATCACAGCGGTCCATGCAAATAAATCAACAGTGATGTATGGCATCATACATACCTAAGTTGTTCATAATCGTAAGATAACTCATACATTTTCATAAAATTTACCATTTTATGATAAAACAGACTGTTCATAAACAGTGTTTCTCTTTATGCAATATGCTATAAGCGATGTTCAGTTGCTAACGGTAACTAGCAAGCCAAGTAGCCTATTGTTACTGTTTTCTCCATAGACGTTTATCAACTTGATCAACTTGGGAATGAGCTCGCAATCATATAAACTGATGATTAATTAGTCATTGATTACTTCTGATTGTCTTTGACAACTTGTACACTTCCTCTTCCCACCCCTTCAGAAAAGAGCAAGTCCTCAGCCCCCGTGAGCAACAGCATCAGCACGCCGCCTGCCCCAGCCAGCATCACCATGTCGCCCCCGACCAGCCCCACCAACCAGGTGATGACTCCCACCTCGCCGATCAAGAAGGTACGGTCTGGTGGACAGGTCTGCTTCAGCCCCATCCTTCTCTCACAACCATCACGTTGCTAGAATGAAACCAATTATGAACATGATTAAACGGCAGAGCTCTGAGTTCTGTGAAAGGACCTTGGGAGGAAATGAAGTCCTGCAGCACAGTACTGATGTAATCATGTCCCTGTGCCTCACGCCAGTCCAAGAACTAACTGTCTTCCCTCAGTGAGACATGTTGGTGCCGCGTTGTGTATACAAATCAATAAAATTCCCCATCTATTTAGTTTATCTCCCCCTTGAACACAAACCTAATTTCACAGCCGGATGAAGATGCAGGGGTTTACATGAATGAGGTTGCGGTTCATACGCTAGGCCGCACAAAAAGTAGCGCTTGGTTGCTCTCGGTGTTGCAGTACATTGAGCACAGAAAGCTAACAAACGTCGCTGAAGCCCTGAGAGTGAGAGTTACGATTAGTTGTCCCTGGATTTTAACAAACATGGCAATGAGCTGAACCGGGGGGATGGGGGGCGGGGATGATTGGTAGCCAATGAGGTTAACTGTTTACTATAAAACTATTTGGCTCAGAGTTGAAACAGCAGGAGGCTGGAGGGCAGGGATGGGCAACCATGTGCCATGGAGTGTAAAGAGTATACAGGTTTTCATTCCAACCCATCGCTATAGCAGGTGATTTCACCAATTGGTTCCTCCTCTGAGTGAAGGTGTGTTAATCAATGATCAGTTGGTCAAGTCTTTGCTTCGAATGAAAACCTGCACACTCTTGGTCCTCCATGGTTGCCTAACTCTGCTGTAGAGTGTATAAAGCAGTGCCCAATGAGGACTGGTAATGATTTTCCCTTGTGAGACTGCTGCCCTCTGCTGGCAAGATGAGGCCAAGCAAACCTTTATGTGCCTGGTCCTCTTTTCTCAAGGCATGTCCTTCAGTCCACCGTCTGAAACAACGATCCTATATCATATTATCTGCAACAAGTTTCATGTTTTGATAGCTTACAAGTGTGATTGATACAGTTTATTTGACAATTGATACTAAGAATGTGGACAGTTCTGCTAATAAAGAAATTGAAAACAGAAAATGTCAGGACAACAAACACTAAGGCCTTGTTGCTTTATTAAGTCAGCGATACCAGACACCCCGTGCTGACTGAGTTAACATTTTGGAGTTATAATAGGAAGATTATTGGTTTCTGTATTATGTTTTTATGGCACCCATCAGTTAAGTCCCTCCAGTGATCAGTGTCCACCAGTCCATGACTTTCTGAGTTATTTCTTATTCTATGTATCTTCTTACAATGATCTTCTTATTCCAATCCTCCTTTGAAGCCTTGCGCTCACACAGCACAATGTCCACTGTCTAACAAGAGTGAACAAAACATTAACAATGTCCAGTTCGACACTAGCAAATGTCTATTGTCTCTTTCCATGGCTCTCTTGTATACATAACAGAGCTGTCACTTATACCAACCGAGAACAATAATGACAGTCCCCGTAGTGTGGCAGTAAACATTGTGTGGTGTGACCAGGCCTTAAAAAAATCTCTGTCCTTGCCATGAAGAGTGTTCTTTTGCTGCTGCTTCTGTCTTATTCTAGCTTTTTCTCTCTCAACTTTTCTTTGTCCTTCTCCCTACCCCCCTCTCTCTATCTCTTTCTCATCGTGGGCTCTTGTCTTGGTTGGCTTTAGTCTGATTGTATTACTCCCCTCATGCCTGTGGCGGAGCCAGGCTGTCCTGCATTGTGGCGTCAAGGCTTGCGCAAAACTGGCATTTCTCTTGTGCCCAAAAAACCCATGGTGAGGCATTGGTGTGCACCAGAGTTGTTCTCTCGTCCTACATCATGCACCTCTGCACTGGCAAAGACTTTAACAACCCTAACCACCGTGGCCCGATCCAGGCGACGCCAACGTAACTTCCCTGTCGCTGACTCACTCACCGACCCCACATGGTGTTGTTTTCGCATGCATCGATGAGTGTACTGTCTTTTAACATGGTTTCACTTTGTGTCTGCGTGGCTTCTGTGCTTTGTCCTGTTGCATTACATCCACCCCTTTCATGTGATATTTTTGTTTTGCGGAAATGTGTGGCCAGACCTTCTGTGAAGACAAATCTGTAACCTTAACTTGGGCCTCTAAACCCCAGCAGTATGTTCTCCGCCCTAAAAGTAAAAGTCCCAATATTGGACCCAGTCAGGTGCAGTCGTTTATATTTTTACTCGGTGCAAATGTTGTCTCAAGTATACACCTGGATGTGATCGTACCTCTCCCAACATTGGCATGTCCCTCCTCAAAATGTCCTCCTCCGGTACTCTCCAAAGGCAATCGCATCTCCTGCAGGTGAATCGGAATCAGGCCCCTTTGCTGTTTTTGACCCGATTGACTTTGTGTTACTCACCAAGACGACTAAAAATATCATTTAACGGCTTTATACTGTTGGAACAATCCAAAGTTGACTGATCGAATGCAACCCCTGCCCATCCTTCCTCTCAGGTTACCCAGCCTGTCGGGAAAACCTCTACTAAAGTGGAGGAGGAGAGGAAGGACGAGTCGCCAGCGTCGTGGCGCCTGGGCCTGAGGAAGACTGGCAGCTACGGGGCGCTGGCGGAGATCACGGCCGCAAAGGAGGCTCAGAGGGAGAAGGACACCGCTGGGGTGATGCGTTCTGCCTCTAGCCCCCGCCTCTCCTCCTCCCTGGACAACAAGGACAAAGACAAGGTCAAATATTCAGTCCTCACGTCCTCTCTTGTCACCGCCTTCTCTGCCTCCTTTCCATTAAGTTGAGGCCCTAGATGTTCTCAAGTGATCCCTTAGAAGGACAGGGAGTGTCCGATCACAGTCAGTCCCTTTCCAACCATATAATGAGCTCCTTTTTTCTACTGGAATGCTTCCTTGACAGCTGGATATATGGATTTGAAAAGGAAGGAATCATTTGCAATTATGCTGAAGGTTTGAGGCCGTCATGTAATGCTGTGCTGCTGTGCTGCCGTCAGAGCTCAAATACTTTGCAAAGATGTCAACTCAATGTGAATGAAGATAGTTTATGAAACTGTGTAAAGTCGAAAGAGGCACTTGACACGTCCTCTCTTCCCTAGATGGTCAGTAACATGGGTCCTGTTTGCTCCTCTGTCTACAGGAAAAGGACAAAGGAACCCGGCTTGCCTACGTGGCCCCCACCATCCCCAGGAGACTGGCCAGTACTTCAGACATCGACGAGAAGGAGAACAGGTGAAGCCCCCCGGGACAAACTGTCTCGGTCTCTGTGTAAACATGCATCGACATGGGCGCCCCCTGCTGCTCACTGCTGTGTGTTGCAGGCTGTAGGTCTCAATGCTCCGCATGGTGTGTGGCTTACTGCAGCTGTTAGAATGTGTTACTGATGTGTAGCAATAGATTTGGTAGATACTTGGAGACGTTTCATGGAGTGTGATTTAGGTTTTAAATGTGACTGTATGAAAGTACACATCTGCCACAGTGTGTCGGTCTGGGGTGCTATTGTAGCTTGTGGTTCCCCAGGGACTCTGCTGCTAGTCTGGTACGTAGTGGCTCCTACACCCGACGACGCTGGGACGACGACCTGAAGAACAGCGAAGGAAGCGCATCCACCAACCGAACCCCCAGCTACCAGCGCAGGTTAGCCCCCGTGGGGCAAAGCGCTCCCAAACCGCCGTCCCCCATCATCTCACAGTCAGACCCGTGCTCCATTAGCTCTGATGGGTTTATCCATTATGAGGTTTACTGACATAGCTGTTGGACTGTAACCTCTCTCAACTAACACTGTGTAGATGGCTTTGACAGTTGTTTAGTTTGGTCTACTGTACATGTCACTTGGATTATGTCATTAGAGACATGCATGTACATGCTTCCATGCGCAACAGCAGCTGCTGAGAAAGCAAATCAGCCCAACGCCTTTCTCTGTCACTGCCATAAAGTCTATTGCATGACTGTACCTGTCCTGTCAGGTTGCTGTGCCAGTAAGTTTGCATTACATTACTCAGCCATTTTCTATAGTTCCCAAAGAACTACAATTCCTCACGGCACAACACCTAGACATGGACATATGCAGCATTCACGTCATATGGGAAAGACTGTAGATACAAGCTTCCTGCTGGAAAATACTGTTCACATCAGCTTGTAAATACTTGGGAACCAAAAAAGTCATTTTGTGATCACAACCTTTTAAAATGCCATTTGAGTTAAAGTGTAAAAAAGGTGATCACAAGCAACAAAACTTAAATGATGTCATCTTAACGACTTTGAGCGTGTTCGAACGCGTGGACGCTTCCAAGTCACTGCTTTCCCATGAAGTCGGCCGATGGCTATTCCCACATGACATGAATGTAGCAATAGTGTGTCGGAGCTTAATAGTCTTATATCTGTATGTGTGTGTGTTTTTTATATATTGTGTGTGTGTGTGTGTGTGTGTGTGTGCGCGCGCGTCCACCGCTAACATGCCTCTTTCACCCACCCGCCTGCCAACACGCCAGCACGTCCCATACGCTAGCGCTAGGGCGGAGCGGCAGCACGCGGGACGTGCCAGCCAAGTCTTCGTCCACCTCCAGCTTGGACCCTAACACCTGTAACACTAAACCCTGGCAGCCACCCGCCTCCCACTACCAGTCTTACAGCATTTACCGCAGGTATACCAGCCTCACCCAGGCATCGGCATCATCAACTCTCTACACCCACTTCTGTCTCTCTCTGCTATATTGGAGTGCCTGACATTTTGTTTTGTATTTCCATTGTTATTCTTATTATCCAAAGGAATAGTGGATGAGATGATCTTTTTTTATGACACAAAACTAGCCTGTGGACAACATGCAGAAGATTCAGAGTAGGTTTGTCAGTTTTTCCAAAATATCTCAATGAAGCAGCTATCTGTAATAACACATAAAGTCTTAAAATGGAGTTCATGCTCTTCCTGTTATCTGGGACAGTACCGAGTTGTTTACATGAACAAGTCTCTCACAAAACTAGAAAGGAGTGTGCCAAAACCTGAACCTTGGTGTCATCAAGCAACACTCTCATGCTGCTCTATTATCAATGAATGGGAGTCCAACTTGGCTTTCACTATAACAGCACTCAGATTTCCCTGTTAAACTCATGCTACAGATCCTGCCCCCCCCCCCCCCCCATTACAAATGGAACAACTCCAGGTTCTGGGTTTTGTCTCCTGATGTTAATGGGGATTCAAGTCTTGTTCTTTCACAAACACTGTTTTAAGCTGTCTGAGATCATAGCAGTCTGTTTTAGAGAGTGTGTGTGTCAGTGTCATAAGCTTGATTGACCTTATAGCATCATAGATTCAGGCAGAGCGGCGATACAGGGCAGCTCAAATCCAAATGTAGTATTGAACTATGAAAGAATTATGTTGCAAACTCCGGCAATTAATGATTGGATATGCTGCTGAACTGCGGAGGAGAAGCCGTGCTCTGACAAATGTCGTGTTTTGTATATGTGGCGTTTTGTCCCACAGTGGTTCCTTTGGTAGAAGGCATGAGGATTTGAGCTCCTCGACCACCTCCTCCTCCACGGCCACCACCTCCTCCTTATCCGTTACCTCGCCCACGGGCCATCGCGGCCTGCTCTCCAGCCTGGGCTCCTCCTCCACCCGCACCGGCTCCACCAGTCTCACCAGCAGGTACATGTACAGGCATATAGAGACTTTGCCGTCGTGTCAGAAATCTCCACAAATGGTGCTTGGAGGACTCATCGGAGAACTGAACGTCCAGAAAGTAATGTTGTGGGTGTGGATCCATACAGTAATGTGAATTGTCTACGTTTGATTTGTTTAGAGTGGCACAGTGAAACTGTCTACTGTCGTTAATCCAAATCACTCAGACTTGTTGCTTGAGGAGAGTCCTGAACAACCTGTGTTTCAACAGGTACTGGTCAGAGGAGAGCGCTGAGAGAGAAAAGGAGAAAGAGAAGGAGTCTGCTGCGGTCATCCCCACTATAAACACTGGCTCTACCACCACCTCCACCACATCTACCACTACCACCACCACCACTGGCACTGTGATTGGCTCTGACGGCAGGGAAAGACGCAGGTAACACACACACACACTTATAACTACATACGCTAATGCATGCATACCCGTACATCTGAATACGTATTCTGTATTAGTTCTATCACTTGATTGTGATTTGTGATTGAATAGTTTGTCTGGTTAAACATTTTTTGAATAGAGAAAAAGATGAAAAAGATCTCAAAGAGTCTGCCTGAATAAATAAAGGATAAATGACAGAACCTCCCACACACTGAAGCACAAAGCTGGGCTGTTTGATATGGTCAGGATTACACCGATATTTAATATAGTGAAATAACTGTGAATATGTGTTTTAAAAAAAAAAAAAAAGTTTTAATTAATGGCATGAACGTCACGTCAAATTTAAAGATCTTGAGTATCATCACAAAATATCATCTGTCGGCAGCTTCAATCCAAAAATATCAGCCTTCAACCTATATCGGTCAAACCCTAATCCGGATGCATTTCCCTTGTTTGACAACGGGGTGTGTGTGATCTCCTCCTTTGTGTACAGAGTGCAGAGGGGGGGGGGACATGGTTACTATGAGCGAGAGAGAAAGCATGCGTACAGACGTGTGTGTGTATTTGAGTGGGGTCGAGTGCATGTCTTCCTGCGACAGCGCTGAAATGAGCCACCTGTCGTGGTGGGAGTGGGGCAGGGCTGTTTCAGAGCCTTAACGGCTCCAGTGACTTCTCCTTATAAGGAAGGTGGACAGAAGCTGCACGTTTTCCTCAAGGCCAAGGCTTGGCTCGCCACCAAATGAGTTTATACTTCTGTGGCTTAGAGAGACATATTCCAGCCTGGGGGAAAGTGCTGGAATACCTCACTGTTATACCTATTGTGTTGCCTGTCGGGCTTCATAACTCGTAATGAAACTTGACTAACAGGCAGGGTTAAAATCACAACAGCACAAGGCAGGTTCCCCACTCACATTTTCCCAGACCGCCTGGGAATTCAACAACTAACTACTGATGATGATAATAACCAAAGAAGAGATTTGACACGAAAGCTGCGTCCTGAAAGTCAATCCACTGTAGTAGTTTCTTAGCTACGAAGTGATTGTTGACGATGCATCCTTGTATGTGTATGCCAGGTCATACCTGACGCCAGTGCGAGACGAGGAGTCCGAGTCCCAGAGGAAAGCTCGCTCCAGACAAGCTCGACAATCCAGGAGGTCCACCCAGGTTAGTCCTTTAGCCCCTTACCCTCGTCACCGGGTTGCCTGTTGGTGTCCCTTGTTTCAGTCGTAGACGGTTTCAACCACAGGAGTCCAACCACCAGAATTCAAGGCAATAAAATCATTTGGGTAAAAGCTGAACTTGTTTGTGTTGAGAGTAAATGAAAGTTATCCTTGTTGAACACTGTACTGTTTAGTGTACACTGGCACCCTCTCCTAAGTGATAGTCTTTTATGAGGCGCTGCTCACTTACCAGCTGACACAATTTGAGCTTTGTGCTCCTAGGACTATAAGAGGAAGCCAGTGACACTCAGCCTAAACACCGTAAACGACCTATTGGAGTGTTTACTTTTTACTGCTTAGCTAATGTGAACAATTAATTTACGGTTATAAACCTCCCTCATAAATAACCAGAGACTGCCATTTTGTAGTTTCATCCAGAGGGGAATTCAAAATGGCAACCTCCAGAGGCACAGCCTCGCTTCAGACCAGAAGCAGAATGGACGTGTAGCAGGGTTTAGTTGCAGTCCAGCAGCTTTCCCTTAGTAAAAAGCTGCATTGAATGGAGTTGAAATGACCCATGAAAGCAGGATATACTTGTATTGTACTGCAGCAGCATCCCAAGCCTTATCTTTTATTTAATTATATAAATAATATGCTTCTGTGGTGATATGAAGCAAATATAACCAACGTGTTTCTGTGAAATCCATGCGCCAACAACATGGACTCTGCATCATCACCGTGCACAAAGCGCCATGCTGCCATTCACTCCAACCCATTAACATGGTGCCGAAAAGAAGCTGGGTCCGTTGAGCTTCTGATCTGAACAAGACCTCACGCTCTCTCTCTCTCTCTCGTCTTCCAGGGTGTGACTCTCACCGACCTCCAAGAGGCGGAGAAAACCATCGGCAGGACCCGCCCCACACGCAGCCGGGAGGAGGAGAAGGAGGAGAAAGAGAAGCAGGACAAGGAGAAGCAGGAGGAGAAGAAGGAGACTGAGACTAAAGAGGACGATTACCGGTCAAGGTACCGCAGCTTCGAAGAGGTACGCAGCTCCTCGGGCTACATCGATTTAAGTATCAATGTTAAGAAAAGAAAGTAAGGTGTTTGAGTTGATTCTGCAGAGCTGGAAGTATTTCTGAAACCAGGCTCTTCTAAAGGTCATAGCTCTGTGGGGGCGCAGTATCTTTCACTACACTGATGTCCTCCTCATCTCTTGCTTCTTTCTCTCTCTCCCTATCAGACCTACCAGCGCTACCGGCCTTCCTCCTCCTCCTCCTCCACCTCCACAGTCAGCACTGCCTCCAACCCAGCCTCCTCTAGCAGCACCCTGTCCTCCAGCTTTCTCAACAGGCCCAACAGCCTGACGGGAATCACATCCTCCTATAGCCGCTCCTCCAGGGATACAGAGAAAGGTCAGATAAGACGGTACTCTGTCGACCAAATGCATTTCTGTCCTTCTCCTGGAGCTCTCTGAACACACAGATGAGTGTACGTACTTAATACGTAACTGCAGGCTGTCAGGATGTCGGCATCAGTCTTCTTATACCCACAACACCTTGACTCAAATCTGAGTGGAAACAATAGCCAATTAAAGTGGAGTGGAGCACGAGAAGGAAAGCAAAAAAAAAAAAATACAGGAAGCCTTGAGAGAAAAATGCTCCACCTCATGTTCCATGATTGTTGTAGTAGTGTGAGAGTTTGTTTTCACGAGATTGCGAGGTTGCGTGATGTTAGAACTGTTGGTGTGTGATCGCCAAGTCATGAACGACACGCTAATGCCGGTCGTTGAGTTTGTGATGATCAATCTTTTCAGTCTGTTCAGTGTATCCCCCAGCTTTGGCAACCATAATAAAAACAAAATGTCAGCAGCTACCAATAAGCCACTACTATTTGGCTTCACATCAGAGTGCTGACAATGCTAACAACCTATCTTGTCTCGCTGAAGTATCAGTATATTGAAACTTTTTAAAATTACAATGTCGAAGTATAAAGCGGTAGATTCACAGTCAGGTTCTGGTGAATTCCACCGGGCTGGCATTTGTCCCCACAGGTCCAGATTCACATGGGCACGCTGCCACATGCTGATTAAGGCTACGGAGAAAGAAAGGGATTTTAAATGAAGTGGCTCTCGTCTTGAAGAATAAAGCCACGAAGCATCTCTGGGAAAATAGAAGGCTGCTTCAATTCAGTCCATCCCACTGAAGGAAACAGTGACTGCTCTGTTCTCTCCCAGCCAAAGCTGGTTTCTTTTAACTCAGGCCAACTCCGTTGTGGTCCTAATTATGCCTGCTGCAGTCAAATAAATGCATTGTTTATCTTGAACTTTTCCCTCGTTAAAGTTTGCCTTCCGTTTAGGGTTACTTCATGGGTATACTGTTGAAGTCACGATAGTCAATTTACAGTGCTCAGGTCAAATGCAGATGATGTAGAGAAGGTCGACATGAGGTACAAAGGGATCTAGTATTACACCGACTCAGTAATGTTATTTACTACAATGGATATAAAAAATACCACAGAACTGGATTTGAAAACCAGCACTCTATTTTGTTGTTTCACGTTGACTATCATTTCCTGCATACTCACAAACATAAATCCTTGTATGAATGTGTATTTAAGATGCAAGAGCAAAGGAAGTTGTGTGTCAGCAAAATATGTCCTACAGGAAACAATTATTAAAGTTCCATTCATCAGAACAACTCAGTGGCTATTGGATGGGGAAATCATTCCATTTTAATAACTGTTATTTCATGTTGTTCTACTGTTTCCGGGGTTTTTGTTTTACAATCAAAATCGTGACACGTGGGTAGTTGTATCGAAGTCAACATGATCTCGTATATATGGTTTACCTGCTGCCATTCTTCCTGATGGACAGAGACGGACAAAAACGAGGAGGAGAAGGAGGGAGATGACAAGTCTCAGCCCCGCTCCATACGGGATCGCAGGCGGCCCCGCGAGAAGAGGCGCTCCACCGGGGTTTCCTTCTGGACCCAAGATGTAAGCGACCCCGCACACAGCGATACACACATTTTTAAAAGTTTCATTATATCGGCACCATAACTATTCATGGCACTATTCATCAGGTCAAGCATTTCAGTTCACTTAGAGAAACCGGAGCGTTCCTCTTTGGTAATTCAGACAGCGTGGGCCTGAAGCGGTGTGTGACCCCGTCTGTAATTTTAATTCCAGAGTGATGAAAACGACCCCGACCAGCAGTCCGACTCGGAAGAGGGCAGCACCAAGGGAGAGCCCCAGGTAACCTCAACACCCACACATCCAGAGAGGAGATGTAACTACTGAATTTCAAGTAGGAACCCTCGAGCCTGACATCCAAATCAAGGGAGCGCTATCGCCTTTTCTTGTACGCCTCGACTTTCCTTTGATTTTTTTATTTTTTTTTGTTCCCCTCTGCGGGTATTTCTCTATTCTCTCCCTTACCTTCTGTCACCTCATATAGCCAAGGCCAAGCAAGTACTACCAGTCTTTGATTTGCCCTGTTCTGCCCGGTGCGAGTAAGAGTTCCTCCCCTTCCCTCCCTCTTTATCTGTCCTTCTCTATCTGTGGCCTTTGACTTTTGATTGTTCCCCCCGTTTCCATCTTCCTGTGATTGTCTGGTTGCTAAGGTGAATTTGCCAACCAAAAGTACTCTCAGCTACAGATCAGTAGGTTTCAAAACAAGCGGCACAGAAAGGAAATCTGGCTCACTGGGGTCAAGGCGCACACACACACACACACACACACACACACAATCCAATTTGAAGTTTGACAGTTTCGTGATTAGAGTTAAGCGGGAGTGGAAGCACTTCTGTTTGCCATTTGTGCTCTTTCCTGTATGTTGGGTCATTTACAATGAAAGATTAAACGGGAATGGGAATGGTGATGATATTGATTGATGTCACAGCTTAGTACATGTAAACTTACAAATTTGTGCAATATGATGTAATTGTTAAAAGCTGGAAATTAAATTGAGATACATTAGAGAATTTTGTGAAACCAATTATCTTTAGTAATAGCATGTCTACACATTTCAGTCCCTGAAAGAACACTGGAGACCAAGAAGCTGTCAGATACAGAGTAATGCATTGTAGGAGCATAGAAGGGACAGCACAGCGTAGGCCTGCTGCAAGGGCAGTGTTGTGGAAATTTCGCTGGCTGGGTAAACTTCCTGTTTGAATGGGAGTGTCCCGCGCAGCATAGCGTAGCGAGCCGACAGTAGTAGTTTACCAGAGTACCTGGCTTCACATCAGACACAGCAGGGAGAAGAGGAGGGGGATCCAGAGTTGCCAGCCAGCGTGGATCTCTAGGGCGGAGCAGCAGCACAGCACTAAATAGGAAACAGCCCATTATCTCTGCATGGATTGGAAAGCATTCAGGAAAAGCTCAGTCGCTTCCTTTTCAGCATGACACTCTCAATTAAGAGCAACCATCCTCTACATGGTGGAACCATTTCTAGTGGTGCAAGTTTAGTATATATAGTTTACTTGGAGACCACAGTGTAAAAAAACATTGAACCTCAGAGCAGATAAAATGGATTGGGTTTTTTGTGTTAGGCTGAGGACACACTGAAAAGATTGGGCATCACACACTTAATGATTGGATGGAAACCTGGACTGTAATGTCATCTGCAAATGAACCATATATCCATACTGTGTTCAAGTATTCTGACGGAGAGTCCACCCTAAGATCCCATTAAGTCCCATTAAGATCTAGTGAAGGGACTTGGTCTCCGCTTTGCTAGCAAGAAAGACGAGTTTTAAACCATCAGAATTTCTAAATACAATCTGAGTAACTTTAATCCGAACATATTTTTGCTAGTGTGGCAACTTACCCCGAACGAAGCAAAGGGGTTGAATACTTAGCCAATCTTGATTTCTGTTATTTTCATTTTATCCTTCCACATAAATTTCAACAGCTTTGATATAATGCAGTGCTTTGCATAGAATTCAGATGAAAAATCCCAAATGTGTTTTTGAAATAACTTAATAGTACAACAAAATGAGCAAAAACAAAGGGGTTTGAATACTTTTGCAAGGCTCTGTATGTAAGAGTATCCGAGGGTGGTACTGTATGTCCTGCATGACGTCTTGACAGATTGTCACGCTGTGTTCTGTAATTGCGCTCTCTGCTTCAGGAAACTGGCTGCAATCTTTAAATGTCTGGAGGCCTGACCCCACCACTCTATCTGATGTCTAGCCCCATTCTGAGGCCCTCTGCTGGGGCAGCACAGGCGAGATCAGGCTGCAGCAGCAGTAGGCCTCGAGGCACTGGCAGTCTTGGCAGATGTTCAGGAATGTGTGTGTGTGTGTAGGAGGCTGGCTGTAGGGGAAGGTCAGGTGCTGAGACTTAAAGAGACAGCTCTAGCTTGGAGGAGAATCTGCAAGCAGAGGTTTATCCAGCCCACAAAGTCTGAAATGGCTTCTGTAAATGAACAGCATACCTGGTTTCATTTCAGTGTTCATTTTGCTCTTGTCTTTGTACCTTGTCACAGCTTTAATCAGACGTTTCAATCCACCAATGTACACTAACTGAGCTACATTTTAGACACCATGCCTTGTCTAGACACTAGGAATATTTACCTGCTGTCAGTTTTGTCAATGCTTCATCTGAGCACAACTAAAGACATGAAAATTCACTGTCTGTTTTTGTCTTCTTTCAGAGTGACAGACTGTCCAGGTATGTTATACTCCTGTTACTACCTTTTACTTGTGTTACTGTACTAACAGTTGTTTTAATTGCCTTCATTAAATAAATCTTTACATTTGAGTTAAATTGCATTAAGTCATTTATTTTATTTTAGGAACGAGAGCAGCACTTCATCCTCCGAACGCAACAACGCTCTCAGTAGCCGTGGCTACGGCGAGGGTCGGAGGCCATACTCGAGCAGGCTGGAAAGAGATGACGCCACTGACTACAAGAAGGTGACTTGATCCTGAATTTAATTTTACCATCGCCATGGTAACTTAGGCTGCACACCTAACCTGCCCTGGGCCGGGTTATGTTCAGGATATCGGATCCAAATGTACGAGGAGAAATGAGGCAGACTTGTCCATTTCTTTCTCATACTTCCCACTTTTCTTTTCTTTTTTTAACTTTTTATTTTAATTTTTTGCATTATTTTACATAACAAAACATTTCTTGACATAGGACCCCAATAAAGATAAATTAATAATAATAATTAATAAAAATACAATAAATAAAAAGGATTAAAAAAATAATAATTAAAAAATAATAATAATTTAGTACAAAAAATAAGTATAAAAATAAAAAACATTTACAGAAGGGGTGGCATTACTTCCCACTTTTCAGTTGATATCGTAAAGATACCCTGACTATGTTGACCTGGTATTGTGTATGTGCGACTGTACGTTTGAGTGCCATGTTTTCTGACTGTTGCTCGTGTTTCTCCCTTCCATCAGCTCTACGAGCAGATCTTAGCTGAGAACGAGAAACTGAAGGCCCAGTTACGTGACACAGACCTGGAGCTGGCGGACCTGAAGCTACAGCTAGAGAAGGCCACACAGGTACAGAGCTTGCTCTGCTTCCTGGGCTCCCACTTCAGTTGATTGATCATTAAGATAGTAGATAGGCTAAACCCTCACACTGCTGTTTTCCTGTTTGCAGAGGCAGGAACGCTATGCTGACCGGTCACAGCTTGAGATGGAGAAAAGGGTAATGACAGACTAACTTAAATAATCCACCTCTATTTCTGACCTCTTTGCTCTTTACTGAAGAGATTATTTTATAGGCTCTCCTCTTTTTTTTTTTTTTTAGAAATGTTATCTCTGAGCTCACAAGTCCTTCTTTCCATTATTTTGATTGAACTGAAGTAAACAGCGTGGTAACATGATGACAATGGGTTTATGTCTGAAGGTAACAAGCAGGCCCCAATATCAACTGGGTGGTGGTATGGTCTTAACTTGAGTTCTTACCAGTCTACTGCCTTTTCCTGCTGCTGGCTTTCATGTTGCACATGCCCCTATAGCTGGCGTCAGGGAGGCCTCCTCCCGCCACGCCTCCCAGAACACTGGCACCTTCTCTCTCACGTGTTTTTGAACCTTGGAGGCAGCGTGTGGTCACCACTTCTCAAGACTGTTCTTATTTTTTTTTAATTTTGTGGTGTGTGTGTGTTTGTGTGTGTATTAGTGTGTGCCGACAATACCACTAGTGGATTGTTGAATTACTGTTGTACCTCATGCATGTGTCTTCTTCGATTTGATGCACTTTCCACTCATTCATAATTACAGTAGTCATGATGGCAGCCGAGAGGAGCAACACAATTAATTTCCCCTAGCTGCAGCTCCACACCCATGACACCCTAACCCATGGATGTACAAACCTTATCCCTAGTTATTGCTTTAAGTCCATGCTCTAACGTAAGCCAGGTTTCAAATCATCCTCCACATCTTCATGGCCTTTTCCCATCCTGTCCCAGCATGGATTTCCCTCCCCAAACAAGCCTTTATTTCCAGAAGGCCAGTCCGACCTCACTGTCCATGAGTCATCGCATTAACATCATCTACTACCCCATGTCCTTACTCATGCATGTCATTGGACATCTCTATCTGGATCATGCATACATCACTGAGTAGGTCTAAATAAAATGTAGGCTCTTCCCTGGATATAAACATGTAGGCTATGGTTGCGGCTTGCAGACACCTCACAGTCATGCGTGTGTTCACGGGTGTGCTATGGCTACATCCTCACCCCTCTTGTCACCTCTGTCGTTTTCACGCAGCGTGTAGAGCCTGTGCTGAAGTGTGTGTGTGTTTTTGTGCTTATTGTCCGTGCGACGCCTGTAAACTTGGGGCTGACCTGTTTTTCCTCCGTCCCACAGGAAAGAAGAGCTCTAGAAAGGAAGATCTCTGAGATGGAGGAGGAACTCAAGGTAGCGTTTCATGTCACTTACCCTTCATGAGGCATAGTGCATTTAAGTGTCTGTTTTTGTGCGATGGCATTCATGGCTGGGATCCCAGCTTAGTACGTATGTGGTAGTTGGATATGTGTTTAGAAGGCAGTGATAACATGATACGGGTGCTTATAGCCTCTAAATAAACCATTTGAGATCCAATTGGGGCAACTACAGATCCCACCTCAATCTCCACCTGTTATTTTGGGCTGAATGTTCCAGCTGAATGTCTCTTTGTTCTGGGCACATCTCAGGTCAGCCATTGTAATCTATGTTGACAAAACATTTAAGCTCTTCTGAGGAGAAGTCCAATTATATGTTCCTTTTCTGGGAAACTGATTGAAGAAGCATCCATTTAACCGCAGTGGGCAAGTGTTCTTCCCAGCACTGTGATAATGTAGTGTGTTTGTTTCTAGGTCATAGGCAGCTGGCCGATCTTATCTCTGGCTTTCTATTCTACTCTACTAGTGTAGATCGACATCTTTCCAATGCCAAACCGGAAAGCTCTTATCACTCCTTCAGTTTCCAAACTCTGTCCCCATTTTCTAACAATCTTCCTTCTGTGTTCCCTTTTTTCTTCTCTTGATCCCTCCTTTATACATTTATATTGTTCTGTCTTTCTCTAACCTTTTCTCTCTCTCTCTCTTTCTCCTGATTTGTTTCTTGGTACATTCTTAACATTTCCCCTTTTCCTCTGCAATTCTTTCCCTCTGACTGTCTTTCCATCCCTCCCGTTTCCCCTTTTCTCTCTTCCTGTGTTGTGGTTGTTTTTGTTTTTTCCCCCCCCCTGCAGAACCTCCCCCAGGTTAAGCAGGTTCAGGCCCTGCGGCAGGTTAAGGAGCGGCTGCAGGCTGAGAACCGGGCCCTGGCCCGTGTGGTGGCAAAGCTCTCCCAGTCCGCCTGCAGCCAGCTGCCCTCCGTCGACCTCTAGGCCACGTTCGTCCGTCCACCACCACCACCACCACCACCACCACCTTCTCCTCCTCTTCCTCCTCCTCCTCACCTCCCCTGCCCCCCCCTCCCAACCCCACCCTTCTCATGCTCCATTTGCGCTCCGCCCCGCACCTATAGACAGGCAGGTGCCCAGCCGCCCAACCATCATTGGTTTTGAACACTACCCTTTCTGTCCCCTGCCTCCCCAGACCTGTTGGTTTTCAGATTGGGGAGGGTGTTTTTTGTTTAGTCTTTTTTACAACAGGACACTCTCCTTTTACAGTACACAACTTTCCAAAACTTTCTGAGCACGATTCCACATTTCTCAACATGCAAAAATGCACCTATAGGTTATAATAACAAACAGGTTTATAATGGAGGGGTGTCGGTAAGTATCATTTCAGCCAGATACTGCATTACTGCTGTCAAATTTACTGTTCAATACTTTTGATTACTCAGTGGTTTGGAGTTCATTAGCAAACAAATCTTAAAGTACTGTAAAGGAAAGTGTCCCTTTCTAGTTCTGATGCCTCTATCAGGGAGCACAGTTGTTCAGTTTGGCTTGTTCTTTGCATGAAGTGGCTTTGTTTTTTGTTTTGTTTTTTGCATCAACTTTTTGGCCCACATCTTCAGAGATTGAAGTTTTTCTTTCCCCCTCCTTACTGCTCTCCAGTCCTTCCCAAAGGTTAATTTGACAGATGACATCAACAAAGCCTTGGGTCACTTGGTTACAACAACTTCTTTGATCGGTGTACAGTACAAATATTACATTTGGGCTTATCTGTCATCCACATTCTGCAATATACATTTACCAACTGGTTGGTTGACTGTCATCTGTAGTCATTGTGAAATAGTTTCTTTTTTTAGTGGACTGTAATCTTCTCTTGCTGGAGTTGTTTCTCAGTGCTGTGTGTCAATAGGGGTCCTCTGAAAACAGGACATGTTCACTGCACCTCTGTTTTTAAAACTAGTTAATTAAGTAATTAAAGTTCTTGTATATTATTACGGTATATTTAAGACTTGAAAATCCAACACACTGAAATGTCGAACTTTTAAGTCCACAATTTGTCGACTTATTTCAGGACTCATGACCCAACACAGCCGTCTGAAAGGCCAGTGTAGATGTTTGCCCATTATGACCTCATAATGAGGAATCATTGTGGATACATTTTAACTTCGTATGGGTCAAATAAAGGAGTTTTCTTTTTGTTTCTTTTGCTCTGCTGTGTACTTAGACAGCCCGTCTGTTGGCTGCTGGTGAGCAGCCACTCAGGTTGTGCATGGCTATTGATTAGGAGAGCTGGCCTGTCGGTGTGCCTGCTTTAATTCCTCTCTCTCCTGACTTGAAACAAGGATGTGGTTTTAAAAAGAGGGGGGAACACAGATTGAGAGATGCTGTGTGACTGGTCCAAGATTGCTGACACACGCTGCAATTAACAGATTGTAGAACTGGACTGACTGGTTAACAAACACCATGTATCTTGTCAAGACTTGTCTAAGCCCTCTCTTCCCCCACCCCCCCCCCTCCCTGTTTTCTTTTACTCTTCCAGACGCTACCAGACTTGAAAGCAGACAACCAGAGACTAAAGGACGAGAACGGAGCTCTCATTCGAGTCATTAGCAAGCTTTCCAAGTAGAGCTGACCCCCCCGCCCGTCTTCTGCACCCCCACTCCCCCATGGCAGTGACTAATGGAATTGCACATTTAGATATTAATTGCAACAGACATCAGAGACGAGACTCCTTTTTTCTTTTCTCCTCCCAACTCTTATCTCCCTTTGCTCCTCCACCTCTGCAGCATCCACCCACCCATCCACCCACCCACCCACCCATTCATCCATCCATTCCCCTGTGCCACCTCTTAGATTATAATCCACTTGATTCTGTGGCCGCTGTCCAGATAGAACCACTGAGTTTACAGAGCAAAGGAAAAAGGGTTGTGTGATCAGCATGTAAAAGCGTTGTGGGCGGGGAAGCCTGAAAACTATTTAACCAATAAGCCTTAGTTGTACATAAAGGAAAAAAAAGAAACACTTGCATCGATCTCTCTCTCTCTGTCACTGAAGAACGGTTATTAAACAACACCTGATTTTATTTGTGCCACAATCTCTCTTATTTGATGTAATTTTTCTTTCTTTTTTTTGTTTCCGCTTCCTGTGTAAGTGTTGTGTGCTGTGCAGTTTCCTCCTCAGTCTTTTCTCCCCCCCGCCCCCCTAAGTGCCAGTTCTGCCCCATATCAACTCCTGGCTGCCCCTGTTTTGGTGCAAGTGTTCACCTCCTCTCCTTTCCTATTACCCTCCTACACACACACACACACACACACACACACACACACACACACACACACACACACACATATCACCATTGCGCGCACACACACACTCAAAACACCCCCTTCCCCCTCTCTCCACGCCCACCTTGTTCATTTCTGTACCTCTGTGCGTCTTCCTCCAAGAGGGAAAATTGAATTCTGGCTTTACAGAACGAGGCGGACCTGGTGGAATTTAAGCTTTCACTGTATGTGCAATATGCATTTATTTCTTTTTTTTTTCTTTCTTTTTTTTTTTTTAAATGCTTTAATGATGAGTCCATCACAAGTAGGATTTTTCACTCTTCCACCATTTCCATCGCTCACCTTCCTCCCCCTCTTTTTTTTATTTTATTTTTTTTTTAAGTTTGTAGTGTAGTCAGTTTATACTCTGTATTTCTCACTTCGTTTTAGCAGGTACTGAGTGATGCTGTATATACCTGTATGTATTTGTTTGAGACCAGCACATGGCATGCGTTTATGGTTCCCGTCTGTTACTATTAAAAGTATACAAATTCCAGAGGACAAAAAGGTGTGTTTTAATTATTTTACTTTTATAGTCTAAAGACATTGGATTACAGTAGGGCCTCTCTCTTGAGACGGCTGGCAGTGTTCAGTGCTTATTTTCTTTTTTTTTTTCCAGTTTAAAAAAAAAAAAGTGTTCACATAATTGTGAGATAAAAATAATATAATTGCTTCACTACATTTCACATATTGTATCCAGTATCTTTGGAAGAGTGCTGTTCATTTTTTTTTCTTTTTTAAAAAAAAACAAACAAAAAAAAGCTGTAGTATTATAGCCAAGGTGTTGTCACTAAAAAAAATCTTAGGTATCGCTAACCAGTCCTTTTTACAATGTCTACATGCACTGTCAATGCCATGTGAGGAGTCTTGATGTCAGGTTAAAGCAATTTGCCACCATGCATCTGAAAACACATTTTATGCATTTCAGTGGCCTTTTAAGAATATTTTAGTTGAAAGTCGCTGCAGATGGACTGTTGACCATCAATTCTTTGGTTTAGATTTTTTTTTTTTTTTCATTTTTGTTGATTTTTGTTTTTTGTTTTTTTCCCGTCATCTTGTAAAATAGGTGTGTGGCTTCATACATGCAAGCTGTGCTGTGACTACCAACCACTGAAGAGTTCATTAAAAATAAACTTGTACATTGTAAAGTTCCCACGTTTGATCATTTCCTTCTTGAAATATCAAATAGACGAGGTTGTTGTTGTTTTTTAATGGAGATGGTTAAATGATCTTGGTACCAGGTGGGTTTTCATGTCCACACATACGTGAAACTATAAAAAAAAGAAGTTCCTCTTAAGGCTCTTGGGTGGCTAGATACTCATTTTAAAGACTATTTTGAGAACAAATTGTGTGTAGAGATGATAATCTTATGTTTTCAAGTCATCAAGTTAGTTAGTTTCAAGTCAAGATTGCAAGTTAAACCACAGACAGGCAGAGCAAATACCGAAGCTCAAGTTTCCACCTCAGGAGGGAGGCTGCCATCTTTGTATACCAGCTCCATCACTGACAGGAACTAGATGAACCATTTGAGTGTGTTTCTGCAACCTACCACTAGATGGTGCTTTGCACACTGTCACTCAGGTGCACTGAAGATTACAGTAGCCTGGGTGTTTGTGCCCTAGGAGTACACCATTGGGATAATTGCTGTGTCATTCTTTTTTTTTCCACTTAACAACTACATGGGAAATTATTTTAACACTCGATGCTGAACCATCACAGAAAGCTCTCACACCCACGTGAAGCGGGCATCGATAAACGAGGCGGCTTCAATCTTTTTAAATACAGCTTCATCACTTTGCTGTTCACCTCAGTAATTAAAGAATTGTTGAATTTTGGATGCTTTGCTCTTCTCAACCAATCAGCTTCTCCAACCTGGGGGGGCGGGAGGAGTCGCTGCCTCACATAGTTTGCAGCTCTACATCAGTAGCAAAACAACTGCAACTTTAAAATATGATGTGATAGGTTGTTAACTGATGATGTGGCAAGTGGTAATCCAGCAGTTTATTCTAAGATCTCGGTCGCTTGTTTTCTACTTCATTTGCACTCGTTGCCAAAAATGTGGCTTTCCTCTCTCAGCCCGTGTCAAAGAGCTTCCACTCAATCTTCCGATAATGCTTCGTGGATAAGTGATGGTATGCGCTATAATTGCCCAGAGTCATGCAAAAATAAAAAGTCATGCATTTTCATTTTCCGCTGCCCAAGCACATGTTTAAGGGGGGGGGGTCTGGTTTGTGTCTTCATGTTGACACGGACACGCCTCCTCAGCCGGCTCAAGCAGATTGTCCTCATCAAGCACTTTGACCCAACATAATAGGGAAAACATCATTTGGACGGTTTCCCGGCCTAAAAAAAAAAAATGACCCCCAGATAATTCTAGTAACAAATGGTTGTAATTATTGCAGCCTAGTGCAGCTTCCTCCTGGCTCAAAGGCAAAGAGGACAAGGCCAGGCTATTAGTTCCTGTCATTGCGGCGAGGTGTACCTCACTCTGTGCATTTCGATGTCGTTCAACCCCCGCGTGTTTATTTGGCTTCCACCTCAGCTTCGCTCTTGACTTCACCTCATCAAATAGTTGAAAAGCTTCTTGGCCGGTCCAAACCTCTTTTTTCGATTCCATTTCAAGTCCAGAATTTGTCATTGGCTCACTGAGGAACGTCAAATTCAAAATATTCCTCTAGTAAGTTTCACCAGGAGCTTAGAGTCAGAGGCCTAAAAATAAAAAAAAAACAGCTCATGATTGCTCGCTAGTCTCTTTGATTCCTGACAGCAGCTCCACCACGGGGATGATGCGCTGTGCTTTTTGAGGTTGGAAATCATCCGTACAGAAGGAATTAGATCTCTGCAAGTCCTGTCACACGCAGACACACACACACTGATCCTCTCCTTCCGACTCATTTTTATTTTTATTTTTTTCCACTGCCACGGCCTAATCTTCCTCTCTCTGCATCGTGCATTGCAGCAGTAAGCTCACAGTCCAAACAAACCTCCCCAATTACACTTACAACCCCTCAACACACACACACACACACTAGAATTAGACACCCTTGATGAGCAAAGCCCCTCTGCTCTGAAGACAAACAGCCGCCGGCTTTCAAGTTTCTTTATTTGAGAAAAAAAAAAAAAAAAAGTGCCACTCCAATGACGAGTCAAGGCATCGTGATGAACGGACACCTCGGTCTGTCACCTGAAGGAAGGCAAGCGCACTCGACCAGAATGCTGTGATTCAAAGCAGCAGGTGCTTGAAAGGGTAGTGAGTGCATCGCTGTAGCTGTAGGCTGAAGCAGGCTGTGGGTTGACCTCAGTAGGAGCTGCCACCACCTTCCTCTGTCACTCTTTCACTAAGGCGGAGCCTGATACCCCGTCAATAACCAGAGTAACAGCCCAGTCAGAGTAGAAACGCTTCATGCATCCACTTGAAATAACATAGACGAGCCCATTCTGAATTCAATAGGACAGTGGTTCTCAAAGTGGGGTTCAGGGACCCCTAGTGGTCCTTAAAGGGGCATCCTCAGCAAAATGATAAATAATTCAACGTCACTCAAGTTGAATTCACTAGAAAGTATCCTGATTAGAGAATACACGAGAGTGACTACTCTAATCTTTCACTCTCACTACTCTCTCCCCCATGACAGGTAAAGCATTCAGTACTAAATCAACAACCCGTATTGAGGTCCCCGGGACAAATCCTTATCCAGCGGGGGTCTGTGGTCTGATGCCTCTTAGCCGTGATGTGGGAATGTTTGAGAACCCCTTGCAATAGGAGAACATTAAAAAAAAACACTGATTATGTTCTGTAAGAGCATAGTTCTGTAAAGATATCCACCTCACCTTGATTTGCATTGGAAACAAGTGAAATCATCTCAGCCCCAGTGACGGAATTCTTCACTTGTTTCAGGAAAACGAAGATTTTAAGATTCAGTTCTGGACTCACTCGCTTGCTAAGTTGGATGTTTTTTTTGCAGCGCGTGCAGCTGACTCAGCTACACAGCGCATGGGGAGGAGGTTGGCAAGCTGACCCACCCAGTCACCCACCATCACGCCATCATCATCAACAGATGGCACCCTGCAGATGGCACTGGGACGGTACTGGGAGCCGTTGGAGGGCACAGACGGGATAACGGACAAACCAATCAGCCAGACAGTGGAATGGATCCACAGAGAGCCCTTAGTTGGTTCTCATTTCAAAAGTAATGTCATTACTTTACTTTTACTCGCTGGATTACTTTTCTGTTAACCCTACAACATTGGTCCCATATTATAGGAGTTCAAATCTTCCTTGAATTTAAACCAGGCAGTTTCAGACCAACTCCAGTAAATGCATCACAACTGCACTTGATTGGCTCCCCTCACTAAAGACTTCCTGAAATCCGTCCAATCAGGCCAGTTTGCCGCTTCACATTCATTCAATTTAACTCATTTAAACCTTTAACTAAACTACATTTATCTGCAAAACAATAATAATAATATATTGGGATAACTCACTACACACAGCCAACAGTCTACCAGGGGCACATGGGTAATCTTGGTGTTTACAGGTGAGTTGACCAACATGTCAAAAACGTATTTGAAACCAAATCTTCCAGGCTTCAATGAGGTGATCTACTGTGTGTTCTCTGGTCTCGCTTGCTCCCTTTCACCCTTTAGAGGAAGTGTGTCACCCAGAGCTCTGTTGTCCCTCTCTTTAACTTCCTTCCTGCCGTTGACCGTGCAGCGACCTGCACAGACAGGCGGCTGTGTGGGGGAAAGTGAACGAGGAACACTCTCTCCTCCCTCAACGAGATGCCCCTGAGCAAGGCACCGGTAGAAGACAATGGTCGTACTGGGCAACATCTGGGATGCTTGCGAGAAACTTTCATTTCTTGACCACTTCCTTCCACTTGGATCAACAGAGTCATGGAGGAGTGAGTCAGTCTCGGCTCCTTACCACAACATTGGCCACCTAATAGCGTTTGACTGAAACATTACTGCTGAATAAATGAAAACCTGCGAACACAAGAGTAGCCATTGCAGTGTTATGTTTAATATAAACTTCGGGCTTCTGGCGGTGATAATTTTACGGGTTTGGCAAGCAAGGTGTTTTTCTTCTTTGCTGCAAATGTGTTACATGTTACAAAGGAGTAATATTGAAAAAAAAAAAACACCACCATGACGCTTAGGACAAGTAAGTCTAAACACTTTAGAGAGCACTCAAAACGAGAGCGGGCCCTCTTCCTCCCATATCTCTCCCTTTGGAAATACAGTATTGGAATGCTAAGTGGGATTTAGTAGAAAGCGGCGCAGAGTTTGTGTTGGCATGGGAGGAGGAACCACTCAGCAACAACCCTGGTGCCCCCTCGCTTTTTTTTCTTCTTCTTCTTCTCAAGAGCAGACTGAAATATGTGAAATATGCAGCAGTGTGACCTGAGTGCGTAGATCAGGGTTTATTTTTAGGAGAGGCGCCTCACTCGCCAGTTTTCTCATTATCTTTAGCAGGGTTGGCACATGGTAGAGATAATGGTCTGAAGCATGGCTCTGGGCTGCCACTCACCAATGTGATCTCTCAATGTTACAATGGGAGTCCTTTATCATGCTGTCATCATTTTAAATATATCAGTGGGATTGGTTGAAAAATGTTTTGCACATTGATGATAAAACTGCCTGAAAGTCAGTGCACCCCTGGGAGCCGGGGCACACACATCCAACACCACAAGGCTCTCTATCTACAGCAGCACCCTACGGCATGCTACGTCGCAGTGCTATTATCCTGGTATGAAATTAGATTTCTGACAGTAAGCACCTATAGCGGGTTTAAATCACTGGGGTGGGGGGTGGGGGGAAACCTGGGCATGGCACCAGTGGCGTAATGGGCCCGTGGAGTTAGGTAATGGTAATACGCCCATGGGACTGAATCTCATTGGATTGCCAAGCAGAGTTATTACAATGGAGCTTTGCATCAACACACAGCAATGACACGCAGTACGTTAGATGACTTATGTTTCCCTTAAGCTGGGATCATTACACACGAAAGCCAAATGAACTCCAGTGAGATATGACAACTTCCAAATAGTGTGCAGGAAAAAAAAATCCAATAATAGTGTCGGGGTAGGTCTTTGAAAACTCATTGCGCGGGTGGATATTGAACCAGGAAGTATTTTGTAAAAGCTACCTGGCGTTGAACGTGTCATGAAACATTTCTGCTGGATGGAAAGGGCTAGACTGAAATGTTGCATGTAGAATTTCAATTGCACATGAAGGCAGTGTGCGGCTGTCTTTTACCCGTACTGTGGCCTGCAAAGAGCAGTGTCTGGGTGTGCAGGCAATTTCTACATTCAGTGATACATTTCTAGAAAACCACAGCACCGCAAACTTGATAAGAAATGCACTCCCGAATCCTCCCCTGCTGTTTTCAACCTGCTCTTATGCAGGAATCAAGTATGTGCATGGGCGCATTATGCATTAGCTTTGCCCTTGGAGATAAACAAGGAGGTTCACCCCTGATCAACTGTGGTTGGGTGACTCATCCGGCACCTAAGGGAATCGGTCTGTGGGATCTGCGTGGGAGAGTTTAATTATCAACAAACAGTCCTTCTGTAGGAATGCTGAACTGCAGCACTATAAATATCAAAGGCCTAATGAAAACTATCAACATCAAAAACAATTCACCAACATGATGGTGTAGTAAGTCAAAGCCACAGTCTATTGAGAGAAACCTTAACCCACCAATTACCACTGAAATGCTGCTATCCAGATACCTAACTAAACTACCACTACGCCACCAATTGTAAGACTAGAATAAATGTGGCAGAAACAGTGATAGTTAATTTCAGTCACATTCAGAACATTTTATCAGACTTATTCACAGGCATGAAGGTGCATAATCAGGTGCATAGCTATAGTAATCCTATAATACATTTTAGAAGGATACTATACAAATATCACATCTTTATTATAAGCCCTGATACACCTAATATAGGAATATTATAGTGATACCATAAAAGATAAAAATCTACCATAAAGTACAATAAGGCCTCTATAAAATCACTACTGAGTACCACAGACACAATATAAGTCCCTATGTTATAGTAATACAATAGGATATGACGTACATACATCATAAAGTCCTTATAGGAATATTATAGTGATACTATAGAAGTTGAAAAAATACCCTTAAGGATGATATGTTCACTATAAACTCTCTACTAAGTACCACAGACGCACTATAGGTCTCATCGGGGATATTATATGAATAGTATAGCAGGTAAAAATAACTATAAAGTCCTATAGGAATATTATAGTAATAGTATAGTGACACCATAGGAGGTAAAATGTACTCTGAAATACAAAAAAGGCACTATAAACTCACTACTGAGTGAAACAGACACATTGGAAGTCCCCGTAGGAATATTACAATAATACTAGTGGGGGGTTTTCACTCGGGTTGAGCGCTTCCTCTACTTCGGGTTCACTCGGGGATGTTCGTGTGTGCTCGGACTAACCCGGCGTACCGGAGGGCAGAGCGCAGCAGCTCGCAGCGCTCCAGACCAGCGCCATTCATCTGAACGGACCGCGGTCACACCTGAGACACCGAGGAGAGCCCTGTGTGCAGTAAAGCAGGCCCGCAGGTGAGTTTGTACGGGGGATTTATACTTTTACTTCACTGTCGTCAACTTTGGCACACTTTGAAAACAACCGTCGTAAAAGTAACAGGAAAAGTTCCTGGAAATACCCGGAGCGGTGCAGCTTTGACGTTAACCTCGCTGCAAAAAAAATCGGGAACCTGTTGACTTTATTGACGTTATGTAATAGCTGCGACGTCAAAAAATAGCTGTCTAGGTTTTTGAAAATGAGCCAATGGAGATAGTCTAAAGTTTGCTTTGTCGTCAGGCTGACATTATTTTTTCCCTACCTGTCAATAGCCCCCGGATTAAAACCACTTGAGGAATGCGCTGTCGGTAGGACCGGAGCGGAGAAGTTCGGTATCAACTCGGAAGAAGTGCGTTAAATTCATTCTCACCAACTTGGCGTGCTTGGAGGAATTAAGACCAAAAAAAGGGGGATCATGGCCACTGGCGGATTTAAGCCAAACGCAACGACGGACTTTTTGGAGGAATGGAAGGCTAAACGGGAGAAAATGAGAGCGAAAATGCTTGGGGACATTGCCGCGGCCACCGGTGCTCCCCTGGGCGCCAGCAACGGCAACAGGGGCGAAGCGCGCAACGCCGCCGCGGGCCCCGAGCTCACCAACAACGGCAACCCAGACCGCGGGGCCCCCGCCGGGAACTGCCTGTCGTCCTACCCCGTGGCTCGGTCCTCCTCCGCCTCGGCGCTGAAGAGACCCGAGGAGGAAACGCAACACCCTGCCCACCCTGCGCCCGCAGCCTCCCCGGGGAGCAACCTGAAGAAGAGCCCACCTCAGCCGGAGAAAGTTCAGTGCGTCTCCCCGGAGTCCCCCAGCCCCGCGGCTGGCAACGACAGCGACAAGGAGAGCCCGTCACCCGGCAAGGGCAAGGAGAAGAAGAACGCTGGTCCCAGTGCCAGGAAGGGGAAAGGGCAGATAGAGAAGAGGAAGCTGAGAGAGAAGCGCAGGTCGACAGGTGTTGTCAGCATACCATCCAACGAGGTGAGTCGCTCCAACTTGTGATTAGTGTGATGATGTGACACTTTACTGACCCCCCCCCATCTCCACAGGGAGGTCAGGGTCTTGCTCAAGGGCACTTTGGCAGGGTGGATGCTTGCTTATACTGGGGTTTGGGCCAGTCTAGACCTGGAAACCTGAAAAGTGTAAGTTGTCAAAACCACCAAAATAATACAAATACCACCCGTCACAAAAGTCTCAACTCTTCCCATAAAGGTGTCTGTTATGAAGACCTTCTGTTTGCTAGAGAAATAAAAACAGCCTTCAGAGAGAGAGAAGTGGGGGGGTCATTGTTATTCAGTTTAAATCCTGTCACAGTCGTGGCTAGTGCCTATGATTCAGACTCATGCAGGAACTCTGCTATGAAAACATGCTGTGGTGGGCCTCACTGTGCTGTTATTACACCCGCTCACACATACTTTGAAAAGCAGGCAAGTGATTCATGTCGGCATGAATGTGTTTTTATATGGTGTGATGCCTGTAAGACTCTAGACCAGTCCGTCCGTAACACCCTGCAACCCCCACCCACCCCCCTTTTCATTTTTGATAGCCACCCAGGGTATGGTGCCCCCAGGGCCGTACAACTTGGAGTTTGACCAGTGTCTCAGTTGGCGCTCTACATCCTGTTATTAGGCACTCAGCGGTGCCAGAGCAAAGCAGTTTGAGAGCTGGTCATAAGCCAGGCTGTAATGCTAGGTTTCAGCGCTTGGTTGCTTGTGCCAGATATGTTTGATCGTGCCCATAGGCGGACGATTATCTTGTAAGGTGGGGGAACAGACTATTATTGGGGGGATGGGTGGGTGGTGGGGGATCTGATGAAGTGGTGTGCTCGTTTTTTGAGTTGAGTGAGACAGAGCGAGAGAATAAACCAGCAGTTTGATCTATGGACTGGAACTCTGTGATCCCATCTGGAATGTGGTGGTCTCAGCACTATTTGTACAACTGACCCTGGATCAGCTCCCTGTCTTTAACCCGCATAGACACATTTCTGATCTGTGGTGCTGCAGCAGGCCTGCAGGTGTCAAAGAGGTCGTACTATTTACCAGCTGATGGGATCTTCTAAGGCCTAGATAGGAAAGTGGCATCACCAGAAAGAGGAGAGTCGTAGCTTTCCGTCTTTCCAAAGAGCTCACTTACATTAGGTGTTTTTCCCGGGTTTGTTTTCATAATCAATCTCTGAATCTAAGAAAGAAAGCTTTTGTTAGATCAATGCGATGCTTATTTTGTATGTATCGGTTCTGACATTAGATTGGCCTAATAAAATGTCTCTACTGATGATTTAGTCAAGCCTGACTATATTGCCATAGCAACACCTCTCATCACCATTTCAAATTGATATGTTCCTCGCCCCGCTTTCTCCTCGTGTCCTGGTCAGCTGCTGACAGCGCCGCAGTGGAAACGGCTGGTGAGGGAATAAATTGCCGATGCAGAAATTGGACGCAGAGGCTCAAAAGATCAGGTTTTCTAATCCCAGTTTAATAGCGGAAGCTCCATCTCCCAGGTGCCCCGAGCTCACGGCCCCGCGATCCCACGGGGAAGTGGAGAGGAACATAAAATGCAAAACTTGTATTCCTTTTGCACAATGTTTCTCTTTCTCCTCCTGTTGCATGTAAACAGTGGCGCACTATGCAGGTGAAAACTCCTCGCACTTCCCTTCCCTTTGTGCTCTGAATATGAGTGGACAGGTGTGAATGGGGACGCCGGGGGGATTATCTCCCCGCTTTGCTCCGCGGAGCACAATAGCTGTTGAGGGGGATTTCAGATGGAGTAGGGAACCTTGGGGCTATAATGGCCTGATAATAGCTTCATGGTTTACTGGGGCAAACACTCAGTTCTGCACGGCGTCAATCAATACCGCCTCCCGCATTCCACCAAGGTGTCTCCTTTCTCCCTCCTCACTCGCTACCTCAGACGCAGACCCCGGATGTGTCTGTAGTTGTTGCCGACCTTTGACCTGCCCGTGACGAGTGAGAGTGTATGCAAAGAAATAAAGGTGTCTCTGTGAGGTTTAAGTTCTTTCTCACCACAGACGGTGGGGTGGCGATGGTGGCGCGCTGCCCACCGGCCGCCGGACGTGATTTACGCCGGGGCATTGTTCGGGGGGACGTGCAGCTTTTCATGGCCTCGGTGAGTTACGGGGGCTCTGGTTGGACACTCCGCCGGGGGGAGCGTGAACTTTGCTTCACGTGGATGACTGGATCTCCCTAATAAAGGTTACTGCAGAGCCCGCTGTTCCCTCGCAGCGATTTGTCGTCGGCGTCACTGACAAGTTCAGCGTTTTAACGTACGATGCAGGTCTGTGCCGAGCGCTGTGGCAATTGGCACTAGCGGTAAAGTTGTTTAACCGGTTCCTTTTTTTTTTGAATCCAGGAGTTGTTAAAATGCTTTGTTTGTGTAGATGTATCACAAGTGAAACGGTAACCTTCATGTGACACGTGTAGTATCTGCTCGCTGGCTCAGACGGAGCAATATATTCTCGGCATTTGTGGTTTCAACATAAAATTGGATCAGCGAAAATGCTGGTAAATGGAAGGCTGATATTTCTTTTGAAAATGTGGCTTGCCCCCGGAAATTTTCATGGTCTGTTTGTAGATAAATCCAATCTGATTGTCGTACTTGCCAAATTAAAGCCCAAATGCCAAGTGAAAAACACATTTACAGGGTAGCAACGGTGATGCCTCCTATCAGGTGAGGCTCTGCGTTTTATCTGCTCTCTCAAAAGAAAAATAGTGCTCGTGTTCTGCCTGCAACATTAATCAGCAAACACCTCAAACCCAGACGCCCTTGTATTGCTTGTGCCTCGGCTTTTCTTCTGGGTCGTATTATTCTGTCGTGCTGCATGAAGCTGTGTTGCTGCACGCTGTCAGCGAAGGGCGAAGGTGCAAATCTTTGGAGGCGGGCCATGCTCGGGGCAGAGAGCCAGTTCGGCCTTTTGTACAGTGTGACAAAAACACTGCCGTATACTTATGTCTATATTTTTGTTGCCATCAGCTCTCTAAGCAAGAGCAGCAGTTGCCGATTTGTGGGAAATGGACTTGGTACCATGGGAGATCCTCGCCGCTGCTGCTCGTATATAAAAATGGTCACATCTGTGCAAAAGAATGTAAGAATGTCAATCTGCATTAGCTGTGAGTGTGTTGCTCTTAAAACCTCCAAACAAGGTCACATCATGATAATAAATACCACAGGGGTTTTATCACAGACTTAGGTAAGCACGGAGTTATTTGGGCCGGGTGTTTTCACTTGTTGGTTGAACAACAGGAATGTTAAACTCTTTAATTGAAACAAGCGTTTTCCCCCAAAACGAGCACCGGCCGAGTTCCCGAGAACATTTTGTTTGGTTGGCTTACTGGAACGGAGCCGAGATTGTTTACGAGGGCCACTGTCACTGGAAAAGTTTCAAGGGGTGACTAATAGAAACACCCCCCCCCGTCCCAATAGAGCTGCTCTGTGAAAGGTTGGGGGATTTCCAGACGGAGGAAAGAATGTGGAAGTGCTGTTTGTCTGACTGTGCAACATACAGTAGTTACCAGGTAGGCCCCTTTTCCACAGGGGCACCCAGGGGTCTCTCGGCACCTCGTAAAACACCCGGCACCCAATACCCCGGTGTTGTTCAGGTTGTAGGAATGTAAACGTCAGCTCTCATTAACGTGGCCTCTGACTAGGTGAGCCAGAGCGAATGGGCGTACACTATGGATTAGAGTCAGAATGTGATGGGGAAATACGGAGGTGAAGACACAGTGTTGTTCTGTTACTGCAAAAAGACCAGCAACAAGTCGTACAACTCTCAACCCTCACTTCCTCTCATCCTTCTGTATCTTGAGATGCTTTATCAACATCCCATCCAGTTGTTTATCAGAGCATCTGATCTGTGTCCATGTTACCAGATTGGAAGAGCATTAATGAGTCTATTCTAGTGTGGTCGCAATAACTAAAAGTTTGATACTACTTTAAAACCGTTGCAAAAGATTGAATTTAATTTACTGAAAATACTTTGCAAGCTTAAAGTCCATTTCAATACAAACGTGGATTAGAGCAGTTTAAGGAAGAAGAAGTTGGTTGATGACTTCTCTTAAATATTCTCTTGAATTTTTAGATATTAAATTTCGCTTTGGTGTTACAGTCAGAATCGTGTTACCGTGGCAACGCTAGTCTCTTTGATACTCAGAGTTGGGAGTTTTGCTGTCGTTTGAACTCGGTACACGCGGTTTTTCAAATTCTCCTATCTAGGTCAGCGGCTCTTCGTGGCTATTAAGGACCTCGGCGGAAACAGACTGTAGATTATTACTGAGCAAGAATGTCCCCCTGCACAGTCATGCAACACCCGGGCCGCCCTGCAAGGCACGCAATCTCGTGAATAAGCGAGAACCAGCCTATTGTGCTGCGGGGCCGGCTTGCTCTCTCCCTCTTCATACACCACAACAGTTATCCACTCTCAAATCTCAGTTGCAAAACAAGTGTTCACCCCCCCCAAAAACGTGGCTTCTTGTAAAGGTAGTTTCCTTCCCTGCGTCTGGACTTGGTGTTTGAGACGTCACTCACTTCTCCGGCTGGTCTTCGCGGGCTAATCATTAACTCGCGGGTGTGTGCCAGATCAGGATGTGCAGGTCGGTGTCAGTGAGCTGTTGTTGGTTTTGGTTCGCGTTCCTCGCAAAGAGCTAAAATAAGCCCCTGAAATAGAGCAGAAAGGAGCGATCCAGTGGAATGTGCATCTGTCAGAGGTTGTAAAGCGTGCACGTATTGAATCGGTCAGGCCCGCTGTGCAGCATAACCCGCGTCAATATTTAACCAAATGCACTTTGACTGATTTCTCTGCAGGCGCAAAACAATGTCGACGTGAATCGGCCTCGTCCTTGTCTGACCCCTTTTGCTCTGGAAGTTCTAGTTGAACCTTTATAACCCCCCCCCCCTCCATTACCATTACCATGAACTGCTGTGTGTCATGGTAATTGACATGCAGCTTGTCAGGGATTTAGTCCTAGTAGCTTATGGTGGCATCCGGGGTAATCGTTTTGATGCCTCCGTATTTCAAAATAAGAAGACCCCCACCCCCCCCCCAGTGTGGATATTGTGAGGACTTGCTGTACTTAGCTCGCGGGCAAGTAGGACGGAACCAGACATGCTCAAATAACACACAGACACACAGCGGGAGGTTCAGAAAGTATGAAAGTAATGGATTAGAGCCTGTCAGCTGATCTGCTCACTGTTCCCCTGCTGATCTTGCCGCAAAAGTGTGTGTGTGTTTTTGTGTGTGACGCGTAACATTTCTGTGTGTTTGGTGCAACAGGGAATCTGTGAGTCAGCCCTCATCAGGCCACTCTGCGTGATTCGGCATTTGAGCCTGTCTGTTTATACTCATTAAAGTAGAATAACACAAAGACCCCCCCCACACACTTTCTTCCATTCTGTCCTCTATTTCTTTTCATCTTTGCTCTCCTCTTTGCTCTTCATTGGGCATATTTGGGTTCCATCATGCGATAACCACCATTTGAAAAAGTTGAAAAACACACCTATGAATTCGATCATGAATTTCAGGTAACAGTTTCTTCTCAGGAAGGATAAATAGTCCAACCCTAACCAAAATAGAGCAAGGGAAATACCTCGAAAGATGCAGGCATCAAAATCAGACCGGTGGTGTATCAGTTTGAAATGTTGACCTTTAGTTACAGCGCCCCAGGCCAACCGGTGTAATGTTTTTACTAAACAGATCACAGTATCAAAATACATCATCCCTCCAAGTTTCATCAAAATCGCACCAGTGGTGTCTGAGATATCACGAGTTAAAAACTTTGACCTTTAGTCACAGCAACCCCATTACGGCAATTACTGTCATGTGTAAGGATGAAAGAAGTGTCATGTGTAAAGATGGATGGATGTGTGCAGAAAGTTTCGGGGAGTTTGGAGTTTGTTTTCAAATGCCATAATGCATCATCCCTGCAGGTTTCGTCCGAATCGTCCCAGCGGTGTCTTTGAGTTTGAAATGTTGTATGAGCCTCAGTGTACTTTGCGTGAGCGAACGCACCCCAACAGATCGATTCTGCAACAGGTTTCACTGACTCGTCTCCGTGTTTCACCGCAGTTTCCACTGCCAGCAGACAAGCCCGTTTTACGTGTGCAGCCCGACCTGCGCTTGATGATTGACGAGCAAACACACGTCATAAACTCATAAACCGCTTTCAGACGGAAGGAGAGGGAAAGTGTCGTAGCAAAACCAGGAACGTCGGCTTCACAGGGCGGTGTTTTCCCGAATCTCGCCGGTGTTTTCCCTGGCGGTTATCTCCCTCTCTCATCTCTCACTGCGGGGAGGACGAACGTACCAACACAAACTGTCCCTGGGCATAGAAACAGCCATTTGTATACTATACTACTATATCGGTATGCTGGGACTCTTGGCTCCTGCGTTTTTGCCCTTGAATGAAAATAAAGAAGATTTATTCAACGAAGAACCTTTTGATGTAGTCGTCTGTATTCTGCTTTAGGCTCGGCTCAGTTGTGAAATTTATAAACACGTTCAGTTATTAGCTGTGGCAAGACTAATAAAATTTCAACAGCTGAAAAAAAAATCCAATAAATCCGTCAATTCAACACCAGTGATTTGATTTTCCTGTTCCTGTGGCATTAAACACAAGCCATGCTGCTTGGTATTGATTGAACCAGGTGAGTTCCCAGCTGTATTTTAGTGTGGTGTTCCTGGTATGGGAGGAACCTGACAACCTGTGAACTTATTGGGAGGTGGCAGGGTAACGTTTTCTCTCAAACCACTCCTGCAGATTGCCTGTCAGAGGAGCAGCATGGGAGACGTAGAACCTGCTGTACTGCCCCTTCCAGCTCCTACATACCTTCTCTGTGTAATATCTTGTCAGTATTGTTCTTATGCCGTGAGGTTGTCACCCGGCGACCTTAAGTGACACTAATGTGAGTATGGAGAGTAAACAAGGGTGTTCTAGCGACGTGTGAACAAATGCAGCAATAACCAGTCAATCGTGACAACGGAGCCGCACCCTGTCAGCTAGAGCGAGGCCAGTACACGGCCATCTTGGCATTAGACACTAAACTGGTGCATGTCAAATTGTATTTCTTTCTTGTCAAGTGCACCAAAGTGACTGTTTTATTCTTCAAACCTGCAACTTTTTTTGCCTTCAGGCAGTAAAGTGTATTTTTAGTCCCGCCTCCCTCGCCCCTCAGTTAGACGAGTTCACGCCACAACACTTGTCACTCATCTTGACGAGCTGTCTGACGAACTCGGTGGAATAGAAAACGTAGCGAACCGGCTAAACATCCTAGCTGTCTGGCGGGATGCAAGCCAGCTCCGTGTCACTTCTCAACCCTTTTCGTCTCAACGTGACGCTGACGTTCACCCGTGTTCTTGAACGTGCCTTGAACGTTGTTGCTGTGACGTTTCAGATAAAGGGAGACCGACAGACACCAATTGATGAGGTATAATATATTAATTATTGCCATTTTATTGTGAAAAAAGTTGCATATTGCAGCTTTACATCCCCAGTGCCGTTGCGGGATAGCCTACATGGTACCTGCACTCCGATGGCTCCTGTCTCAGATGGATCTATTCAGGGTCGCCTTACACGATCAGGATGCAGGTTCAAGGCTCAGAGCAGGAACTAGACACTTTGATTTGTGTCTGATCCGATTTCTCACCGTCACACCGCCGGGCCCCTCTCTGCTCGCGTTACAACCTGACACGTGTCACTTCCAGGTAGCCTCAAGCAAGGTAACGTGTCGTGCTACACTCGTCAGTATACACATGATAGTGGGACTGCACGGTTACTTGATATCAGTTATTAATCAAGATTATTAGTCTTGATGATGTGAGGGACCATCTGGACTCTTTTCTAAATGAAATGAAGTCGATGTGCTGTTGGAAAAACAGGAAAAACTCCAGGGCCTCGTTTTTAAAAAAGGTTTTGGTCTATAAAATATTAACAGGATTCTTTTGACCACACCAGTGCCTTTTCTGTAATTGAAAAAGAGGCAACACCAGCCTGAGCAGCAACTCGGATCCGCCATCGGGAAGAAAACAACTTATTACAACACTTGAGTGAAATGCAAACGGAGTGTGTAATTTCCTGCATGTTTTTTTCCCTCAGGGGTCTGTTCACTCACCCCTCTCATTCAGCATCAACCCACGCTCCGCTCTGCTGAAAACTGTCCACTGACCCGATGACAGCCATGGAATATTCCAGACCCCTTGGGAGACATGCTGTGATGTTATGAACAGTTTCCCTTTGCATGCTTGTGAATATCTGTCTGGACCATTTTCCTCCCCCCCCCCCCTCCCCCGATGGCGAAAAGTTGCATGATGCTGGTTGTAATCGGTTTGGCCTGTTGCCGCCTCGCCGCCACGTGGAGGCGTTTCCGTCACGCCTTCATAGAAAGAGAGGCCGGGCGGTGTCCTGTAGCCTCTCCTCTGTGGGGGTTTAACCTTTTCGCCCGTGGCGCTGCCGGCCTCCTGAAACATTCATAGCCAATGAAAGTCCTCGGCTTGCCGTGACAGATTGGATTCTCATCGCAAGCCACGGCCGGTTGATTGTGTATGCCTTGGCCAGAATTTCACCGATCCCTCTTTTTCTCCACCAGTTCCTTTCTTTGTTTTGTTTCCGTACCCTTCACGAGCATCCTGGATTTGATCTCTCTTCTGGTATTTGGCCCGTGGATACACATGATTTATTTTGCTTTTGCTTCGGTATGCTGGACCCAAAGTTTTCCCATTTATTCTCTTCATTTTGTGATTCTTATAAAAAAGACGGCTGTCGCCAGCTATCTCCCTCAAACGACTCATTTCCATAGCAGTCCTTGAGTCTGGTGCGTCTGGATCCATTTGATCGTGTGCAGACAGAAATTTCGGGGCTCCCGGCTTATAAGTAAACATGAGGTATGGCTGTGTGTGGCCTACCTCCCCTACCACCGTGTCCTCATCCTTCCCTCCATCCTTCCTCTCTCACCATTGGTCCAGGGCAGGGTGAATGGGCCGGTGTCACCTGCTCTGTCTGTCCACGGGGCTGGATTTATCTTCCTCGTGTCGTGCCTGAAAGGTCACGCGATCGAGAGCAAACAGCCCGCCATTATCTAGAGAAGGTCAGAGAGTGACAGCCTCCAGGGGCGTCTTTTGGAAATGTCACTAAATGTATACAGGGACGCTTCTGGTGTACAGGCTGCGACTTTGAAAATAATACACTTGATGAATTTGTGAAATGCTTGATGGTTGCACAAAGACTGCAACCAGCTTCAAAATCTTATGAGACGATTTCCAGACAAATTTGACATTTCCGATTTCCTGTGCTGTTCTTCCCACAGTCACATGGTCTCGGCAGGAAAAAGTATTTACCCTGCTGCACGCTTGTGTACCGCTAACCGCTTGTTTTCCCGTGCTCGTGTCTGGTCTATATGTGTCGTCTCCGTCAGGTGGAAGGTGAAAACTGGCTGGAGTTTTGGCCTTAGTCAACGGCCGTGTGGCGACGGGCTTTAACCTTTCCCAGCCCATGCTACGAGGCGGTGGTCGGGAGTCCAGACGGTGCTTAGCATGACTCATGGTCTGGTTCAGTGTCTGCCAACGGCCCAACACAATGGCCTCTGTACACAATGGTCCCGCCTCTCTCTCCTGCTGGAATGCAAAACATGCTTCAACGTTTTCCGATACAGTATATCTGCGTATTGTGTTACCCGTCAGGCATGCAGGCAAGGTGCACTCCATAACCCGCTCTCAATGTCCACACACACACACACACACACACACACACACACACACACACACACACACACACACACACACACACACACACACACACTCTATGACCCCCTTTTCCCTCAGAGTTCACTTTTCAACATGCTTGCTCAAACACACCAAACATGAGGATGAGAGTACGACTCGTCTGGGAAATATATCAGTGATGTTTTGACATCGATCACTTTGTGTTTAAGTAATAATTGGCAACATTTTTATTAGAGTTGATAATATCTGAAGAATGGGAAACGTACTCGGTACTTGGTTTGGCAAGTGATGCGTAGACAGTTTTCCAGCAGGAGTTGGAAGTCTCTGCAGTGTGGCGATTCTTTGATCTCAGTGAAGCAAAGTGGAGGAGAGGTGGAGCAGCTCCCAGAAACCAGACAGAGGCTTTTAGAATGAGAGCGCCTTCAAAATAAAAGCATAGAATTGGTCAGGGTTATGCTGGTATAAATATATGGTGTGAACAGCAGTCACTAGGGAGTGCTTGGATATATTCACTTAGGCACTTTGGGTTAATACAATTTTATTGAAATTTTGACTGGAAAGCGTTTATTATTCTGGCTTGACACCGGTAGGAAAATCAACATGAAAATGCTGAAAATTTGTGAAAAAGAACATTTTGCTCATTTTCCATTTCAGCATTATTAGTTATTATTATTAGTTTGGAGTAAAGAGGAACATTTCCTCCAGACACAGGAAGCATCATCAGGAGAAGAGAGAGCGCTACTTCTGATATGTTACCGGCTGGATGGAGCACCTCGGGGACCTGTGACACATCCATCCACGTTAGAAAGGATTGTTATGGAGACGGAGCCTCGGGAGCAGCCAGTCTCATGCCGGCTGTCAGGCTTATCCTTGCGTGCCCCGCACTTCATTTTCCCTCCGCCGCTCTCAGAAGGAAAAAATGCTACTTGGTATTACAGTAATGTCGCTGCTGAGTATCAAGTTCCTCTGAAACGCCAAGAGATAATGACTCCATCGCTTTGTCACATGGCCCGTCGGTTTCCCAGCCATCCCCCCTTTCCTCCTCCCCCCTGCTCGTGGTTAATGGCGGGGCCTGTAATTGCTGAGAAAGTGGAGAGCCAAGTGTTTCTCTTGACCCTTTATCCCCCCACTTTGTTGTTCCCCTCCCTCCCAAAGAGACATTTAAGTGCGGATCTGGCATGTCCCTGCACGCAGATGGGAGGAGGGTGCAGCGGCGAGGGAGGCGTGCGTGCCAGCTTCCTATGAGACGCTCTTGAACGCTCGCTTCGTCGGCAAATCACAACCGCCTCGGGGGAGGATGCTGTACGCCGCTGATCAACTTGTCCCGGAGATCAGTTATGTAATATGTTAGTGAATGCACTGTTACGCAACTGCACACCTGTGTTGTTTTATGTCTGGATTACCGCGTACCTGTGGATCACTACCGGCCCGTACTAACCAGGAAGCAGGCGTGCTGCTGGAGGCCCGCCCCCCCGACGCCGTTCCCGAGCCGGGAGCGCTTTCCATTAATCTGGACATGTTTTTCCAGTCGGCTTCCTCATTCTCATGCAAAGCTCTTCCTCCCTCTCCCTCTCGGGGCTTCCCCCTTCTCTCCTTTAAGTGACGCTTCAAAGAGCAGATAAAGCGCCTTTACTTTTAAAATATTAAAGCGGCGCAATCAGCTGTCTGTGGTAATATATGACGTGGCAGGCGGGGCCGTAAGCGGAGCTCTCTCTCTATCTCAACGAGGAGAGGCATTGGCTTTCGCTCTCTGAACGGCTCCTCGGTGTGATGGGTCTGCACAGTGGACGCTTTGATGTGTCGCAGGGAGCGGTGATGTCATCGCTTTCCAAAAAAAAAAACTTTATAGAAGGAAGGCTAATACAGATAAATGTGTTATCTTCAGGTTGTTGGTTCTCAGGCGTAAGGGTGTTGCTCTCTACCTCTTCCTCTTCATCCTCCTCTCTTCCTCCCTTGAGCGCTTAATGACTAGCTGGGCTTCTTCCAGGGATCTCCATTATCGAAACACTGAACTAATTCCCTCCCTCTCTCACTATCTTGCTTTCCCTCCCTCTCTCTCTATCTCCCTCCTCACCCTCCCACCCTCCCGTGCCAGATACACCGCAGCAGGGCGCGAGGTCGTGGAAGACTGCGGCAGCCATTTGTATCCAGAGGAGAAGCGGGTTCGTTTTTTCCAGACCAGTGGTATAACATTCCCAGAGTCTCACGCTTTCTCATGAATAGCAAGCACAAAGCCTTCGCTCGGGGGGGGGCGGGTTTAGGGGGGGGCAGTTCACTCTGACTCTCTTCCTCTCTGTAGTCTCACCTCGGACCTCCAGGCGGCTTCTGAAAGCGCCACCGAGTTTATTACACATTTCTGGGGTGATCCTCTCTGCGGGCTGGACTTAAGCTAAGGCAGCACAACGCTACCTGCTACAACAGCAAACACGACGGAGATGGGGGGGCGATGGGGGGGCGATGGGGGGCTTCTTGCCTAAGGGGAAGTTTAGATAAGCCCTGATTTATGCCTCTCACTCCTCTCACCGGAGGAAGTTGACAGTCGGGGCCCCTCGAGCCGATGAATCCACGCAAACCGTTTATATAAAAGACTATTATCCCCCCGCCGCCGCTGTCGTCACACACCTGTACGTTCCCAGGCAACGAGTCAGAGTTGTCATTTATATCCTCTTTGTGTCCCCTCATCCAGGGCTAGGAGGTTAAGGGAGGCCCTACAATGGGGGCATTGTCAGTAATAGTCCCTCAGCGAACAGATTCGCCGTTCTAATCTGACTTCCTCGCGGCCTTTTTGGGGTGAAGGGAAAGACCCGGCGGGTTTTTACCGCTGATCTGCTTCGGCAGGCACCGAGGGGTGGGGGGGGGGGGGGGGTCAGGTAGCGATATCCACATCCCGCGCTCTTATTTGTATGTAAATGCGGGGGATGCAGCGATGCGGTGAGTCAGCGCTCTATAGAGGGAGGCAGGGGGGAGGAGAGGGAGAAAGAGGGAAAAGGTTATTGTTGCCCTAAGCCCGTCCGCCGTCTCTGTCTGTGCCGTTGCACCGGGTGGGGTGAGGTGGAGAGGAATGCACTAATCACGCAACTGTGCTGCCCTGCCCTGCCCCGGCCAGCCCTGCCTTTTGTCTGCACTTCCAAAAAAAAAAGTCCCCAGGCCTCGAACCATTTTGGGTCCATTTCCCCCTTCTTACAACCGGCACAATGAAAGAGAGAGAGCTGCTGTGTGTCGTCTCCTTCCTCCCCCACCACCACCAACACCACCACCACCACCACCACCTCCAACCCCTTTCTTCTTCTCTCGCTATGACGGGAATGTTGTGACACAATCAGTAATGCAGGACGGACTTGCGTGGCCCGCTCTCAACCGCAGAGCAACAATAGCTCTCATTCACACGGCGTCTTCTCTCCACTCTCACCTGTCCCCGGGCTTTGTCGTCTTCAGAGAGCGGTACGAACGCGAGGACATCCGAGCCCAGCCGTGACACACCGGCTCGCCGTGTACAAACACAAGCAATCCTCGGGGTTTATTTAAAAACTATTTTATGGGACAATGAACTCAGCCGTTAAATGCTCTGCCAAAAATGGAGCTGCATGTTTAACACAGCCGAAGCATTAAGCTTGTTTTCCTAGTGCACGCTGTGCTTAGCTTGCTGACTGTGTTTTGGTGTAATGTTGTGCCCAGCAGCATATTGACAAGTATATTTACTAGTTTAAATCTGTTACTTCACACGGTGTGGCTCAAAGCATCCGTTTTTCATGAGGCTGTTGTTAGCATACAGATTCTGGATTATTTTCCACTTTAAAATCAATAATTGCAGCAGAATGTTTCTGAGTAAACGCTCTTCTTCTCAATTGCCCTCTGGAGGGACGATTACCGAGCAGATTTACTCCTTCTGCATCTTGTGTTTTGCATGTTTTTCATGAAAATAGATGCAACTCCTGGGGTGCAAGTTGTCGAAATTAATACAAATGCATGACAAATAATCTCTATTGAGAAATGTATTCAAAGATTATTTAAACAGATGGAGATACAAGTCTGTTTGGCATGAGAGAGCAGGCCAAGGCAGCAGCGTGTTGTCATACAGATGCAACACGGTGGACTTTATTTCATCTGCTTGCTTGCTAACAGCCTGTGGGATCTCCTCCTGCACTACAGACGAGCCTCTCTGTGGATTGCACCAGTTGGGGCGTCCTCACTGCAGAATGATGACTCTCAATTTGAAGTGCCTCCAGAGGAGCCATTCTCTGAAGCCGACTACTCTTCATCTTCCTCTCTCCCTCTCTCTCTCTCTCTCTCTCTCTCTCTCTCCTTGGTTCACCTCCTGTTGTGGTGTACATTGCCCAAACCATCCCTGCCAGAAAAGTCAGTCGGTCATTAGGTTCAGTCGATAAGGCGATGTTTGGGGGGTGGGAGGCAGAGAAAACACGAAGCCCCCGGATGGTTCCAGACAGTCAAAGCAAACCGGCAGGCTCTGAGCCACGTGCAGGAGGATCAAAGCGCGGTATGTCAGATGCTGCACCGTGTCCAATTCCCTTTCCTCCTTTCAACAGACTGTTGCCAAGGTGGATACGGTTACAGGAGCGGTGTTGAGTAACTGAAATTCACTTTTGCGTTGGCCTTGATTGGATGCATTGTAATGATTAGGAGTTTACGTACAGAGATTGGACCAATATAGGTGTTTGAAGACTGATACTGATATTTACCCATAGACAGTATTTTGTTATTGTGATTTAGATGTTCAATAGCTTCAATTTTTACCATTGTTATGCCAAAACAAATCCCAAAACATTACAATTAGTCTGCGTTTCCCCCAGAGTTGTATTCGTGGCGGAGTGGAAGAGCCTCAGAAACAGCATTTAGACTACAGGATCGAAAGCCAGGATACAACTACTACTATTGCTGCCATTATTATTATTATTATTATTATTATTATTATTATGCTATTGGAATCCGATCAACGTGACGCCGTAGAACTGATCCAGGTTCAGGGCTTCCCATAGACAACAAGTGTAGTATTGATCAATCCTACACAAAACATGCAATGAAACAAACTGCATCCATCATATCAGAGGTGGACATCCAGTCATCATGACCCAGCTCTAGGTTGGTGTGCGCTACATCCACATACCAGGAAGTAGCTGGGTGATTTTCTAACTGCAGTAGGTTAGTCAACACGTTATTCAGTGATTCTCTCACTTTGCTAACACATCACTTTGGTGTCAACAGGATGACTTTCTAAAGCCAGTGTAGTTTCACCCCCCCACCTCTCCCCCCTCCAGCTGAGCACTAGGAAGCACTAATTAATAAAAGGGTTAATATATGGGCTGACTGATACATCACCCTGACCCTGTAATTTCCACTGTGCTGTCCTCCATTGAACCAGGTGTGAACGCTCCCGTTGCAGTGCCTGTAGTCAAGAGGGTGTTGGCCTGATATACCAGCATGTCCTGACAGGATGACGTTGCGGTTTTGCACAGTGTGTGTGTCTGTGTGTGTATATGTGTAAATATGTGTACGAGATAAGACACATCTAAGCCAATCTTACCTTTTGCGTCTAATACAAAAGCTTCCTGTTACCGGAGGCGACCGACATAAGTATCAAATAACTTGTGATAATGCCGAGATGAGTTTAATTGCTCTTCGCTTTAATGCTCACTGGGGGTTTTTAGCCGCCCTCCCCCCTCGCTATCATTTTCAAATTGCTTACCAGGCTTGAAATCGACGCCTTCATTTCATGCGCCGAAGTAAAAAGCACTCGTTTTAATTTCAGGTTAATTTGAGTTAAATGGTTGGCGGTCCTGGTGCACAGCAAGCAGAGAGCTGAGAATAATACAATCACCTGCTCATATCTGTGGCAGTCCATCTCTCAGCCACAGTTAAACTTCACGCCAAAGTGAACAGGGCAAGGAGGCAGCGCTGTGTTAATGGGTATTTAAGAGGAGGCCTATATAGCGTCTTTACAAGTTGTCCTATTGGGCGTGTGTCAGCTCTTTTGTCCACTTACTGTGAGTACCACTGTATTTTTTTGGTGCTGGGCTTACACCGAGCCAAATATTCCATTAATAACAGCCCAATCAGAGTAAAAATGCTCCATGTAACCTTGAAATGGAATAGATGAATGATGTTTCAATACCAGTTCGACAACAAGAACAATCCATGGGACACAATCCTACCCAATGGGGTCCGTGGTCTAATGCATCGATATTTGAACCCTTGCAATATTAGCAGCTAATAGCCACGTAAACATTTCAGCTAACTACTTCCTTACTTCTTGTTCTTCTTCTTACTGTGCGTGTTCGTCCACTAAGAGTAGGTGACATCAAGTTTTTTCAGTAAACACACACATTATCAGATCACTTTATTTAGCGCTCATGTAAACAGTTAATTTGTCTCCGATTGGAAGTATTTTATTCTGAAAGAGAATGTAACCGTAAGCGTGTCCTGACCATATCGACTGATTTATTTACTGTTTTTTTGTTTTTTTCCCTAAAGTCAGGTTGTAAAGCATGTCGGGGGAAACGCGGCCAACTTCCTCCAACGCTCAGAGCTGCTTCAGCTGTAACAATCAAAATTCCATTTTGTCTGTAGGGGAATCCATTTAACCACTGTTTTATGGTTGAAATTACAGTCTTGATTGCTCCGGAGTTCGCCTTGGGGAGAGCAGATGGTAGCTTAGAGTTTCCCCAGCGAGCTCTTGCCCTTGAGGGATGTGGAAGGCAAAGTCACCCCGCGTGGGAAAAACAGACCCCCTGCCCCCACCCCCAAAACGATAAGCACCCATCTTGACCCGTTCATGGTGGAAAGGATACTCAAACGTTATCGGACGTGGAGAGAGGGCTGCCAGCATGCGGTAAGAGGCGAGCCGTTCTGTTACCTCCAGTGGAGATAACATAATAACAGGCTACCACCACACACACACGGGCCTCCCCATGCAGCTTCCTCCTCCTTTATCGTCTTTCACCCATTGTTGCAGAGCTAGCTCCCAGTGCTGCCGTGCCACTCACACAATGGTTTATTTTGGACCCGAAGTTTCGCTCACGGAGAATATATATTTGGACAGAAGCCACATCTGCACTGCCTCGAGGGCGTTTCATCTCCCCTCCCCCTAACTAATAAGAGAGCACAAAAACAGCGAGAGGAGAAAGAGGAACAAAAATGTTTGTTTTGCGCTTCTATCTGGAGTCGCGCCGCTGAACGCCCATCTTGGCAAAATATCCGGTTTGTCCTCGGGTTACGGCCAGCCCAGGAGCGCACGAGAAAGGCAACTCGCTTTTCATCTCCTCCCCTCTATCATTGTTTCCTCTTGTTGCTTTTTATTACGTCTCTGTTGAAGTGAGATAAGGGTGTACCTGCAGATGAAATGAGACGGCCAGTCTGAGGCGGTTTTTTCGCCAGGGTGTGAGATGATATCGCTTCATTTATTGAACCCTGTTGTGTTCAGGGACCCGCGGCCTGTATTTTCACATTAATCTCACACCACGCAGTCCTCTCGATGCAACGTCAACACCATCTTATTGGCTTGTCTCTAAAAAAAAAAGTCACAGGCCTGGATTTTGTGGCCTTATATTGTGGCATTCAACTGCACTGAAAAGCATCTGGTTTGGTTTGGCCGGATTGGTCAGTGGCCACACAGGTTTAATCCTTCCACCAGATGTAGTTTTCATGTTCGGCAGCTGTAGAAAAGGGAATAAATGGTTATTTGCTTAAATGTCTGCTGCTCATCTCTGGAGAGAAATGTGGAAAACCCACAGAAACCTGAGGAGTGTCCCGCCGCCGTGGCCCTGGGGATCAACTCGCACTCGTTCATTGACATTCTTCTGATACTGAAACCTGGCTGGGCACTCACCTCTTCTCAGACTCCCTCTCCTCCACAACTAGTCATATACTACTACACTACTGTGTTCCACCCTTATTTCCCACTTCTCTTGTACATGATCATTGTTGACTGACAGAAATATTGTCAGGGCATTGTGGCTCCAGGAATTTGAGTTTATTCTACTTTTGTCACTCTGGATAAGTGTCAGCCAGATGGCTAAAATGTATACGTGCTCTGCTTGCTTCACGAGGGACACGTCAGAGTTCATCTACTGTCTCAATCTCAGTATCATGGGAGCCTCAGTGCTGTTCACTTGACCTTTTGTATTTGGGATGTTCTGCTGAATGCATCCTCCCCTGCAGTCCAAAGCTGCTCAGGATAAATGAGAGTTTTCTGCACATATGCTCTCAAATGCACATTTGCTTCAAGTTTATTTTTATATGATCATATTCAGTCTGAATGTGGACAGTCAATGATGCACATTAGCTTTTGAAAACTGCACATACAGTGTGACCTTGAACTGGAGTCCAGCCGACACCCTCGTATCTGTAACATTCTTGAGGATAACCTTTATTTATTGTATTGCCTTTTTATTGAATCGCTATCTACAGCCTACACTCTCCTTTTTGCTATTTCTATCTACATCTATTCTCTTGATTTGCACATTTCTGACTTCTATTTTGCTTCACAATTTCACTGCATCTGCAATCTCATCTCATCTCATCTCTTGAGCGACATCAAGACACGGTGCCCCTTTCCTGATTGGCTGAGGTCAGGTTTTATCCATTCACAACATGGCACCTGCCTCCAGCCGGTTGTCCACACCTCGCTCTTCCCACCGGGGGCCGCCTTGCAATTTAGTTTAGTCTTCCCAAAGATTCTCTTGATTGTTTTGGACGTGTGTGTGTGGGATGTTTTACCAAGGGAAGTCAGATATGCAGCAGTATACACACTTCATATTTTTAATCTTAAATGGTACCAAGTGGCGAGGGAATGTGTCGATGAATTGTGGGTTCGTGTTTCCAGCTATCAAACACTGACACTGAAAGAACCATTGCTCTTTTTGCTTCTTATTTTTCCACTTCTGTCTTTCTTGAATAATAAACTCCGAGGTGGGCTCCTTTTTGTGTGTGTGTGTTATATTTCTTTTCTTTCCTCTGAAATGGTCCGTCTCTCCAGGAATCATGAAAAGGAAATGAAAGGGTGTACGGTATCGCATGGGGAATAGGCTCGCAGACTTAGACTTAAATGGAAGCGTTCCCTGTGTTCTCCAGTTGTTTTTCTTGCTAAGCCGTGTCAATCATAGGTACAGTCGTCCCAGAGGCCCTCCTCCTGTTGTTGCACCGCGGTATGGAGGCTGGTAGGTGGGCACTCACTCAACTCTCTGTTGGGAAGAGCTGGTCTGAGCACACGGGTTCTACCATGTAGGTCGTCACACAACATCACAGGGCAAAAGTGGACGATATTAAGAGACATTTTAAATTTGATGTATTTTGTTCTCATTCCACACTCCGTTTCAATCAAGTTTTGGGCTAGGCGTGTGGAAAAACGATGGAGAAATGGAAATATGAATTGTTAGATGTGGGAATATTCTGTCATCGTGTTCGGACCTTTTATTTATAGCGGTGTCATCAAATACCTCCAGTATCATCCAAGAAAATACATACTTTTATGCATATTGAGTGACTTAAAATACTTTAAAAAGAAAAAAAAAAGGAAAAATATCCGGGGATGCAACATGAATTAGAACAGATGGATTGAGTTGTTGTTGTTTGGTGGAGGGGACCTCACTGTGGGTCCAAGAGTGGTTTGCAGATGGCATCAATTATATAGAGGTTCCCAATTCACTGACCGGTTTAGCGGCGTGTCTCCTCATGTGTGGCACCATGTGTGTGTGGTATTTCCCTGTCAATTATGGTGGAGCTGAGAGATTTACCAAATAGAAAATATTTTGAGAGATTTATAGGGGGAATATAGGGGGAAATTAACAATGAAACCAAGCTAACAACACAAAGAAGGCAATTTATTTTTGAAGGCGTAATCTCATTATTGAATTAGATTGTTTAGGAGACAGCCCTTTTTTTTTGCCCCCGGCGAAGGGAACAAAAACACCATCTGAATTAATTGTACTGTGGCCTATTGTGGAGCTGCAGGGTTTTGCTGGTAGCCAGAGGTATTTGTTTTGTACATTATCTCCCTAATTAGGCTGTGATTTCAAACAGGCCAGTCCCTTTAAGAAGACAAAGGAAGACGATCTCGGGAGGAAGTCATTCCTCTCCCAGCCGTGCCTCTCTAATGCCTGCACCCAGGCTCGGAGCAAACTACAATACTCATGCACTCTGGCATCTCGAGAGCAGACCGCAGTGTTTTGTGTGGTATTTGATTGAATGCTAAATTCGCCCGGCCTCTATTTTCAACCCTAAAGGATGACGCAAGTAATACAAAGAGACAGCATATTCCCTTTCGTCTCAAGTAGTTGCATTACCCACTGCAGTTCTGCTTTTACCAACAAATTGCCTCAAAATTACCCATGGTGCCAGTTTTTTTTTTTTCCTGCATCTAAAACTGTCTTATTGCTTAACATGGACGTGACGGTGACCAAAATGAGGTCGCTTTAAAGTCGTAAAACGTGAAAACAAAAGTGCACACTGCTCTGATTGTCAATTGAAGTGCCCACTAGCTGCAGTTATGGAGCTGGATTGCCATTCAGAGCTGGTATCCCATTACCAGCATGATTGTAGCTGGAGTAGGCGTGACCCGTACCACCACCACCAAATTTTGCAAGACTCTCAGGATAGAGCCGACTGTGGGAGGGGTGCAGAGGTGTGGAGAGGGCTTTCAGGTGATGTAACGCACCCTCTGGCAGCGAGAGTGGAGGTTTTCAGCTCTCGGGCAGCAGCTGGTCACGTTTCTAAAGGTGCAAATTCGCAGAATCGCATTAACAAGTTCATTTCTGAGCTTTTTTTTTTGACTGGGAACTTATACATCCGATCAATAGTGTGTTTGGATAATGTTAGCTAGGTAACCATAGTATCTGGTCAGTTTCCTGTGTCACATTAAGTTGAAAGCAAATCTACCTTATCCTCGCTTTTATTCTAACATTACTGAATTGACCTCCGCCCACACCGCAACACATTTTCCCAGCTATTCCCCTTTTTTTTCTAGTCTGGCTGTTGCCATTTTTAGCACACTGCCAGTTGACCTCCATGAGGACCTACCAGCCCTCGGTCGCGGGGATATGTGAAGCCCCTCTGTCCAGGTGTGCGGTTCAGGTGTTTATTGGGAAGCAGGGTGGTTAAGTACCGCCATCAGGTGCCCTCAGGCTGCTACTGCTGTCCAGCCACCCAGCAGTCACTCAACACAGACACAAAGGGCCTGGCTGACTCACCATTACTCGCTCTCTCTCAACTGCTCAGCGGCTACCGGCCATCTCATTTTAAGCCTTTTCCAGTCCTGATTATTCCACGTAGGTCTCTCTTGGGGTCGATCCCAGCCATGTAGTAATAACTTAGATAGGTTATAAATCATCTACAATTCACTACTAGATTACCGTCCATGTTTTCGCGGCCGTTGGGCAGTATCATCGAGCAGTCGGACAATGTGAAAAAGCCATTTGCACCGCGGTCGCCGTTGCTTCTCTGGATGCTGTGGACCTGGCTGCGCTCCTACCCGGCATGTCTGTGGTTCTTTTGATAGGTCTATGATCCCCGAAATTGTCCCAGAGTTGTCGGAGCTCTGAATGGGAGCGAGCCCGCAGCCAAGAAAACCCGGCATCAGCGGCCAAAAAAACTGCAATGGCCTAGCAGAAAGGCAGCGAGGGGCTGAATGGCACTCGGCTCTAATTGCCAGCGGCTCGTTCTCGTGAGATAAAGCCAATCAAAAGGGAGGTAGAGCCGGTTTCTCTTCCCTTAAATGTTGGGACACCGCGGCAGGCCAAGACGTCTCTTTGTTGGGTGCCCCGTCTTGAAAAGGGGTCCGCTGACACAATAACCCACTGTCTAAGCGCTGGCTTTGTTCGTCCCCAGCCCATTGGATGAGCTCAGTCCGGTTGCCAGGTTGCTAGGTAGCGCAGGGCCAACGCACTCAAGAGGCTTTGGGGGTAAAAAAAAAAAAAAGGAGAATAGTCCAGCTGTTGAACAACACATTTGGCATGGCGATGTGGGTCAGGGAGAGGTGGCGTATGGGCTGTACATGTGAGCAGATACGAGTCATTCCTAGGGAGGAATGCGGCGGAGAGGGGGAAGGCTGTGTCGGCCACAGCTCGGGGTCGGGGGTCACATTGTAGTGTGCTGATAAACACTGGGGGAGCCGCTCGGGAGATAAGCAGCTTTATAACTCTCTTCCCTATCCACCTGCCCTGTCATGCTTCTCCCCAACACGTACAGACTCAGATATACAGTATGACCTGGCTGCTCATTCCTCTATTTGGATTTATGACTGCGAGGGAGAGACGGTGGAAGAGAGACATCGAGTGAAAGGATGAAATATGAACTAAGAAAGCAGCAGGCTGTTGGATGCTACTCTCCCCCACCCCGTGTCCTTTTGTCTCCTGGCTTCTCATCCTCTGTTTTCTGCCCTGCGTGATATTTACCCGCTTGTGTGGCTTTCCGAGTCCCGCCTGCATTTGGATGACGAATGACGGGAAACAACATGGCAACCTCAGTGGCTCTGTTCTGCCTGCAGATGCAACCTCATCCGAGAGTCGCTCCTCAAACTGCTCCATCGCTATTCTCTCCGTTTGAACGCTCCGGGTGTTTGGTTTTCGCTCCGTTTTGGGTCGGGTTTGCGGCTCGCTGTGCAAAAAAAACCCCATTAAGATGAGTAGGAAGAGGAAGTGTGCAAGCCAGCGCTGGGGTGAAAACAAGATTAGGGGTTAGACAAAACACAGGGCCACTTCCCCCAATGCTTCCTTCACACGGCACACAGCAGGCACCCCCTTATTACTGCTGGTTTTGCAGGAATTGGGTTCATTACGGGAAAAGGCTGGACCCGGGAGAGGCTTTGCCGGTCTGAGCGCTCTAGCAGCCTCCTCCGCCAGCCTGCTCTAACTGCCTCTCTCTGGCTTGAGTTACAGCCACGCCGGTCTGCGGCTGACAGATGCAGATGTTAAACCCATCCCACGTCTGATCCTGAGACAGTCCTGCCCCGTGTGCTGCTATTACTCAACGTCATGTGTCGAGTTAAGAGGATGAGTGTCAGCTTGGACAGTTTGGGACAGTTGAACATTATAGTGCTCAACAGGCCAAGGTGGTATTTAGAGGTGCTCTTGTGTTGGGACAGCAAATGAAGCTTTCCCAATAGTGAGTGCATCAAATGATCAAATGAAGGTAATTGTTTTGCAGTAGGTCAGTACTATGTGGCATCAATGAGAGGTACTCGTAATACAGTTCTCAGTACTTGTATTGATTCTGGTATCGGTGCTCCTCTAGTGGTATTAATGTTGTTGACCAGTAGATAAGCACTTTGACCTAAGACCTTTTTATTTATTGCGATAAGGAAGGCAAGATTGCGCCCAGATGACTTTTCACTTGCACATCCTCGATGCAGGGCGGTGACGTGGCGTCTGTTTGCAGTTAGTTAGTAGGTGTGCTGCCCTCTCCCTGGTCAAACACCAGAGAAAAAACAAACCGCTAACTTTGCTAAAGGGGCCGTAACGACAAGCTGCATACCCGTCATTCAGAGGAGGGCCAGAAGTGTTTAGAGAGCAGGCTTGAGCAAATACACAACAAGATAAAGACCCCCCCTGCCCAACAGGATGGTTCAGTCTGCTCTCTGTTTCCTGGGATGACAATGTTTAGACCCCGAGGTCACAGAAGAATACAAACAGAAAAACAGCAGTGGGTCATAGTCTCATGTGTTTGTTGTCTTTATGTGAACTTTATAAACCCATCTATACTTTTTAAATCCATTTGTGTATATTTGTATACATTCAGTACTTTATGGATGCCGAATTATACGATTTAACTACACATCCAGCATGTTAGCATGATGTAAAATCACTGTGTTCTGGTGGGAATGGAGGAGAGGGTTTCTACCTTTTTAGTTAAAGGTGGCGTCTTCGGTCTCTCAGTGTGCGTCAGCCTTCAAAAAATGTTTTTCTCCGTGGCTTTGTGGAACCAATCACGTGTGCAGAAATGTACCAAATAGCTAAATATTTATGAGGAATTGAAGGAAGAAAACACGGCAAATTTGGCAAATTGCATGGCAGAGCATAAACACAATGAGTTAATTCCATGTATTCACACTGTTTCATCATGTTACCCCACAGGTCTCCGAGTCACTTAGTATTGCTTACCTGCAACTCTCGTCTTGCCTGCCTGCGCTTCAATGCTAAACGCTTTCAATAAATAATTGAGAAGTCATCCACGACTGGATGCTGGTCTGAATTGATAATGATTATTTTGCATGTTAAGTTGACAGGAAAAGTGCTGCTGTTGTTCAGATTGATAAGATGATTCATTGTATTGGTGTTCAGCTGTCTAATGCTCTGGCGCTGATGGCAACTTGGTAAATTACCATTATGTCAGTTTGCTGCTAGCCTCTCTTAACCAATCCCATCGGTGTAATCTGCCTCCAAGGAGCTCGAGGTGGGTCGCAGTCAGCTCCGTTTCCTGGATTCATACAATAATCTGTTCCAGGGAAGCCAAACAGAATGATTGACAGTTATCGGTTTTTGGGTTGTTGTTTTTTTTTGCATGTGGCCCTTTCATTCTGTGTTTCAGATTCCCCCCGTGTTCTCCAAACATGAGAACCGCTCTCTGGGATGGGGGCCGTGTGGTTTTCTGTCTGTGGTACTGGAGCGTAATGCACCATTTACACAGAGTAACCCCCCCCCCACCCCACCCCGAAGCTACAAATACCTCCTCTGCCCTATCAACCCTGCGCACACACACACGCCCCCGGGCTTGTTACAGTGTTTTGTCGATCATACTGCTCCCTTCAGCCCCCACTGCGGAGGCTGCAGACCGGAGAACGAGTTTGGCACACCAGGAGTGAGCTGTTTCCCACAGACGTATCACAGCTCTGTCAGACAGTCAGACAGACCAGACCTCTGCTGACCGGACCGGGCCTGCCCTCAGGCCTTTCGCTGTGTCTGACACACAGAGAGGAATGCTGATGCTGCTTTCGCTGGGTCAGCAATCACAGTCGACCCCCTTTGCTGTTTGTTTGCCGAGAGCTCGTTCCTACCGTTGCACTCATGTAAAGCGAAACTCATTCTGAGGTCTGGCTGCGTGCTGATTAAAACATTATATCCTCACATGGAGTGAAAATGAGGGTCAACCAAAGTTTAAGGTTCAGAGCCCAAAAGTGCAACACTGTCACTTGGTAAACATTGATTTGGAAGAAAAGAGCTCCACAGGCCAATACAAGCTTTGCAGCATGAGAATGTCTTTGCACACAGTTTGACTCTCTTGTCCCCAAGAAACCCAAGAAACCCTCTCAGGAGAAAAACACTGTTGTGCAATATTTGGTCTTTAATTCAAATGAGAAGGCTACAGAGTGAGGTAAACCAGACCGGGCTTGACAGTGGTGATAAATACTGAATTCTGGGTTTGGGGAGAAGCTCGTAGAGGGTTTGTGTGTGTGTGTGTGTTTTGTTACTTTTTTGTACATTATTGTAAATGCAATGGCGACAGGTCTGTCAAGACCAGTTCACACCTCTTGAGGCTGTTAGATGAACGCTCACTCCCCTAGCCAGACCATAACACTGACCTTGGTCTGTAGTGTCGTATCAGTCAGCCTCCAGCTCCAGGGTGGATGCCCTCACTTTCATCCGGGCCATACCTGAGCCCGGTACCGCGCCTGTGTCTGAGCTGACTGCCACTCCTGATTAAAAGACAGTGGGCATCAGCGTGATCCCCCACCCGCGCCAGTAAACGGTCTCTCTCTAATGTATCTTCTTAATGAAGTCACTGTGCCGGGCCGAGTGGCAGGTGATTAATACACACAAGTCATTAAGCCTGCTGTGTTAGAGTGCAGTCTCTGGCGGAGGTGCCCTTTGCTTGTTTAGAAATAAATCTGAGGACTAAGTGGACAGGGCACTGGCAGGCTAACAAGGCAGCACTCATGTTCAAGTTGGATCTTGACTGGCTCCTCTGAGGAGTTACTAAGATCAAGTTCTTAGGAGGGGATGTTAAACATTTGAGGCAGGCAATTATTGGCTCAAACCAAGTCTATGCCCACTAAAAGCCATTAATATTGCTTTTAGGACCGTTTAGTGTATATTGAAGTCATGGAGTAGACTAGATCCTGCATTGTTGTCCAACCTTACTGTGCACACACACCACCAGTAACTCAAGAAACCAGTCGCTGGAAGTCCATCAGACTACTGCTACTGGCCTCATTTCCTCTTTAGTCAAGTTGGCTGCAGCTGAACTTTTAGGTGACATCAGCCATCAGCAGCCATTCCCTTTCTAACATGCTGTATGTACATCTAGCAATAGGCTAGCTCAAACTGGCCATCACACGGCCACACAGGCTGAACATGACACATAATCCTCATTCTCACTATTGCATGGAAGCTCCTCCATAAGATAAGGGCTGCCACTTTGAGAGGGGCATGCCCATGCAGCGACGTCAAGGAGTCAGGCTGCTGTTGTGCAGACTAAACATCAGATGCACTCAAATTCACGCTGCCAGGGATGGCGCTTAAGAATGATAGATGGCGGATCGTTTTCCTCCTCCCCCCCCGAAAGCAGCGAGTTTCCAACCACAACAGACATTCCAGACGGTCCGCTCCAGATGCAGCTTCTTAAATTCACGTTCTGCAGCGTAGCCGGTTATTGAGGCCTGAGCAGACCCGGGCGCTTGTTTCACTGGAAAGTAAACACTCTTGTGAGGCCGCCCCCCCGACACGCTGTCTTATTGTAAACAGGAAGCAGAGAGGATTCTGGACGCCGGGCTGCTTCTTTCCCCCCCATACACTCATTTTCTTTTAAATCTGATTTGCTTGGTGTGTGTCATCGCTTTATCAGAGAGCCCTCAGCCAGTGGGTACATGCACCAACATTGTTTCCTGGGGCCCCCCTGTGGTTCCTCTGATGTAGTTGACTAATTGGACTGCATGTTAAAGTCTTTACCTTTAGCTGTATTTTTGTAGACATTTTTGGACCTTTCCGAATGATTAACAGTCAAAACATTGCTCATTCATCATCCCGCTCCCTTTATTTATTTCCAGAGTCCAAGGTGAGGAATTAGCCTGAAAAAATACATACACACACACACGATTTGATGATGTCAGAAACAAAAGCACCCCTTATATGGTTGCACACAGATCTCCCCATTCCTTTATTTGGAGTAGAAGAAATGCAAGTATTACAGGGCAAGATCGGCTGCATCTCCATCCAAAACAAATGTTCCCAATTCCTGATTTCTGGCAGCTAGCGCATAGCGAAATGTTTAGTCACTGCACATTTCACTCGGCGTTGACAGACACAGACTGACTTCTGTTTAAGTTTCATCATTTCAACTGTTCACTATCCCACATATTGCGAGTTCTTCTTCCTGGACTGTGGGCCCGGCCGACTTTACATCCTACAGGACAGCATTTCAAGGGGTGCGTGGCCACGTCGATGCATGCTAGGAGGCAGAGGAGAGCTCTAGCATTAGGCTCAGGATGAGGGAGAGTTGAAAAAGAAAGGAGCTGACATTTTCCCCAAGGACGACTGATAAACCGTATAACAGGAAATGCCTCGCAAATGACTGCATTCCTTGTTAACCTTGTAGGGCTATTTTTTACCCCTAGACGACCTGCTGAGTTGGCAGCTTTTGTTCAGCGTGCATTGCGCTCCTATGGAAGTCTCTGGCTCTCTTCACCACGCAGCCGTCCATCCTGATGTCAAGCTCTGTTTACTCAGCGCATCTACAGGAAGGGGAGGCCGAGCGCATACGTCTCGATAAAACCGAGACGTAAAGTTGGAGGCTTTCCCAGGCAAAGTGCAAAATCTCACTGGATAGTGAAGGCCAACTCCCCATTTAAAGGGATGTCTGGTGTGTGTGTGTGTGTGTGTGTGTGTGTGAGGGTTAATTCCACCGGTCAACAATATCCCCTCTGACTGTCCTCAGGAGGTGAAAGGCCCTTGTGCCGACTGTCTTCCTGTTGCTTTACTAGATTCCATCAAGCGCCGGGTTTGTGTTTTTGCACCGCGGCTCCCCGGGGCCTCCTGGAAGTGGCTGTGATCGCGTCTTAAGAGGATTAGGAGGAGGGCCCCCGGCTGTGTTGAGCCAGAGGTTACTGACTGCTGCTATGGTGGGAATGACCTCGCCTGTCACCGCGCATCAGTGTGACAGCCCTCACTCGATCCAAGCCTGATCTAATGATTGTTTTTTTCTCCTCCCTTTTTCTTTTCTCTCTACCCATCTTCCTCTCAGAGCCTGGATGAGCTGGACGATGACGACGGAGGGGAGAAGGAGAGAAAGCAGGAGGAGGAGCTGGTTCAGGCCAACACTTTCCAGAACGAGTCCATGGCTGCTGACCCCGGCACCGGCCACTTGATGGTAAATACACAGATCACAAAGTCCATGTTGTCGGTCAGAGGATCTTTTTCTTCATATCCTTTCCCTCTCTCCTCTCCTTGAGCGGTGTTGCACAGATTGATAGAGCAGCGCTGCCAAACAGAGGCACTGTTGCCCAGTGAGACACTCAGAGAGCACTCAGCAACAGATGACTTTATGTGTAAGGCCTGTGCCGCAGTGAAGCAACAACAAAGGTGTCTTGGCATTTCATCATCGCGGTGTAACCTGGTAAAGGACAAATCCACCCTAAAACACTTCAACACTGTCAGAGCTTACATTTCTGGGTCCATTTTATTGTTTGGTTGGTGTATTTTCCCCATTGCGGCTGATAATTGGCCAATCAGAGATGACCTGATGTCACCTCGAGATATTTCCACCGCGGCTACAATGGAGTGGTGCCGAAAATGTTTCAGCTATTTGAAACATCAAAGGTAAATATCACATTTTGCTGAATCAAAGAGCAAGGGGTTTCTTTGTAGACCGACGTTCAACAATCATACAGGGAGAAATCCATCACAGAAGAGGAAGAGATGCCAATTTCTCCACTAACAGTAGCCTCAGTAGACCAGAATGCAATGCAGCCAAAAAATGTTGGGTTTTGAGGAAGAAAAAACTCTCTCCCTATTTCTCTCTCTACCAACACGTATAACCCACAGCCGGCTGCAACAAGTTCAGGCACGTTCTCAAGGGGGGTTGTTGAAAGGCATTCTGGGAAATGTAGGAAATCACTAACTGAAGTAGAATTAGAGGCAGGTTGAGGAAAAGTGAGTACAACAACAAAAGTAAGTTACAATCATCACAAACTAACTCCTTTAATGTGTTGAACACCACAGAGTGATGAGTACACGATCTCAGCTCTGTGCAACAAAGACCCACAAAGAGAGACGCCACATTAATCACATTTCTGGAAACAGTGTCTGGATCTCCTCTGCGTGAATTAGAGGCTATTGATATCTACTAAATGAATCTTTTAATATTGGCAAGTAATACTGTGTTCATTCAATGAAACCTAATTCTGCTCTTGCTCCAAACCCGTCTAGGGGTTGTCTGTAGAATGAGCACATAAATAAATGAATGAACATGAAACCAGCTCAGACATCGCAAGCTTGTAATTTGAGTGTTGAGAATATTGATTTCTAATCAAGAGTGCCGTGTATGTGCTGCCTAAATACACACGGGGAGGATTTTCAATAAGAAACTGAGTACAGAGGGGATGTGGAAAGCATCCATCCAGCTGTGTAACAACTACTGAAGCCTCCATTCTGTAAGGATTCATCTGACTGACACGAAAATTGCTATTTGAAAGCGAGAGAAACAAAATGCGTGTGTGTGTGTGTGTGTGTGTGTGGATGGTAGCTAAGAGTTGCTTTCCAGACGGATTGGCTGTTCTGCTTCAGCGGGCTTCGCTCCGCGTCGGCCTGGAACCCGTCTAAGGCTGTTTACACCAAGTGAGCTCTTGTGTATGAAATATGTACACAAACACCGCGCTAACAGGAAGGGGCTGACGGCACCTGCTGAGGTGATTGCCTGAAAAAAAAAGTATTAAGCAAAGAACTTCACCGTCTACATGAAAATGAAAGACTTTCTGCAGCCTTGCCGCATCTATTTAGACTCAGATTCTGCATCCATCATTTCAATTGGATTGCGTCCATTCAAGCCCCAATGTATCTATTCTTACCATCACAAGTCTTAACACAGACCAGATGTGTTTATGCAGACAGTAACCATTGGATGTCTCAGTCACTCATTCTGCTATTAGCCCCGTGCCAACCACAACCTAAACACAGCTAATAAAGAAGCAGACAGGGAGAGCGATGAGGAGCAGGCGGAGGTGCAGTTTGGCCGGTGGATTTACTCCAGAGCTGTCAGTAACACATCTGTAAAGACGGAGCATCCCAAAAATGTGCCGTTTCACTCGGCGGGGGGGGGGGCATTTATCACGGAGAGACGAGCAATTGCCATGTCGGAGCCCGTCGTGATGTACGGCCGGGCCTGTTAGCCGGCATCAAGATATCTGGCTGAAGGGTTGAAAAGTTAGAACGAAGTGCAGTTAAACTGCTCAGAGTGCTGCTAATTATCTCCCCAGAACTCAGACGGCTTCCCGGGCCAAAACAAACTGTAGCTCTCCTACGTTTAAGATGGAAACTCCATCACGGGTCTGGGAATATAAAATGTCTTATCAGAAAATGTCCATTCTGTGATGGTGGCTTTTATTTTTTTCCTATCCCTTTCTCAATCAAGATCAAAGAATTCTGTGTTTTCCACTTCTTTGAACAAGGATCTGGAATATATTAGAGTTTCTAAAGAGGATCTCTATGTGTGTGTGTGTGTGTGGCACATACGCACACACGCCTCTTTGGATGCCTTTATCTGCCTGTGCTCGGTGGTGGCAGCTCCGTGGGCATGTGGTCCTGGTTATCAGGCCGTACCTCCCTGCGGTATGCCAGTCCCACAAGGAAACCTGTTTCCAGCAGCCAGAACCGCGCGGAACATTCCACGGGATCATCTGCTTTTAACGTGGAGCGGCTCTGGATGAACGATCACCATCCAACACTTTTTTAAACAAGCCTCATTTTCATTTTTAATTAGCAGCTTTCAGTCCAAAAGATGGTGATTATGCCGAGCATCTTGTGAACAGCAGGGAAACGTTCACTACCCACCACAGAACCACAGCTCCTAACTGAATTTCATCTTGTTGCCTGAAGCAGTATTTGATCAGGTCCTCACCTCTGTTGACAAAAGATTATACAGATTACAGTAATATAAACCAGGTTATCCAGGCCAGTATTTGTCTTTTACAGGATTACTATCAGCATACAATGTCTTGACTATAGATCCTATAGATTTTGTCCAAATGCATTTATTCAGGATTTTGAGGCTGAGTTCTATGTAAAGCACTCCATAATATCAGTAAGTGTATGCCACACTAGCAAAGATTTGTTCAACATTTGTTATCATCTGTTACTCAGATGTATTTAGATTGGATTTAGTCCCCTCAATACTCAAGCAAACGAAACCTGCATAAATGCATTTTGAAATAACTTAATAGCACAATAAAATGTGTAATATCTAGTAACTTCAAGCATTTATGAACGGGCCGGCCTGATATACTGTGAGAAGAAAAAGAAGAATTAGGCAGCCAGTCTAGCGGTCCAGGTATTGATATGTCACATTGTATGAGCCATAATCAATATATAACCAACACCTTGACATATCAGAAGTCACATGTCTGCCCGAAAAGAGATTGTGTGATGTTTCTTCAGTCTCACAACCTTTGGTGCCAACGGTAGGTGGTGAATTCACTGAGCCAGCTGAGCAGGAGGACTAGTGTTTGTTTCACACTGGAGTGAATGTTTTACAGTTGTTGCTACAAACAGTGATAGACTTCACAATTGACTAAAGCAGGAGCATCAAACCATGTGCCCAGGTGATTGGTTCCTCCTCTCTGGTTGCAGGTGTGATAGTCAGTGAAATCACCTGGTGTAGTGTTTTTAGGTCTGCAGGCTTCTGTCAGTGCAGCTCAGGCATGATAAATAAAGTCACACAGGCTTATATTGTGTGCAGCGAATTAGTTGTACACGAATTGCATCGGCCTTGTCTCGTAGATTCACGTTCAGGCGGAGAGAGCACACACTGAAACACCGCCAAAAGTAATGTGGCCAATGAAATGTGACATGGTACCTGTAAACATGGTGTCAGATACGAGCCTGCATAGCAGCCACAGAGGAATTGTGTTTCTTATCGTTGTGTCCATCCAGTCCCTCGGCGCTGGAAGGTAGCAGGCCATTGGAAACTGCACAGGTGGTTGATGACACCTTGTACCTATTAGGGCTTTGTTGCTCTTTTCTTTTACCATTAATCAAATAAACTAAAGCAGCAACTTTTATCCTTGTCCAATTGTGGATGTGCAAACTGTCTGCAGTACTCAGACTGGTGGAAGTTAATGATCTTGCAAGGGCAAAAGAAACCAATGTACTTGATGATAAACTGATGAGATATGGCCCTTTTATTGTGTATCAGAGGCTTATGGCACGTTCAGCAGCAGGTATGTGCCCTAAGCCTCTGATACACAATAAAAGCCAACATTACCTAACAGTAAGGAAGGTCCAGTGGTCCAGGGCCAATAAAAAGCCACATGGGGTCAGTATAGCAGTCGGTTCCAAGCCCATGTGAGCCAGCAATTGCCTGAGCGTTTTGCTCTTTATTGCCCAGAAAGGTATTAATGTGCAAGAAATGAATCTCAGGTGAACAACTGTGAATAACAGTAGCATGATGTCAGCAAACTGCACACAGCATACTCATGTTTACTGACCCAGCTGGTCTGCGATGCTGTATAGTTGAGGGTACCAAAGGGACGAGAGAGGAAAAGGTCTAATGTTGAGTTTCAGTGGGTGGAGAAGTTTCCAACACTAGAATTTCATTTGGGCAGAAAAGGTCAATCTACGAGGTCTCAATTAGTGAGGATGAAACGCTCTCCTCTGTTGCTGCAACAATGGTGAGTCAGGATGAGAAGACGGGTGTATTAGCTGTAAGACACATGTCACAGAAACTTAATACCAGTTGTCAATTAAAACCAGCCAATCAGCACTGTGGGGGGAGATATGCCCTTCTGCTCTTCCTGTTGGTAATTTGGTCAGTCCTGAATGTCTTATGAGAATCCTTCTTGCTTTTTCTTTTGTCCACATCACAGTTGGCTCAAACTGCCTACTTCCTCTGGCCCTGTTGACCGTTCTGACCCTCTGTCACACTCATGCGGTGTGTCACTCAATAAATCTCTAGGAGAAACATAAAAGCAATGATTTAATTCCTACAAAAACGCATTTCTTGTTGGACGCCGGCAGAATTTTGAGGTTTGCAGGCCAATTGCATATTCAGACCTGCTGACCCGTCGCTTCCTTCCTATCACCCTGGAACGTGATGGTACACATTCATTTACATATAGACAGCATTTTCATAAGTTCTATACTGTGATGGATATTGACGGAGCGAGTGACCGTCTCAGTCTTTCTTCCTCTCTTTCTATTTCCCCTCTCTACGTCCTCCTCCAACTCTTTTCTCGATGACAGTGGTGTGAGACTTGGGCCATCCCAGTAAGCCTTAATCCTGTATGAGGCTATACCGTCTGTCACCCCCGACACCATCCGCTCAGGTTCACAGTTCACAGTTATTGTTCTGCTCAGTATCAAACCACATGGGCTTTGCTTATCAGGCCCAATCTGGAAGTGACTTTTAGCCAACTGTCATAACACCCCATTATAGCTTGTGTGTGTGTACATAAAGTAGTGTGTATATACTGTATCTACACACCTTTAGATTGAAGTTCTGATATGAAGACAGTTTGTTGCTGGAGGATTAACCAGCCTGAACTGGCTTCACAAAGTTTGGCAGCTGCTGGATTAAACGGAAAGCCTAGAAACTGCTCGATTCCAAAACAAGAGTCATCAAAATGCTCTTTAAATTCCCGGGCTGTCACTGATCTGATCTCAGGTCTGACGCGAGGATCAGATCTATGGCCCAGCGCCGCAGAGGGAGAGGACCCATCCCGAGCATATCCTCGGGGTCGCCCTCCATCTTAGTAAATCTGTCCAGGCCTGAGCCGCGGGAGAGACGGGGGATAGGGATTGCACCCACAGCTCTGGACAGCAGAGGTAATGGACGATATGTCACCGAGACGGAGAGGCCCGGTGCATGCTAAGAGCAGGGGCATCCACTAAAGCCCGGCTCTGACTGATAGATTGCTGCAGAGCTGAGGCTCCTCAATCAAACCCGTGACCCCTTCACTGCACAGGACCTCGGGAAAGAGGAGATACGTATTATTCTCCGAGCGTCTGTGACACACACCTCATTTCTTGAATGGAAATGCTGTTTTACCAAAGGCGGTTTCCTGGGCGCATCACTGCAGTATAGATCTAAACAACCTTTAGATCCTACAATAATAGAGAAAAGATGATAAACATATACCTCACGTTGCAAAACAAGATTGCCTTCCACAACTTGGGGGGCGGCTAAACCATTAAATGCAGCAAATCTCATCATTATATCAGTTCTGCAGTTCAAGAACGTTCACACACAACCTGAAGGCTTTCTATAAATGCTATTCCTGATAAATGTATCTCACCCTGTAGATGGAATTTCTCGTGTTGTTTTTCCCTCTTTGCTGAACCCACACAACCCCGAGGCGTATGAGCGTAGTGTTTGCAGAGCACGATGGATGACACCAACCTAAAAATATATACTGTTTTTTTTACTGAAATTGCTTGTATTTGAGATTAGAGACTCGCAGCACTCCTCAATTCGTGTTATTTTCATTATGCAGGCATGAGGATTGAATATCCCCCTCAAGCACCGGTGATGCAATTTAGCACCTTGAGTTATTGTTCTTGGACCGCCGGCTTTTCTTTCGCTCATGAATGGTTTTGCTTTGTTTTTCCAGGAGACTCCGAGATCCGGGAGCGGCCGCCACAAGGGGTGAGACTATTTTGCTTCTTCTTCTGACACTTGAGAGTGGAGTTTATCTGCCGTGGCATCACCAGTAATGTGTTAAGTGAAGGACCGGCGACCAGGGAGAGAAGCAGCAGTTTGGGTCATTAGTCGCGATAGCAGATTTACTCTGAAATTATCTGATGCACTTTCCCTCCTATATGTCACCATGGTTTGTTTTTTTTCATGCCTGCTACTCTCCTTCAAAGTCTTCAGTTCTGGTTCAAGAGGGATGACAGTAGTGCTTTGATCAGTTGACGGTACGCCAGCGAGACCTTGGACATCCCTGACATCTTGACTACGGTAGCTGGCAGGTTCAACACAGAGGTTGCTTCAGTGTTTTACAAGGAGCTCTCAAACCTTTTCACTCCATCGACAACCAAAGATCATGTTATCATACGGTTTAATATAGAACTGCATCATACAATATGTAGGGAGAAAGGAAGGGAGAGTAAACCTGTTAACTGGTAAATGAAATTATTATATACAAATTTACTACTTATTTGTCTGAATTCCCTTCAAGCCCTTCAAGAAACCTTGGACTATGCAGCATGTTTCCTCTCCCTTGTGCGTACATACTAAAGTACATCTTACCACACAGCCAGTAACACACCAATCAAAACTACAAGTCTTATGAGAACCTTTTATGTGTCGCACATATTTTGATATGGTGACCGAAATTGTGAAGCGGTGGCGGATCCCAAACGGCCAGGTTCAGCAGCTGATGCTCTCAGTCTGGCCGTGTCATTTTGGCTGCTGCTCTGATCGGCTTACCTGGCCACACTCGGACGCGCCACAGTTCTGCAGCAGAGAGCCCGCCGGGTGGGCCGGGCGGCACAGGATGGCTGATGGAGAGAGTATATATACACACATCTGTCCCTCCCACCTGCCTACATGCTTTTGAGTCATTGTAGACACATCATAGTCGGGTGCAGCCCTGATACTGGTGTGATTAGCAAATGTACAAGTGTGCATACCTGGTAGAACATGGTCTTCCTGTCAATCCAAGCAAATCATTGAAAAGCCAATTTCAGACAAACTGGAGGATTGAGTCATTTACACACACAACTGATCGCCGGTGTAGACGAGTTATTCCATGTTGCCGCTTTAGCTCGCAGACAGCCGTTGTCATCCCAGTGGCCGCGGTGGTCCAGGTTGTTATTGGCTCTGCTGTCTCCTGCTGAGGCTCCCAAGAGTGGATCGTTGACGGAGCCTCTCTCTCTCCCAGACCTCACACCGCAGGGTGCTAATGGGTGTGCTCGGGTAATGGCGCTGTGCTATTTATTATCGAGGGGATGGATGTTTAGGCTGAGCTTCAACACATGCTGAGTCCCCGAGAGGATCTGTGTGTTGTTGTTGGTGTGTGTGTGTGTGTGTGTGTATGTGTTGCGTCCAGGGAGATATCTCTCTCCCTAACAAGATGACACGCATGGATGTGCACACGTTACAGCTACACCGCCATCGGTTTTGTGTAGGCCTCTTCCCGGGACGTCACGGAGAGCAGATAGGTTGTTATCGGGGTTACACTATGTTATATGTATGAGGGTGTGTGTGTGTGTGCATGCATGCTTGCATAAGTGTGCTTGTGCCCCGTAAAGGAAGCGTAGCCTTGAAGAGCTGCAAGAAATGCACTTTATCTCGAGCGTTTCAAGGACTCGCTGTTGATCAAAAGCAGTGGGCACTGCGATGTTTAGCACCGTGCAAGAATGAGTGAAAATAAGCTGCAGAAAAAAACCCGCTGTGTGTTGCGTGAGAAACGTCAGAGTAGCCTCGCCAGAGAGAAGAATAACGGCTGAGTTGAGTTGAATGAGATGAGTCAGTGAGTGTGTATCCCTCCTGGGGTTGATTGCCGTAGTTTGTCACCATTGTTTAAATCTTTATGCTCTTGCAAAGTCATACGCTCTCAACTCGGAGCCCAAAATAGTCCACACCCTGTTGATGGAGTGCGGTGTATATCTGGCTAGAGCACAGGTGGCTCCCCGTGGAGTTGCACAGAGTTAAATTTGTCCCATTGTCACGGCAGCAGCTTCCCTGTGTGTTTCAACTGCAGAAATATGCAGACAGCCCTCTCGGAGAGCGCCGTGAAGCCCGGCAGCTCCCCAGTAATTTCATTCCTTGAGAGATTTATAAACCTGGCACAATCTGTTTGTTAAAAAAAAAGAAAAAAAGAAGAGCCAGCAACTCATTCCAGGTTTCCACGGGAATAATTATTGAAATAAAGTCGTCAAGAAAATAAATTCCACATGAATATGCTTTCCCGGCTGCCCCAGAACCGGAGAGCGAGAGAACGGGAGATAAGGCGTAAAACGTTCCTCGCCGTAAACCTTTGGAACCACTTTCCACCAGCAGGAGAACAGGGACACTGAAGTTGCTCCGCCATTCTTCAGCCTTTTTTCGAGGTTGTCAAATGTACATTATTTCTTAATCAAAATCCTTTTTGCGGCGACGTTGCAAAGCTTTGTGCGAGCTTAAAGGTGCTTAAAAGGCACAGGGGGGGGGGCATTAATAATGCATGCCTAATTGAAAGCGGCGAAAAAACCTAGAAGATATTCCCACCTGTTCTTTTGTGTCATGCCATTGAAGTTTCATTATGTGGGCATGATTCATACCTTCAAACAGCTTGAATGGCAGTTCCTCCTCACAACTCAGACCAAGATTTGTGTTCAATCATATTAGGAGTGCTAATTGCGTGTGGGTTTGTTCATGTGTGTGTGTGTGTGTGTGTGTGTGTGTGTGTGTGTGCTACAGCTCTGCGGGGTCTGAGGAGGAAGTGGGTGGGAACGGCAGACACCGACAGAACCGCCACGGCAGAGACGGTGGCGCCGCAGCACCCGGAGGCCTGGAGAGGAGGATAGAGGAACTGGAAAAGGTACTTCTACTGCTCCCTCTGCACGAGACCGCTCGATGTGATGTAGTGTGGTAGATTAAGAGGTGGGTGAACTGTTGGTGATCATCACAGGACAAACATCCATCAATAGTGAAATAAAGCAAGTTAGAATTCCTGAGGGTCTTTTTCCCCTTAAAAGACCCTATCCACATATAGTTGTGATTCAGTCAAATTTCCCTCTCAGACACAAAGAGGGATTTATGTTTAACTTATGATGAACTTGCATAAAAACCATAACTTGGACCAGGGAAATCAGGGATGGATGTGGTGGAAAATATGAATCAGTTTGATACTACTTACTATGAATTTACACTATAAAGATTTCTGTCAGCCTAAGAATCTGGATAACACCACCACCTCTTCTACCATTATTTCAAAATGTTCCCTGTTAGCAGCACTTTTGTTTTGGAAGAGCCAGTCTGAAGGTCTCCGGGCCGGCAAAAAAAAAAAAAAGTTTGAAAAGCATCCTTTAAAAGCATCTGAAAAGATGAATTTCCACTTTGATTCCTTTGAGCGGCCGCCCGAGCTCTGATTTTTTTTTTTTTTTCTGGCTCGACGCCGTGGCTCAGCCCTGGCAGAAATATCTCCTCCATGTTCTTGAAGAGATGACCTTTACAGTGGAGATGTTTCTCCCCCTCCTACACCACTCCTTTCAGACACTCACTGCTGCCACTGCAGGGACTCCGGCAGAACTCGAACTCAAATGTCACGTTGGGTGCCTTTTTTGAAAAAGATTTAAAGAAACTGCCGCTGTATCCTCGGTGACCCCCAGAGCTCCTCTTGAGTCAAAAAAAACAAACTAGAAACGCCATTGAAATCTCATTTTGCATGTTTATTTTCGCCAGTAATCCAAGAGAGATGTTTGTTCATTCTCTGGAGATCCTCAAGGACTCCACAGCTGCAGTTACCTTCAATACCCTTAATAAGTAAAGTGAATCCAGTTTCAGTGGCCTGCAGAGTTTTTGTAGCTACTTATGAACAAAAGCCCCATTATGCTTTGTGCCGTCTCCCCGCTCGATTGGTTTCTATGGAAACAATTGCATGCTTATCTGCAATAGAAAGAAAGTGAGGCTGGAATTCCTGGCGTCCATCATCCCGGAGCATGAACACAAACACGCAACCTGAACATATGCACCTGTTAACCTCGTGTGTTTGCATTCCTCCCTCTCGTTCTCAACATGCAACAATATCCTCCTATGTCGAGGGAGTTGGCGGAGGTGGCCGGGAACACGCTGGCCCTGACCCAAGTACATTTTGAAGGGAAACTAAAAGCATTTTTCACTCGTGTACAAGGGCGTGCTGTAACCCCCGAGGGCTATTGTTACTTAATGGGAATAAACCGTTAGTAAGTGGTTCAGGCTGACTGGCACCTTTTCTGTGTGCTTGTTTATTTGCAAGACTCTCCGGCAGTAGGAAGTAGTATCTATACGCTTTTTGAAAACCGTGCCCTGTCAAAAACATCTCAACGCCATCAGGTAGCAGCAGATTGATGCAGCAGGCCAAGGCTCAGCTCTTCACCTGTGGAACATGGCTGTTTCATACATAGTAGTTTTTGCAGTTGTAGTTTTACCCTTTTTAACCTTTATTTTTAGGGGTTCTCTTTCAGGCTGAATATTATTGCCAGTATTGTCATGGAGCTGTAGCAGTGTAACGGTTTGGGTAGTTTTTGGTCCCTTAGCTGCCTTTGATCCAACTTCAATTCCTAGATGGCTGCTTCTACTTTTGCTTGAGTATGATTTTTGATTTTTTTGATTCCTAGTCCTTGAACTCTAGTGTGTGTGTGTGTGTGTGTGCGTGTGCGTGTGTGATTTCAGGAGCTGGCCAGGCAGCTGAAGGCCCACCAGGACAAAGACGACCTCATCGGGAAGCTGAAGGAGGAAATTGACTTGCTGAACAGAGTGAGTCCCTCTTCCCTTTTTTCTTGTGCAACTAAGAAAACACGGTAAACTAGAAAACAAGCATAACAATAAGTAATAAAATGAAGGCAGGAAAAGACGTCCAAGTAGTAAAAGCTGGGGGTCTTTTCTCCGGCGCGCCTCGCTAAGAGAGTTGCAGAGGCTGTCATATTTTTAGATCATCGATGGATACCAAGGTCCTGTGGGGCCACTCCAAATAGAACAATAGCGGCCAAAGAAAAGAATCGAATGCAGCTTGGGGTGTGTTTGCACTGATCCTTTGAATTCAGACAGCTCTATTTTAGACCAGTGCAAAGCTATGCACAGCTAAAGTAAAGCTAATGTGTCCACAATTAGCTTTACCTGCCGAGGTCTGGTACACAAGACAAATACTTTATAAGCAATGTCTTTTTTTCTGCATTTCAGTTTTGCATTCCTGAAATCATTGTCATTTCACATGGAACCCACTGTACATTTTAACTACACTGATATTGCTGCACCCCTTTTTGACACATGTAATGATGTATTTCTAGTAAACCTATAATTCCGATGGCCACTACATAGTGACACAGTAAATCAGTCTTACCTTCGTTGTCAAATGGAAGCCGGGGTGCCTGGCCGTGCCCCGGATTAATCACCAAATTACAGCCTTGCCGTCTCCAGGCAATCGAGTTGACACTGCGAAGCCGCCTCTGGAATAAGCAAAAGATTATAATCAACCACCGTGTGGAAGAACGGCCTCGTCTCACAGCTTAAAACCCTTAAAAGCTTTCTCATGGTCACTGTCCATTGATGAGTAGTGAAATTAAATACATAGCGCTCTCTAAGGAAGAGAGGTTTAAGAAGTAGTTGGCGTTCAGGAAGCCTGTGGAAACACATCTAGACCAGTTGCGACGACTGGACCTGCTTCGTTTCTGATATTCAATCAACAGTAAATGCACTGCCGTCAGGGGTCAGAGGTCAGGGATACTCATGTCGCCCATGCGCTCTTACATGCAGCAGCCAGAGTGATTCACAACCCCCCTCCCCTCCCCCACACACACACACACACCTTCTGGCCCCCCTCCTCCCGGACTGTCAACAACCCCTCCTCAACACAAAGCCTCTGCCCTTGTTTTCTGGGTCACAGGGGGCTGGTGGTAAAACACGGCTCTGTTTTTTTGGCATCTCTGAAGGGAAACTCGGCAGGGGGAGTACATCTGAAAGCCTTTTATGTCTCCAATATTCTGAGAAGACCGATCACAGCCCTCCCCCGACGAGGCAATCCAATCCAAACAAGAGGCCGCGCCATGCCAACAAATACAGTGGTCAGCGTTGTTGTGCACAGTTTCAGAGCAGTTGAGTGACGCGTCGCTTCAGCCAGTGGGTTTTTCATCATTTTGACACTTTTTGCCATTACGCCACTCCCAACAGTCCACCTGCAAACACGAAGGGGGGGCAATATCGTAGCGAGGTCAGGAGGGGACTGATACCATCGCATGGACAGGAAGTTGGTCATAAGAGAAGGGCTTTATGTAAGAACGGTCGAGGCGGTGATAGCCATCAGAAATGTCCCTGAGAGAGGCTCCCGCAGGGCCTGATGGGAAAAACAGGAGATAACAGCTGATCCAGTCTGGCGTCTTCGTATAGGAAGATTGAACCCTGACTCAATGTAGAAGTTTATTTGGGAGAGAAAGCGAAGATAAAGCTGAACCGCTGGCCCCGTATCTCCCTCTCGATACACTTTGAAGAGAGAGAGAGCCCGTCTGGTAGAGAGAGCACAGATCCCAGCAGGCGCATGCAACACCGATGAGATCTTTCCGTCATCTGATGGTAATTAATTTGGGGTATTTGACTTTTAAAAGGTTACAGCAGCACACGAGAGGCCATATTGATTGTATAATACACATGAAGCCGATCGGTTTGATCTGAAATCAGCATTTTTATCTCTGCTCCTCTGCAGCAGAGGCAACATGCTCTCTAGAAGCTCGTCACCTCCCTAGTTTGACTTTCCTAACGCCTCTACGTGCAGTCAGGCTCATTCCCAGTGGTCGTGCCATCCCCGGCTGGTGATGGAAGAAGCCGAAAATAAGGAGTGTCACTTCGATGAGACAGCGCTGCGGCAACGCGAGGCTCAAATTTGCAACTAATTGGAGCTGTTAATGTGTAATTTGTCGCTATCAAGGCAGCCTGGCTGAAGGGGAGACCTGGCAGCAAGTATCACTCAATCCTAACTCTCAGACTAACACTCTGACCTGATTGGGCCCTCAGACGCACCGAGGCGGGGTCTTCAACATTCAGGCGTCTAAACTTGCTAACCCGGAGCTGTCTGTTTTGTCGTTTGCAGGACCTTGACGACATCGAAGACGAGAACGAGCAACTCAAACAGGAGAACAAGACTCTGCTGAAGGTGGTGGGCCAGCTGACGAGGTAGAACCTGAGTGCACGGGCCCGTTCCCCGAAACGAACAACCACCTCCCCCCCCCCGGACGGAGTATCTCTTTAACTTTCAGCTTTCTAAACCTCCCGCCCCGGGTCAAGTCCATCGGCACGACCTTTTTATCTGTTTTGATTCTGTCTCATTATTTGTGTCACTTTGTGGAGGAGAAATCGTGAAGTAGTCATCCTGAGTTCCTCGCGGCCTTAAATGCATCCCCCCCCCCCAGCAGGAGGTTCTGCTTCGGTTGTTGTGGAAGCTGGGGGTTTGTACGAGGCCCCCCACCCCGCGGTCTCATGGGGAGTTTCTGTCATGGTATATTTAATGTAAATGTATTGTACATAGGCCATTTAGATTGTTCATTTTTGATAAAGTCTTAAAAAGCAAAATGAAAGTAAATGAATGTATGTGGTGCACCACAAGGTGTTTTCAGTTATTTAGGGGCTAAAAAAAGTCTCTCCTTTGACTCACTATGTATCCACTACTGTACACGTATCAATCACCTAGCTACCTTCAATTTCATAACAATTTAATTTGCAATTTTTTCTTGTCTAGCATCATTTAGACCAAATTCAACATGTAATCACTGCTACCATCAGCCAAAGTGGGCGTAATGCCTCCCAAGCGCACGGGAGACCTTTTTTTCCGAGTACTGATATACCTTATTTCCACTTCATTTAAGAAATAGTTAAAGCCTGGTGCTTTTCTAAATTCACATTAGTGCCAGATTTACTCTCTGCTTCCAATAAGTTTTGGTACATTTGAACCCAAACAGGTCATCTAAGAAACCTGGATGAAGTCATGCTAGAGGATATACTCCCACTATAAACCACAACATCGAAGCAAGCAAGACTTCTACATCAATTCTCTGCTTTAGCCATCTCACCGTAAACACGTAAACACATGAGTATTATACTAGTGAGTGGTGATATGTTTTCGGGTAAAACCCCTCATGTAGTATATGTGGATTATTTTCTAAAAAAAAAAAAGCATTTTGCGTTCTGTAATTGAAGCGTTTACACGTTGTTTGTCTTTGCAACATGAATAGATGTTTAGCTGCTCTCCGTGTATTGAGACCAAGATGTGTGGAGTAAAGCTACAGCTGTGCATTTTTTTTGTATGATAACCAAATGAACTGAAGGAACATACTCTTTTAAAAAAAAAAATGCATCTCTTTTGTTTACTGGAGGGAAACAGCTTGGCTGGTAGAGGCATAGCGCTTCACCTATCTGTATTTAGACCGTGTTGTTCTGAGGCAAACGCGCAGCTCTTGCATCATGTACTCTGTGGAAGTCCACCGAGTGGCAAAGAATATATTTAGGTTGTAGACGGTCAACAGACCACTCTGCTTGCACACACACACACTCAAACACACACACACACTCGATCACGGCAACATACATATACGGGGATGAGTCGGCCTCCTCACAGACAGACTCATCTCTCTTCCCATTACGTTATGCATGTACAGAAGATGAAGTCATTTAATAAAAGTTTGATTATCTTTCTTCTCAGTCGACTCGCTTGTGTTCATTAAGACTAATTTGATGTGATGATAACGTGCCACTGAGTCGGTAATGCAATGTGACGGTGGCGGGGGGTTCGGTTTTCCTCCGCCTGGCTCTCATCAACACTCACACACACACACACACACACACACACAGCCATGGTGATTCAACATGCCAATCAACAACCTGACTGCATGCAGAGGCCACCTTGCTGGGACATCAAGCCTCCATCCACCCCACAGTCCTCTATTACGCCATTCAAACCATTAATTCCCTCACCTGGAGCCTCTGCATAGGAGCCATATCGGGGCTAATGTCAACTAATTTCAAGATAATGGCCTCTTACAGCCCACAGAAACTGCTGGAGGCTCTGTCCATAATCCCTATTAGCATTTTTATGGAATGTTGTAAGGTTTGTTATTTGGAGTGGTCACACAGAGGGCATGGACAAATCCCCCAGCTTCGCTATCTATCCTCCTACAGTTTGTCATGATGAGCTCCTCGCACATTACCTTGCCTCCTACTGTGATTCCTGCAGTACTGTAATCCTTTCCGTCTTGTCACTCATTAACTAATGTGCTGCTTATCTCATTTGTCAGCAGAAGTCCTATTACAGTTTCGAGTCTCGACCTTTTATATTTGTACTGTAGCTTTGCGAGAAGACCTCGTTAAGCCCCACGACCTTTTGAGACGAGCAACAGCCCACATTGTCATCGTTTTGCGCTGGACAGCAAAAACAGGATATAATGGTTGGCAGTGTTTTGTGCTTGTATCTTCATTAAATACAGTTAGATTAACACTCAAACGGAAATATCAAGTCCTTAAAGGGAATTTCAACTGAAATATATGATACACATGGAGCCCCTGAAGTGACCAAAAAAAAATAGCTTCACAATAGAAACTTTGGAAGCATTTTTTTCCGTTTTAATCAGTATGTAGTGGTAAATAAAAATGTGGGTAAGCGATGATCATCATGAGGCAAAAAAACTACCAATATGAACAAATAAGATAAGATAAGCTTTAATTTCTGCTTCTTTTCTTCATTTAAAGGCCCATATCTTCATGAACTGCATAACAAGGGAAAGGACTGAACTTTACAGCACCACAACTCATTTATATTGTCAAAGTCAAACCAAACATTGTATGAATCCTTGAAATCTAGTTGGTATTCTGATGTCTGACTTTACCAGAGAGTTCTTGACGTTTACAAATCATGATTTGTCTGAGGGCTGTGAAGGCCTAAACTGAATGGTAATGCATTTTATTTTGCGACGTAGGCCGGGCGTAGTCCTCAACGATGAACCTTTCTTTTGGTTTGTTTATATGTAATGGTTGAGAAAAGACAGATCCCCTTCCATAAAGTGCATTAGATCCAGAGGAGCTGATAGTCAGGACAGAGATGAGAAGCAGGCCTTATCTTGTTCTTGAAGGAGCCCATATTTCATTATCAGTGGTTTCATTGCTCTTGGTTCTCCCGGCCAATCTCCTCAATCTCCCAGATCCTTGGTGCAAGGAAGCACTCGCCCACCGGAGGATGGAAGGGGTCAGGATGCAGCAAAGAGTGAGCAGAAATGGATAAAAAGATAGACGACATATTTGTGCAATTTCCTCTCTCCATTGCTTCCATCACTGCAGCCCATTTTCTCAACCACCAGTCTGGAAATGACTTCTGACCACCTGTGTTCCTCTAACAACTCATTATCCTAAAAAAGAGATATTCGCGGTGGCCCCCTTCGAAACCCCGTCAAACTGAGGCATTCTCGGTGATAGGAAATGATTGCATGCAGACCTTCTATCACCACCTCATGTCACACTGCACTTCCAGCAGAACGCACAATCTTTGATGGTTTCTTTTCAAGTTAGCCAGACTTCTGCGTCGGGCTATACCGTGAAAGTGTTTTTTTAAAGGCCGTGCTCTGGAGACAAGCGGCGGCGCGCTGCAATAAGAGACCTCGGACACTTCACACGCGGCCCTTTCCCTCGACACCTGGGACCACACGTTGAGCTACCCTTTGTTGAAATGCCCTGGAAAAGTCAACAGGATGCTAACACAGTTGACAAACGGAGTGAAATCAACTAATGACAGTCCAAAGGCCTGGCATTCACCAAATGGCATAATTAACTGAGGAAATGGATTTCATCATTTGGCGCTCTCAGTCAGGACAACATGTTGGGTGCTTTGTGTTCTACTCCTGCTTAGCCTCGGGAATTCAGGACGTGAAATAAAACAGATTAATGTTAATGTACTAAATTGCTAGATAATGTAATAACATCACATTATGACATTAAACGGCAATTATTACCTTATAAGGGGTGTGGCATTTTTACTTTATGATGTCATAATAATATTGACCAACAGTGTAGTTGAATGTATAACTTCACTTATTACATTTTTCATCAATATTATTGTGACATCGGTTGAAAATGTTACACCCCTTATGATCTCATAATTGCTCATTAATGTGATATTATTACATAATCTGTGACTTTATTACATTTTTAACCCATTTAGAGGCACGTTTTATTCCATTTTGACACATTATAACATTTTTTTGACTTCATCAGTTGCTACGAGGCGTATTGGAGTAGTTTCTACTACCCGTTCCATCTGGCCCATTTTTAAATCACTCTCGCACCCCTCATAACCCATTATCCTAAAAAAGAAATCTATTTGAGACGGCACTACAAACCCATATTCTGCTTTGTCCTTTGGCCTGTTGGCTTGTGTGTCCATTGGCCTGACTTCTATTACTTGGCCTTTATTCTGCCCTTTGGCTTGTTGGACTGGGCTCTGTTGTCCGTTTGTCCATTGGTCTATCCATTGTGCTGTTCACTTGCCTTGAAGGTGATGAAGTACTGAATGGAGGCAACAGTTTGTAACTTCCCTAAATAAACAGTGTTGTAAACATTAGACAGTCAAATGATAGATTACCAATCTTGTATCCGTACCCACTGCAGTAGAGAAGAACCTGTTTTCTCACATTCAGAGTATGTATAATAGACGAGTCTACCGCAGTAAAAAAAAAAAAAGAAAATTAGCAAGCAACACTATGATTTGGATTTCAATATTCATGACGAAGCTCTAGGCTCCAGAATAAATGAGAAACACTTCCAGCTGACAGAAGGTGCAGTGGCCTTGACTTTTCTCTGCATTTTGAATTGATAAAAGAAACATACCGTATCCCCTCTAACCTCCCTGAATGTCTCTGTTTCCAGCCTGCAGGCACCAATCTGGCGGTAAAGAAGCAAGGGATGCGACATATATATCGGTTTGCTGACTTATATTATAAATATATATATATCTCAGATATTGGCCAGTCAGTGCCGTTCACTGCCGAAATGATGGAGGTTCCTCCCTGACAGTCTGCAATGACATTTTATACGTGCAGATTTTATTTATTCATTTGATTGTGCAGTTCATGATAAAGGCCAAATTGAAAGATACTGAATATCAGCGCAAAGTATCACCTATCAGCCACTTCAGCCGAAACATCGGTGTTAGTAACAGCCTTCAAAAACACCTGTCAGTCAAAGTCTAATGTGGGTGTTTTTTTAGTTCAACCTAATCAGTGCCCAGGCTACGAGCCCAGTGTGCCCGGAGGGAAACTGTAGTATTTACATTAAGTTTTTTCGCCCTCCTCCCTCCTCCTCCTCCTCGTTCCCACCCCTCCCCGGGGAAATCCCATGCTGTAAATGCCACAGTCACCTTGAGACGACGTCCTGGGAAGCAAACAAAGAATTTACATACACAGCAATCAGTCTGATTAGTATGTGATGCACACGGACGGTCTGTTCACTGAGCATGGGAAACCAACCGCAACAGGATGCAGACCTGTTCAATTTGTTTTGCGCGCAAGCACACACGCACGCGCGCACACAAACACACACACACAAACACACACACACACACACACACACACACACGTGGCAAATCCTCGCAGCAGAGGCAGAGGTTGACAGACTTGAGTGGCTCATTTCTCCATTGGGAATTAAGTCATCTGTTCCAAAGAGCTCTCCGTGGCCAGGTTGCCATGGCAACGAGATATGACGTGTATCCCAATCAATCTTTTCAAAACTGTGTCCAATTACATCTGTCCAAGATGACACACACACACACACACACACACACACACACCTGCAGGGAGAGAAAGCATATAACTGCATACACACAGCCAATAAGGTAGCGGCTGGAAAACTGACTACTCCAGACGGCTAAGACTTGTAAAGGTGATAATGAGAAGTTATTGCTTTCGATTTGCTACCCACAGACTCTTTAGGGGCGCTGGAAATATTATTGACGCCCATATTTAGAATGTATAGGTGTCATTTATTTGAATTACAGCATTTTTACAATTATTTGTGCGCCGGTAGTGTGAGTACATCCTGCAGAAGGCAGAGCAGAGAGTCATCATCCTGAAATCACCAACCTGAGAGTGATGGCCGAGGTTTCCCCACTACGCCTCATTTACTGTTGTCCCCCAGTGGGTGGCAGTGTTCCCAGCATCACAAACCAGCCCGGATCACATCAGCTTGATACTGAGCAGATTGGAAGACAGCCTATCGTGGCTCTGATGTTTTTACAGGCTTATGTGTTCACTGATCCTTGGTGAGTAGCTCTCCTGGTGGAATACCAACAAAATATACCAGGTAGGAAGAGGTGAGAGTGTGAGAATCCAACCCGACAAATCCATTTGATGCAAAGTGTTATCTCATATCCCACCTGTGGTTTGTTGCATGACTAGAATTCAGTGGAGCTCCTTCATGCACGATGAAGCTCTGGATTGCAACTATGCCAACTGCAACCTTGTGTTCGGAGAGCATCTTCACATTGTTTTGGCATGGATCCCGTGTTACACAACAGAAATTAAAATATGAAAATACTGATGGATTAATGGTGAAAAACATCCTTTGATCTGGGATCTGGGATTATCTTAATCCTGTTGATAGTGGCACAGATCCTCGCGCAATCTTTGAGATAGCTACTGAGCACTGCGTGGTGCACAAACTGTTCTCTCACCCTTTTTTCTCCCATTTGCTGATGCGTTTTTATTTTTTAATTTTTTTAAGAAGCCAATGCTCTGGAGACGGAGCATGTGAATTTGAATGTTGCTGATGACTCACAAAGTCCATGCCAAGCAGAATATGAGGCGGCTCCGGGGAGCATCAACAGCCTCTGAAGGTCACTCTACACTGTTTCCATGACAGCGCCGCCCTCCCCCGGAGAAAGTTGTTGCTGTTGTGTTCGCGTTGTTATGTGGCGTGGTGGAAGAGGGGACCCGCCTTGGGATGCGTGCAAAAACAATATCTCCTGTTACGCATGTAGACACACACATCCACCACCCCTCCCTCCTCATCAACACTACTGAGTCAGCGGGGGAAGAGGCAGAGGTGCATGTTCAGCCCCAAGCAGAGGCTCATTCTGAACCTTCCCCTCAAAAGGGACACACACACACACACACACACACACACACACATCCCTTAGGTGAATCCTGCAGGAACCATTCTACAGTATGTAAACAGAGTGGGATGGCGCTCTGTCCAGATGGATGAGGCGGTCCCATAGTGTACTCCATCCATCTGTCATCTACATTCAATGTGAAACATGTCTGTCAGCCACTCCACGTCGCCGTCTCCTTCCTCGTCTCCTTCCATTCACCCCGTCGATCCATCCACCCTTTAATTAGCTCTCTCTCTCTCTCTCTCTCTCTCTCTCTCTCTCTCTCTCCGCCCACGCCTGCCCACTCCATCTACAGGACTACGCGCCTCACCAGGCCGGCCTCGCAGGTGGCTCGGAGCTTGAGTAGGATGTGTGCAAGGTTCATTCATATATGCATGACCGTTCCCAGGACAGCTCACCGGGGGGGCGGACTTCACACGGAGCCCTAACAAGGCAATTATCCCTGTTGGGTTTCCTTCGACTCCGACACAGGGCGCCGTGTCCTGGAGGGGTTGGATGCGAGAGAACGCCTTCGCCTCAAGACTTAACTGCACGTCGCAACACAGATATGGTAGAAAAGATCAGCATTTAACTTGAATGTATGTAAAAACACACCCGTGCTATCAGAGCGTCCCATCTCCGCTAAGTGAGATGCTGTGGATTTGCCCTATTTGCCCAAATGACATCCTGGTGTCAGTATGGATGCTTCTCTGCCCACAGGAAAATGAAACCTAAGAGACAAAATACAAAGTGTCTCCTACACGACTCACCAACGTTAGATCTTTTTCCTCTCTCATGCCTTTGGTCTCCTTTTGGTAGAAAGTGATCACAGACCGGCCGGGCTGGTAAACATGAGCGGTTTCCTGACGTCATGTTATATAATTTCTGGGTATTGAAGTTCACATTTTTTCAAACCGCTGCCAATGTGTGAAACCGCCGCGTGCAGCTTTAATGCCAATTGTGCAAATGCCTTCCTTGAACTGAACAGCCGCTCGCCACCGAGTTAAAACCGGTTTGATGGAGTGTGTGTGTCTGTGACGGGGTGTGTGTGTGTGTGTGTGTGACTGTGTGATCCTCTTGCCTGTTTTGCTGTTTTCCGGATTCTCGTCGCTCCATCGGAGCATTACGACGCTGACATTCAGACGCGCCAGGCTGAGAGGGCCACCCTCAGCATCGTGGGCAGGTGACACATGACTGAAAAGGTCATTCTCCATGTGGCGCTACCCTGGTGATCCCGCGGTTTCCGAGCGTCATCCGGCGTCACCTGGTTACGGTGATGGTATAGATCCAGGGGAGGTTGGTGTCTGCCTGGGATTAGCTGGCCTCGGAAAGACACGTTTTCTACGAAGCTTAGTACCATACTACCACTAAGGGAGGCTACCTCTGTGAATAGACACAATACGTTGAGATTGTTTTTCTCAGATACGAGGGTCACCTTGGCAGGATCTTGACATGTTCTGAATAACCAGAGACGTCGGCTGTCACATCAGATGGCGAAATTGCCGCCAGTCGACACAAGATTACTGTAAATTTGGCATCCGTCACCAGAAAAAGGTCATCTTGACTTTGGCATATTGGAATGAAAGAGAGAGGGAGAGCCAGAATCAACTGGAATAGCATATTTTGTTCCCTGGTTTAGATAATGGCGGGCCGGGAGTTTTTGTGAAACAGCACTGTTGGGCTGGTTTTGACACTCCTGTGAAAAGCCATTAGTGATTAGATAAAGAGTGGAGATGGATTTGAAATGGCGCTTTCTCTCTTTCACATGCGCTCTCTCTCTTTCTTCTCTCGCTCACCTCGGCCAGATGAAAGGGAGCTAAAGTGCTACGGGGCCTTTGTTGTGGACTCTATTTTACCCTTATAAGCAATGTGCACGGGCACTCCACCACCTGCAGTTGCACCCCTTCTGCTTTGATCACAGGTTATTTGTAAGGAAGATGAAGCCCAGAATGAGCGCTGTGAGACTAAACTGTAATAGTAAGTTTAAGTTTCATTCCTGCGAAACTTTCTGAGTGGTGAAGTAACGTGCTTGTAGTGACAGAGGGACAAATATCAACAGACTATTGATCTCACCGCGATTATACTTTCTGCTTGCTTCTTTCTTCGAGCGATGTGCACAAGCACGTGGGGGCTTTGTTTTCATTTCCATTCAACATTCAATTTTCTTTTTTCAATTCAAGTAAATCTCAGTCATTGCTCGTCGCCATTTCTCTCTCTTTTTTCCCCCACACAAACATCTTTTATTTTTCAAAATCACTCCACCTGAAATTGCCTATGGAAAACGTGCCATTGTTACAGACTTGTGGAGGTGGAAGATGTATGCTTGAACTGCAGTTGCAATTCATATGAAATCGTACGGAAACAGCCTACAGTAGCAGTAACGACCTGTCAGACTGGACAATTTTGACAACGCCAAATTGGTTTGTTAATCCTCAGAGTGTGCTGGCAATTCATACGAAAACAAAAACATTTGGAAGTCATGTGCATCTGTGCGTGCTCAAAACACATTTATTGCTTCTAATTAAAAGTCTGTAATTGAGTGGCATAACGTGGTATTTGCTGCTAATATGGTCCTTTATCTGCAACGGGAGAAACTCGAGTGCGAAAAAAAATGATTTTAGCTGTAATAAAAATGCTGTGGGAACCCAGAAAATAAAGGGTGTGTATTTGCCAGTTGCTGGAAATGTGGAACAGCTGATATTGTAAGGCAACTTACTGTAAGTAGAAAATCACCGCCAGCCCTCGGACACAGGGCAGACCATTTAAATGTGCTTGGCTGCATGGTGTAACATTTTATTTGTGTAGCATTTCACATGCAATCAATGGATGTTTCCAGGGTTTTCTACAATCATTTTCGATACACTTTCCATATAATGTCCTTTCTTTCGCTTACTCTCTTTTCCGCCTGTACCAATCTCTTTATCATCAGTAGGGACCGTAGCAGGATTTGCATTTTTGCTCAAGCGTTGGGCTTCAGAACTTTTTAGAGGAGGCTGCAGACTAACGGACTTTCATTACTTTAAATCATGTTAGGCCTCCGGAAGGCGGCTTGGCATGCTGGGAGATAAGTCTATAGGATCAGAGGACCGCCCAGAGGTGAAAGCTGAAGGAAAATGGCTTGGAGCGGATAGGGGAGAGAGGACTCTCCCACAATGGCATGGCACAATGGCTCACAGCTGCAGGCGCAGGATAGCGAGCGCATTTGATCATGTGACACGGCACAGTGGGTCCATGCACATCGCATTCGCCTCACTGGGTTTTCACCTCGTGTTCAAGTGCTAAGCTCCTCTGAAAGGACTCCACTTCCTACATTTGAATGGAGATTAGAGACAGGCAAAGGGGACATCAAATAGTCCGCCTTCTCTCCTCATTCCACAACTTGATCTTCAGACTAAAACAAAGAGTGAGGACAATGTGGCAGAGACAAAGCCACTGCAGACCATGAGCTCCATTCCTATATACAGTATATATATATAGTCCTTCCAGCTGATGAGCCCTCCAACCCTGATTGCTCCATACTGTGTCAATGATTGTAGTGGTGGTGGAGGTCAAATAGCAGGGTCATGCAGTAGCCAACTTGAAAAAACAATATGGATAATCTGGTTATGGTAAATAGTTGCTCACAGAAATGATGCGTATGATCAATAATTCCAAGAAAAGTTGTCTTTATAGTTAAAAATCAAGCTTGTTCAAGACGGATAAGACATTGGATCCTCAGTTGTGTCTGATCATTAAAAATGAGTACGGCAATGGTATGATACAAGACAGCAGTGATACATGAGGCTGCTAAGTTAACCTCATGCATCCTCTTTGAGTCATTCGGCAAAAGTACACAGCATCAAGATAGGTTATGACACTGCTGTTCACAGATGACCCCGGATGCTCAACAACACACACACAGCTTCTGCCCCGGGGGAAGCTGAAATTCGTGGGCAACAACCTCTCTGATAGAAAAGCTCCAAAATGTTACAGACAGTCACGGTAGCATATTGTGGTCAGGAGCAACTTTTTGGCATTTAATGGCATTTCAAAACCAGGGAAGTACTTGTATATTACAGCAGACTTGTATGTATTGTGTTGGTGTAATTTATTTGAAATAAGGTAGAGGGCCTATCCGTTGGTAAATGGACCGAGATGAGACGTGTTATTTGAGCAGTGAATGACTACCAGTGCTGATGCTTTTGTTGTGCTAAAAGCTCCGGAGCAGACATTCAGCCGCTAATGTCACTCATCCATAAGGCAGGGGAGATGTTTTTTTCTCAATTTATTACAGTTCACAGTTCTGCTGCAGCTTAATGGTTTGTGTTGTGTTGTGTTGTGTTGTGTGTGCGTTTGTTGCCTTATAGTAGATTGGAGTTTTACTTTGCTCTTATTTTCATTTCTTGGAGGTAGAGATGATCTGGAGGCAGAAAAAATCTATTGGTAAATTAAAAATAAAATTCTGGCTAAGTAACGTCAGACTGAACAGTGAAAAGACAAGTGGTAAGAAAAGAGCTAGCTAATATTATGAAGCATGGCGCTCTGTAGCCCTGATCCAGGACCCTTTGGGGGTCTTTCATCATATGGCTGTTTACCTCTCGCAGAGGTTCCTGTATTGATCCATTGACTTTTTACCGCACGAAAGTCAGCGAGCCCGATAACGGAACCAATACGTCAAATTTCACTTACCTCTTCTTCTGCACTTTGCGTCCGCGCACTATGCACGCTGCTTATTGCGCGGACACAAAGTGCCGAAGAAGAGTTCGAGCGGTCTGTCAGTCATCTTGGATTTCATTACAATGGAAATGTTGGAGTATACCCGTCTTTAACAAAGTATAAAAGTTGATTTCTGCATAGGAGATGGAGCGCCACCCGCCGCCATGCAAGGAGACAAGTGAAGGATTATGGACATCTTTTTAGGTAAGTGAAATTTGACGTATTGGTTTCGTTATCGGGCTCGCTGACTTTCGTGCGGTAAAAAGTCAATGGACGGAGCAGTACAGGACCCTCTGGGAGAGGTAAACAGCCATATGATGAAAGACTCCCAAAGGGTCCTGTAGCTAGGAGCTAGGCGCTCTGCTGCTAACTGAAAATAAAATGCAACCTAGCCATACTAAATTATCTAGGTTATGAGCTAGTTAACTGACCTTCCACGTTCAAACTAGCCATAGCTTATAACTATCTAGCTAAGATAGTTAGCTAGCCTGCTAACATTCCAAGTTCATGAATGCCTGTGAATAAATGAAAAAACATGTCATTGCCATTTATATTTTTTGTTTATATTTTACCCAGAGTTCCTTCTTTGCAACTCAAGTTTCCCAGTTCGCTAACTTGCACTGAAAAAAGATTATTTCTTCATCCAGAGCAGCTCTGCCTCTGAGAAATGTTTGTAGAACTAAAACTCCAATCTGTTGCAGTACACAGCACAAAAGCCTCGTGCACACTCTTGTGTTGTTGTTTTTCATTTTGCTGAAGCATGATGCTGACATGCCAGCTGGCCTCCCATTTGATTTATTGCTGCTGTTGTGAAACTGAAAAAAAACAACTAAAAAAAACTTGCGAAAAGTAAGTTTGTGATTACAGCCTTTGGTCTGAGTGACAGGCTCCTACTCAGAGTGCAGCTTGTGAAAGCGGGTCCACCTCCTCCCTTTTGTTCTCCGCACACTCGGACCACCAAGCCAAATGGCTGTCTCTGAGGTGGGGGAGTTTGTATACGAGGAATGCGTCTGTTGACCATGAATGTGATAACCTTGGATGATTTGAGATGAAAATTACAGTGCAGAACCGCCAGTTCTTTTGAGCATGATAACGCGACAAAGCCTTCTTCAAAAAGTGAGGGAAAAAGTAATATACATGAGTGCATGTTGGTAATGATAGAAACCTCTTTGTGTTAGGTAATGAGCTAAATTATAGATAGTACCTGCATGGGGAAATTACAGGGTGTCAATCGTGCCTGTCATTTCTACTTAAACACCCTGTTATTAATTCTTCTGGCCCTGAGATCAGCTCTGATCCTTACAGGTGTGAGGGAGTGACTGGATCTGCTCGGCGATAAACTCCTGTAATCGCGACGAGGACGTTGCTCTTTTGCACTTTTGTGGCGCACAGGCAGTAATCAAAACATTACTTGCAGAGTGACACCTGATCATAATTGCACTACTTCTTTTGGACTTGCAGTTTTAATTTTCCCCAGTAAAACGGGTTCTTTGTTACTCAGATTCACTGTCTGAATCAACATGAAGGGAAGGAAGAGATTCCAGCAACACGTGAGGTATTGAGATCGATGGGGATGTGACGTTGTGAAGTTGAACTCATGTGAAGATTGTCTCTGTTGTGAGGGAAGTTTTCAGCGAGTTTTTCTTATTTAACCATGACCAAAATCTTACCCTAACCTTGAATTATTTTTTTTAATTGCCTAAACCTTGAAGGACCAAACCAACTCCCAAAAAGTTGGTTTGGCCCGAGTAGTAAAATAGACATAAAATTCAACAAAAATATGTACTTTCAATGGCAGTAGACTCTCTCTTCCCACAAGACTTGGAGCGTAATTTGTTTTGTTTATACAGGAAGTGAGTGGGTTTGTCACATGACCATATCCTCTCCTACTCTATGGCATGTCTATACATTTTGTACATCTATGGATTATTTAAACACCTTCAAATGATCTGGGTTCAAGCAGCACAGCACAGTTCTGGACCAGAAATGGTCCTGTATCCTGGGAGAATCACTTTTTTTTTCTTCCCAATTTTCCAAGTTTCCAAATGACTCTCAATCAGGCATGTGGATGGTTGTGACATTACAAATTACCAGGCAGGACAAACTTTTCTCTCTTGTTTCTGGCAATTGCAGAGAATGCCACTTCTCAATGACATATCGCCCTTTTTACCTTTGGCCCTGATGCCTCCTCTCTTCCTTGCCCCTCTTATTATCTGTGTCTGCTGGCCTCTTAACTCCAGCAATATGTTGCCGCATTGTGCTTCCAGTCCGGCAGTCTTATCTAGCCTCAGGGTAAGACAAGCTAAACTGACATAGTGAGCGGTGAGGCTGCTCTGTTTAATGTTTTCACTGATAAAGAGGTTTTTTTTTTTTACAAGTGGTCATGGGAACCATAAAAAGGCATAGCGGATGTAATCAGAGTGCAGTGCATTAGCGTCACTGTGGGACGCTTCGAAAAGGGTCTGCTAACTGGCGATGTTTCTCCCCAGTTTGGGAAAACACATTTACCAGGCGCTGCTTAAAATCAACAGCATTTAACAAGTGGCGAGTGTTCATTTTCCACTCTGAATACAGATTCAACTGTTTTAGGGCAAATAAATAATAAAGTGGTACTCCTTTTGTTGGGTGTGTGCCGTTGCCAAGGAAGCCTTGAAGGGAGCATGCAGTCTGCTTACAATTAATCATCTACAGTAGGCCTACTGTATGAACTGCTGGGCTCACGTGACCGAGCGAGGAGGTGATTGAGTGTGTTCACAAAAGATAGCATGTGGTTGTTTCCCAGTAAAAGCATTGTATGGCCAATATCTCTTTCCCACTCTGTTCCCAATAGCATCCACACACTAGAAAACCTCCATGACCACAATGCATTGCTTTCGTCCAGAGCGCCAAAGCGTAGTAAATTGCCCGTACATAAATTCAGATGAATTATTAAGATGGTGTTACTCAGTATTTCCTGAGATCCTATGATGCTACGGGTAGCTGTTTGTTCCAGGCTGGGAGCGATGGATCTGTAGCTTGTTGTACCAGTAGCCTACAGCTGTGAGACTCCACTCCCACCGGCATCACGTGACGGCTTGACTAAAAATAACCCTCTCTCCAACACACGAGGAGGATGATACTGGAACTAAGAATAGGCTCACCGGCAGGGAAGCGGGATGATAGTAAATCATCAGCGATGGCTGCAGCGCCAAGGAGAAAGGAGTTAATAATTCAGCCTTGAAACAATATCACGATATCAGTGAAGCCAGTGACAGAGTCATTTGCTAGGTACAACCATTACTATGTAGTATATAGTATCCACTGTATGCACTGTATCCTCTCCTACCTACATACATCTCCACTAATTGACTTGAGCAGAGGTGGTGGACTGAACAAAGACAGCTTTTTTCCAGAGCAACTGTGATGAATTAAGCTTCAATTTCTGCCAAAATTACAAGCAACCAGTAGCACAGGATTTTTGAGGAGGGGAGGTTGAAGATGAGTTGATTCTGGACGAGTTGTGGGTGTTTCCTGTGGCTTACCAGGATTGCTTGAATCCAGATGTAACAAACAGTAATCAGTAATAAACATTCAGGTCATGTGGTGGTCAGTGCATCATCCGCTCTGTTTGTTGTAGTTTTTCAGTGGCGCTTGTGGGTCCTCGTGTCGTTTTCCTATCACGGTGATGCCGATAAGGTCACAGAGCCCTTGATACATAGTTGACGGACCCTGTTGAAGTGCTCCATTTTTTTTTTTTTTAGCAAATGCGTAGAAATGCAATGTGTGCACCACTCCCACCTTCCCCAGCAAGAATCCTCATTACTTTTTCAAGAATGTTAAGCAGGCTGAAGAGTTGAGTCATCCGTACTGGAGGGGAAAATGAGGAGGCAGTATAATAGTAGCTCATAAAAACTTTTTTTTTTTCATATACAGTGAGTAAGACATGTCATCACACACTGACTTTTATTAAATATCCCCAGTAGGTGACTTGACAGTTGGATTTCTGATACTTTTTTTTGTTTGTGCATTGATTTATTTCATGTATGGCCATGACTTGTTGCCCTTGGATGAACAGAAAAAAAGATTGTATGTATCATGAGTCATTGGGGTTGAACCATCGAGCAGCATATCAATATGTCCAACTGTCAGATTATTTATTACCTTTTAAGGCAGTATGGTGAGTCGGGCTACTCAGAATCACTAGAAGGCAAACAAGCAGCCCAGTTGGTTTCTAGAAGAGGACTGTGTGCTCTCAGGCAGACATGCTAGCCCCATTTATCAAGCCTCTAAAAATGACTGGGATGACAGACCGGTCGATTGTATGATTCATACGATCACAGGTGTTATCATGCGTTGGCGCGGAGGCATCAGTGCATGGCTTGCGCAAACATTCTCCGGGCGATAAGCCTGGTTGGAGGTCTGGATGCACTGATAAGAAGAAATGGCTCGCCGTCTTTTAAGGCAGACCGTCAGTTCAAGGCCCGGTCTACTTGGATGACCCTTGAGAGGATCAGAGTTGTTGCGGTCACTGAAGTGAAGGATGAAGTGAAGGTTATTTCCTCCTACCTGATGATGTCTGACTCCTACAAGAGACACAATCTGTATATTTTTAGTCAAAAATACATTCTGGATTTGATAAGCTGCAAACTATCCTGGTTTGTGCATCACTTCAGTACATTTCTGTATGAAAATAAATTGATAATGACCTTGGCATCCATATCATAGAGGATAGGCCCCGCTAAGGATATTTGCTGTGTGTTCACTTGACAGGCTAGATATTATCGCAGCTTCCCGTTTAGTCAGTGATGCGCTCAGTGTGTTCAGAGAATTACCTCGCCATTCCTCAGCTTTAAGCTAATCTCCTGAACTCAATTTTCCTACAACAAAAGAAACAATTAGCGGCACTGGGGGGGAGGAGCACAGTTTTTGTCTCAGTTAATTTATGAACATTATATAACCTTGTATGTTTTCAGTCCCATCTTCTGAATTTGAGTAGGCGTTGACTTAATTGGATTTAACTTGTGTGTGGTTTTGACCAGATGCAGTGCCAATTAAAAACATTAAATTAAACATTCTATAAAATTAGATTGAACATCCTGCATTTTCTGTGGCTTTCTCATTAAGAAATCTTCAAGAAATTCGGTTGTGTTTTTCTAATCTGCCAATAAGAAAACACCCGTCTAGCAACAACCGACAGGGGGGAGGGGGTTGGGGCTGGAGACTTGAGAGGCAGTGGATTAGCAAGTCAAAGAAGCCGCGGTGCACTGCAGCCTCGTTGACCTATCGCATGCCAAGGGCCACTTTGATCGTGGAAACAGAGAAAGAGGAGGAATTCCTCTGGGGCTGCAGCCGAGCCACATCTGGTTGCCTTCAAAGCGGGAGCCTAATTTACTAGGAAATAACTAACTGATGACCTCTGGCGATAATCGCCCACCAGGGGAGAACTGAACTGTGGAAGGGACAGTTAGGAGCACCTCTGTCGATTTCCTATTCACCTCAAATCATTGCGATCGTTTAACTCAGGACAAATCGCTTTACAAAAATCAAAGAGCCGATCCGTCACTGCCACAGTGGAAAGCTCATTTGTTGATGTTTGGATGCTTTGCACGGTAGGATGGCTTTAAAAAAAATGGCATCAAACCAGGATTCCATTTCCATTTAATACCAGGATGCTGCCGTTTTTGATCTATTAAGATTCACTCTGTAAATCCAAGTATCCGAAGGTGAATTTCAGCTCCACTAAGCCGTGGATTCCATCCAACACGTTTTTTTTCAGGAACATTATAGATCTCCCTCACGGCTGTGATTCAGAATCACAGAACATGTGATTGAAAAAATAAGAAAATTCTTGTAATTCAATATTGACTTTGAGCACAGTGGCCCCTAATTGCTGTGTATTTGGTCTCCATGAATATGTGGTGGCAGGGTAGGTAAAACAGATCAATACGAGTAGATTGGTCCGTCCAGCAGCATGCAAAACATTACTTAGAGCCATTAATTAATTTCACACATCTGAGAAATTGACAGACGTGGCTGATGGGAGTGTTTAAGCTCTTAATTTGAATTTCAAAAGGCCTATTACCCAGACTGGCTAATCAAAAAGTCCATTGATTATGTTCAGTTCAGTTTTAGCCGTGTCACTCAGCACCTAAAGCCACTTTCTAATTAAATATTAAGTACCGCAAGTCAAAAAGTTTTTTATTTTATTTTGAAATGCTGTTTGTGACTTTTTCCTGTGTGTTTACTCCCGTTTATGTAACTAAATGAACGCGTTAGAGTCGAAGCTTGTGGCTTTTCTAACTGCATGAGTCATCTGGTGGACCCAGAAGCAGACGCAGGCTGGAGGCAGAAGTTCTCAGAAAGCAAGACTTGACTCGAGAGTAATCAGACGCGGTACAGATAACAGCAATAGCAGACAAGGAACGTACTAGATGGGGAAAGCTAGCACAGACAATAGGCATGCTGGGGTAGACAAGCAAGCAGTGAGCATGTATGAGGGCTAGAGCTAATATACACAGGGGAAGATGTGGGATTGGAATCAGCTGTGCAGACAGGGGGCCCTCAGGGACACGCCCACCAACCTGCAGGGAGAGAGAGAGAGACGACAACAGGGAGGCAGCAACAGACGAAGACTAGAATTCAGGGGAAAGGCTGAGCATCGACGAGAAGATGACCGTTAGTTATGAGTGACATTTTCTAGCGAGGAGTATGGTCAGTGATCTTTCAGATGTGGCTGCAGTTTCTCCCCCCCCAGCCCCGATGGGCAACTCTGTCTTTTCTCTGCGATGACATCTTGAGCTGGGTAATTTTGGGGTAGCTTGCTCATTTCTATGCAGATTCATGTGGCGGCCTCGTGTCCTGTCACCTCTTCTTGTCACCCATCTCATCTCCTCTTCCTCGCTCCTGAGCAGCATCATCTGCGGCGGGTCTGGCCTTGTCATTGGGCTGTTAACAATCACACGAGCTGACAGTCGCCCACTCACCATTTACCCATCGGCCTCTGCCTACGTGAGGCTCCATGGTTTGGAGAAAACACCAGCATACCTCACGCCACCCTTAAAAACCTGGCTGCATTACCACACACACACACACACACACCATCGTTGCCTCCAGGCAGCGAGTGTGAGTGGATGAGGGGAGGACAGGGAGGTGGATGCAGGGATGACACAGCGGCGGATGAGTGTCACATCATCCATCAGTCTGTCACAGGCTGTCGCCCAGCTTCTCCCAGAGACGCCGGCGATCTGTAAACAAGAGAGAGACACCAGGCTTCCCAGGGCGCCATGCGTACAGAGAGGGCAGGGGAGAGCCTCACCCTCTATGAATCACGCCAACAGACACAGGCAGTGGGTGGATTTGACCAGAGCGGGGTTTTGATCCACACTGCCAGGTATGGATGACTAACGCTTCTGAAGAATACTGCTTCTGAGCAACAACATGAAAACAACCCTATGACACTGTCTAATGGGGGGAGAACATCGACCGGGAGAAACGAACCACAACAGGAGTTGTTTTGGCTTTGAAAAGAGCAGTCTGATTGGCTTGTGTGACTAAATCATTAGGGTGGGTATTCTGAGATATTCTCTTCCAGTATTTTTCTTGTTTTCTTGTTTAGTGATGTTGAAGTGATGAGACTACTGAGATGGATTTTATTGACTTTGGCATCTACGCCATATCTGCTGCATATGGCTGCTGCTTTATTGGTCCTCTTGATTATTTTCCCTACCACATGATTAATATTGTCACTTTGATTTTCTTGTGAGCCTGTTAGATTAGAGACTCTGTGACAGAATTCATTGATGCTACAGCTAGGGGTCAGCGATATTTGACACCCCTTATTATTAGTATTGGGGCCTTAGAAACGACTCTGTCCTCCAGGACCTCTGGACTTTGAGCCAGGCTGGTGGGGCTGCTGGCTGGGATGGGTCCTGGGCCACAGCTGGGGACAGCACCACCATGTCAGTGGAGCCTCTCCAGAACCAATGAGATCTCTTACATCCTCTAAGAGGTGGGACAAACCACCCACTGGCCAGTAATCACTGTGCACCACACAGCCAGAGCCATTGCTAGGAATATATAAGGAAACGAGGTTGGATTTTAGTAGGATTTGTAGTATGGTTAAACCAATGTATCGGTTTGCCAATATATTGGGCTGCCTTTCAATTAAAATTGGATATCAGCCAGTCAGTGTTTCCCACTGGCCATATGATGGAGGTGAGGATAGGATTCTCTTCAACAGCTTCAGAGTTTGTAAAAGTCTGTCAGTCAGTCTGTAAAATCTGCAATGAAACCAGCCTCACCCTGTCTTAAGGAGCTGCTAACCAACCTAAGAAATATTGAATTTATGTAATTAAAAATTTTTTTTTTGGCATGAAAACGATCTAATTTAAACACAGAATATTGGCCCAAATATTCTTTATCAGCTTAATGTATTAGTGAATGAAAATATTGTGTTTTATATACATGGTCAACTGATTGTTGGGTTCTTGTGACAAAACCAAAAAACCAAAGCATGCAGGAGAGGAGGATGACCTTTGACTGTTGGTACTAGGACAGATCACCGCATGGCGTTATGTGACTCACTACTAGAGAGAGATGATTGATGATTATGTTTTGTTGTTTTTTTGGAGGAAGCCTGACTGGAATGATTAAATTACATAGTAAAATGACCAGAAGGAAATAGAGCAAACACTCATTTCGAAACTCATTTCAGTTAATACGCAAAGGGGCACATTCAGAAGGAAAAGCTCTCCATGCCTGGAAACTATAATTCTATTTTCCATGCCTGCCAGTGATCATATGCTGTAGACCTACGCTACAGTATGTATTGGAGCTGATATATAGATTGATGCATTGAAACCAAATTATTTTGAGATCTCAAATAATAATAATAATAATAATAATGTGCCCTCTACAGTTTCATTTATGACAAAATGGGGAGGAAGATGATGCTGTTGTGTGATCTGCTCCACTGGAGTGTTGTAGAGGGCAGCTGAATTAATCTACCGTTGTTGTTAAACTGAACCAAATCGATCAGACTGATCATGTGCTATGTGTTGTTGTCGTAGTCATTAACAGCATGATTTCCCTCCTCCATATATGACCCTCATAGTCTTGCAGAGAAATATGTGCTGAATTCCAGAAATGCAGCCTCATGAGGGAATAAGTGCACATTAGATGTTGTCAATGTCAACACCACAAAACAATATAATTGAACTCATGCTATTGAAAGTGAGCAGTTTATTTTCTAAGCAACACTTTATAATCGACTGTCATCTGGGGAATTTTGCATGTTTAGTTGTATTTTAACACTTGTTTTGCACAATAATAAAATCTATAAATTGTACATACCTATATAGACATAAATCCAATGACACAAAGCTTTGCAAAAAAATGTAACGAAAATGCTAAACTGAGGCAGGAAACAACAGGGCTGATGAGAAATGTGGTCTTAACTTTGAGAATCATTAGCGCTAACAACACCACTAGTATGAGATAGAGGATACCAGTCGTCTCCACCATGGTCTCGTTTGTTTGTGGTAATTATACAACGATATATTGATGTTTAAAAATGCACCTTTAAGCACATCATGAACACAATAAGAATGTATGCACTATTCTTACATTTCAATCATGTCAGAAAATGATTATTATATTGTCACAGTAAAATATTATTCATTGGGTATGATGGTTGTTAGGAGATTATTATTAGCAGAAGCCCCATTAAGTATTTTTTTCATTGTGTGTATTATTGCACATTACATCATCTTCTGACTATAATGATTATATGTGATTATAATGTGCTTAAGAGCCCTTATAATGCCTTTTGTGTTAACTGATGTCCCCTGCTGTTATGTGAAAGCAGAGCCCGGCCTTCCGTCGGACCTTTGGGTGCAGCTCTGCCTCGGTTTCATTCATTTCTCTATTGACTGCATCCAGGCAATAGAAAGGAAGAAAATAGAAAAGAATAAGCCTCATTTTCTACCTGGGGGGGGTGTTATCAGTGAGGCGCTCTCCATATGCATCTACAATGTCACATCACTGTATTAGAATGCACATTCAATCCCTCCTAGTCTTTGGATAAACAGAGGATGTTGTTTGCGTCATTCTTTTGTAATTTGATAGACTAGCAGTGAGCGTATGATTATAAATCACAAATCCAAGCAGTATTATATTGTTCTTTCATACAATATCTGAAGGTTCTATATCGATCAACCCAGATGCACAACTGGGTCAACCCCTTCATTGGTTTTGAGTTCAAATTCAATCCTTTAATGAAAGATTGTAGTTTTTAGTGTGGCTTTTCTTTTGACAAGCCCTGCCCCCCCTCTTGGGAAATCATGTCTCCTTCATGGACAAGATGTCGTACTGTGTGTGTGTGTGTGTGTGTGTGTGTGTGTGTCCTTTTTTTTGGGGGCAGGTCATGGCTTGCCAGGAACGTTCTCACACACATCCACCGACACACACACATGCTGTACAGTGTACTCACATCCCGAGGTCCTGGAGGGGCTTTGGAGTGTCCTTGAACGCCATCGGAGGTGGTGGGTGCCCGGCGGGGGTGAGAAACAGAGAGCGGGCATGTTAATATGTGTTGAAAGGGTCATCTTAGGTTACTGCTGCCAAGGCACCACACACAGCGTTGCCCACCATCCTTGGCATCTCCCCAACACTCAGCCAATCACAGCCAAGGACTCGGTGATGCAGTGCCCCTCTTACTGGAGGGATTCCTAGGAACTGCCGCGTGACGACGCTGGCTTAAACAGCCCTGAGTCTCTCCTGTCTCTCTCCACCACCTCCTCCCCCTCCTCCTCCTCCTCCCTTTGTCTCCCCCCCCCCGGGGTTCTTTCTCCCAGCCTTGCGCTCGGTGCATCCGCTCTGTGTGTGTTTGAACAGAGGATGATGTAGCGCCATGCACACTGCTCCCACAAGACCGGCTACAGAGACGGTAGACAGATTCATCACCCAGCCCTCTTTTTTCTCCTCCTCTCCTCCCGACCAGGCTCCACCTCTTACTTTCCCTCCCTCCCTCTCTTTTACGCGCTCTCTCTCTCTCTCTCTTTCTCTCTCTCTCTCTCTCTTTCTCTCTTTCTCTCTCTCTCCTGGACACACAAACACACACTCTCACTCCAAGACTCCCTTTTTCCTCTTCAGATGAGCGTGCCTCTTTGTCAAGGCAAACAGATTTGGAGCTGAAGGTGCGCTGCTGTGCCAGGTAAGAGATTTCCTCTTTCGGGTACCCCAGAAGTTACAAAGAAAAAGGGGGGGTGTCTCTTTCTGGGTGTGTAGTGACTAGTTTTTGGCCGAGTGGGCGGGTGTTTATGCATTGGTGTCTGCCTCTCTGTGTGTTTGTGTGTGCATGTCTGGGTGACATGGGGCGGGTGGTTTGATGGGGAAGTACACTTTGTTAAAACTCCAGGCGCACCATTTTTGGCGCCTTCCACATGTGCGGTCAAAGGCGTTCGTGTGTTTGCCGGGGGAAATCGCTGTAGGTCCAGGGTGGAGCGCAGCTGTCGGGTAGCAGATCGGCTGTTGCATGTAGAGCACGTCTCTGGTTGCGAGGGGAGACCACGGTGTGGATGTGTGGGCGGATGGAGAGGATGAGGAGGGGAGGGGAAGGGGAAGGGGGGAATGGAGACGGAAGACGAGCAGCTGCTTTCATCCCAGGGAAGCTAATGCCGCCGTTCGTTCACCTCTCTCCCTATCAGATAAAATGGGCCGGCTGTGGCTCTGGCACTCTGGCTTTTTTTTTTTTCCTCCGTCCCCTCTATCCTTCAGCTGTGATGGGTTTATCTTGGGCATGAGTGACTACGGAGGAAAGAGGCACGCTGCTATTGATTCGCAAAAGAGCTGTAATGCCATTTGAAAAGGGAACAAGACATCCCTCCTGTTCTGAGCCCTTGTTTGCGACTTTCTTCCTGCACGCTTTTTTGTTCACGACTGTACCCATGTGCTGATAATACACCAGACAAGCTCACCACTGAAACCCAATGAATCCCTCCTCATTCACAGTCTTTTGAGCTCAGCGGTCTATACAGCAAGCAGATAAGACTGAAAGGCCATTGACACATCGGCAGGCACTCAAGCTCCATGTGTTACCCAATATCTCTGCTATTGTTGCGATTGGTGGGAACTCCCCTTGCTGTAGAAGGAGGCTTATCACCTCCCCCAGGTTCACTAATGCAAGGCTACTGCACGGTGCACATGGAATGGAGGGCTCCCTGGTCGTTGTAGTGTGGCTGCACCAAGAAAAATAAGGTATCGTCAAGGCACAGGCTGCCTATTACCCCTCGCCTAATATCGTCAAGAGAGAGAGAAGGAGTGAGATCGGAGTGGGGGAGTGGGGTTGCTCAGGTGTTTAGCCTAGCGCTAAACCAGGTGATAGAGAGTGAGGAGGAGGGGTGGAAGCAACCCAAATCTTCCCCACCCAAATCTAAATGACCTCTCAGCTCATTTCCCAAGGCAGAGCTTATGTTTACATACTCTCTGGGAGCTTCTGCAGATGCTCCCATTTCACGAGCACTAACTGAATCAGATGGGATGAGCTGCGGCTGCACTGATGGATGCAAGCGCGGCGATGGCTTCTTGAAATCAGCATCCAGTATTGTTGGAATTCAAGGATACTGACTGTGTGCAGTGATTATCCACCCCATGACTGTTTTTGGAATGAATTGGATGAGATTTGATATTGGGTCATTTGTCACACTTGTTATTTTGGCTTTAAAAAGCACAACACAACAACCGATGGGTATTAGTCAGAGGAAAAGCAACAGCCTCTGATCGTGTTTACACCAAACTATAGAGGGGGGGGGGGTAGATGTTGACTCCCAAATCAATCAAGTGTCCACTCAACTAGCGCCGGAGGTGGCGTCGTGTTTTATCATGCTTGTTAAAGAGCTATTAATGAGTAGCAGAGGCCCAAAGCCCCAAGCCTGATGTCCAAACAGCCCTAACCTTTTGTCTGGGCTGAGTTATTTCGAGGGAACTTTTCGAAAAGCAAAAGGCCCGGTGGGATAAAAGGACATCTGCCACGATGACTTTGCATTTTGTTGAAGCATCTCTCTTATGATCAGACAGTTTATTAGAGCTGAAGATGGAGGAAAAGGGTAGAGGCAGAAGTAGAGGAGAGGGAGAATGGGAGGAAGAACAGAAGCAACAGTGGAGTAGGAGTTTGTTTCTGTTGGTGAAAGCCATAGAAAATTGGAGGATATAAATAGCATCTCGCGTATGATTTGACCTTGTGTGGTCATTTGTAGGCGCCGGTGAGAAGGGATGTGCACGGATCAGTGACACTCTCACCATGGAGATCGTCTCTCATGCTGGCAATGATGGATGCCTCCAATATCAGGAGTGGTTTTCCCGCTCTCCTCGCTACGATGGTTCTCCAAGGCAAAAAATACCTCACTAAAACCTTGAATCGCCAACCCACTGGATGCTGATAATAATAAGTATTGTAATCACAGTTGTAATCATAATCTTGCTTTATATAGCACTTCAAAGTACAGTTACAGTTTTATAAATTTGACAGCAAAAGCAATGAAAGCAAGTAAACAATGAAAGGGAAGGCAACAACAATTAATAAATGAACATTACATGAAAGCAAATCTATAGAAACAAGCTTCAAGAAGTGATTTAAAAGATGATTCAGACTAAGCCATTCCAAATTTCCATCGGACTGAAAAATATGGTGAAGGAATAGTGAATTATTTCAATCTAATGTCCTAAGAAGTAGTGGAGCATCTCAGATTGGTTTGGCAACCATGACAGGTTGCCAGAACAGGCCGCCACTGCTAGGTCAGATACATAGGAAGAACCAGATTTTCATATTATGTTGAACTATATAAAGGAAAATCATTCTGGCCCTTCTTTAGAGTCTCAATCAAATCGTTTAAAAGTGTTCAGCTTGAGGAGGCAGACAAGCAGCTCCCTGTATAAAACATACAAGACAACAATATAACAATAAGCTAATGTGCGTCATTTCTCACATTGGAACTTTTTTATCGTTATATGTCAATTTATCCAATTATTCAATTAATTATAAAAAGAGATTCAGCCAAATAAAGTGTCTTTGAGTTTTAATTGCTCCAAATAAACACAACTGCCCCAGGCTCATTTCTTTTCAATGTGTTTGCTTTATTTTCCTGCTTTTATTCAGATAGAATATTTTATGCCACACATCCGTGAGTCACTGATGCAATATTCTTTGGCAAATTGACCTTGCTTCAAGTGCATATCAACTTTGACTGAGTATCATTTTTTCCCAACCAATTCTCCCAATTGGTTGTCAACCCATGATGAAGAAGACCAGGTAGAGCCGAGAGATCTGAATCTACTGAATCTACTGAATCTGCCTCTCATGGCATCCTTCTTCTGACACTAGCAGTCTACAAGCTTGTATGTATCTACAAACCTGCTTGTGCCAGTTACTTGACTGAAGGACAACCTGTCTTTTCCACTGAAGTTCTCATTGGTGTTAGGGAGGTTTCATAAATGAGAGTTTCTTTTGAATCATTTCCTGGAGTTTGTGGTCAAACTGCCAAGGTCAAATGAAGAGTAGTTGTGATGCTTTGAGCGACTTTCTGTATGTGTGTTTATGTGAATGGGTCAAAATCCTATCCTTATTGATATCTAGTAATCGATCAAGTCCAAGCCCTCTTTTCAAAGCTGTTTTTAAGGTATCAGTCTGACCATACAAAAGATGAAAAATATGACACACCAAAACAAAATGATCCAATTTAACTGGATTGATTCCCTTACAGTTGAAGCAGAACTCCATTCATTTTTTCAACCTGGACCCTCTTTTCTCATCTTTTTTTTCATCGTATCGATCGATTCTGACCAAAATGTTGATAATTGCTTCACTTCTTGCTTGCCTGGGCGCATGGCTCTCCAGCAGGCGGGCCAATGGACAATGGTTGATTTTTGGAGTGTCCATTGGCAGCTGTGGGACTGCATTGGAGAGCACCCAGGCAAGCAAGATGTAAGTACCTAGTGAAGCAATTATCGGCAGTTTGGTCAGAATCGATTGGTACAATGGAAAATGGGGGGGAAAGCAGGATCCAGGTGGAAAACGGTGCTTTAAGAATGGCTTCAGAAAGATCATTCGTCACCCCAGTTTGACGTTTACGTTGACATCCTGCATTTACACTTCACTTCAGAAAAACATATTGCAAAGTATCCAGGACCACCGCAAAATCACAGACACTCAGCCGTGTATAACAATGTACAAATCACAGAGAGAGAGCTCCTCGTCGTTTTGATTGCCAGGGTAACGCTGTTGGTATCAGCATCGTCTTAAAGGCCCGACACTGATAACCTAATTAGCTTAGTGCAAGTCCTGATTTGAAGCTCGGTGTTTTACAGGGTCTACGGGACTCAAGACTGCTTGATCTCTGTAGACCCACCGAGATAAGGCCCAGATTACATGATCAATCCAATCACGCACACACACACACACACACACACACACACACACACACACACACATTCCATCGGAACTATTGACTAGCCTCACAAGAATGATGTCATCAATGTCATCACAGCAGCTCGTTTCATCACTTTTATACGTGTAACAAGGAGAAGGGTGTGAGGTTTGGGAGGTTTGGGAGGGCAAGTGAACTAAGACTTTTATTTCATGTCACAAACTGAACAGTATGCTGTGGTATGCCTTAATCTACAGTGACGTTTTCATATAAATACATGTCCGTTTTGCTACGCTCTATTTCCAGTTGATATAACACAACAGTGATCCAACCTCTAGTCAGTTCATGCAAGCTATTACATTTGCTGTTCACCCAGTATCAGGCAGGTCTCTCCCCCGGGGAAAAACCCTCTGGTGTACAGGAAGTGATGCGTTTGTTTGGAAAAAAAATAGACAAAGTACTGTGTCGTTAGCATGAAAGTGACACCACAGTACTGGACACACTGTTTGATTGACAAGTGATATCTGATGGTAATGGAAACAAAATAAGGATTACCGCTTCCATCATGCAACTTCACCGACGGTGCACATCGCACTTGTAAAGTTGCTGTGAATATGTTAAATTCATGCCCTCCTTCCAATAGAACAAAGCGTATTTGAGGTATTATTATTTGTGCAAAAGAACCAAAGCGCCATTTGATTTTTTTGGAATTCTTTTAGTTGTTTGTGCCATTTAAGTTCACATTAACCAGGCTCACAACAAGTGCTGTTGAGTCACAGTAAGTCAGAAGAGGGTCTAATGAAGCCTATGAAATGTGGTCTACATTGAATACGTCTGCCTCCGTTTGCAGAATCAACAATAGTCAGGTGTGCATGAGACAATTTAAAAATAACGCCACTATGTCACCGTCCAGGTTTCTCTTCCCAAGGTATGTCTGAGCCTTACAGAAAAAATAATAACGGCTGGATACAAAAGCCGGTGTCATTCATTTTGAGAATCCGTCTCTTGTTGTACATCTAGGCTGCCTGGTCATAAACACACAATGGTCTCCACATATAATACATAGCCTTCGCGTGGCTTTGTCATTGCACCCTGTCAGAGAGAGTCTCATTCACAGAAGATAGCTTAGGTATATATATAGAGAGATGGCGGAGGGGAGGTGTTTCATTGTGATAGGTGAGAAAAAGAAAATGATTTTGTGGCAAAACTTCCTCCCAGTCTGAGAGCTGTAATTTTAAAATCCCCTTCAGGAGGAAATTGCTTTTGCCCTCCTACAATTTTTTAATATCCTGATTCATACTTAGCGCCAGTAAAAAGCATCATCTACCCGTAGCATTTTTTCCTGCCCAAAGGTGGTTTTGTGGGGAAGTTATTAGAGATTAATACCATCTGGATGTGCTGAGAGATGCATGCCTTGTGCCCCATGTGCTCCATGCCTGTACATTGTGGGCGAAGCGTCCCCTTTGCCCAGTGAATGAGTAGATTAATAATTACTGAAGGGCATGCAGCGAGACAACGAAGGGCCCCCGAGGACATTTTCAATGTTTCATGAATGTAATAAGGGAGGAAGGCCACCCCTCTCCTCCTTGCTTACCTAAAACGCTCACGTACATCCACTTGGCCTCGTGTCACACCTCAAGGAATATGGGGGCATCTCACAATGCGTCTGCTCAACATGCTGATATACTGACAAGAACTTGGTGGTGGACAAGAAAGTAGAAAAGAGGGGGGCGTAGAGCCTCCTCGCCCCGGGGTAATATCTCTAATGATAACTGTGCTTTGCCTAATTGTCTTTTTGGCTCACATTGTTCAGACCCAGTCGTTTGGCTGAAATGATTAGTATTTCTCTGCTATGGTCCCCTGTTGATTTAGCCACTGTGTGTTGACGGTGTAAGTGGCAGCATGGAGATGAGGGTAGAATCCAAATTGTTAGTGTCCATTCATCAGTCTTAGTTAGTTTATAGTAGAGTGGAATAGCTGTCATTTTATGTTGAAATAAGTCGAATAGGCGCAAAAAGCTGGACAGAGTATTACATGGGCAGCAATTTAGGCATCAATTTGGACAAAATGACATTCAAATTGCGAGCACCATGCTGGGTCTTATCTGAAAAGAAAAGGGCTAATTGTGTTTTAAGGCTTTTACAAGCTCTGTCTCTGTCGGCGTCCCCGGAATATGCCAGCGCGATGGGGCCAACAGAACAAACTACGTCCCAAGAAAGTGTCCTCTTGGCTCTGCCACAGTTCAGACGCTGCCTCTGGTGCCCTTGGAGGGATTGTGTGAGTCATAAAGCAACGGGACGCCCAGCAGTGTGCAGGATACAGTGGCATGATGGGCTGTAAAAGCAATTAAAATCAATGTCACCCTGCACTGCCGAGTCCATGACACAAATGACCACAGTTAGCTTGAAATGTGTCACATTAATGCTGCATGTATATGTGGGGACAGTATGTATAGTTTTCCTTTTCCCTGGCATTAAATAATACAGTCCAGATATGATATATTAAAGAGTAAGTCACATCCCTGTTTTGTTTCAGTACCAATCAAGGTCATTGCTTATCAAATTCACTGAATTCATGTACATAATCAGTGTTACAGCCATGATATGTTTAACTGATCCTGCTGTGAAGACGCTTTCCTCTTCCATTTAATACCACTAGGCAAAGGGGTCATTAGCTGTTGAACCTGTTGAACCCCCCCTCCCCTACAGCATGTGGTTCAGCTCTGCTGTGGAAGCAGAGATTGCGGGGGGAACGCCGAGTGATAAGGAAAAGGCATTCCTCTCTTCACTCCGCCTTTTTCTCATGCCTGGCCCTGACAATCCTCCATTACTGTTGGTGAACAGTGTGTGTGTGTGTGTGTGTGTGTATGTACCCTCCGTGGCCGCAGAGATTTGCCTCTGATGCAAACATCCTTGTTTGTCGCCATGGCAACCGAGTGTCCTGCCTGCTGTAGGTTGTCATGCCAGCCACCTCCCCCCCCCCACTTGCTCTTCCTCGCCCATGAGCACTGTAGCTGACACGTACGAGCCCCGTACATCTTCTTACATGCTCCGGCTAGTTTCTGCCGTAAGCTGTTCACCACCGTACTGTCCCCGCTCCTCCTGTGGCCCCCGATTTTGGCAGCCTCTCAAAAGCCTTGCATAGTATTACACCCTCCACTACTGGAATGTTTTCACTTGAGAGAACTGCCAACCAGCAGAGCCGGAGTCAATTGCTGGAATAATGGCACAACCAGCAAAAGCCCACAGCTCCGCTCTTAGAATCGGCAAAAAGGCAGAGAGAAATAACAGTAAGTGGTCTCAATTTCCAATCCGCATGTTTGTTCTACCATTAATCACCCCCCCCATCCTTTTATAAATGGGACAGTCTGACATGTTTGGGGCTCCCGTGTACGACGATGCGAAGGGGGAGGCATACGAGTCTGGGCTGTTCGCTGGCTTCATTTGCAGCGCCAGGCTTCTTGGGGGGGCAGACAGAGGCCTTCCCTCCAAAACATGTCCACCCAGTCAGACGAAAAAACACTCATTACCACAGCGCCAAGAGGCCAAGCCAGCCCACTGGGGGATAATAACTAGGCATCTGCTTAAATTTGATATAATGCTAGTGTACTGGGGAGTCTGGGGTCTGCGATAGGAGCAGAGGTTATTGTGCCTTGAGCCGTTTCACTCGCACTTGAAGAAATGCTCTACCTTTATTCAAACTTGAGGCTTTATCCTATTCTAAAACCTCAGGGTAACATTTCTGTTATTTTGAGTGTATGATTACCCTTATTTACTGGTCTGTAGAGAACCCATAACTAACAAAATCATGATAATGAGTCACTTTCCCCTCCGTTTGATAGGACCGGCTTCAGGCTTGAGGAGCCATTTTGCTGCTGGTGAAATTTCCGAGATTACATTTGCTGTTCCTTATCTCCTAAATTAACTCATTACCTTGACATCCTGCTTTGCCTCCCCAGGAACAGATTGGCCTTGAATTTATAATGAAACATGGCTGTCCCCCTCACGTCCCATATGCACCGTGATAGATCCACCGGCAGCTCCTGTTCTTGCCATTGATTTTGACTTCACTCCACGGCCAGTTGAATAACCTTGAGGACGGGAGGGAAAAAATGAGGAAGAAAGGAAGACGAGAATTGGGGCAAAAAATAGGACCTGTGTTCCCTCTGAAATGAAGTTCTATCATCGGCAAAGGGTTGTTGTTTTTTTCTTAGCCTGCCGACGAAATCTTCAAAGCAATCCCAACAAATTGCATGTGAAGAATTTTCTTGATTGATTTCTGAGAAAAGCTGTGTTTGTTATTGGATTTGTTGTGGGAGCGAGTCCATGTCACGTAGAGTGCTCTGCTGGTGTTCTGCTGTCTCTTGGTCATATGTGTGGCCATGCCTGGAGGTCAAGCATTCAGGTGACGCTGCAATCCCTTATCTGCCCGTCATAATGCTTACTGCTATTTCCACCTGGCTTTGGAGACATTGTACAAAAGACTTCCCATGAAGCCCAACCATCTGTATGCTCTAAATTGGGTCCAATCAATTTCACACAATGCCTCCACAAGGCGAACCAAGAAAGCGACTAAGCAAAACACCCCAGTCGTGTCAATCACATCCTTTCCTTCAAGCTCACGCTAATTGCAAATGCAAATTGCCTGAGATTACGAGGTTGCACCCGTTGGTGGTTTGGTGGTTCGGTGGTTTGGAGGTTCGGTGATTGCGAGCTGTGATAATGACGGATTTCCTCACATTAATTTTACGGAAACGCTGTTAATGAAGAGGCAACGTTAACAACAAGTATTCCAATTCAAATCTAAATTGGTGGAGGTGTTTTTCTCAGGCCAGATGCAAGGTGGAAAAAGAAATGTAGATTTAGGATATTAATCATCCTTGGTACTACCACACCAACACGCCAAATTCACCTCGAGACGAATCCATGCAATACGTATGCATTACTAACAGACTTTATGAGATCCAAGATGGCCACTGGTATCCACTTGGAGAGAAATGATCTCTATTTATACGAGAATCTTAGAATGATGTTTAGTAATCGATGAAAAAAGTTACTATGAAGCCCTTATGGCATCATTAGTCTTTCCCTACCTCCCATTTCTCGCTGTGTGCACGGCAGCGTGCATGCATGCAAGGCGACCGGCCTTGGGTAACGGCTCGGATAAAAGTGCAACTCTTTCTAATCTGTAATCTGAGTGACCCACTATATAGTAGAAAAAGAGATTAGATGAGGGGCCTGGGCGAGTGTGGTGATAAGAAAGGATTGAGGGCAGGTATTGGGTTGCTGTGGAGTTTCTACTCCTGAGGGAAGGCAACTTACGGGGCTTTACTGTCTCTTTGTGGTTGTTTGTTGTGGGCCATGCCGTCGTGATTGGAGTCATGATCTCTTTTTACGACTTCCAAGGACACCGCTGCTGATCGGGAATTGAGAGGGCATATAATTCAACGCCAACGCATGAATCACATTCGGTTAATACTATGTTTGTATGTCTGTGCGCTTCATTGTTATATGGTGACTCAGCTGCACTAGACACCACGGCTCTTTGGTAGAGGTTCCTACTACTGTGTGGGAGAAGGGCAACTTCAATGTCACACATCCTCGCTGTGCTCAACCCCTGCAGCACCTCTGGACCTGCTCACAGATTATAAGATGGCATCGATCAATACCTTGGGAGCACATCCTCCCACTCTGGCTGGCCGGCCCCCGCTCACAGCCTCCACGGGGCCTGGGGAACCAGACAAGCACAGACAGACATCCCTCCAGTGGCTGTGTGCACGGAGGTGGATGTTTTTCTGTCACGTTACCCAGCGTTTTTTTACATCAGGGGAACTTTCCATCATGGCGAGGGGGCACGTGAGTGAGTAGCCGGTGTCCCCGTGACGATCTGCCAAAGGAGGGTTTGGGCGCAGTGAGCCGTCACTACCACTAGATACTGCTGCAACCTGGAAATCTGGCCGTCCCTCTGGAGAATCAGCCGTGAAGTTGGGCGGCCCGCTGGGAGCCAAGGCGATGTTGCGTGACAGACTGTCGTGACGCCACCGTCATCTGTTCATCTGTAAACATTCAGACAGACAAAAAAAAACCTGAGCCCCGAGGCTGTTAGAGAGGGAAACCAACTAGCAAAGATATGCATGAAAAGTAGACTTGTTTACCTGTTAATTGGCTTCAGTTCCATCAGTGCTGATCCGAAATGTCGAGATGGAGATACTGTATTTTTAACCACTGGAACCAACAATTCACAGACTTGTTGCGATATTTCTTTGGAGGAACACAAAATCCCAGAAAAGTACCCCCTCGGGCTCGCTTCATTTATACACATTTGCACAATGCTCTGTCCACTGCACGGCTTACTGCTGAAAGCTGTTTGCCCAGGAACAACATCCTCTCAGGACCGAACATATCCTCTTTCCTGGCACCCAAACTGCAAAGCACCAGTAGCTGAGACAGTAAATGATGTTGTCTCTGTGTTGTCTCATCGTCTTTCTCTGTGTACGGTAAACACAGTCACTCGCTCATGACTCCATCCCGAGCTATGAGGTCACTGCATGCTGGCTGGTTCTATGTTTACTCTCCATCCACCTCCTCTCTCTCTCTCTCTCCTTTCACTATCTCGTCCTCCTCTCGCTCATTCGCGTCGTATCTCAATCTCTCTCCCTCGACGTGCAGGAGCAGCACCGGTGAAAAACACACAGCCACGGGGGCCAGTCTCTCTAGCTCATTGAATCTGCAGGATGTGCGCAAAATGAATTGTGTTTGAAGAAGGGAAGGAAGGAGGTGCATCATCCTTCCTGGATTTTAATGCCTTTCATTTCATGTCTCCCTTTTTAAAATTGGCCCGCAGAGACAAAATGATTGTTTTTTGCGTTGACCTGCTTCAGCAAACATCCTTTTGATATTTAAAAATTGTTTGTGAGGTTGATATATTGAGGTGTCATTTCAGATTGCATTGAACCAGTGGAACATAGGCCAGACTGTTGATATAGCAGACATGGTATACATTACATTGGATTCCCCAACAGAATTGGGGAGATCATCAAGTACTAAAGAGCCAGTGAGTCACGCTAATGCTTTCCAAACTACTTACTCCATCTTATTTAGCCAAATAAAAAATAAGCCCACTTTCTCTTGTAACGTTATTTAAAATGGGATTTGGTGCTGTACAGAGGCTTAGGGTGGCAGTGGCTCCGGTAATCTGATACAGCCAGTGGACTAGTGGTTTAAACGTCGAATCGATGTGCAGCTAAATAAGCTGGGTGCTGGTCGTGTGCCAGGATGGGGATCAAAATGACTCATCCCTTGTTGATGACAATAACTCCAGCTCAATTTGCCCAATATAGTGTTTTCCTATTGCGACACTGTCGGCCCTACCTCCTCCTTTCTTATGTGGCTGACCCCCACAGGACTGGAGATGCTGTGTGTGTGTGTGTGTGTGTGTGTGTGTGTGGGTGTGTGTGTGTGAGAGAGAGAGTTTGTCGTTGTTAATGACAGGGATGATGTTACCAGGGATAGACAGCCTCGATTCAAAGCACCAACCCATGTTCTCCTCCTATTCACCCATCACACACACACACACACACACACACACACACACACATACACACACACACATGGACTCTTATCCACTCCATTTACTCACTGCATGCGAGTGAGTAAATGTTTGAATCAGGGCAGCTGATGATGCATGCCTGCTTCCACAGCATGGCAGTGTGCTGCCACTGAGGAGCGGTGGGCAAGGACACAGGTTTGATCCCCATTAACAGAAAGTGTCCCGTCAAAGTGCCCTTGAGCAAGACGCGTTGTTGTAAGTCACCCTGGATACAAGCATCAGAGTAAAAACCAGCACCAGCCCCCCCTCCCTGACCCGGGGCAGCAGGTCAAGGCCGGACTGCGGTGCAACGTACTTCAGAGCAACTTTCTCATTAACTCGTGTAATGAGCTGAGTGTATAGATGCAGCCGGTCCCGGACCCCTCGGGCCCCGGGGTGGCTCCTTCTGTCCCACCATCAGTCAGGGAGTCAGATGTTTTATTCAAGACAGCTGGGTGTGTTTTTGTCAACTGGGTAGAGGTGGTGGGGGGGGTTGTTGGCGGTCTCCAGAACAGGGATAGCTTCACATTACCTGCTGGACGACCGCGGGCTTACATCAAACAAGCAGAACACCTGTTTCCAGACAGCGGTCCTCGCTCAGCCGCCTCGCATCTCTGCACAGATGAAAGGGACCAGAAAGTTTCAGACCAGGGGAAATTGCACCCGAGATCAAAGACGCGGCGTTGTTTAAAAGGTGGAACAGAGCGGTTTTCAATGGCTGGATGTGTTGGACGCTGCGTGAGATGCTAAGTTAATTTCAAAGAGTTACAATGTGGGGACACTTGGCTTGAAGTGGTGCTCAAAAGCCATGATAATGATTATTGATGTAATCAGAGTGTGATATAATACACACTGCACACAAAACATGGGGGTTGAATCCTTTATGTGATGACATGATATTAAATTAAATGGAATGTTTGCCTGGTAATTATATTGTAGGAAAAGTTAATCTCCGCTTCCAATGGGCTTATAATCTGTTTGGAATTCTCCACAAGGCACGTCATTAAGGTGTTACTGTGGATTTTGCTTTCATTGAGCAAACAGATTGTCATCGTCTGTACAGAAAGATTTAAGTTCTCTGTCTGAGAAACGTGCTTTGGTGTGCAGTGTCTCTATGGCCATGACAAAGAGATGTCAAAAGATGCAACGAGACGTCTTTGTCTCTGTATCAGTGGCGTAGACACACGGCGAACCGCTGAAAGAGACAAAACCCCGCAGTTTGGGCACATTTGGTCTTAGAATGACATAAATCTTCTTCTGAACATCCATCAGTCTTTGAGATCGTGCTCAGTAATAATTTATGGCCTCATCACTTAGAGGCTAATATCTCTTTTGAATCAAGTGGTTGATGTACGAACACTCTGTTATCGTCAGCCTCCTTTCTGTACTTTAGCATCTCTTTGATCCGGCTGGTTACAAGACAGGCAAAGATCCCACATTTTTCAATAGTAACTGCAGTGTGTATTGAATATGCTGCAGCTCTTGTGTTATGAAGCGTTATGAGCACAGCATTCTAGTTGTAGTTGTTTCCCGGTCCCTTGACCTTGATTTTTTGATTTCAAAATACAGTGCAGGAGGTTTTAATTGTATCTAACTTTATTGATATGGAGGGATTCATTACAAAATGATATCTATACATTTGGAGAAGAAAGTATCATTCAATACTGTACCTCTAAAATAAAGAGGATCCAGTGTGTTAACTGTGTGCTCTCAATAATATTGGAAGAGTCGGTGTCAGGGCTTTCCAAAACTGATTTTTGATTATTTTGAATGAATCTCTGCATATGTTACTTACTCAGTCTTCATCTGAAACAAAGCTATGATAATGGTGATTGGATAATGACCATTATTCTTAAAAAGCTGATCAAAGCTGATGTCGGATCCCGTAAAGACATTTTAACAGTGGTTTAGCCGGAGGACTGACTCTTTAAGGCCAGTTCCCAAAGCTTCAAAGAACATTTTAGCATCACCTTTTCATGGGTTTCTCTTCCTTGTTTCTCTCAGTTTCCTTAGACTTGCTTGGCATCCTTTGCAAAATCATCCAGAGGAAACAGGTGGTCTTTACAGTCTATAACTCCTAAGTAACACATCATTTCACAGTATACATGGGACTTAATATGTTTGGTTTGTGATTACAATGTGCTCAAAATGTCCTTACACTGTTCTTCAAACACTGTAAAAATGCTGCAATATGCCTCTGCATGACTTGGTATTACTGACTGAGACTTCTCAGCCGTAAAGGATAATACCAATCTCAAACCCCCGTGGCCCAGTGCTGAATACCGAGGCCACAGAAATGTCAGAATTTCCATGTTTTTGCAAAGCGAGAGAGACATTAGGTGAATTTCAGGGGCATGATGGTGTTTGAAGTGTAAACCTCCAGAGAAAGATGGTCCCACGGTATCTTCCGTTCCCTTTCACGTCAGGATATCAGCAGAGTGAAGAGATACTATTGAACCGAGGACAATACATTTCGGATTACCAGGCCCGAGCTAGATATCTTCAACCTGCATTTGTGAAGGAGAAATAAAAGGATTACCAAACGTGGCATTCTATCCTCCCCAAATAATATTGAAAGAAAAAGAACATATTTCAGTTGAATGTGTGTGCATGGAGGTGATATGCAGGCGTGTGTGATTCATCTATGTGGACATTTTCAGCATAAATACTGTGTCTCCCCATGTAAAGCCATCAGTAAAGGGTTAGAACAACACTGCTAAGGCTATGTGTGACTTGCTCTCTCCACAAAGGATCAATTGCACTTTTTCTAAATAAACTGATACCCCACTGTTTGAAAATTAGTTACACTTCCAACTCAGAACGCAATGAAAATAAAAGAGACCAAAGAGAGAAACAGAAACGCTCCTTGTTCCTCTAAATTAATTGTGGTATTGAGGTATACTTGCATAACGGGCCCTGCTGCTACAACTCATAAGATTCTGGGCATGGTCCTAAAATCAAGATCAAGCACCTTTGCTGGCCCGATGATCACTTGTTTCAACAACGATTTGAAAATTGAGCACCATGAAATGCCATTGCAATCGGGCGAGTACACTGCATTTGCCAAAACATAAACTGACCCGTCCTCCTTTAATTCACCATAAAATGATTTTCCCTCCCTCGTCTTTTACAGAGCCTCCGCCGAGGTTAGCAGTCATGGTCGTGCAAATATTCATTAGGCATAAATACAAAATCAGAGTGATTCAATGGCATCAGGCACCTTTCGCCCTATCAATTTGAATGCATGCCATATCCGTAATTCATTCAGTTGCGGTAATGGGATTGCACCACTGCTGTAGTGGTAACCTTCCATAACTGCGTAATGGACCGGGCACCTTTCATCTTCAGCCTGCCCTGCACCTACAGCCACGGTAATGACTTCCCCTTCATCTAAAACATGGAAATATCCAGGCTGTCCTCGCACCATTTAAGATGCATTAAGCCTGCCTTTAACCCACTGAAGAGCTTCTTACTGCTGCTGCCTGGCGTATTTATGGGAAATGATAGGCTACATGAGCTGTACCCAAAAAGGTTGTGCTCTGTGTGCATGTTTGTTGGTTGGTTGCTTGGTTTGTTGCTTCGTTCGTGCACAACGCTTTTTGCAATGCGCATTGCTTAGGGGAATTACGTTCTGCGCTCTTCAGGCCTCCAGAGTCCCAAGAGTCCTGCATGAGGGAAATCTCTCGGTGCGTTCACAGACCAGGAAGTAGCTCTGTGATTTTCCAACTGTAGTGACTAAGTCGATGCATCCATTAAATATTTAGTTCAGCGATTGTCTTCCAACAACACGGTGCTACCGCAGCACTTTGGTGTTAACCGGTGGAACAGGTGGTCGGTGTAGTTTCCCTCACTCCTCATCTGCCTCGTCTATTTCTACTTCAATTAGTGATTTCCTATATTTCCCAGAATGCCTTTTCAACAACCCCATAGAGAAGGGTGTGAACGTGTTGCTTTCAATCAGAGGTGGGTGTATGGGTATATGAATATAGCTAGCTAGCTAGTTTGTGAACACAGGAGGCGTGTCTATGCTATCCCACAAAACGCAACCTGTCTTGGCTGCATTGCATTATGGTCCATGGAGGCTGCTGTCAGTGGAGAAATTGCTGTCTCTTCCTCTTCTATGATGGATTGTTGAAGGTTGCTGCAAAATGGTCTAGAAAGAAGCCCTTGCTCTTTGATTCTGAGGGGCTGACAGATGGCTGGGTTTTAGATGGGTTTTACATCGCTGAAACGTTTTCTGATATCAAACTCCATCGTAGCCGCTGGAAATATCTCAACATGACGTCGACCTGTCATCTACGTTTGGCCAGTTATCCACGGGAATAAGAAAAATACACCACCAAACAACAAAATGGGCCCAGAAATGCAAGGCACATCACCAATAGTTGTTTTGAAATGAAAGACAACCTGGCAACCTGTTTAATGTCAGATTAAACCAGGCGTTTTAAGTCTCTAAGACTCTATCAACATAACAATCATAAATATCTGTATCTGTAAGATTGTAACATTCTATAAATGTCCCATAATGAGATCAAATATTGATGTGTTAATAGGGATCATCATGACTCTATGGAGATGAATCTGATTTGTTAACTTGTCAGCACTACTATGCCGCCTCAGTTGTCAGAGAAAATGGAGGCCAAAGGGGGCACTGGGAAGGAATGGAAGATGGAGTACTCATGAGCAGCCAATGATGAATTACATGGCGGAGGGTTTGATTAGCTTTTTATCTGCTCACGGGGACTCCTGGGGACGAACGGAGATTGATGGGCTGCAGAGAGCTGACATGGTGTTGTTTATTTGGACGGTGCATACTTGGCTGGAGTGCAGTGTGCCACAGAAAGATGAGCAGCGAGGCTATCCTCTCACCCCGCTCTCGTTGGCACCGTTGGATTGTATCAGAGAGCAGCGCTCCCTGCAAAATAAGAGGTACACAGACCTCTACAGTGAATCGCTCGTTGTCATGGCAAAAAGTAGGAAAATAAGGCCCAGGTTGGAAAATAACCGGAATTTACAGGTGTTGTCTTTGCTGCCGTGAAGGGAAGCACTCAAATTATGAAATAGATGTCCTTTGCAATTCAAGGTCACCTTAAAAATATATAGCTAATGTGTCGTGAGAGGAGAATTGAATGCAGGGTCAGCCAGATTATAATGCAGGAGACATGTGTGAGGTAAACGGTGATGCTTGACATTCCTGCAGATAATTGTTTTTCCTCATTCCTCATTTTGTTTGCATGTACAACTGAGATACACACATGTACCACAGGAAGAATATACTTGGAACACCCAAAGCGTAGTTACAGTATGCCAGAAATAACTCTAACAATAACAATAACAAGAGTAGAAAGAGGATCTTGGTTAAAATGTCTCGAAGGAATTGAAAAGACCTCAGTGCTGATTAATAGTGAATGGGATTGCTCGAGTCTTAGAGGTGCTCCGCTCTCCGGCATCTTAATCTCTGGGATGTAAACAGTGAATGCCAAAGTACTGAAGCAATCAGGGCGGCAGATATAGTTCATGTACTCACTTTACATCTTTGATTCTATATTATGGTAAGTGAAGTCAGTCAATACAATAGCTAGGAATAAAAGCCATTCATCTTCAGCATGAGTGAAATGGGTAACACATACACACAAACACACCTGAAAAAATACATGCACTGTGTATTGTAAACATTTTATTGCGTAAGGTTTTACAGGTACTTGTTTGAGCTTTGAATCCCCTCAAGGCTCTTAGATGCCCACCAGGGAACACCCGAAAAAACAATGTTGTCTGTTACCACCCCCTGGTTTCTTTGGATGTGAAGACATTCCAGGTTATTTTGTGGTAGATTTTAATTGTGATCCTTGAGGGAATATCCTTCGAGATGACAACTGATGATATTCAACACACATCTTGTACACACGAACATCTGTCTCCCAAACGCTTTTGATAAGAATAACTGTAAATTATAATCTTTCCATTTTTACTTTTGTGAAACTTAATGTGAATAAATTCTCTCAGAGGACTGTGGATGCAAGCAGGAATGAGATGATGTGTTTGTTTGATGCTGGTTTCTGCTTTTGGTGATGATCACATGTTTTCAAATTTCTTTCTTGTTCCTAATGACTTCAGAGCTGAAATGACTGATTCTACAAGAGTAGAAATGAATGAGGTTGTGAGATGTAATAATAATGGCAGAACCACACAGCGCTGTGTGTGTGTGTGTGTGTGTAGTCTGTCAACATCCATTTCCTCGTTTTAGTGCTGTATTGAGCAACAAGCAGGCGTGCTCTAAACAGAAGCCGGAGCCAAATAACCACCACATCTAATATAGCCTAGTATTTCCGAAATGGGAATCAGCGCATCCAGAGTGTCTGAAACTGTTGGCCTAATTGGCCTTGATGAAAGTCAATGTGCAGGCCTCATCTCCCCTCATAGATTTATAGGATGGGAAACCAAAGGGCTTCTATGTTGGTAAAGTGGATATGGATTGATGCCTAATGCACAGACACAGCGGAGGGGAGTGTATTAATCTCTTATCATGCTATTTCTACTTGCCATCCCATTCTCTTCGTAGCACCCATTCCTCAACATGCATCTATCCTGTATTAGTGCTGCGATGGCCACTGAAGACTTTTATGTTGTGAACGCAGTAAAGTAAACGTCGTCAATGCCTGGGTGCTAAACCAGAAGTTGTGCCTCCTGACATCTAAAAGGCGAACAGAATTTGAAATCAAATAAGTGTACATTGGTAAAAAAAAAAAAAATTATGTACAGTTCATTGACATTTATACTGTATAAGTGTGATCCAGCTATGTTAGCAGCAGCAGAATGGCTCTGATTAACCAAAGCTCCCAAATGACATTTATTGAAGCAGCGAATTTAGTCAAATTGATCGTGTTCATCTTGCTCTTAGAGTGGTTGTTATTCAAGCTGGCAATGGCTGTAGCTTGGTCTCAGATGACTGTCTGCGCCTACATGCATGATAGATGGCCACACTACCAATGAAGCCAGTTGAAAAACAAGCTTATGAATTGTATAAAAGATTGCATTTTCTTAACTGACTTCAACTCTGTGGCAGTAGCCCAACTAAACTCTTACAGATCGGATCAACCAGGTCAACTGGAACCAGCTTTACAGATGCCACTCATAGCAGCAGGCATATAGCTGTCTCTGGGGTTGAGTCTTTTGAAACCGACACATGAGCACAGTGTCCACCAGCACAGACAGGAATGCTACCAGTTGAGGCAATGCTAAAGCTCACGTGAATTGTTTCTAATAGAGGAATGACTTGAAAGAGGCATTAAGTAATCTATCACCTTTATTGACCTCCTATCGGACACAGATTTCCATAACTGTGAGTGTCAATATACAGTATAAGTCTTAAAGGGGTAATAAATAATAAACAACCTCTATATGATTAGTAGCAATTGCAACAACATCAGTAGATGTTGATGTACAAGTCCCCCTAACCTGCCCATCCCCTTTAGCTACAGTGGCCATACAGGCAGCCACCTTTCCACATGAGAATCTAACAGGCTAACCATGCTAACAGGCTAACCATGCTAGCAGGCTAACCATGCTAGCAGGCTAAGCACAACTGCAAAAAAAGTCTTCCTTTCAGGACACCACTCACCACAGCCTTGCATTTATATGTCAATTAGGCTTTAGATAAGTGTTAAGGTAAATTGGGTTTTCATAATCTTGCACTTTGCATCTACCCTTCATCACATTTGTAACAGTGTTGTATTAAGAGTGGTTGTTCAATTTCTTTTAAAAGGGAAACGTTAAAATGTCAGCTGTTCATAATGGATGGGAGGATGGAAAAGAATCTGTAGCTTTTTACTTTTGAAACGTTTTTTCAATATGTTGAAAGCTTTCCAAATTTTGTGCTTCAGCGTTTAAATGCAGCAGATTGCACTGAAACGCTCCAGCTCCGTTTTCAATAGCAAGCTACTTCATCTTAATGTGGACCCGAAACCCAGCAGAAGAAAGATATACGAGCCCGAGGTTCTGTTTCCTGCACCCCACCATTTGGCAGAAACAATGAAAACATGCTTCTTGTTTTCAAGTCAGTTTGACGAGGGCCCGACCACCTTTATTGAGCACCAAGAGAGGCATATTTTCCTCTTTGCAACCCAATCTCAGTTTCCAGAAGTTCCTCTACTTTCTATGAGTAGTGTGGAATATCAGCCTGCCGTCAAAGGGGTTTTACGTTTAGCTGCTTTTTTGTGGTGTTTATTGTGCTGACTGGAACCTGTGACACATCATATAATAACATAATATAATATTCATCAGACAACATGCTGCTGACAAACTCTTGGATAACCACGCTATTAATAATTGAAAAGGGCACATGCTTCAATAAAAACATATGGTGATGAATGCATCACGGCATGTAAATGCATTGTGCAGTTGAGGTGAAAGCGGCGATATGTCATTATGAAAAGACGGACAGGCTAGTAAATAATAAAAGATGTCTTACAAAGTGGGTTAAAATGGATATCGTCATCTTATAGCCTTTGGTCAAATCCCTAGGGATGATGGTGTCAGACAGAGAAGAGTTGTCTGGCCAAGGAGGCTGTCCCCTACTCCCCCCCTGTGTGTGGTCGATCAATGAAATGGTCTCTCTGGTAATTCTTATGACGGCTGGCCAGACCTGCAGCATCTGTAGCTCTTCCAGTGGTGCGTGATGTCCATTTCATTCCTAGGGGGAAAAAAAAAAATGGAGGTTTGGCCGATTTGGAGATGCTGGGGATCTGAGGATCTTCCAAATTGCTGCATGCCCCCGGTCACCCCCACCCCAGCCTCCCCCCCCCACGCTCTCCTTTTGGCTCCAAAACAAGCAGTAAAATGTCAAAGCGTCCTTTGCTGCCTGCTATGTTATTTGCCCTTTCTGCTCGCCAAGATCCCCCATTGACCTCCAGTCAGATTCTTTCCCTCTCCACTGAACTCAATACCACTCCTGCAAATGAGATACAAACTGTCTGTGCGTCGGCCACCAGCTATTAACCAGCTATCTACCCCCCAGCTTGGTTTTTATTTTCAATTTCAAACAACCATTACGTCCCTCTAGCTACTCTTGAAAAGGAAAAATAGTTGAATTACTTCTAATGTGCTACCCTCATTTTGTCCGCACGGCATGAACCTTTTTCCCTTTTTCCTCTTTTCAATATCCATGCCACCCTGCTGTCTTTTCCTTCTGTCTCGCTTCCATTCTCTCAAGCTGTTTTTCCATCCTAAGTTATTTATTGATGCACAATACCTGTGATATCTCTCAAATCCCAATAACTAGAAGCTAGTATGCTAACATCAGCAAGGATACTGAGGCATATACTGTATACACCTTATGACCAAAACCAGGGTATCATCTAGTACCCAGAATGCTCAGTACTCTAATATGTGTTGAGCGATGGCTAAGATGCTGCAGCCCCACCTGCTGCACAGGAGCATACGACAGGTGCAGGGAGTCTTTAAGAGATATATAGCTAGGAACGAGAGTATCATGGCTTATTTTCAGGCTGCATGTTTTCCGCTCCCGTGCTGTAATTACTCATGTAACTGGCACACTGCAAGTTATTTATATTGTGGAGTATGTCGCCCAACTGCCACGTATCTTCTGATTGGTGCAACTGTTTTTCTAGGTCAGACAGTGGATCACACACACACACGCACACACACACACAGAAACATTCTCTTTTTCTCTCACACACACACACACACACACACACACACACACACAGCCAAATGCTTCCACAGGGGAAGGTGATGTGCATTATTCACCTGGATGCTCCTCTTCCTCCCCAATCTAAATATAAACATGACTCACAGCAAGCGATGGCACTTGCACTGACTCAAGATGGCGGCATACCTTCAGTGGTCCTTTACTTAGTCTGACAGGTCGTTATTCCCCATTGGCGGGATATTTTTCAGGGTTGTTTATTTCTGCTTTTTTTTTTTTTTCCACTTTCTAATCAGCATTGAGAGGAAAGCACCAAGTCCGATTCACACCTGAGCTCTGCAGCGTAATAAAATACATATAATTGCTGTTGTTTGGGAATAATGCGTAGATAATAAATGTGGCACTGCCAGCTGTTGTGTGCTGCTCAGCGGCCCCCAGGGGGTGTCGATCAGGTGGGTGCTCGTCTGGCGGCTGCAGAGGCAGGATGAAACTTGGCTCTGTCCCATTGCCTCTCTCTCTCTCTCTCTCTCTCTCTCTCTCTCTCTGTCTTCTGTGTTTCTTGAACCCAGTGCATCTGTGCCCTCAGACAGGAAGTTGGTGTCAAGGCAGTAAAGAAGAAAAATAATAGAATTTTATTACTAAGCATCCCACAGATTTTTTACAATAACTAAGGATTAGCCGAATATAATATAATATTGGAGGCTGTAGAGGGAGTGCAGGCAGTATGTGCACATGAATAAAAGCTTTGTACCAGTCATGTAGTCGTAAATAAAGAGGGATTTTTTATGACCTCCAGTCATAAAAAGATCTATTATGGTTTCTGGAAAAAAACACATGAATTCATGCTTTTTATTCCTTAAATCAATTTGATACTACTTTCTATGATGTATCCTTTGAATTTACCTTGAATTGGTGTGAATGGATCCCAGCCTGCCCCGTTGGCCTGACTGCCAGCTTTGTCACCGTATTGATCACCACAACTCCACCAACAACGCCTCATTGCTCATTGTTTCAACTTTGAGCATTTGTTTTCAGCTCCTTCATCTCCACCATCAATCACACTTGCCACCCTTTTTGATGAATTTCTCTGAGTGTTATTCTGGTTATCGCGTCACATTCATCCTCGGTGCTTCCCACTTTCTCCCTTTCGGCATTCACTGAATCCAGTCTGGTGGGGCTCTCTGAGTATTTACCACGTATTTTCCTTAGATGCAATTGGAAATCAGACTTCTGTCACCCTAAGTGAGGAGGCGTTTCAGATTTAAGTCACGTGTTATTTAATCTCTCCAGACTGTGGTCTCTGGGGGGGGTGAGGTCTGATTATTTCCCGTCTAGGCAGAATGGAGAGAGAGAGCCAGGCCCCTGAGGGAACAATCCCTTTAAAGTGCTCCCCGTCACTTTACATTTCCAACCTTACATTAAGGTTGCGGGCTCAAGTACAACGGACAAGAGGGAATATTAGCTGCTACATAAGGCCGGCAGCCCTCAGGGTCCAATTGGGTTCAAAGTGTTGACTCCAGACTTGACAGGATATCGGCTGCTTAACAAGAAACTCTTTCATTTGAACTTGATAGTCCGGCCTCAAGGACACATTATTGGCATCTTGGACTTTGTCTCGGTCTCAAGCCTGTTTTGACTTCTCGGCCTCTACTGGCTGTTGACTCAACTTTTTCCTGCCAATCTAAAATATAAAAAATGGGTAATTTTTGGTTTATTTTCTCACCATACTACAAACAGTTTATGGCATTTCACCTGTGTAGGTAATGGCCCTCACACTATGCATTGCTCAAACATGCAGTTTATTGTCTATTTTGGTCTTGATCTTGATCTTGGTCTTGATAGGACTCGATTTGCTCTGGTCTTGGTCTTGGTCTCGACTCCCTTTGGACCTCAACTCAACTGGCCCTGGTCTTGGAATAAACTTGAGCGTGACTAAGGCGGTCTTGACCACAGCCCTGCTACATAATACGTTTTCAGACGAAGCAAACATATGAACTGGACTGAGTGTATGTGAGATGTGTCATCGAACACAAAGTGGGAAAAAAATGAATGTCATCGGCCAGTAGTAATTCACAGTGAGGATGATGATGGTAGGCGACGAAGGGGCCTCTTTTCTGTTAAGGCCAGTTGTGTGCTCGGTGAGACTTCCACACTCATTTCTTTCCATCCAATCGCAGCCTGGCGTGCAGACTTGTGTAGAAGCATCTGAGTCGTGGGTCAAACTGCTGACATGCACTGTCTCAATCTGTTCGGTGAGCAGCTGCTGTAAGGCAGGAGAAGGTAAAAAGGTGACCGTGGTCGGTAAGTGCACAATGGAAAAGTACAAGTAAGTTCAAGAGCTGTCGATTAACTGTGAGTCAAGCCTCTCTGCGTCTGCCGCGAGCGCGAGCTGCTTTAAAAGGTAAGGGGTGGAACAAGGCCCTGCTGTATGTCACCATAATCATGGCTCAGTGGAGCGTGTGTGGGCTCACAGTGAGCGAAAGCATCTTCAAAGCGTTTCTGATTTACAATGTAATGATTATACAGTCCTTTTGCTTACTAAAGGCCACAGATTCATAATGTCACAGATTCATAATTCATAATTCATTATCGTTTAATTAAAACAGGCCATTAGGGTTTTACCAATATGGATTTTTGAAGGCTGGTATTTTGTGCCCATGTTCATTATCTTTACATTTGACCTTTTTCATGCTAGATATGAAAACTGTATTCTTGTCGGGGTCCAAAGGCCTCTGAAACAGCATTTAGGCCATTATGGGACATTAAAACTCCCATTTCTGTGACTCATTACACCATTAAATGAAGAACTAACTCATAAAAACATTGAATGATTGAATGAATTAATAGAAAGTTGAATTTCATTGCAGGTTTTACATGCTTTTATGTAGCCGTGGTCACAGAGGAACCTCCATCATATTGGAGGTAGACGACATGACTGGCCGATATCTGCTATTTAATAAAAGGCCAGTGTTGGACTGACCCTACCGGCCATTACAGAACAGTGTGTTAATAGATGTTGAGGTGTGTGTGCATCTGCGCGTGTGTGCATGTGTGCACACTGCTGTTTTAGTAACACACACCTTAGCCAATATTTAGGCTTACAAGGTCTAGTTCATGCACACATTATGTCTGTGTGTCTGTGTGTCTGTGTGTCTGTATACATTCGGCGTGGTGTGTGGAGTCCCCATAACAAACTGTTGAATATGAATTTCTTTCAGGTACATATTGCTCCTTTGCAATCCCCCCACCCGCTCACATCTCCTGCCTCCACCTTCTCATTGGTGAAGCATTGCAATTTCCACATGTAAATATCCAGGTAGGTGGGTGGGTAGTTGCTATGGCCAACCTAAAACATAAATTACATTTGCATGTAATTGAGGGGAACCAGGGCCAAGTGGGAACTGCTCTGCAGAAAATAAGACAGTGAGAAGAGGGGCTGATTGCACTTCTCTCGTACAAAATAGTCACTACTACTGCATCCCTCAGGAACATCAACTTTTCAGTGCTCTCATATTCCTGTATGATGGACTTGAATCAGAAACTCACTTAGGAACTGTAATAACTGATTTGTCTGCTTACAGAGGTTAGGCAACTAGAACAATTTGGTTAAGGTTAGAGAAGGTTTGGACCATGGTTGAAATGAAAACTTGAAACTGAATTGAACACTACATTGAACACTGCACACTGCATTGCTTTTTACAACTAGAACTAGAATTGGTGTTAAGAGAAGAGCTAGTTAATGGATGTTTGTGGCTGAAACTTTAACGCCCTCTCTAATAAAAGTCACATAATATAACACGAATGCTACAGCGGGACCTCACACATGCCTTTGTGTATTGTCTGGCGTAGAGTGGGCCTTCCAGTGTAAATGCTACCTCATTTCCCTATTGTCAGCTTGATTATGAATTCATGTCAGCATGCATGCACACAGACACACGCACACACACACACACACACACACACAATGCGAGGAGCAGCAGCTCTATCCGGCACAGACTAGTTCACATGGCGCAACAGGCCACCTTACGTAACACACATCTCTACTGGAACTGGAGCAGAAAAGCACATGAGCCAAACCATTGGCCTCTCTCCGCCCACTCCCTACTGTACCTCGTCTAGCTCATCACAATTTAGAATAGGATGCTTATTTCCTCCGTATACACATGCATGAATATTCTCCAGGGAGTCAACCTATGAGGCCGCGGCTGGTTGTGTCTTTATTAAGCACTAATTAGTAATCAATATATGATTTTCCTGAAGAGGGGTCTGCTGTGGCGCTGGTAATTGCTTCTTATAATCTGCAGAAATGCAAATGGAATAAGGTCCTGGTGCAGTCGGATGAGGCTGAGCAGAGCAAGAATGGAAGCCTTTGTTTAGCAAGCATTGATAATGAATGTAGTGTGGCACTGGGAAATTACAGTCTTCATTTTGGCATTTCCTATGGACATTAAGTTCCAATTAAGAGTGGAAATTGAGCATCCTGAAATGAAAGGATTGACTGACGTTGATTATATGCACGATATAATGCCAAAGCTGAACCAATTCAATATCCCACTTCCAAATGAACATCCAAACATGCCAGGCATGATAATCACAATTAAACAGTTTTGCATACAAAGCCCATAAGAAAGATGTGTTTGTTCACTGTGGAGCATGCATGGTCTGTTCCCATGACTTTTATCTCAACTCAATCCGCAGCAAGCTGGTGATTCATTCCCATCACATGTAGGCTGTATTCATCACAAACGTGTGATTTATATCTAAAAGCAGCAGAGTGGACTGCGTTGCATTTCCTTCTCCAAGTTGTTTTGTTGTTGTGAAGCCACAGTGAAGATGACAGAGAGCGCTCCCCTTCTGTGTGTGGTATATAGCTCACTGTAGGGAACTGTGCCACACTGTGGTAAACAGTAGCTTCATGGCAGCCTGCCAGGCCCATTGTACCGCACAGCGCCACTTAGTTACTTTTCTAATGAGCTCTATCCTATGAAAGGCCAGATACAAAGGGAGAAGGAGGCTGGGGTTATGCTGCTGCTGCCGACTCAGATCAGGAGTAGGTGTCGCTAGGACAGATGAACAGACATCTGGATGAATGAATGAAGAAATATTGTTATTTATATTTAATTACTGGTGTATACGTCTAGTGAAGTGGAAGTAAAAGTAACCAATTTAATATGAGTAAAAGTTACAGATATTGTTATATATGATCTTCATGCAATGGAAAAAAGACAAGAAGACAGAGTTCAACATTTATAGACGATGTTGAGTGTCATTATTCGATCTGTGATGAAACAAAATACAAGATGCTCTTCCTCACTATTCACTAACTACACTGATGTTTCTTTTGCAATTAGCTATCCAGCTAGCTAGCAAGGCTAACAACCAGGCTAACACAAACCAATAATACTGTAGCTGGATGGATGTGAACTGAGCTACTATCATGGTTCAATTTGATATTATAGTTAGTTAATGTAGCATTTCCTCAATATCCTCGCACAAGTTTGATTCAGCAATTTATAGTTGCGCGTCGGCGACAGCCTACAAAGTTTGTACTCTCTAATGGATCAAATTGCCGACTTCAAAAAATACTAGTACATAAAAAAGCCTCTCACTTACAGTACGCTACAGTGGAAAGAGCCCACATAATGGTATATGCATTACGGTTTCCATTATGGTTTGCAGAAAATGAACAGAGTGATTTTGCCTCAGACCTCACTGCCAATGTTGGGTCTTGACAATAACAAAGAGCTATTCAACAGTGCCAAGTAATTTTCAGTATTGAATAGGTGGCTGATTAGAATGTCAAATGAATGCATGTCAGTAGCTACGCGGGATACTTCTTTCCCCATTTTAACACATTTGATTGGATTTAATATCATTTAATGAAGTCCTGAATCACTTGTATTCACACGGCGCCGTGACATGGGGGAGGACATTCCTGGGAAAATCAATAGGTCAAATCAGCATGTCATTTTGCTGAAAAGCAACATGGATCCTTCTTACTTCACAAACTTTATCTCAGCAAATGTGGAAAGCATCCTTGCAAAGTTACAAAGGTGCCAAGAGGTGCAGTGGGCAGAGTGGGTTTGTTTTGTAACCCCTTTTTCCTTTTTCCTTGAATCTGGCCGTGCTCATATCATGACAGAGGAGCTCAACTAATGCAACCCACGCTCCTCTCCGTCTCCATATTAAGTCTCTCTGTCTCATCTGCAGCCCTCTGCTCTGTTAATTACAGATAATGGACATGAGCAGGGGAGGGAGAGGCCCTTCTGCCAGAACAAAAACAAGCTGATTAAGCCAGAGGGAGCTGCGTCACGAAGAGAGCATGACGGTTTTGGTCATCCATCACTGGACGTTTCTCCTGCATCAGCTCTCCAGGGTATCAGATCTCACCCCTGAAGTCTACCTGCTCCTCAGTCTAGACAACCTACGACTAATTTGTTGCAATAAAAGCAACAGCTACGCAAAATAACTAGCATTAGGTCGTAATTTGCGACGCCAGTTTTGCTGTCTACAACTGAATTAATCACAGTCGGGCTTTTCGCGTGAAGGCTCGGCCCCAGGTTCTTTTCAAACATCAAAACATTTATTTATTCAGACTGCGTTGGCTTTGATGCTATCCGAGTGTGCACAGACTCCTCGCTGTTAGCTCGGCCGCATTATTTCAAGGCTCTTATTATTTCAAAGAGAAATTTTCAAAAGAAATAGAGGTGTGGCGGGTGATGATATTTGACAATCACGGTCAAAGCTGTCAGGAACCTTTTCGCCTTTTTGTTCGGTTTGAAGTGCCGGATTCTGTGCTCTGATTTCTTAATGAAACATAAAAGGTCAGATGGTCGTCCCCGTTCAAATAACTTGACTCCCAGAATGCTCAATGTGGCGTCATGCCCGGGCCGCAGTAAGATCCCGTGTGCACCCAGCTGGCTTCAGAAGCGTCTCAAAATGGAGGTTTAAATATGCCTCCAGTCACTCACGACCTCTGCAGTGACGAGGACCGAGGGTATAAACACACACAACAAAAGGTGAGCGCACTTACGACATCTCTACTGTGAAAATGACCGTCTCCACATGTTCTGACATTATGTGTATCCCGGTCAATGCTTGCGAAGAACCGTCTTTTTGCGAAATGTCACTAAGCAGTGGCATATACTGTGAATCCTTCCGTTAGCTTGGTTGTTTTTTTTTACTTAACAGTAAATGGAAAATGGACCAGAGAAGTCCAGGCAATGCTCGCCCGTAGAACCAAATCTGCACAGAGCTTTTACTGTATCGGCTACGACGGGACTAATCCAGTTATGCCGTCCTTTGGTGCCAGCTGCATGTCTGACTCGAACCATGCTCTCAAATCAAATAAACTTGATTAAAACGGTCTAATCTATGGGCCTGTGGGATGATGCACCGTGTGTTTGTGTGTGTCCTGATGTCCTTATGTACAAGAGGACCTTCACTTATCCGTTGAAGTACAGAGAGTGTGCCCAAAATAAGCGTGTAGAGTCCTCAGGACCACGGACAGCTGCCCACTGTAGCAGCGGGTAACTTGGTCTGCAACCTTTACTATCAAAAGAGTCATTTTTGCCCCCTCTTCCACCAAATAAAATTAGTCTGGAGCCGCAAAACATATTTGATAACACAGCTTATAAAGTTTTATATATAGTTATACTATATATACATAAACTATAGTTTGTTGCATTTATGAAATTATAGAACGACAATAAAGAAAACTGTTGACATTTTATTGCTATTTTTACCTGTTATAACAAAGGAAAACACCAAACTCTTATGAAGAGGAGAAAAATATACACTGGCATGTGTAGGCCTACTTTGAAAGAAATTAAACACAGAACTATGCAGACCTATTTGAGTCCTGCCCATATTTGTGGAAAATGAATAAAATAAAAAGTAGCCCACTTTGAAATAAATAAAACATATAGCTGCAGCCTAATAGCTTAAAAAGAGTAAACAGAAAAAATTGGCCAGTTTGTATTTAATTATGACTAAAGTCCATTTCAGTGTGCTGTCATCCTCTTCTGTTTTTTTCCTCAGCCACGTACAGCAATCAACCGTCGCGCCTGAACATAAAACTACATCAGCTCAGGGTCTAATAAATATTTTTAGACACTTGATCCACTTCTTGAAAGTATATTTGCACTGCTCAGCTTTCCGCAGCAGTTCCGAAATCGCTCTTTTTCGCTCATCTCCAGCTTGGTACTTTTCAGCAAATGCTGTGTGCTTGTTGTGCTAATTTCTCGCCACATATCAAGCATACAGGTAAGCCAGCATCGTTGGCAGTGAAAGCAAATGAATCTGTCCACGCAGAATTAAACTCTCTATTTTCCTCTGAGACTTTTCTTTTTTTGGATTTATCCATGGTTAGTTTACCGAGGGCAGGGGTCGGAAACTCAAGATTAGCCACCTGCAGGGAAAGGTGCCGGGCCGTAGACGTAGTAGGATGTGACGCATATTTTAGTTGACGAAATATTAAAACATTTTTTTATTTCAGTGTCACAGTATCACCTCGAACTCCAAGATAAGAGGTGTTCCCTTTGAAAGATTGTCCACTGTGCAACAAAAAATAAATAAATAAAAATAACCGTTATTTATTTCCATATTATTTTTTGTCAAAGCTACAGGGAGCCACTGCAGAGGGGCTGAAGAGCCGCATGGGCTCCAGCCGGGTTGCCGACCGTTGGAATAGATGTTGCACAGACATGGATTAAGTCCTAAAATAAATAGTTGAAAACCTAAAATTAGAGCACGTTTGGTGTAAATTACACTTTTAAGAAGATGGGATTAATTTCAGATGAATGTTGTTGGACTATGGCAGTGTAAGACACACAAATGATCATAGAATATTTTCATACTTCATGGTACAATCGCTAACCATAAAGGACTACACCAACCTTGGGGAAATTGGCCCGTTGGTCAACTGCCGCTTTGTGTGACGTGTGCAGAAAAAAAACACAAAAAACACCAACATGATTTTGGTGGTTCTCTTATTGTAACATGGAAAAAGGTAAGTTGACCAACATGACCAATTCCTAAATGCTCAGTGTAGTCTTTTAAAGCTGTGTTGATGAAATCCACATCGGTGTAGGTACTGTAGGTACGGTGTCGGTGCCTTTTGATCCACTTTGACAAGATCTGGGATCTGGAAGTCAAATGCTACCACAGAACAGACAGTATGGTGTAGTTTTACTATTGTGTTCATGACAGTGTGTATATAAACTGACCATCCTCCCACCTTGCCCTTGCAAAGAATGTGCGTGTCCCAATGTGTTTTGTGACTTATTATTTCATTTTTTCCTTTCCAGGCTAGCGTACATTTGGCTACCGACCTTCTCTATTGGTTCTTTGTTGCAAAGATAAAAGCACACAAAAGAAGGGATCATTAAAACACGGCAATTCAGCAACATTGAACTTTTAAATAACTCTTTTTACGGTTTGAGTTGAAAATTTCTTAACCCTACTCCTAACTTCGTCTAAGCCCTGTCTGTACAATTCACTTGAAAATGTGTTACACTTAATATACTCATTTCCTCACCTTTTCAATGACTATTCTGCTCATATGAATCATCTGAAGGTTTCCCCTCGGCAGGTTCATCAAATTCCAATTGCCTTCTCTCTCTGTGTGTGTGTGTGTGTGTGTGTGTGTGTGTGCATGTGCACCAAGGAGACAGAAGCAGAAATGAATGTTGGCCCGGACACAATGAGGTATATTGTCTGGTGTGAAAACCAAATTTCATGGGAGCTCATTAGAAGGGCCACCTGAAAGATTCCCAAATAAAGAATTGGCGAGTAGGATGAGCGCAAAATTGGATTTTCTCTACCCTCTTAACTGCAAAACACTCAGCACTCAATCTGAGACCGATGAACTGGTCCTGGAAATAAAATATGACTTATAGGTTATTGGTTATTTTCTCCCTTTCACTCAACATGAAAAGAACAACTTAGCTGTGTGTGTGTGTGTGTGTGTGTGTGTGTGTGTGTGTGTGTGTGTGTGTGTGTGTTGCAGAGGATGGTGGTGGTTGGGGGGGGGTGGCTTATAAGGTCACGCTTGCCAATTTCAGACACTCGAGTAAAAAATTGTGGATTTTCTCAGATAACCCTTCAGTAGTGTAGCTTTGTATTTTCATACCTCCCATTTTTCTCCTTTTCAGTGCGAGCTTCACATCCGAGGCAATGAACCGCAAATAAGCATTTCTGTCAGTAATGAAATAGCAATTCTAGTGCGAACTACCCAAACAGCAGTGGTGGTTATCTAAATGCAATAGCACTTATACTATATTGGACAATAAAGCATTTTGTGAGCAGTCAGTTTTCATGGTAATGTTAAATTCTTTTTGAAACATATCACACTAGGCTCCTTCATAATGACTCTGCCTCAGACAAAATCAAGGGAAGCTGAAGCTAAAAGGTATAACTCACAGTCCAGTCTGGTAATTTGACAATACATGCGTTTAGAAAATCCACCATAAAACACTGTTAAAAAAAACAGGCTATTGGTAATGTAGCATCTATTTCCCATTTTGCTTGGTGGTGTATTTTTCTTATTCCTGTGGAAACTAAATGACATGACATTAAGTCCAGATATTTCCAGTGCAGCTACAATGGGAGTTTAATAGCAGACACTTTTTCAGTTTTTGGTCTCCTTCAGAATCAAAGCAAGGGCTTTTTTCTAAACTCACCATTTTCCACTGATGTTCAACAATAATAGGGGGATAAATCCTTTATAGAAGAGGAACAGATACCAATTTCTCCACAGACAGTAAACTCTAAATAGACCAGAATGAAATGCAGCCACAAGCTGCACAGGTCAGGTCATTCAGAGAAACATAGGAAATACACTTCATCACAACATAACTCCTGGAATGCATTGAACACTACAGACTGATAATGTGTAACAATGTAGGAGTATCAGGATTTTGTGTCTACTGTATCAATTTTCTACTCCTTAGCATTAAGGCGTCTAATTGGCTGATGTAACATTCTGTCTTCCTGTAGGTGCATGCCATATTTGAGATTCATCAGCACGGCATGTTGGGTATTGCATTCATTCCCATACTGTCCCTAAAGAGGTCTAATTGCTTCTGAGCATTAGTCTAACTTTGGGTTCATGCAGCCCATCCCTCTCCCTATCACTGGAGGACACTAATGAGTGTTGCCTAGCAACCGTTAAAACAGGTCTGGTGAAGTCAGCTTTTGCAAACAGGCTCTTTTTCATGCTATTCATGTGCCATCTGCATCCAGTAACAATGTCCGTTTCCAACATCAGAAACGTTTCTACCAGTATGTACTTACGTGGTATTTTTTTGTTAAGATTGTTTTGTTTTTTTTGGCATTGTTGCCTTTATTGGATAGTTCGGAGTAGAGACACACAGGAAAGACTGGGGGAAAGGGAGAGGTGGGTGACATGCGACAAGGTTCCCAGGCTGGATTCGAACCCAGGATGTTCCTAATATGGTCCTGTCATGGTACCCGCCGTAGACAACTGAACCACCAGGACGCCTGTTAGATTGCATTCTTAATTGCCCACCATCTTGGAGCCTTAATGCGATTGCTTTGATGCAATAGTATAAATGAGGGTTATATCAGCCTAGATATCAAGCTGGTAATTTCATAATGTATATTGTGTAATACTGTAGCAAGCCTGTTCTGGCTACTGCTAGGTTTTAAAGTAGAGACAATTCAATATAACTGTGTGTTAAATCCACTTTAATACACACTCTGTTTTCTGTAAGTATTCTCACTGAGCTTCACTGTTTTCTCTGCATTGGCTGCAAGGCTGCAGTCAGACCAGAGGGTTGGTCACAGAAATATTGAAAAGTTAGCAATACAATTGGCCATATTATTAGCACTGAAATTATAGCCTGTAACATCCCATTATCAAACATTCAAATGGGAAGAATACCCTCTCATCATGAAATAATGACTTCCACAGAGATCTGTAGTGAATGAGCTAAATATGAGTGAAATTAGCATCAGTGGAAAATCTGCCACGTTCATCGCCTCGCACCTGTGGAAGCCAAATAATGCATTTTGATTGCATGATTATCCAGAGTGCAGATTCTGAGTGCTGTCATTCAGCTTGAATGTGCTACATGAGAGGATTGAGCCCAGATCAATCCTAACCAGTGAAGAGGAAGAGCTCAAAGAATATTTGATCCACTCTCCAGATTGGCTCATATTCTATGGACGATATAATAGTTCCCCAGCAGCTATCTAACAGTCTGGTAGGTCTCACTTAAACTATAATAGCATTACGTCATGGATCTAGGTTTACCCTAAGAGCATTGCCTTAAACAGCTTACCCAGAGCAGACTTGAGATGCTCTTTTCCAAACGAAAAAAAAGTGTTTGATTGATGCTCGGCTTTAAGTGGGTCACCCTGACCAGTGATGACCAATGAGCATGGCAGGACCCACCACTTGGTCATGCTTGTCTCCTCCAATTAACCATGTGAGACTTCAAGTTATGCAAGGTCTGCTTACCTTTCAACTCAGATGAGGTAGTCGTCTGCTTCAGGTGCCCCGGGACTCGCAATAATAGATGGAAGCTTAATTATCGTAACTATTTCAGTTTCCGCGGACGCCGAGCAGAATAGCCTGTGCTAGAAGTTGGAAGTAGCTGTGTAAATGCAATAGGTAAAGGCTTTATCACTCAAGGTCAGAAGCACAGGAGAGGCAGGGCTTGCCAATGCTGTGTCATCATCATGCAGGGAGACCATCTGAATGTTATTATGCTGTCTGATTTAAGTGCCAGCTTCAAGGGCAGATCATCCTCCTCCTACCTGGGCCGTTATTGTGCTTCTTTGCAGCGCTCGGCCAGACCCGCACAGCGTTTCATACAAGACAAAACATTTCACTTCATTTACTCCCTCTATCCTTAATAGATTGGCTTAATGTAGTTAATGCCGGATGCCCGTATTCCCTCCGTTCGGGGCAGAGATGCAGTTATGCTGGAGATGGGACTGTCTGCTCTTGGAAGGTAATTGCTACCTGGTGGCTCCATCGGAGGAAAACGTCTACGAGCTCGGTGCCTCAGTGCCGTTTAGTCATTCTGGCCCTTCCCGATCAATCAGAGAACTCTTGCCTCTACAAGAAGATGCAAACCCCACATCAGAATACAGTTTGCAGGGGTTCAGATTCGATTTGAGGTTGCACCCCCCCCCCCCCGCTGCAGCATTAGAGTTTCTTGGCAAAGCCTTTCGCGGTTTGAGAAGTAAACATGTGTTTGCCGCAGAAGCTGATCTCCATAATCAAAGTGACAAGTCTGTTTCATCGGCGTATGCTCTTCTCCTTCCAATCAATCAAACCAAGGCCATTAGACCCGCCAGACGGAATACACCCGTTACTTATATCCCCATCACATATTCCCTTTTTATTTGCATTTTTCCGTTTCAGCTAAATAAATGGGCAAATGCAATTTATTGTTAAATGTCATGCAATTTAGTCCGATGACAAAGAGATATCTCAGGCAGCGTAATTTGTAGCCACATAGCAAACCAGGCTGTTTCTCTGCTTTTTCCCTCTTCAGCATCTGTAGCTGCATGATTATCAACTGCTTTGATGTCAAGAGACAGAAATATTGACTGACAGGCCTGGCCAGGCTTGAGCACGGCATCATCACTGACAGCAGAGGCCCGTCCGGTCTCCACACGTCTTCGCAAAAACAAGACGAAACCTTCCAAACATTGAATTATCCTACCAGCTCTCAACAGACTCCGGAGCAGAACAGCTGAATTGAGTTTGACCTAACTCTTGGGTGATCTCAGTATTACTGCACTAAAGAGATTAATGTTGTACACCCATATTGATCCTCATGAAAAACAATGCCCAAGAATGCAGAGATCAAGAAAAATATACTAATTTAAGGGTAAAGTACCATAGCAGTGAAGTGAAAATAATATTGACCAAAAAGATGCATGTCGATCTCACATGATCATCATAAGCCTCAAAGCACAGTGACCATTTTTGGACATTTACAGTGTATAGACAGGACAGAGAAAAATACTAGTCGGCACAATTACAAACTGTAACTGATGAGTGCCAAATGATGCGCCACAGACGGCATGGAGAACTTGAAGGTTTAGTGTCACCAGTAAGTCACCAGAGAGTCAATCCAACTTAGACGTAACTTTTAATTTGGCTTTAATAATGTATTTTTAACAAATTGTTAACTAATCAAAATCATTCATTAACAGTTATTAACATGTGATTCATTAATGATTAAATAATGTTCACTGTATAATTTAGGATTAATTAATAAAGTAGGAAATGAACTAATAACCAATAATTGTTACCTAACCACTCCATAAGAATTAATACATATTAAATAATGATTAATCCATCAGTTTATAGTGATGGTTATTATAAAGTGTTACCCATGAGATAAATGAGGAATGATGCAGGAATGGTGAAAAATAGCAAAATGAGAGATAAACAAAAGTTCAATTAAAAGAAACGATGGATGCACAGTACATGCTGGTGCTGGCACAATTGGAGGGGGGAAGAAAATGAGGGAGTAGGAATATTCCTACATACATACAACAATAAACATGTAAGATTAAAGTCGACTTGTCATCCAGCCTGCAATTTGCACCTCTGTGTTCTTGAACGCGGAGACATAATTGCCAATTGGTTTTGCCAATGTACTGGAGGCCACGAGGACAGGAAATGAAACATATAGCTCTCACAGATTGGCATGCAATGCAGAGTCTGATCTGGAATTGCCTGGACGTAGCATGACTTGTATTCACCTTGTTGATGTTTTTGCAGCAGGACAATTCCTTCAACTGTGACCGATCTCCTACTGGTATTTACTAAGCTAGAGCTTGGATGGATTTTACATCCTTTTCTGTTGTGAGCGCTTTCTATTTCTCCTTGCAGATAACATACTTGACTCAAATTCTTCCTCAGGGAATTCAAGACAGCCAGGTCTTGAATTTAAGGGTGCCTTGTTGGCATCTAGTGCAAAATGCTTCATCCTTACGACCTAAAGAGGGCTTGGTTATGTACAATTATACACATCTTATGATAAATGATAATGTGCCATAGCAAAATATTAATAAAGTCTTGCCCGTTGGGTTGTTATCTCCAAATTACTTGCCTGTCAAAAAAGCCATTAAGGTTCTAATTAAGTTTTGTTCTGGCAACTGTGGATTATTTATGAACAAAGATGTTTCTTTGGATAATGTTAGTTAGGATATTTTTTTAAATTCTGTTCTTTTTAGGGAAATGAGGGGAAATTGGTTTCAAATCCATCTGCCATGTATCGGCTAAAACAAATGACATGTCAACGTAGCTACATAACTGTCTGCATTCACATGAGTATAACAGCCAGGAACAAGTAACGGATGCTTCAAGACGTCATTTGTTTTCATCTTAATCAAAAACAAATATGTATATCAGCAAAAAAAAAGAGCCAGGTCCCAGTCTGCATCCTCTCTGGGCGATGCGTAAGTGTGAACTCCTGATGTCACTCTGCCTGCAAAACAAGCCATCAACAATGCGTGGTAAGTAAGCAGCAGAAAAAGAAAAGAAAAAGACTCTGTCTCATGGAAGCCTCCATTACTTCCCCATAAAATGCCAGTTCCCCCTGTGAAAAGGCTTGGCAGAATAGAGGTGTGCTCATTCTTTGGCTGGTGGCTGACAGCCTGGTTGGGATCCTTCTGCCAAATCCATTCTGCCAAATTCAAGTAGGCCTCGTATCCACCTGTTGTCAAGGCTGCCTGCCTGTCGGGAAGCAACCGGCTTCAGGGTAACAATGGAAGAGCCCCCCCCCCATCTATGACTATGAACTCTGAGGAGAGGCTGAGATTTTCAGATTGATGAAAGCTCTCCGGGGTAATATCGCCATACCGGATATTGGCTTTGTGTTCCTACCACTAAACAGACGGCACACACCATTGTTCCTTAAACACCGGCCCTCTCTGCTTTTTTATTAAATAGATATTGAGATTTCTAAACATCAATATCAGTCAAAGCTTAATATCGTGTGTGTGTGTGTTTTTTTTATGAGAATGTTCTGGCTGTTGCATCTGGGTATTGCGGTGTTGTGTACACTGGAGAATATTTGATGTGTTGACTATAGAGGCACAAGATGAAAGGATGTTAGGATGGGCAGCTGTTCTTCTCATTGGCAGATGTTTCAATTTGAGGACACTGGTTTTAGCGAGTAGATTCACTAAAAGTTAGCAGGAAATGTACATAACTGCACTTGCACAGAACTTTTGCTTTTGGCTCGAGGCACAAGACTAATCCGAACCATGCTGCTTGATCCAGTAAATGAGGTGAAAGGGACTAAATGAGGACGTAACATGAAAAGACACCCTATGGTCACGCTACTGTTGATGGAGCTGATGGCTTCAGTCCAGAGACACCATAAAACCTCCACTATAATAACGTCAGTGCTCACCTCCAGCTGGCGTCCAGAATAAATGTTTGCTATGGATATTAATGTGAAGTGAGGACACGATAAGATGGCTCCTCTGAATGAGTGTTTGTACTAGACAGCACAGTCGAGTTTTACCAAAGCACATTTTGTGATTGTCTTTGGCACAAAGATGTTTTTGAAAAACAAAAAAAAGTTTCCTTTTATTTGTCATCATCGGCTACGCACAGAATACACAGTGAACAGCACAATGAAATGTTTGTATGGCGGCCCACGAGTAGAAGGAAAGAAAGAGACAGAATAGTGCAGAAAAGGTCACGGCTCACATTATGTGACTGCACAAACACAACACAAATTCAAAAATGATCCAGTAAACAGAAAAACACAGAAAAATACAAGAAAGCATCACTGCCTTTGAACTTTGCTGCTACATTTGCCCTTCAGTTTAGCAATGTCTTACTGCATTTCACATCCCTCCCTCTCTCATACCTCATATACGTCATGTTTCAATGTTGTGGAGAAAGCGAGGGGAAATGGAGTTACAAGTAGGCTACCACTATGCCCAGAGTGTGTCCCCCTATAGTGAAGTTAAACTCCACTTAACCTCTGTGTATCCTACTTGACACATTTCTATCTCTTCCCCACTCAGCACTCAGATAATTCAAGCTTGAAGCCTAATGGAACTTTTTTTTTCCTGTCACGTCGGTGCAGTTGGATCAATTCAGGCTCACTGCAGATTTAAACCTTCAGGTGGATGAATGGCGTTCTTGACCTTTTATGTAAGGCACTCCTATACATCAAGACAAGTCGACGTAGAGTAAACAGAGTTGTTACGTGGGTTGTGCCGCAATCTGCAGTATGCATCCATGTTGTAGACAAGCCAGCGTTGTGTGGATAGTAACCATGCATGAAAGGTATAGTCCATCACTATAGACTTGGTTTAATATATTTTATTAAGTGTCTTTGCCCCTTGTTATATTTTACTGTTTCTTGTACATGGCGTTTATAGTTCATTTTATCTTTTTGTTTTTTTCAACTGTGTTTGTACTGTAATCACTACTAATAGTAACACTTATGCCACATTTGCAACTTTTCTCAGTAGCACCATTAAGAAACATCAACAGAGAGCACAGAATTATTGGCAATGTTTTTCCCAGTGAGCAACAAAGTATGTGGTCAAATTGTTGATTGACAACTGAGGCAGTACTGACTCTCATAACTGCCTTCTGTGTGGCTATGGTTCCAATACCAGTGGACCTGGTATTAGTCTCATATATATGTCTTGTTGCTGTTGCAGTAGCTGACAACTTGTTTTTCAATGGGTAATCTAAGAATCCTCTGATGTGTTTTGTTTCTGCCTCTCCATTCAATAGGATTAAATAGGAATGCTGGATTATAATAATTGGAGCGATTTCCTGGATATAAATCCACTTGGGTAACAAAACGTCATCTGATCGCTCATGAAGCCACTTACAGAGTCCTCCAGGCAGGGGGGCATGAAAAGAAACCGCTATGTGCCACATACTATAGAGCAACGATACCATAGCAATCCCACCATGATTTTAGCACCATTGATTTGTGTAGATCGCTGTTGGAGTCACGTAGGAATGACATTTTAAACATTCAATAAGTGAAGATTTTGTTGAGTCTACTACTCAGCCACATGTCCTTCTGGTTTGGTCCTCTGGTTTGAGGGCTTAACCGTCTTATTACAGACATCCCATGGCGAGGTTTAGCTTTGGGGCCCTCAGTGCCATTCACTCAGGGAGAGGAGCTATTTTTGACCCCTGCACTTTAAAAATAGACAGCTTTCTTCATCTTGCTTATGGGGTGTCGGTGAGGCCAAGTGATATCCCCGGGCATTTGAAGTCTATTCTAGGAGTATAGATCCCAGCGGGTGGCCTGCAAGGTGTTTATTTTTCATCCCCTTATTACTGTTAGACGTTCATGAAACACCTTTTCAGTGAAGGAATGGTGTTGGCTTTCAAAGCCCTCCTGCTGCCTACTGGCAAATATCAGCCTCTAATTAGTGGCTGTTTACAACTTTCACAGCATCATCTTTTGGAAGAGAGCCGGACAATTTTAGACCCTTTCTGGTACTGATTTTCTGCCATCAGCAATCAATTTACCAAATCTCTCTCTCTTTCTTTTTGTCTGATAAAGATAAACCTGGAAATAGGGGGAAATATTTCTTTCAGACAAATTTTGGCACGGAAATTGGATTTTGTTTTTTTGTGGACATATTGGAGCTGTAACTTTCAAGAAAAGAGGAACTTGGAAAATTCAGGTGATGAAAAAAAGTAGAAGCAGAAAAGGTGGAAAAACGCCCCTGAAGTTGGCTTCACAACATTGTCGTTCTCAGTCCTGTTAAGTGTATTGTTGTTATCTTCTTACACTGCTGTCCCACGCCATTGGCCCAGAGGCGGCGCTGCAAATTGTAGACCTCCTGACATGATGTGATATTGGGCTCCCCACCCATCTAATTTAGCATGGTATCACCTCACCTCGCTTGGTTGGGGCCTCCTGAAAATAGCGCCCCACTAGCTGTGCACCTGTATAGGGCCAATTAAGAAACCCTGTGAACCCAGTCTAGCCCTGTCGGAGCTGGAACCGGTTACAGGGTGTGATTTTAGTCCTATTAAAGCAAGCAGACCTCCTCTAGGCTGCACAATGCACAGTATGCTGCTTCATCCGACAAGCTTTCCAAAGCTAATTGTTGGCTTTCCGGAAGAAAATCACAAAAAAGATTTTATTGCACCAGCGTGTGTTTCACTGGGTTATAAATAAATCTGTCACGTATCATTGTACGACTTATTGCAACGTTTAAAGAATGGGGGATGGAGGGTTACGACGACGCCAGTCTTCCAATATCAAACCTAATCGATCTGAACTAATTGTGATCGTAAGATTAATTATTTCTGCACATTTTCACACCCACTATGCTCCTGAGGTAAGGTAAAAGGACAATTGGGATCACAAACCAGAGGTATTTTGTTTTGTTGAAACTAAATAGTGCATGATGAAAGGGGAAGCAAGGTGATGGTCTTTTAAAAATGTCCCATCTGTTGATTATGGACAGATTTTGCCAGTATTTCTTGATGGATGAGGTCACCTCTGCTTGGAAATTATCATTTGAAATATAGTGCCACAGTTGAGCACATTTTTGTTATTTTCTTTATAAAAAATATATATAATTTGCCGTTGTTTGCTGTGAATGTACTGGTCTGGTGACTTAGTTTTAGTTTGAGACCGTCAGGCGTAAACAGAATGAACGGAGGCTCAAATCATAATTAGCTGTGGATATTTGGGTTCAGTTGTTGTAAGTTTGTGTTCCTATTTGGACGTGTGAGTCAGAAGCATATCATAATGTCTTTCAATAATGTGTTGTCCTTCAACATGACTGCATGGGGGCTGTAGTCAGAGCCCCCGAGTGACGAGTCAAGCAAGTCGCCTGGTTTATTGTCTGTGAATCAATCACATTATTGCATCATTACGAGGTATTGATACACACAGATTAATAAAAGGGTCGATGCAACTTGGATCATTATTATGAATTCAACATGATTATTGTTTTGATTGAAAATAGCCTATCCCTCTTGTTTTCTCAGAGTCTTCCTCAATCTCTTATAGGTTTAATTACAGGAAATGACCTACAACAGGCTATCACACAACCTCTCTGGAGTATCAACCTACTTCTTTCTCAGTTTCAATTAATTTGCACTTGCACAGTGGTCATTGGGAAACTGCATTGGTACTGAACCGTTAATTAATGGCTATCATATTGGTTTATTACTATAAACCCCCTTGAGGCTGTTTAAAACATTAGTTAGGTCCTATTTGGAGATTAAGCATTTTTAAGGCAACCTTACCACACGCACACTTCATATATATCTTCATGCAGTCAGTAGACATAATTAATTTCATTCTACCATTCACTCTGTGGAATATACAGCCTTGAACCTCGTGTGCTTTGTAAGAGGCTTTCTCCTCTCTTTGCCATTTCTCTCTACAACTCACAGTATGTCTCCATTAAAGTTGTCCCAAAGGCCGATTTTTTTTATGTGGCTTCTGGTTAGTGACACTGATACTATGGTGTTTCTTTTTCAGTGAACAGCCATTTGGGAGGGAAGACAAGAAGAAGAAACCTGCAACTGAAAATACTGTAAGTGTCTGGCCAATAGTCTTTATTTAATCTATTGTATGACCTGTTTACGCAATATCATGTAGACCATTTGCAACATGCTATACACTCCCAACTTTATACCAATTGTGTAATTCCTACAAGTAATTATATTTACTCAAAACGATATTTTACCCTCTTGTTATTGTGTGACAACTGACACATGCACACAATATCAATCAAATCAGCAAATTCAACAGGGAGTCCGCCAGGATACCTGATGGCCTTTGGTCTCATCTGAGATGCAGACTTTGTCCTGTTGCTTCCTTTAATGAGATCTGGAGGCGTGCAATCTAATATTCACCACAGAGGACTGTGTGCTAATTCAATGGAGTCAGCTGTGGTCAGAAGCACTGGAGAGGCCATTCAAAAGGGCCTGTGGAGCTTTTTCCAGACATGTTTTACAGACATACTACATTTGTGATCATTCTCTATGTAGCAGAGTTTAGTATTACGGATGTTATTTTTAGTTATATAGATATTTCTTGTGGGCGGAGCTGCTCTGGAGGCAGAAATAAACTTATTGCTTGAATAAAACCTCAGTGGGCGGAACCAAACAACCACAGTTAGGAAAACTAGATCAAATTCTTTGATCATGGTATTCATGGTCTTGGAAGGTCAGCAGGTTAGCTAACCAGCTTACCTAGATAGCTTTAGGCTAGTATGGCTAATTGGACTACTCAATATAATATAGTGCACCACAAGGAGGTATTACTTATCATGGATGGGGATTGATAATCACCACTATATAGCAGCTAAATTGGATGATAGTTCTCCTGTTTTTTACAGTAGGGTCGTTTTAGAGGTTTTGCTTCGTGCCTGGACAGAGAAATTGATCTTCAGAGATGACTAATTAGGACTGTCTGATTTGACATAGCGGAGCGCCCAGTTCTCTCTTGATGATGAAGCTCCTTGCGTCTGTCCCAACTGTCACCAGTGATTGATGCACTGTGCACTTCCCACCCTCACTTCCCAGTTGTTCACTGCTGCTTAAATGCTTCATACCTGATCTCACATCCAGAGACGCCTCAGCCTCTTCCCATTAGCTCGCATATTAATCATCCTCCGCCATGCGATTCGGTTAAAATCCCAGTTTACCTTGGTACCATATTTTGCTGGAGGAAAGTCATGGCCTAATACACTAGAGTTTTTATTCCCTGTATCCACTTCCTTCATGTTTAGCTCCCACTGATGATCCCCAGAAAGACTTGTTACCTACTGTAACCTTAATCCTCTTGTTATTTTCCCTTTGTCACATGTGATTTCACCCACGGCTGGTTTCCAAGTGCTCTGATACAAAATCAGCCAAATTATCAATTAGATGACTTAACATCATTAAAAAAGACAAAAAATAAGTGCTTTCCTGCATCACAGTACTGTTGTTTTACCAAAATGGTTTATTTTAATTCTTTTCATGTTGGACATGATTATGGGTCATTTTTAAATCTAGTATGTTCCAGGTAGTAATTTGACTCAGTTTGACCCGGATGGCAGCGTAACCTTCTGGCATTTTCAGTGTACTGATGGTACAGAAAGGTTTGTCTTACTGAATCATTTTAAAAGTCAGTGAACACCTTAAAGCAAAGTACAGCTGCCCTTTATTGGACAAAGCAGGTTAATAGCTGCTGAAAGTATGGTGTTTTGGTGGGTGTTGAAAATGGAAAAAAACACTTTGATGAAGCACATTACCACACAAACCCTGAGCTGGATAGATACACATGGAAAGACATGAACTAAAGGAGGGGAAAAAACACAGCACACACTGTCTCCTGCCTGTAGATTCCCTTTTGTGAGCCAGTTAGGTTGTCATGATGTCAATGTTGACCTTTATCTGTGTGGGTGTGTCAACAGACTGCAAATTATTATTATTATTATTACTACTATTATTATGATGGTGATTATTATTATTAGAAGAACTATAAGCCATTTGGAGAGCGCAAACCTCCACCAACGCTGAACGATTCTCCAGCTTGCTGTTAGACTGAAAGTTATTCCTTTCATTTCCATTTTGAATGAAATTAATTTCTTGACACTGCAAATGTACCATTAGGATTTGGAATCAAGTATCTATCTATCGTCTTACCGCAGAAAAATCCCAGATCCAGATCACCACCCAAATGAAATCCTCTGTCCACTGAATTTCATGGACATTTTTTTGAGATATCCTGCTGACAAACAGACAGACAAATAAACTGACAGGGGCAAAAACCTAGACCGTCTTCCCCCATGTGTTGTCTCATTATTGTCATTATTACCCCCTTTACTCATTTACTATCAAAAGTCTCTTGATAGGAGAGGAAGATCCTCTTTTGGAGCCAAAACCTTTAAGCACTTTTGAACAGTCCACAGTCCACACTATTGGACAGGATTGCTGTAATCATATTACATTCAAGTGGAAGTGCTCCAGGATTTTTGTACAATTCAACACCTGGATGATTTCTATCTATAACAGATACAAATCCAAAATAGAATTCCAATCGGATCCTATCGTCATCTGGAACTAATCTAATAAGACAGTCGTGTTAGATTCCTGGATTACTTTTTGAGCAGGGTGGGAGTCATTTTTCTACAGCAGTGTTTGCTGCCCATCAAGTTTTGCATGGTTAATATCACATTTCCAGATTAGCGTGGATGCAAGCCTATATGGATTTAGAGGGATTACTGAGAATGAGCCAGGTGACTGTCTGATCACCAGTATACTTTATATGTTTCCATGCTTTCCTCTGATCCTCGGTATTAGCGTCACAGCTCCTGCGTACAGAGGAGTGATAAATCTGCCTTCGGATGTCATCTCGCGCTCAGCTCATAGAGACTGACAACCATTTCATTCAGCCTAAACCCGCTCAGCCTGGTCTCCCAGGGAGCGAGAGCAAGCAGGCCGGAGATAAGTGCTGCAAAATGATTCTGTAATGCAAAGCAGGAGCAAACCAGCGTCTACATTATAGTTCACTCTTCAGAGAGCTGGAAAAACAACAACTGTATATTGTAGAAGTGTGAGTTATGTCACGTCCATCGGCCAGGGGTAAAGCTGCATGATCAAAGTTGGACTCTCTTAGGCTGAGGTAGAGAAAATGCAACACTCTGTCATACCCAACTGATTCCCATGGTATAGACTCAGATGTAAAGAGGATGATATTCACTTAACATTAAATGCAGAAGAATCTAAGTTTGGTTGAATGGTATAAATACAAGTATACATAGCTCTAATGGTGGTCATACACCTGAAGCGGTTCCTTCGATCCATGTATGTGATCAATTGAAGTGTACACCAACCAACAGCTATAGCTTCCCTGGATCATGATGTGGCGTGGTGGTCCGGGGCCACTTCCTGGCGAACCCTTTAACTGGTTAGTTTGTAGTGAGACAAGTTTGCACAAACCACTGACAGGGAAATAGCCATGGTGTCGTGTTTGCATCAGTTGACACATTTTTACATTGTCTTTGTATTTGCTCAATGCTGAGTGTGTGTAGATGTGCTCAGTTTGATGGAAATCCAAAAATCCAAGTAACATAATAGTAATAGTGCTTAATTGCGCAAGCCTCCACCATGGCTTTTTGTTTTTTTCCCCCAAAAGTTTGTGTTTTTATAGTGAGTCATGAACAACAAGGGATTTGTCAAGCATCAATACAATTTGTATGACAATGGTATCTATTGACATAACCAATACAAGGAAAGACAATACATAGCGGGTATGTGTTAAATCACACTCAAAAGCCATGTTAAACAAGTAAGACATTCATTCAGGAATGAAAGTGAAAGGTCCAAAGAACGACTCAAACTTGCCAGATTGGCCCCTTAGCTTCACAAATACAAAGTAAACCATTGTTTATGTGTCTGTTAGCGATGTGAACAATGTGAACCTTCAACAAACCGATGGTCCCATTCTGATTTGGGCTGAATCAACATTACATTAATGCTGAGGAGAGACTCAGTTAAAGGGTTTTATGGTGATTTGTACAGGATTCATCCCTCCAGGTTTTTTAATAGCCTCACAAGTGCATTAAGGTCTCCCAGCGAAGACTTTTCGACTAGACCGCTATCCATCAAGTTTCTCAATCACCTTCTCCTCGCTCGGTGTTGCCAACACAAAATTAAATCCTCGTTCTTCACAGTCGAGGTTAGCATTCAGTCACGTTTCCTGTTCAGAGGGGACAGACAATACTCCTTGTTCTCCTATTAATCTTGCAGTGCTGCTATTTAATTTCCTGCCCAATTCATTTAATCAATCCAAGCCCGCTATTTGTGTAATGCTGGGGTGACACCACGCAGACACAATTTCCTGTCGCTTCCAGACCCGGGAATTCCTACCTGGGCAAAAAACGGTGGAAATGAGAAGTTAGTGATGTTTCACTTTTTCACACCACTTTTTATTTACACACACTTACACCATATGAGTTTATGAATCGTCGTTTGCCAAACATGGGGGCAGTATGCACAGTTGTCCTGCTCGTGGCATGGATGTGGAGCCAGTTATTGACCCGACCTTGTTTTTCAGTTTACCAATGCTGAAATGGAAAAGCTAGGCAAACCGATTGTTAGGTGTCTGACCTGGACAGCTCAGTCGGTAGAGCGCGTCAAGTACCTTTTGTATGTTGGATAAGAGCGTCTGCTAAATGACTGTAATATGAGTCATGTTAACCTTTTCTTTCAGAGGTACTACAGTGGCCTGTAATTGACATTTTGTTCCAAAACACAGGAAGTGAGTTTTGAAAGCCAGACATCTCAGCACCTGGCCAAGTAATCGTTGAGTCATTAACGTATTAATCAGCAACCTTATCACCCCAATCACAGATGTTTTATGGTCATTTTGTGTTATGGGGCCGTACTTATTGCCCCTTTAAAGAATGTAATGCATTTAATGTAGTATTGTATCAAATACAGTACAAAAACAATACAACTCTGGTTAATATATTTTTTTTCTTGCCACTGTATCCTCCTTATGTTGTATGCAACAGTCCTTCAGTCCCTCTGGCCTCTGCTTCAGGCTGCCTCACAGTGTTTAGTAACCATCAGTTGGGGTGGCATGTTTCTGTCAGTACAGCTCCATGATCCTTACAGAGTGAGGGAAAAAACTGCCCTCTGGTCAAGCTCAAGATAAGACAACACAAGGGGGGAGAAGGCCTAGTGTGTTCAAAATGGCCACAGGGAAGCCATTTCCCAGGATGCTCCAATTCCCCTGGCTCCATGGTGTCGATCTGTCCTTTGTGAGCCAAAGTGTCCTGAGACACATTGCGGTCACCATGGGCTGGAGGAGATATGACAAATACAAAAGGCCGACCCTGTTTGTTTCTCTTCCCTCGAGAGGAGAACGTGTGGCTCATTGATATTGCATGAGCTCAGCTGTCGAAGACGTTTCTAGTGTCTGCAGACGGCTGTCACGTTAAGTTTCACGAAATTAGCATTCATCCTGTATTACAAAAAAACAACTTTTGAACTTTTGAAAATTGGGTGAATTTCAAATATTTAACTTGCAGTGTGTTTTGCTTTGATAATGAGACACAGGGAGACAATAAGTGTGGTAATACATCCAGTTATAACTAGAAAATTAAAGATAATATAAGTTTTGGTTGACTTGGCTTGTTGTTTCTTGGCCTTAGGAACCCAACTTTGAGCATACCTCACACCATGACATTATATCTCTATATCTCTCTATATATCTATATTGAGAGATATAGGGAGAGCCAAGGAGAGCTGGCGAGAGAGAAAGATCCACAGTCCTTACCGCTGGCAGTATGAAGCCAGGCTGAGGCTGGTAAGGGTCATATTAGCAGGATCAAAGCTGCTGCATTTCAATCTGCTCTTGGACTATGTGAAATATCTGGGGCAGGAAGGCAGGCTTCTCAAACTGCTCTTAGATCAGCCACTGGTGACTTACCCTGATGCCTGAGCCCAGGGCCACTTCCCAACCAACTCAATAAGCAACATTTGGTTTGTGTAAAACCACAGGGAAACTAAAACAACTGGACCGAATTGACTCCTGTGAGTGTGTGTGTGTGTGTGTGCTGGTGTGTGTTGGTGTGCCTGTGAGTGTCTTTGAGGTATGGATTGTGGGTTTAATCCCTCTTTCCACACTCCACGAGTGTGGGTGATGTTTATTTCTCCTCGGAGCTATGCCTTGGTAAATATTCACACTACAAGAAGGCCACTCTTACTGCCTGGGGAACAAACAGATTGGGCACATTCAGACCAGAGGAGCCCAAATAACACTCCAGCACACTATCTGGGCTCCTCTTTTTTCCCCCCTGGACTCCACGAGGGACTCGACTCTCCCATTAACTCACAAGCGTGTTTCTTAGGAAATCAATAGCGATGATAACTGGATGATAACAAACGGAACTGAGACCGTCAGTCAGAACAGACCATTGAGCCTAAATGTCACCATATGGAGAGCCCGAGATATATTTCCTCTTTGAAAGCGCTGTCTTCAGCTATCTTTAAGTGGGAATACCACAGAGTTTCGGCTTTCAGATGTTAGTCTTTTGCTCTTGGAAAGTTCATTCTGAATTTGTTCTCCCATTCACGGCCGTCTCCCAGAGTGAGAAACGGCAGGCCGTGTGTTTGTTCCCGCCCTCTAATCTGTGTTGTGATCACGCCAATGTGCTGTTCCAATGAGAATGAATTGGGGAAAGAGGGAACAGGTGAACGTGACAGAATCTGAGATCATTCTCAGGGGATTTTGGTACATTTTCTGGTTCAGATCTGATAGCATAGTCAACTCTTCTATCTTCTCCACTTAATTCCCCTTATTTTCGGCAATGGGAAGCAATTGTGAATGTTTGCTAATACAGAATAAACTGTCCCGGGACAAATGGATAGCATGTTGTCTCTTAAATTACCATTTCAACTCTTTACCTTTCTTTTATTCATTATTCTGGGTTTTTTTTTCTTTGTAGTTTCTGTGGCACTGAGGTTCATCCAAAGTTTAAAGGAAGCTTGCTGGCTTCCTGCATGCGGGGTGCTTTCAATCGGCTCCTTAATGGATTGATGGGCCGACTCGGGAGCAATTTAGGTACCTCTCATTGCCACGGCGGTCCGTGCCCATCTCTCTTCTTCGGTGCTATAATGACACACACTGATGGCTAAGGTAATTGCACTGAATTGTGTGTTTAGCAAACTTAATCTGGCAGGGAAATATTGAAATAGACCACAGGGGTGAACTCAATCACACTGATGATGCCTGCTCAGCTCGTGACTTTGCATATCGGAGCATGTAGCCGAAACCGTCAGACGGATCAGTAAGACTAATGGACCTCCATGTTAGCACCCGCTCAGTCTCAGACACGGAGACGCTATTTTGGCTGTGATTTGTTCTGTATATAGCTTTGTGTTTGCACCTTGATATTCTACCCATTACCCACAATGCACCTCCATAATTGGCTCCTCTTACTTTGAACGTGGTCTTGGCTGATGGCACCCAGAGTGGTTTTAAGCAGGCAATTGAGTGATATTAACGTTGTTCCCTATTTTGAGTGTACTTATGTGCCATTACTACACGTCCACAATCTGGACAGGTTACCGGTGTACTACTCACATCATATTTGGGTTGCTCTCTTTTCTTACAGTATGTAGGAAGCCGACGTTGACTTCACTTCCACCCACCTCTGGTTCTCTCCTGCTAATACTATTCTAATACATTACAGATTACTTGATATAAGGAAACTTCTCATTCTGAAATATGTTGTAGAACGAGGTTTACGACACTACACTACCCAGCACCCGTTCAATACAAACTATATGCACAACTTCCTAGTTTGAAACGTTCCAAATGCATAGCGGAGAACTTTCCATGCTGAGTTAACATGTTGGTGACGACCGCTCATTTGAAGTAGTGTTTAGTGTAGAAGTGATGGCAGTCTGGAACAAAACAAGAGCTTGCTAGTAAACCTACTTGCTAATGTTGCGCTGTGGTCTTTGGCTCATCATGTTCACTGTCACCCACCAGAAAATATTTTGGTACTTTCTGTATGGTGAAGTGAGGCATTTGTACCCAAGCCTGTGTACGTCGCGCTTTGTTTAGCTGATTTAAGACGTGTCCTACCATGCCTATGGAAAACCAGTGGGCAGCCTTTGGTTAACTTCCGCCTCGGCTCCCCATGAAGGTGTATAATTACTTTGATATTTTGCAGGACACATAAATGAGTCTGGCTTGTGTGTTATTGTAGGCTCTTTTGTCTGTTTTGCCCATACTTCCTGTTAACATCAGTATATATATAAAATAGTATTTCAGAATGGACTCTCTCGGCTATCAGTGCCAGTGTCATTACTCTCCATATAGCACAAGGACTTTATTTGGCATTATTTGGATACTGTATATCAAACACCTATAAAAAGCACTATAAAACAGTGAGGTTGTAACCAGTGAAGGAATGAGGACGTTTTTTTTCCCCCATTGCAGATTAAATGAGTGGGCCTCAGACATGGTTGCTCCTCTATGCTATTAGAGCCTCGTAAAGGAAAAGGGATTTCTCCGCCTGGCTGACAGCAGCCTGAGCCAAAACACCCAGATGCTTGTTTAATGCTGCGCTGGCTCACAGGCGGCTGTAAATTGAACATGGGAGCATAATTCTGGGTGTCTGTTTGTTGTGTTCAAACACCGGTGAACCTTCTGCCCGTGCTGCTTCATCAGCGCTCCCCCACTTCTGAGAGGATGTTTAATTCCACCCCTCCAGCCTGCAGAAATGTTTGAAGGATGGCGACAAACCGAGCCCGACATATTTGCTCCAGTAGAGATTAGACACGTAAGGTTTCTTGTGTAATACCTGTCGGGCACCGTGTTACAATCCTATTTGGTTAATGTTTAACTTCACCATCACCACTGCGTCAAAGTAGGTTTGCAGTCGAAGTTGCTAGGAAACCAAAAGGCCATGCAAGACTGTGCTGTTATTTCTGAAAAAGTACGTCAGGTTTTTCACACCTCTAAGAATAAGTGCTGTTCTAACACTGCATTGTTAGATAAAAAAGATGAGGAATTCTGCCAAGTATGCATTTTGATTTTTTTTTTAAATAGTTTCAAGGACCGTCAGTTTGCTTTTGAGCTCCAAAGCATCTGTTATTAGAATTATTATGATATCTAACTTGTTAGGAAGTCAGCTTTGTCCCTCGTAACGCATTTGAAATGTCAGTATTGATCGTGGCGGTGAGAGCAGAGGAATGGTTTCCATAAGGATCAGTCCTCAAACATGCTGAGGAATCTGTCCACCCGCCCTCTATAGAGATAGAGGGTTAGATGAGGAAGACACAATGCAATGGAAAATACAGCACCAAGATTCATGCTAAACCATGAAGTCATTTGAAGATAATAAAGAGTAATAAAAAGGCTGGTTCGATTTAAAAAAAAATTTTAAAAAAAATGCAAGAACAAAATGACACTTCTTCCATGACAGTTGAAAACGTGGGTTCAAAAACATGTAAGTCTGAGGAGAGCATCCTAGGTAGCATCTAAACAAATTGAGCAGTGCTTTTCACCAGCTGACAACCAGCAGAGCACAAAAGCATGAAAAGCCCTACGTGTCCCACTGAAGTTGTTGTCACAGCAGAGGACAACTTGACAAAACCGTCTCCCCTCCTTCAGCCTGGCCCACTCTGTGGCTCACTGAACTCCCTTTTGTTTACCCCGCCTGACTCATCATGTATTTGACTTTGAAATTCCTCTTCCTTTTTTCAAATGATCCACAAAATTGTGGAAAATGACAGCATTTTTACACATTTCTCTTTCCAAAGAAGCAGGCATCTCTCAGGGCATCTACTCTAGGTAATAACAGTGAGACAGCAGGAGCACATGAAAGCCCAGTTGGGTCCTCAAAGGCCAGGGAGAGGGGCCTGAGTCAATGGACCCCTTTGCCCCCAGAGTCAAGCTTTTTACAGGCTTATACCAGCTTTGATCATCCACTGTAAAGGCCAAGCTAGAGAAGTGCATTAGAGGCATAGGGATGGCAATCTTTTTTTTCTTTTTTTTATCAGTTTTTTGTGTTACTAATGCATAAGCCTCCATTTTGTGGCCTCTGTGCATTGCACTGGCTGAGTTTAATAGCATGCCACTCCGGCGTCACAATATTTCCAGTGCATTCTCTTTCCTTTCCAATTTCGCCTTGAGCTCTGAACTTTTTTCTTTTTTTTTTTAGCTGGATAATTTTTTTTTGTAATGAGCTCCTGGACCACTCCCTCCAAAATGTCACTCACATGAGTAGCTTAAGCAGTCACAGACACAATGGACACATGACGTCAGTTATTGGTCAGAATACAGAAGAGAGTCTGTCTCATTTGAAGCGGTTTGTGTCACGTGATATTGTAGTGCAGATCATCATAAGTAGCACCAACATATGTGTCAAAAACAACAACTCTGGTGACATGCACCAGTTGTTCACACTTCAAATCCATTTTGAATGCTGACACACAGATGCTCTGACGGTGGTGTTATATTGGGAGAGAAGGCACCATTGCTGAGGGTGAATGTCATCCTTCCACAAGGTTATTGTACCAAACTGAATTGAGATTACTGCACAGCATGTGTTTGGAATAATGTCAAGAAGGGAGGAAGGAGGGATAGTAGATGGTGCAAGGTTGGCATTATTAATACACATAAAAAAGCAACAGTTTTTATTAATCCATTCAAAAACATTAAAACATTAACTGCCTCACAATGTTCTGAAATAAAGGATTAAAGAATGGGCTACTAGCCACATTGCACCGGTGCCATTGGCTCTTTTTCTGCTGTCACCATGGAGACCCCTCTCTGCCCTAGCTAGATTTGCCTGCCCTCCCTGGCACGTAAACATGCATTCAGTCAATACACCGTTCCACAGTGTGGACACCTCTGTTCAGACGTCATGATTTACATGCTGCTGCCAAAAAACCGCAGAGGGCAGAATACATGATCTCTCAGATCACTTAGTCACAAACTGGGGGGAGGAAGGCACATTGCAAAGTTATTCATTACAGGTCAATGATAGGTCAAACTTTATTGATACAGCATATACAAGGTGCTTAACAAGGCAAACAAAAATAAATAAGAAAATATAAACACAATGTGTAAGAGATAAATAACATGAAACACAGTGATTACTTGGATATTAAGAGATGTAAAAGCTAAAGGCTAAAAAGGTGTCTTAAGATTACGTTTAAACATGTCGACGTATTGTAAAGTTTATAGGTGTACCTCCTTGCTGCAAAGCACTTAGAGCAAGGAGGTACAGGTTGATACAATTATTTTGGGTGACTGCCCTGTCGACAGAAAAAAGGCTGGACTGTCAAAATTGGCCCAATATTGAGAAAAAAAAAAGACTTATTCTTTTATATACCGACAACACCACAGTATGCCTCGGTTAGTAAACCTAAACTTTAACCAATTAGACAACCAAGCTGGTCCATGTTTTTCCCTGGATAGAATTATGTGTAAGATTAGTAATTTTATTCATTAGGAGTTGTATTGTCATATGTTTTTTCCTATATGGAAAAGGATATATTTTTTATTTTGCTATGGACCTAAGGTGTCCCACATCGACAACAAAGCAGTCAAGTCGTCAGATCTGTGGATTCCATTCCTGTAAATGAAATGCCTGCACCGGCCTGTTGCATACAGATGACAATATTGCTGAGGAAATGAACTCACGAATCAGATGAGCACATTGCCCGTGGATAATGATGAGTTAAGAATGGATTTAAAGTACCGCAATAGAATGACTTGAAATGGGTCATCATTTCGGTTTCATAATAGGGGCATGCCTTGAAGCACCTGGTGTTCCCCCTGTATTTTTTGTGAAGCCAGTGAGCGAAACAATAGAGATCTACTTTCTCTTGGACCTCCACTTCCTTTTCATTCTCTTATTATGACGTCCACCTTCCCTACTTGTGCACTCTGGACCTTTAGGGTCCCTGGGCACCGTGGGATGCTTCAGGCATGTGGATGAATAACAATCCCTTCACCTCAGGTAGCTCTGAGAGCGTTGCCTCCAGTGGATGGATATACCATTATTGGGAGTCGAGAGAGGAGGGCGAGATAGGAATCAACCCTCCCATATACAAGATGGAGCCCACTCTCAAATGGCGGCGTGCCAACCAAGCGCACAGCTATCTCTCCCGCTCTGGCAGTTGCACAGCAGACAGGACACATGTCGACATCCATCACGATCATACGTGACCTAAACTGGTCTCGTCTGTGAACACTGTCTATGTAAAGTGACTGGTACAGACGCAGTGACATAATGGACGCTGCTTGGCCAAGCACGATCCGTGTAGCAGCATGTACCTACCACATGGGGATAGCCACTGGCTTCAGGAAATTGATTTTTGTATTGCATTGCATTGTTGAATAACTCTTGCGCTCCCATACTCAAACCCGCTGCTTCGGTCGCTGGAGGATAAATAAATAGATGACAACCAGAGGGAAGCCCCTCTGGTTGTCATCTATGCCATATATTTAAAACTCTTTGGAAGACCCCATCAGCCCCTTCATCCTCTTCCCATCATCCTCTGCCCATCTCTGGCAGCTCAATAAGAATGTAAGAGAAAGTGAAGCATTTGTGGAGGACTGTTGCTGAACTCGTTGAACCCAGAAGAAGAAGCTGCTAGATACAGAATGGTGAAATCCTTTGTGCCTTCTGCATGTACCGCATGTACGCTGCAGGGCATTTTAGGAACCATCTATAAAGGATCAATCATGCCGCAGGGCAGAAGACAAGATGACTACACACATTGATGTGAAGAGCAGTAGTTCTTTGTATTTGAGAGACGGGTTTACAGAAACTCAATCGGACCGTTCTTTCGATTGAGGTAGATATCTGAGAGCTCACATCTCCAAAGTTTCTTCTTGTCCTCCCTGCAGCGAGTCACCCCCAAAGTACCTTGAGACAGGGGAGTAAACAAGCCTGCCTATGTTCATCAAGGTAATCTTGTTTGCTCAGAGGGCAGTGTCTATGGAGGACAGCACACTGTCACGGGGATAAAGGCCTACCCCGGAGACATTGTGATCCCTGTCTTCATGTCTTCAAAGGAGAGAGGAATGGAGCGGCCTTGGAGCCGAAACTACGCGATGTCGCCGGAGATCAAGGGTGACTCGCATACCTGCCGCACAAACGCCGCGGGAGAATCCGTATGCAGCGATACAATGAAAGGAAAACCAAAGACCCAAAGAGATTTGTTGAATGTGTTTTCTTACAAGACTGGAATTCTCAAGTTTAAGAGTCTTCTAGCGTGAAAACACAAGGATATGTAGAGCTGCTGGAAAACAAAATGTCAAATATTTTAACTATTACCTGTGACTGTGGTAAAATGAAACATGGCCGCTTCCGTTTGAGGGGGAGTTCACCGTTTAAAGTGATCTCCCGTGTTCATAATTACTCTCCCAGTGAGCAGCCATCAGCAGCAGAAGGAGAGGATTGCAAATGTGTCACAACAGGATAACTAATCCACCAATGCCACAGCTGCTACAGAGATCGCCTTTTATCAGCATTTCTCCACCCGAGTACGATTCAACCTCCACGGCACGAAGAACATTGGGTGGGGGTGGTAAGAGTCACCCCCCCCCCCACCCCCGGAAGATTGAATGGATGTTCTTGAGAAAATAGAAGGGTAAAATGATAAAAAAAGGAACACTCAGGCAAGACTTACAACACTGCCGGGTGTCATGTTTTTTTCATTTCTCATCTGTTCCACTGTTGGACGTCAATCCCGGTACCTTGTAGCATAATTCACTGTCGCTCAGTGCTTTCTGCGGACTGGGCGCTGGGCAGAATAAGACCTTATTATGGACTACAGAACAACGCTTCTGACTGACAGCACTTAGTGAAAGTCCGTGTGTGACAGATAGACAGCCATTCTTCCCAGATCATAAACATCTCAGTGGAGCTCGCTGTTATTGAAAGATCATTGTTCGAGGATGATCCACATTGATTTATTCCAAGACGTCTGTGGTTTTCGAAGGAGAGTGGACCTGCCTCCTGACTGTATTTCACTGGTGCATGGAAAAATAGCCTCCACCAATAAGAGATCCCTCACTCTGCAATGTTTGGGTAGTGGAATAGTCTTTCTTGGAGCAGATGGTGAGGCTGGTGGAGCTCCATCTGCATAGAGATTTGCCTTATGTAGATGTACCGTACAGTGGAGAAGGGTTGTTGTGAGGCATGCTGGGAAACAGTTGCCAAGCATTTCAGTGGCATTGCTCTCATGGCATGTCTGTGCACAATGAATTCAGCCTTCCGCCCTTTTATTATTATTATTATTATTATTATTATTTTAGCGCTTTATTGTTAATATACTACTTGTTTTCTCGATGATACATGAATTTAGGCTTATTTTGTTGTTGAATAATTCATCTACTAAATGCCTAAAATGTGATTGCTTTTGTTATCACCGGTTACTGTATACCACCATGAAACAAAGGGGTGTAGCCAAGCAGTTCAAAACTGCAATATTTCAAAACCTGATGCATGTAAAAAAAAAATTAAAAAAAGTTTTTTATATTTAATTCATATTCATATTTAATTCACACTATTCAAAAATCTGTGGTGATCATGTTGCTTTTCACAGGCACATTCTCCTATGGACTGTAGTACAGTAGTTCACACCAGTTAAAGATGGATGGTGATGGCAAAGGGCCTTGGTCAGGTCATTACAGAAGCTGACATATCTGGGGCTCGGCTTTCTGCCTCACTTCCTGTCAAAGAGGAGAAACACGCTGTTGATTGGCAGGGTAAACTCTTCAAGGTCAACTTGCTCTAGTGCTCACCCTCTCAGTGTAGATTACTGTGGTAATATCTCTTCTGTCGAGTGTCTCCCATCCCCCTTGACTTGTTCTCAGTCTACACACAGATTGTTTCCATGCCTCCTCATCATGATGTCACACAAGCTACTGCACCGGCTGTTGAACGTGGAGATTGTACTGCATGTTGCATTGCCCAGGTCTGGAATACCGAGAGAAATGAGAAAACATTCTCTCTCATTTCTCCTTATCAGAGCTGGGCTGAGGGATGGAGGGATGGGGGTGGGGGGGGCATGATTGCAGCTTCAGAAAGTGGCCACGGTTTGGCCGTATTCATCACAGGGCAACCACACGGGTTGCATTGTTTAAGTTGGTCTCTGCCTGGGATCCCATTCAAAAAGCCTGTGTTAAAAGTGAATAAATCATGAAAGCTACCTGGGTGGAATACTGATGAGTCCACAGGGGGAATGTGTTTTCTTTATGTGTGGATGATGGAGACACAGACTCATGCATCCCGGGAGGAAGAGAAAGAGAGAGGGAGATGCTGAGACGGTGTAAGAGAGGGACAGAGAGCTGGACAAACGGTTCCCAACAGAGAGATGTTCAGAAGAGGAATTATCATGAGTCCAAGTATATTGCAAAGTGATAAAAAATCATGAGCAGAAGGATGAGAGGAGAAAATGTGAAAACAAAACACAGCGGGAAACAGGAACTGTGTTCTATGAAGCTTCACAAAAGAACTTGTGCAGATGGCTGCTGAGAGTCACAAAGGCAAACAGTCAATTGCTGGCGATTGATGTCTCAATGGCGTACCCATTGTGCTGCGATCATGCTATTTGTTATGTATGCATATTAAACAGCACATTTGAAACGGTGATGCATCAATGACTTGTGCAAACCATTATGATGTGAATTCTTGTCACCACAGTGTGAAAATGTTCAGAGCAGACAAGGACAGACACGCACGCACACACAGCAGCACAACATAGTTACAAGTTGGAAGATATTTGTTAGCTATGTTACATTCCATGTATTGTTGTATTGTTCGCATTACCTGACAACCATGAGCATTACCTCTGAAGAAATGCTTTAAAAATGCCATACTGCTTCATCAATACACAGGATAAGCTGTTACTGTCCCTTGTGCCAGAATTCCACTGCGACGACTTCTAGCTTCTAGCCCAATTCAGAAGAATGATACAAAGACCACCACATGAACATCAGGCTACACCGTCATAAATCTACAGCGTCATTCGTCAGGTGGCACATCATTGGGGTTATGAAGTGGGCACCTTCCTTCACCGATGTTTCGTAGAGTTGCAGAAGAAGGCTCAACGGTGTATTACTGGAACTTTAAATTGTGTTTGTGTACAACCATGCCTATGCTTGACTGACAGGCACTTACCTAGCTAGCAGTACAACCCCCTTCAATACCAGACAATGCCAAACAATGCTCCACACAACCAAGTTGCACTTACCCAGCTAGTGTGCTAATTGCAATTAGTGAAATGCAAGTATAGCCTAATTTATTATGAACAGGAGTGCAATTGTTCTGCTTAAGACTGGAAATGCCGTTCATCGTAGTGGGCACATTTCCTCCTGATAATCTAATGTGACTGTCTCTGGGCAAGTAAAAGCAAAAGCACAGGCTAGAATAATGCATGTCAATGTGTTTGAATGTAAAATGGAATTTATTTACCTTTTCACTTTCCATCATCATTTTGTATTCCGATAAGGCATGACAGGAGCATTGAAATGTGAATGAATACGCTGTCTGTCAATTCTTTCCCTTTATACCCCTGCCAAGTAGAGGTAATGGCTTTTAGTCTGTGCATCAGATGGCCAGCGAATACACTTTTCATAGTATGAGGGAATAAATTGAAAATAATCAGTAATCTAACCACATTCACACACCTTGGTGATGTTGATAGCTTCTCATCTCCCCCCGTGTCGTGAGAGTACTTTTCTTTTTGCATTTTGTTTAAATGTATTTTGAAGTCAAAGAGTACAGAAATGCATGAAGCAGTTTTGCATCAGAAAATAGCAGGTGTTCAAAAAAATAGTGTTTTCAGTTGACAAAACACCCTCTGGCAGCCATATTGGAGGTCTTCAGCTCTTTGGCATCGGTGGCTGTGAACATCTGGTTGTGTTTCTAAATGTACATCTTGGCTGTCTCAACAGAATTTAATAGACATGGTTAATCTATGTGCTGTTTTTGATTGAGTATTGATCATATTGCTGATGATGTATCTGATGGATTTTGTGTTTAAATAGTGTCAGGCTAGCTAATAGTATCTGGTCAGGTAAACATCATTGTCTGATTGCAAACACATCTGATTTGTTCATTATCTTCATCTAGTAGAAGGCTTTTATTTCTACCATGCCTGAATAGACCTACACCCACACCACAACAATCTTTTTGAGGTATCTCTCTTTTTCTAGCCTGGTTGTTTCATATTTAGCCATTTTTTGAGCAAAGCCAGTTCTCCACTGGATCTCCATCATGGCGCCAGCCTTGGTTGCTAGGAAACGCCAGCTGAAAAGCCTCTATATCTGCACATCTCTACATCTGCCCTAAAATGAAGTTTTACCCCTTATGAATGTATTCATGTTGCATGAAGTACCAGCATAGTCAGACAAATGTGGTTCAGCAGGGGAAGCGGTAGAGTAGGTGGCACCCAGATCCCCACATTCTCCACCAAAGCCATACTGGAGTGCCTCCCACACCTCAGCAGCAGGCAGCATCTGTTGGGAGGAGATCCCCAGCTGCTCTCTGTCCTAGTTCTCCAACACATGGCTGGCCTCCACTGCCCTTCTAGTGAATATGGCCAATGGTCTGTGAAAACAGTCCATCGATAATGGATATCTGCCACCCCACCACTGACACACACAGATTACTGAGCTGATGGAAAAATCAACAGGGGTAAATGACGCAGGCTTACTTATCCGTGTCTGGTTTCTGGATACAGTTGTTTGAGCCTATTGTGCACACTGATTATTCTGAGATTTGAAATGCAAATCAGGCTTGCGGTCTTTGTCTTGTGTACCTGTGGGTTTAGAGGAATTTCTTCCTTTCATCATCGCTTTAGAGCAGAAGTTCCCCCAAATGGATATGCATTTTGCCTGTGCCCCTTATTTGTATTTTGGTTATGTTGGCTTTTTTCTTACATTTACTTTAGATTTGGCACAGAGAAGAACCTCTATTATAAAATCTCTATTATAAATGATATATTTGTGTGCCAATTAACTATGACATCAAGCAAAAATGTATCAAAATGATTGCAAAATAAAACTGTGGTGCCTGGAGCCTACATTGAGAAGCAGTGGGAGATAGTAGGCTACTATTATTCATCAATTTGTCCTAACATGTTTTCCTTCCTGTTTTCCATTTTCATCTCCTCCAGATCTGAGCGATTGCTGCTGAGTGTGGGGCGGCGAGCATTTGAAGAGACATTGCAGCAGGTATTGTTCAGCTAAAGGTTAGTCTCTGATCCTCAAGATGCACTGAAGCACAAAACAGCCATTTGTTTTCCCCTGAAATACCACGGTCATCATTTGTGTGTTTTCGACATCTCGGTTGGTTCTACTGCTGCTATTTTGCACATCATCTTCATACTGTAATCCATACCTTTCCATACTCCCATCTATACATTACTTAACATGTTCTAGTGTTGAAATCGTTTGTGACGTATGGCTATATGACTATTTCGCTATTTCGCTATATTCTATTGCTCTTTTTCATGTCTTCTGTTACTCTTTGTTGGTGCAAAATCCCAATTTCCCTGCGGAGATCATTTAAGTTTCTTTTAAGCTCATTTAATTGGAATGGGGGATATATTAGGGCTCTGGTTCCATGGGAATGCAGTGAAAATATAAGAGAGACTCACAAACAGGCGAATGAGGGAAGATGAAGATGAAGACATCATACTGTCAGTCAACTGTCCATCCACTTGAGTGGGGAATTAAATGGTCCAAGGAAGTTATTTGCCCGGTGTGGAATAAACGTGCTTGCTGGTCGACTGATGCCACTTGGCTAGCATTGTAAACATTCAGTTGCTCAGCCCCAGCCCAGAGTGTACAGCTAACACTTAGAGGAGCTGACACTGAATATATGAATAGACATTAGCAACAGTCTGCTTTGGCTCTCGGCGGTCTGCATGCTCAGAGGACCACTTCATGAATGCATCCAATGTTTGGGTGTACCAAGGAATAGGTATGGCAAACATAAGCTAGCTGCAGATCTAGTCATTTATTCTTAGCTAGATCAACTTAAATGATTGTAAGACATTATGTGCATTCTGTAAACATTGTCGCCCGCGGCTTTATTTTGAAGACAGTCGTTCAGTACACATGCAGGATATTACAGTTCTGATATTAAATGGTCCAACATCTTCCTTGATAAGCTTCCTTCAGGCTGTGGAAGAATGAATGGGTCGATAACACATGTTCCCAAAGTCAGAGAATACACAGCATTATGCTCGTGATGCTTCGGGGCATGGAAGCAAAAGTCGGGTACAATATCATACAGATGCCATGAATTAGATTAGATTATATTATTAAATTATTTTTGCTTTGATATATTATTGCATTAGCACATCTTGCACACCTCATTGATCAACCTCAAGAACTTGAGTCAACTATCATGAATACAAAAAAGAAAATAAGCAATTAAAATAGGCTTTGTTTGAAACGGCACATTGAAGGAGATTAGTGTTATCAGAGTACACATTTTCCAATGTGACACAGCGGGGACTTAGCTGATGCTGATTGAGACTTAGTATTTTATAGAACCTTTCATTTGTAGTTTTACCAATACTCACTTTGCTGTAAAACCCTATTCTCTCTCACTCTGCCCTTCTATGTTAAAGTCTGTATCCAGCTGCCACCGCTGGTTCAGGCAGGGTTCAGTGGCTATTTACTGAGGCATTGTGAGTGATTCTGGCCTTGTTAAATCCTATTTTGTTTGGTGAGCGTGGAGCTCGGCCTCCTCCAGGCGTATGAAGGTGGAGCTGGCACGCCGACTGGGGACCCAAAGAGCAGTCCAATTTTTCATCCTTATTGCCTGTGACATATCTAAAGTGGCAGAGCGCCATCCGTGGAGAGACAGAGGAAGAGAGAGAGAGAGAGAGAAAGAGAAAGGCAGTGCAGCTCAGATGAACTGGGAGGAGTGTGTCACGACTTCCCCCGTGCCGTAGTCCTGAACACGGCTCCCCAATTTTCCTTGCTAAAACAATGCAATTCACTACCGTCCATTAGGGCAGACGAGGTTAAACTAAAGGAGTCCTGGGGTTCCTCGCTCTCTATGTCTCACTCTGCCTTTGGGCTAGTGGTTTAGCCAGAGTGTAAGTGCAGGTTTGAGGCTTACAAGCAGACCATTAAGACTGTATTACACTCTGTATATAGTCCATGACCTAGTGTATGTTGGTGAAGTCAGAGGTCTTCCTCTAAATGCACCATTTCTATCTTCCTCTGGTCTTGATAAATGGAGGCAGCAGTGCAACAGAGGAAGGTTCTGGATGCATTTTCGATGTTTTGCTTTAATAAATCAGCAAGTGGCGAATTGTAAAATCTTGACCTTTCACAGTTCGTTATCCCATGTGAACGCGTATCACCAAACCCAGATGCTATTCATTAATTACATGAGGACTTTTTTTTTCTCCTAATGTTAATGGGAGGAGAGGCTCAGTCGGGGGGAAATCTTAGCATTTGAATTCAAGGCGCCTGGTTCTGAATTGAATGAATGAACTGGAAAAGACAGGTTCTCTCACGCGGAGGCAGTGTCGTGATGGAGAGCTGTCAAGGGCATCGTCAAGGTGACTTCTAGAGGGGGGGGGGGGGGTTACAGGGGAACACTAGGGAGGGGGGCGTGTCTTTAGAGAGGCAATGTGACCGCCGATGTTTCTTCAAAGAGTGATTGCATCCACCCCCCCCGCCACCCCCTCACTTCTGCTTTCATTTCCCACGGTTGAGATTAAGATCTCTTGTTGTAATTATTGCTCTGTGAGGCGGCCTAATTCTGCCAAGTCGATAGCATCACACCCGTCAGGTGCTGTAGTGGGTATCTGGCAGCAGCTGTTCATGTCCTCTACATGATCCAGTGGGCTGCAGTGGAAAGTAATGGCACTGTTATGTGATACATGTCTGTTGATCGACTGGCTTCTGGAGTGCCGCCAATCCCCCCCCCCCCCCCCCGCTTCCAGATTTGCTTCCCTCCAGTAACTGTGGAAGGTAAAAAGGGTAGAAAGACGGAGAAAGGCGGGGAGGAAACCCCTGGGGTGTCTGGGATTTTTACCACCTGATGGACAATGAGGCATCAATCATCCTCCACAGTCTCTTGAAACATCTGGCTGGCTGCCGTACCCCCAAACACAGGTGCTTGACAGACACAGTCAATTCTGCCTAATGAGCAATAGGGCTGCCATGTGATGTACTATCTGCTGTGTACACCGAGGCATGGATGAGAGCCCGGCTGCTTTCATCAGCACACAAAGCACACATCCATCCAAAAAACTTTTTCTGGGCAAGGCGGCGGGTATACATTGTTAAAAAGGGGCAATAAGAGAAATCTCAGGTGCAGAGAATCTGAAAACTCACTTTCCAGCCCCGTAATGTGTTTTGGAACGAAAACCTATTGGAATTTCAAGTCACTCCCACTCACCACCCCCCACCTACTGGCGTTCTGGATGGTGCTACGAGCGAGTGACCAGCGTGGCAACACATTTCTGCGATGAGGGCTAAAAAGCCTTTTTCTCAAGCCAAAAACGCAAATGACACTTTTGTGAAAATCCAACTTTATTGGTTTTTTGTCAATTGCAGGCCACTGTAGTTAAAGGGGATGGATGGAGTTGGGGGGGCTGTACTTTTAAGACTTATACTGTATATGGAGACTCACAGTTATGGAAATCTGTACTTGACGAGTTTCATTATTATATATACTTATACTTATATACATTATATAAACACTGGATTCTCTATATTTTGACTTGCTCCCCAGAATACATATGGCGTTTTGAAAATGAACTCAATTTCTTCATCATTTCACAAAACCGAGGTCTTGCTTGAAGTCATCACGCGCACTCGGACATCGTGTGCGTCACGGCGATGCGGCGATATTGAGGGTGACACTAATGACTTTGTGCGCGGTACACGCAGAGCTGAGCCTCCTTCTTAGTATTTATGACACTGAAAGATGATCCATGTTGATGAGTAGCTTTTGAGCCTGCTTAGGTGAACGCCTTAGATACGCTAGAGAATAGGACCCACTCAACACTGTCAACACTACCCGCTGCCAACACCAATTAATTTTACAGGAGAATCTATCAGAGGCTGTTTTGCCTGGGCAACTGGAATGACTTCAGGCGCCGTGATCTATCGCTCTCACTTGGCGGCGGAATGGGATCATTAGTTCGGTGGATTCTGTCATGAGCGAATCCAATATGCAGGCATACATAGCCATAACTGTGGGTTTAGATAAGGTTGCCTTCATCATCCCGTCCAAATGAGACGCAAAACTACTGTGTGTGATCACAACGTACAGAAAGGGATATCAATTACGTTCCTCTAATTGTAGTAGAATGGCAGGCAATTAATATGATGATGTGGATGAATAAGTGTATGCACGCTTGCACATGAGCATTCATACGTAGCGGTGTGTGTGTGTGTGTGCATGTATGCTTGTGCAGCTTGTGCAGTACATGGGGTCTGGATGTAATTGTTCCACTGCAGCTAATCGTAGATCTATAGAAGTGATAGTGGTGAAATGAATCATTAGTAGTGAAATAACATGTTCCTGTTAATTAATCAAGCATTGATGACGTTGACCTGAATGTTAACTGGATCATTTGGACATTCATTACATACTTTCATCTTTATAATGTACATTTCAGATATTAGTTAGGATCCTATACACGTGCAGGGAATGTGTGATGGCATTAATGTGTTATGTGTTATTGTTGTGTGTGTGTGTGTGTGTGTGTGTGTGTGTGTCAGTGTGAACAGGAGAGGGAGTGCAGTAGTAGATTGTGTCTTTCCTATCCGTGTGGGAGCTGCTACTGCTCCTCCCACGCAGCTCTTTCACTCTCTCTCTCTCTCTCTCTCTCTCTTTTTTCTGTCTCTCTGCCAATCTGTTGCTCTTTCATCTCAACTCATTTCTCTTGACTACCAATCTGCTGCACGTCACAACTATCCATATACATGTACATAGTAGTATATTAGCCATATGCCCTATCTCGGCATTCCCAGGCAATTCAACCATCATGATCCGTCTCTGGTGGAAATTCCTCCCAGTCTCGCTTCGCCAAGCAGAATGCAAACGTCAGCTTGCTCATCTTCTGGACGCAATCATATACCACATCACAGTGACTAGCTACTGTATGATAGGTTTTGCTCTTATCCTTAGAAAAACTAAAACTTTTCCCCCCCATTTTCTGTTATTATAACAAGCATGTACAAAAGGCAATATTTTGGATGATGGTGGAAAACAAATTCAGCTTATTCTAAAATTTCATTCACAGTGACCTTGCAGGCTCTGTGTGGCTGGGCAGTAATGGGGTTGCTAAGGTAATTTAATTACCAGACCCTCCACGGGCAAGGGTAATTACTGCTCTCTAAATCCCCACTAATCCCCCATCTGAGTCCCCTACACAGAGTCGGCCCGGGGCGCTCCGGCAGGCAGCTCTGACTCCTATGTCCCGTCCAGGACAGGGTCCCTCCAAAAACACTCTGCCCCTGCCTGCAAAACCGATGCTCCTCGGTGGCCTTAGTGATGTAGGATGTGTACTTTGTGTATGTGTGTGTGTGTGTGTGCTTGTGTACCTGTCTGCCCTAATTCTGCTTCAGTGCGAAACACACACTTGTTCGGTCCCGATGAATTCCTCTCACGTCGCTCTCTCCTGCTTCCTCGTATGAGTCAAGGGGACTCTCAGGTCAAAAGGGGGCCGCTCATCTCTCCATAAGAATGTCATAATTATCACTGCCGGGATGAATAGGACCTGACCTCTGTGAGCATCAGTGCCCGGTGACTGGAGAGGGAGATGAGATAAAGACTACCAAGCAGTGTTGACTGCACTCTCTCAGTCAAACGGCGGGAGATATCTGAACGCCTTCAGATTCAATTGAAAGTAATAATCATACGCACCCGGAAAGATGAGTCTGATTATTTAGTTTCTATGGCGATGTCTTCTCCTGCTTTGTAAAGTAAAGTGACGTGAAAATTGAAAATTTGGTGGAAATAACCAGATCTTCATTCTTCTTCTGCTACTCTTCGTCACCTCAGATGTGAGCCAAACATCTGCGGTGGCGCTGGCAAGTGTTGCTGACCCTAGCAGGTGTTGCGTGTATAACTGTGTGTGTGTGTGTGTGTGTGTGTGTGGTTGGATGGGTATTTTCCTACAGTATCTGCAGCATGCGTGTGACTGAGAGAAGCCAAGTGAAAGGGGCACCTGTGTGTGTTGAAAAGCGCTCTCTGAATAGCTCCATATCCGAACAGCCTCTTATGCACTGATAGAGGGATTTGTGGCAGCTTCCTGCCTGCAGTGGAGGGAGAGGAAGAGGGCGAGAGAGTCAGAGAGAGAGAGAGAGAAGAGAAAGAGAGAGATTTATGAGACAATCATCTGTAATTACGGCTACTTTCCTCCATTAAGTAGGTGTCTCTGTCTTTCAGAGGGAATGACTACTGAAAACACTGGGTGGGTCAAATCAATACAACTTGAACACATTAAAGGGGCAATAAGTACGATTCTGTACAACACTGACTTTACGATTACTTCTCCAGTTACTGAGATTTCTGGCTTTCTGGCGCTTTCCTACTTTTTCCTACTTTTTTTCCATTTTCAACTGTATAAGAACGGAGGATGAGACGAGACACCGGCAAGGTTTCATTCTCAGTCACAGATCAGATGTTCTGTTGGATCTGTGAAACTCTATTGTGAAAATGCAGCTTTATTGTTTGTGTCAACTGCAGGCCACTGCATCTCGAGGGGTCAGATCGGTAGGACCCTGTCGATGTCGTCGCCAAGAGAGGTCGATAAAAGTCATCATTTACTTTATGCCCCCTTTAAATTTCCAGATAATGGCACAATGGCGCGAGTCCACCACCGCGGTGTAACGAGGTAGGGCCACAATGATCAGTTGCAAAAGCTACTTCACTTTCTGAGTCATCACATCCTCTCACTCGGTGGTTGAATGAGACCAGTGATTTGCCGTGTCTAAAGGCGACCATTCAAATTCTCCTGACATTTAGGAAATTGTCCTTTTTTGTTCACCTGTCTTCTTTTATTTCACTGCCTTTTCCTTCCAAATGCCATTTTGCCCTTTCCATTCCTCTCTCACCCTGTTGATCCGTCTCGTTCCTTCTAGCTAGACCACTGGCAGACTCCCGGTTTGAAGCTTTTTATTGTATAGCTTTACTGCCCAGATCTCTTGTCCATTTTTTTTCCCCCTCAGAGTTGGAATCTGCTGCTTCTGCCCCCCGGACAGCACTGAGAGAAAGATTACTTTATCAAACAGCAGGCGATGTTCTCTTTTGTCCGGGTTTCAAAAATACAGAAGGGTTCGACTTACAATGGAAAGGTTTTGACAAATAACAGTAGAGCCGTTGCAGCATTTCAAACTGTTGGTGGGGATTTCATGAGAATCCAGTATTTGCTTGCTCAAAAGAAATGTGACAATCCGCAAAATGTCAGGTTTTTTTTTTAACATTTAGCGACATCTTTGGTGCTAAGCGCTCATTTCTGTGGTGTGTGGTGTGGCCAGTGTATCATTTTCCTTGGATTTGATAAAGTTTGATAGGTGGCACAAACACCACCTAGGTAGAAGGTCCCAAAAGCCAATTAACCAACACAGTGAAGTGAGCGTTTAATAGGTTTTGAACAGGATAACAGTTGCTCATTCCATTTACCTTTGCTAACAGTAAAGGAAATGTTCATTTACAGCAGAAACAGGAAGTTACTCATCGGGGATGCCAGTGTGGCAGCCTTCCCTGTGCCTTCAGAGCTCAGTAACGTTGTGTCCTCCTATCCCTAGAGGGCAGTAAACCTCACCCTGAGGCCCAGTGCAGTCATTAGCGCTATCACAGCTGCCTCCATTTACTGTTCAGAGAGCCATTAACGTCAAAACGACTCATATGCAGAAGGCCTGCTCCCAGTGTGTTGATTGCCAAGTGTTTACTCTCTTTCTCAGAGAAAATAAACTATTATCTTCCAGGCAGTTTACATTTCCCAGAAAGATAAGCTGAAGGTGCCGGCGGTGTGCAATTTTCTAGCCCCCCAGCTGTGATAGCGACAGGGCCTCTGCGCTGTTGAGGTGTGCGGTTAGCCGACTTTGTTGGGGGAAGACAACACATAATCTCCAAAGAGGGTGGCCTGCACTGCACAGCTTGGATGCACGTCTTCTCCTGCTCATTAGGGTCAAGCCATGAGACTGCTAGGCCGGAAATCTGCACTGGCCACATTGCCTCGTCCAGTTATTGATTCCCCCCATGGCCACACAACACACACAACACACACACACACACACACACACACACACACACACACACAGAGCCAGTGAACCAAAGCTTGTGTACAGAGGAGCTAGCTGTGCTGGGTGTTAGTTGGTAATCATTAACACAGACTCCCTGTTTGCCTTGCCTCTGCCCCGGCTATGTCTGTCAGCCTATATGTGTGTGTGTGTGTGTCTGTGTGTGTGTGTGTGTGTGTGTGTGCCTGTCTGTGCTATGTGCTTGTCGCTCTGTGCTTTATCAGCTTACTTGTATTTACGTACTGGGTCTCTCCAAGGTGTGTAGAGTAGGTTTCGGGGGCTTTCCAAACACTCACGCCTTTTCTCTAGCATCTTATAGGAAACAGATGTACGGTAGAACATGGAGCGCATTAACGGGCCTTCTGTTTCCTGAGGAGAGGATTGATTGTACCTGAGATGACCTGGCAAGGAAAACACAGAGGGGGAACCACTAGCTCTTAGATTCCTATTCAAACCACATAGTCGTGACCATACGAAATCTGGTTCTCCTTTTCAAGAGGGATTTGAAGGACTTGTCTTGGAAAATGATATTGAGACAGAGCGGCGTTCCCCTTTCCATTGAAATAAATGGAGCGAAGCCTGCGACGCTAGCTCGGGCAGACACACCGGAGTGGCGCTACAGCTCAGTCAGCTAACGTGTAAGGAGTAAGAATTCAAGATAATCTGTAGTCACTTTCACAGCCTTTTTCCCCTATAATCTTCCTATAATCTAGGGAAATAAATAAATGCGCAACACCAGTAGGAAAATAACAGTTAACATGGGGCATCCTTGACCGACTGAGATTCAAAACCTCTCGTATTAACCTGTCACAATTCCGACAAGAAGGACATTCATTACCAAGTGGAAAATTGAATATAGCGGTGCGGAAGTTCCCCACATCTCCACAAGGTCAGACGCCTGTTGGCCCTCGCGTTGTTGTTGTTGTCGTCATTGTGAACGCTTTCAAATGAAACCCGACACCCCGCTTGGCAGATTTTTTTTTTTGCTGCCGGTTCCCCTCCGTGGCTTTGCATCTGCTGCCCCCTTTCCTTGGGAGAGCCGAGTGCCACATCTGGTTGGGCTGGAGAGTCGAGGGGACGCCAGGCACCACGCACCTTGAGGCAGAGCATTAGCATACACTTACTCTGGGAATGCCCTTGACTAGCTGTCTGAAGAAGGGGCGACGTGAGCGGCATCAAATACACCACCGGGACCTGGAGAAGGGACAGGACAAGGTAGAGTGGGTGAGAGAGAGAGAGAGAGAGGATGGAGAGAATCAGAGATAGAATAAACAGTTATAAGTGTGTATATGTGTGTGTGTGTGGCTGCAGGCTGCTTGTACTCATATAGCCATCATAGTGTATCTCTATGTTTCATTACCATTATTTGTATTTTCACAAAGCGCCTTTTTCTTTTTTTTCTTTTATGTTCCACAAAAACAAGAATAAGTTAGCGTTGATGATGTGTGGAAACGGGGTATTTGTTGTCATGGAGCAGAAGGTACGAGTGGGTGGGGAAAAATGTCAGAAAATACTGTGTTGAGAGATAGAGTGGATGTGTGTCTGACAGAAGAAGAGCAAGCGAGAGAGAGAGAGGGAGAGAGGGGGGGGGGAGAAGAGGGAGGGGGCTGGAATAGGTGGGCGGGAAGAGAGGAGGCGAGTGTCACGGACTGAGAGAGAGAGAGAGAGAGAGGAATCGGGAGCTGCTTCCTTGCCGGAGCTGTTGGTGTAGTGAGTGTGTGATCGTGAGTGCTTCTTGAACCACCGTGTGGAAAAAAAGGGACGTTGCTTTTTGAGCTTTTTTACAAGTGCCAGATCGAGCTCCATCAGCCTCCCCAGAACTTGTCCCGAGCCCTCCCCCCCCTCTCCCCCTCCTGGGATAGCGAGGAGGACCCAGGAAAGACAGCGTGCTGCCAGGTAAGAAAAAAAAAAAGGAAGCGAGATTTTACTATGGAGACGGTGTTGCTGTACAGGCGGACGGCATGGTGGTTCCTTTGTAAAAGAGCTCTCGTCTCTGTTGCTTCTTTGGAATGAATGCATGGCATGCCTTTAGGTTGAAGAGGAGAAAAAGTGCTGTTTTCTTTTTCTGTGTGCACGTGTGTGTGGTGTGTGTGTGTGTGTGTGTGTTGACCACAGGACAATGGGATTGTTGTTTGGAAGAGTCAGGTCTTATGGATGAGGAAGGTTGAGGTCTCTTTTTAACCTCTACTCATCTTGGGTGACAGATGTTGGGGAATGTCAGATTCATGACAGATGTCAGGGGAATACTGAGGATGAAAACAATAAGAAATCATTTTCAGATCAGTTCAATGTTTGAGCTTAAACACTGTCTTGTTTTGCTTCATCCTCATATTGTTAGATACTCTCAGAGAGTGGAGTTTGCTTCCCAACATGCATAAAGAAATACTATAGACACTAGAAATACTATATAGAAAAAAGAAAAAATACTGGATGTTCGGGTGACTCATTTTCCTCGGTTCATAGAAAGGTTAAAACATTGGCGTGTGCATGTGAGTGCCTCCTACGTGTGTGTGTGTGTGTCTACATTTGTAAGTGTGACCTGGCTGGATGTGGCTGCAGAGTTGATAGGATCCATGGCATTAGTGACAGGCGGGGATAAGCAGCCTCCCACCGAGGGGCTGGGCCGAGCTCCAGATCCACGGCTGCTCTTCAAGCTGGCGGCACTACAGTCACAAGAAACACTCCCTATTCCCTTACATGGAAGGACGCGGCTGTATTTAGCGGGTTGCAGCTACAGTCCCGCATCGTGGCATCTTGCTTACAGGTAGATTGTAAGCATCATCACGCCCCCCTCCCCCCTTTCCTCCCCCCTCCTCCCCCTACACGCAGCCAGTTAGTCAGGACTTCTGGAGTAATCAAATCACTGCACTGCCTTTCTCTGCTCTTTTTCATTTCCCCTTTGTCATTCCTTATCACTTCTCTCATCTTCTTTTGTTCTCTCTCTCTCTCTCTCCTCATTATCCCAGAAATGAACTGGTCGATCGTCCATCCCCTCCCTCCGTCCTGGCGGTACAGTACACACTGCCCCTTTTCTATTAGACAAAGACAAGACTGGAAGACCCCGAAGCTGAACAAAAGCTCCTCTGTTGTTATTAACATTCACCATTTTTTTTTTTCTCTCTCTCCTCTCACTCATTTAGAAACATGAAAGAGAAGGCATGGTTGGCAGATTGTGGGACTTCAAACAGACCTCCCGTCTATTTGATTCCATTGTCTAACCGCTGGAATAAGCCATGAAAGCCAACGCACGGCTCCAGTCTTTTCAAAAAAAACAATTCGGTTGGATTTCAATTTCATTCTGACTCAAAAAAATTTCGACCACCCAGATCCCTTTCTTCTCTCCCGAGGTCCAATCCGACCTATTCACATCCGCTGTGCCACGGCGGCCCTTTGAAAAATGGATTTGAACTTCCAGCAGTGTGTACAGTCGTGGACCATGAGCACTTTCCTCTCACTCTCAAACGACATCCAAGTCGTTTAGGGAAGCTAGTCTTTCGGATTCATCTTTCTCTTGATGTGCTCAAAACATTCACCGTGTGTTTTCCAAAACTATCGTGCGTATGTGTGTGTGTGTGTGTGTTTGTGTGTGTCCATAGTGTGCACTGTGTATCCAGCTGTGAGATCTCCCATTGCATCAATAGTTAACGAGCGTCTCTGGCGCCCATTCACACAGTGTTTTTGTTTATCTAGCGACGGCTCTGCCTTGAGTGACATGTACATCATTATGAAGCTCAAGCGCTAGATTTGAATCTATGCAATGCGCTGACCTTCACACAACCTTGGGGTGTTTTTTTTTACGGCGGGTGTGTGGTGAGTTATGAAGGAGGATAATGGTTTCTCCCATAAATTTAATAAACAGAGAGAGGGCAGATAAGCAAGGTGGAAGAGAGGAAAAACAAGAGATTAAATGGGATTGTATGACAAAAAAAAAAAGGCATCCATACATATACGTGCATGCAACAGACATGCTTTTTCATGTGCATGGGTGTTTGGGTGCTCTGACCCGTTCACTCCGGCCATAGCCGCGAACCCGCTTTCTTGCCCAGAGCGGCAGCATGAGGCCTCCTTTCCTCTCGCTCCACTGGATCCCAGTCCGCTCTCTCCTTGACTCACTGCCTCGTCCACTCTGATTGGCCGGCCTTGCCCACTCCAGGGAAAGACAGGACAGAAAGGGGTTGGCCTCTGATGAGCAAGGATCAGCCGTTCTTTTCACACAAAGTCCCGCTGGATGCACATTCACAATGCGCGCGGGTCTGAATGTTAAAAACACAGCATGGAGCGGGAATCTGAATGAGGGATTGAAAGAACAGGATATGCTTTTTGATTGCTGAAAGGCAGTGCTTTGGGGAATCTCTCCAGTATCACAGATGTAATTGTTTGCAAGTGATCTGAACATTTGAGCAGAAAAAGTATTACTGCTATCATTCATTTTGAGGCATGCAATATTCCATCTAGCCCTGCCCGTAGTCATATTTTGCATCCATCTCAGGCATGCATTCAAGCTGCCGTGCCCTCACCCCCACCCCTTTGTAGCTGACGCCGTCACATGTGACAGCTCCAACGCAAACAGGGCGTGGGGCTCGGCAGCCCGCTGAGACCGTGGCTTGTTTGCCTCTTACAGACAGACCGGACTAAGACGAAAGCCCAAACTGCTCCCCTCCAGCCAGCTGAATTCATATCATTGTCTGTGGGTGGAGCTCAGGCCCCTGCAGCGCTGATTCAGAACCACGGACAGCGCTCCTGTACTGGAGGGGGTGGCAACAAGCAGAGGGGTGTGAAATTTCAGCACCGCCTTTTCTGGACAGCAGCAACAATCCATCGTCAAGGTGACAGAGAAATTGCAAAGCGGTGCCAAAGTGTAGCCACTAAAAAACTACATAGCACTTGTTACCATGCCAGTATGCTGAAGTTGTGTGTGTGATAGGATTGAAGCTTCAAGGCAAACATACATTCTTTTAATCCGTTGTTCTTTATTAGTTGATATACAATGGGGAATGACATCGTTTTTACATTTCCCATGCTCCTCAGCTCTGTGGCTGAGGAAGACGTGCAGCAGCCTAATTTATTTGTATTTACGAGGCAACGCTAATAGAGTCTACATTGATTGGGCAAATCATTAGGGCGACCTGCTCCTGCCATGAAATAGACTGACATCTGAATTCAGGTGAGAGCTGTGATTTCCTCAGTGATTTCACCTATGGCTAATCCACCTCCGTCGTGAAGGGGAGATGGAGATGAAGGTGAGGAGAAGGTTAAAGAGTATTTTTAGTCCTCTTGACAATCATGCACATGGATTTTGTACACTTGGGCGTATAGGCTACAGGTGCTCAAGACTGGCTGAACAACAGTGAGAAGATTGGTGGATAGTAAAGTATAGTATAGTAGTTGCAACCATTGTATTGTGCATCTAATCTGTACTCTTTCTAATGTTTTTATTACAATTTAATTTTTACTTTTTATCTTTTGTATCTTCTGTATTGGCTCTCTTGTTTCTCGCTTTGGGAGAGACTTGACCATGTTCACAAATCTGACTGTCCAAGCTTTTTTTTTTTTTTTTTTTTTTTTTTGCCTTAGCTTTGTCGTGCTCACGAATCCCCCCCTCGCTTCGTACGTGCTCAAGATGAACACGCCCTGCCGTAGCAACGTGCTTCATTTCACACAGCAAATCACTAATTAACCTGCTCTGGCTGTATTAGATGTGATGTATGAGTCAGTTATGGCTTTGTCCATCCACCTTTTTACTATGTATGTGTGAAGCGTGTTGAAATCACAACTGCATGACTCGTCGATACGAGACATTTTTGTTAATGTGTGTGCGTGTTGCATACCGTGTCCAATTTCTCCCTCCTTCATAAATCAATTGGGTTTCTTTTAGATCCGCCGGTGTGACGGTGGCGAACATGGTAAGAGGGTATGAAATAGAACATGAAAATAGATGACTTCTATGTGCCCTTATTACATTAAAGCGAACTATACTCTGCTGGCTAATCTTTGGTCATCACAGGACCACAAACAAAGCTCACGGTACACAGCAGCCGCTCAGGGCCTCGACGCTGAATTGATCCTCTGGCGAATCCATGACGATAAGAGCCACTTCGGTACACCCATTTGCACTCCTTCGCTCATATGCATACATGGGGCCTCGTATGACATCGATTCTGTGTCTCACTGCATGTTCTCCTAGCGCGGGTGATCTCGACATTGATGCTGTCGGTGTCTCCCCCCCCCCCTCCATGGCAGAACCCAATAAAAGCAGCCCTTGCCCTGAGGCTTCTACTATCACCAGTGGACAGGAAAGCCCCCGTCACCCCTCTCTGTCTGCCTTACCCCCATACACATGTCCCTTAATTGAGACGGCTAATAGCTAACCAGGGTCGTTTGTATGTGTAAGCATTAGCATAATTAAATAGGCATGGGTTAAGTGCTTTCCGGTAATAACATGGTCCAGAAAAGAGGCAGACACATGTGCCTCTCTGTTCGCCTCAACGCTGTCATGAACTGGCATCTCCTCCCTCACTCCCTTTTCCTCCAACTATCAATGCCATATAACTTAAGGTGTGGTCATTATTTCTCTCTCCTTGTGCCTTGTCCTTCTGCCCCGGTGTGATAACGGCCAGTTCAGCGCGAAAATGTGCCCATTCAAGTCATGCAGGAAGGCTGACGACCACACATGCACGGCGGGCTAGACAGCCCGTGGACCCCCGGCCACCGCAGGCTAATTTTCTTGTGTCGAAAACCAAAGCGGCTGGAGAGATTCCACATGTGCGCGTTGTGCTTTCCGTCCTCACCCGTCCCTCAGAGGCCACTTACACCCCTGGCAGGCGGTCAGTCACTGTAAAAAGCAGCCTTGGCTCTGTCCGCATGTCCAGACCGCAGCAGTCAACCCTCCTTTTAGCAGAACAGCCCTGATGTCAGGCAGCTGAAACATCAAAGGCAGGAGGTGAGGCAAAGAAAGAGAGAGGAGGTGAATTGGACTTTAGTGGAGAAGGGGATGAGAGAGCAATGGAGGGATGGCGGGGGGGGGTTTATATTTTCCATCGCGGTACACTGCAGCTGTCATCCTTGTCACTGTGCTGTGTAAATCAGTGCCCTGTCTGCTGCGATCTGTGAACAGAGGAGCTACTTTTTATCGCTGCATCTGAATCCATCTATGGCTGCATATTCACCGGAGACCTCTTTTTGCAGAAAGGGAAGGGGGCGAAGCTGACAGCACCAAGAAAGAACCGTGCTTTTTAGCATTCAGTACACAGGGTACCTGAAAGATAAAAAAAATTAAAGAGTAGCACATGTCAAACTGATTTTAATTGTTGCATAGCAACAGCGCCCTAGTTTTTGATAGTTGCGATGTAAAAGCACCAAGGAAAGTGTAGTTTTATGTCTGACAGAATGGATTTGGGGCGATGTGAGGATATCAGAGAAGTGTTTAGAGGGTTGCAGAATAATTGATTGCAGAATCTGGAGGCTTCAAGACTGGTGACAAGTCTAATATAGAAATAAGTAATTGCATTAATAACTGGCATATTGTTATAGTAGTGTTCATATTCAAAGCCTCTCTAGACTTCCACAAGAAATCACTGCAAGATAGAAAGTATCATTCAAGGAAAATAGTGCTCATTCCTCCTCTGTTGAAAAAGGAAAACACATTTGTTTTTAAATATGTACAAAACCATCTGATACCTTTGAGAGCATCTTGCACGTCTGCTTCCCGGTGTTGCCTCATGTCCCCACTCTTTGCATGTGCAACCGTTGGGTAGTGTTACGTAAACACACATACACATGGATATATGGGTTATTTCTTTAGTAGACTCCTGCACTCTTTCATTACTATGTGAACATGAACACATACCCTGCTAACATGTTGGCCGTGTGACCTTTCATAATACATGCACTCACTGCAGGCAAAAACTAAGAGTACTACAATCTGCCAGAAGCATTCAACAAAAACATTTAAATACATCAAAAAAATAAAAAGTATCATACAATTTTTAGGTGTTATTTCATTGGCAGTGTTTTTTGTAGAATATCATGTGTGTAGGAAGCTGCAACCACAGTTTGTCAGGGCGTGTCAGGCAAGAACATCCAGAACATTTAGTCATTGAGAGGCCATTGACCCTGCACCACTTAGACTCATCCTCCCTCTCCTTCTATGTGTTAGTTTTGACCAGAGCCTTTGATTGATACCCCACCAACCAATGGATAACAGCAAGAACAAGACCCAGTCTTTGTCTTTGTGCATTCCCATCCACGAAATTTGATTTCCAGCAGTGCCTCTTTCTGTTTCCAATGGTCAGTGACAACACCTCTCAATACCTTTCCAATCAAGCCCAGTCTTCAGTAATTAAAGACTTTACAGTTAAAAGGCCTGTCACAGAATGAAACCAACAGTATTGTTTTTTTTAGAAAAAGGTCAGGAGTTATCTTTAAATCTGACATTTTCTCCAAATGCTGTCCCTCTTTGATGCATTAGCATGCCCTGCAGGAGAGTAATCATGTAGAGGTTCCTTTGGGAGCATAGTATCAGCTAGCCCATCACAGAGCTCCAATATGGATGAACCAAATCTCATTAGACATATGTCTAACACGGACATGAATACACACATACACACAAATACTGTACTCATGCACACATACAGTGTAAAATTGGGACTTGGGTCTTCATACTTGCAAGGCTGATGAAGACAAGTGCAGCATCAGAGGTAAATGTCCTCTTCCTGCCGAGTGGATACCGATAGGCTGGCGAGGTAGATGGGTGTGCACAACGTTTCTGAAATCATTCTGCGACTGTAAATTCCTCTTTTCCCGTGCATTCTTTTGGTGGAGGTTTGAAAAGCCTGAGAAAAATGCAATCAGTGGCTTTGCATTTCCTTTGGAGAAGTTTCACTCCCCCATTGTGATGAATTTCAATGAACTGAGATGAACTGGGCAGTGAGAAGAGCTTGAATAGTGCGAATAAGAATACTTTCTCTCTGTCTTTCTCTCTCTCTCTCTCGTTAAGTACTCCCCAATTTTAAGTCGCACGAATCTCAAGTGACTCAATAAAGATATTTAAAAAGTCAAATGTCTCTCTCTCTCTATCGCTCTCTCTTTCTTTCTCTCGCTCTCTTTTGCCTCCACCCAGTTCGACATCACCTACTTGCAGATCAGAGGGATCAGAGAGGAGACAGAGGTGTGTGTGTGTGTGTGTGTGTGTTTGGGGGGGTATAGCAATGTGTGAGATCACTGTGATTAACAGCGCCAGATAGGGCTTGTGCATTATTCATCTGTTGTCACCTTCACCCACTGCCAGAAGTCGTGACTGAATTTTTGGGGAACGCATTACTCCAGAAACGTTAAAGCCAAATTAACGAGCCAATCCAGAAAAAAAACACCCTTCCAAGGAAGAGTCTGTTCCCCCAGACCACCTCGTTGTGAAGACTACCTCTCATGTTAAAATCCCAGCAAGCTCTGTGGCAAATCAGATTGTTTACTTGCAGCGAGCAAGTCAAGGACCTTGAATACCTCCGTGTAAGACTAAGAGCATGAACTTAATTCAGCTGCTTCCATTTATATTTGCTTGAACCAAGTTACTATTTTGAGAATCAAATGAGTGATATTATCAGTGTGGAAAATCTCTTCATACACACCTTTCTGGTCTGGTCTGTCCATCCTGCAGAGCTGTAGTTTTGTTTAAAAAAGAAAAATCATCCTCCCCATAGCACTGAAATTAATAGTCTCTCTGTCTCTCTTCCTCCCTCTCTTTCTCTCTCTGTAGCATAACTGTCAGTATAAATAACCTCGCTGGCTCCTGATATTATAGCCCCCTAGGAGAAACAAATTACCCAGGATGCACAGAGAGTGCACTGCACACACACACACAGAACGAGCTACTGGATTATGGTGGCTTGAGGTTGGCACTCACTGAATAGTCTGCGCTAATTCACCCTGCCACCGATAGTCACTGCCTGGTTAGAGTTCACCCCTGAGATGGAAATGTCATTGAGGAGTGAGAGACCAAGATAACGTCTCCCACAGATTTTAGAGGGCAAACTAAGTTAGTCTGTACAGCTGGAGCCATTTACATCATTCAAGGTATTTTGTGCTGCGTCATGCCACAGCATACCAAGGAAAAGCATAGAAACCTGAAATCGATCATTTCTGCACTATGCTGATTGTTGCCACTACCTTTATTTTTTAGTTGGTCTCTTGTTTGAACAGTAAAGCATTTTTGATCTTTTGTTCCATACGTTTAAACCTGATCAAAGGCTATTCTTTAAATTGCTCAATCGATCTATAGTTTTATTATAGTGCTGAAGCAGTATGAGGAAGTAACTCAGAAAATAGAACATGGTGCATTTCATCTTTCAAAGTGAATTCTTCATTTCATTTCATTCTTTAACCTTTAATTAACCAGGTGAAGTCATCACATAAGTTATCACATATCCCTTTATATGGCTCTTTATTATGGAATATATATATATATATTTGGAGAGTAAAGAGTTTTATTATCGTTTACCACCACCACAGACTGTCCAATGTCCAAAAGCTGTCACTCCAATAGATGGAAATTGCCACAAGTCACAGGTGCTGCAATATTAAATCGAATTTGTCCAATTCTTTTGCAAACAATCACTGAGAACTGCACATGTATCCTAAGTGACAGGGGCAGAAATGAATACAGCATACAGAGGTCAGTGTTTACACGGCTCTGTAATTAGAAACAAAACGCGATGTCAGTCACAGTACTCCCTCCATGTTCCCTCCGTCGGACAAAGAGCGAGGCGGCGGTGTAGCTAAAGGTTTAAGAGCTTTTAGTGAGCTGAATTACGCCCCTTGAGGCCCCTTCATGAATGCCCCAGCCGGCTCAGCGAGACTCCCCTGCCCTCCCGTACCCGTCTCCCACCCCACCTGCCTTTTTCCCCCTTTAGTCCATCAATCAATTCAGCCTCCATCACGCTCTAGTAAGCTTGACTGGCACTAAGGAGGGAATCTAGCCTCAGAGCGCACTGTGCGGCGTGGACCAAACTAGGCCTTCCACTATCCTCAGCTGCACCACCCACCCCCGTCCTCAAAGCATTATTATTTCTACCTTGCCTACCCTGCTTCCACATGCATGCACACACACACACACATATTCCTGTATTCTCTTGTGAGGTTATACAAGGAATGTTACTCAAAATGGCAGAGCGAACTGTTCGGCATCACACGCCTACACCGCGATGCCGCTCCCTCTGTGCTTCATAGGAGGTTTAGCCCCTTTCCTGCTGCTTGTCTTTATCAGCTCCATCGCCTTCCCAAGGCCAATAGGCCAGTAACATCCACTGGTCCAAGGACCTCCGCTAGGTCATTTGGTCCTTGAGATGTCCTGCTCCTCCTCTACGCTGTTGACGTTAGCCAGGCGTGTATTGATTTGCGCAGCGACGCCTTCCAACTGCCGCGGGCGCCGCCGGCCCGTCTCTTCGCCGCCAGGCATGTAAACATATCCTATTGCATCTGCACACACATTATTATCCACATGACAATGCCGTATACGAGCTATACCCTCTATTGTATCAGCGTGATGAATGATGACAGTGCTCGGAGTCATGTCTTTTGTTGTACGCGCGGGCATATTGTGTGTCGCCGTGTTTACCAGAGCGAGTTGGGAGCTGCTCGCGGCCTCCAAGGCGGCACTATGCAGACGGGCGGGTGGGTGGGGGTAGAGGGGGGCGGGGCGTGACCCTGACAACACATGACAGAGCATCGCGCTGCCTCGCTCCGCAGAATGAACGACCCAGACGTCCACAGTCCCTCTAATGAATAAATGCATGATGCTGTGTTTTCTGCGTGGTGATTATCTCAGCCGGCGTTGTCTTCTCTTTACCGGCTAATGCATGTTTAAGACAATAACGGATGCCGTGTTCATAATTGATTTTATTTTTATTTTTTTCTCTCTCCCCATGTGGTCATTAAAAATCCTGATGACATGACTGTGGAAATCTAAACTGGATAATATTGCGGCGTAGTCTGTTCATTTCAATTGATGAACCCCGAGAGGGCAATAAAACAGGAATGGCCGTCCACGTTCATAAAGCGTTATAAAGTGGGACGGGCTCTAATGAAGTCTCGAGCTACACGCTAAATTAAAACCCGCGCCGTTTTGTCGGAGAGAGCTGCAGAAGGCAAGGCAAGAAAGAGCAGACGTGATGGAAAGGACACATGACAGGAAGGAGACAGAGAGAGAGGTGGGAAACAAAGTTTTCACTCTTCAGGAGGGGTGGTAATAAGATAAGCTTTGCAGCATGAGCTCGCAGATGGCCGTCCTCTCCTGGTGTGGCCAAGACACTCAGGCTTCATTTATCTCTGCCTCACAGCCTTGTTTCCATCTTTCTGGCCGGCTCTCCCCTCCACCTGCGTCTCCCTGCCACCCCCACCCCCTAGCCCCCACACACACACACACACACTCCTCCCCCTGGTGGAGAGTGGAGCCCAGCCTTCTCCCAGCCTTCACCTGCCTCATCGGGGATAATGAGAAAGTCCCTCAGACTTTCCAGCCCCGGGCCTTATCTCCCCCAAACAATGTCTACAGATCTTCCGGCAACCTTTTTAAAATGTCCTTCCTTCCTCCACCGGTGAGTCAAACTTGATTCTCACAGATCCTCTGATGTTTGCAGATGCCCTATAGAGCGGATAATAACACCAGCAGTTTGAATGGCTGAACGTTTAATACCTCACTTGGTCACAGTAAAGCAGCAACTTCCCCTTCCCTCCTTTCCCTTGCAATATGTCTGCATTGATGGCAATTCTCCTTGATGAGGCAGTAATGCGACTCACGTGTGTGTGTGTGTCTGTGTGTGTGTGTGTGTGTGTGTGTGTGTGTGCAGCTGTCTACCTCCTCTGGGAAAATGTGCACACTTGGAAGCAGGTTTTCTACGTCCTGTGTCCTCGGGAACGTTTGGCCTAAATTCGTCAAGGTGAGAGGAGCTGGAAAAAGTTCCCACCTTAGGAGGTCAAATAAATTATGAATTAATACAGATGTCCCCCGGGGTGAACCTACCCTGAATCTCTCCTACGTCCCTACTGCAACAGCTGCTGTTGTTTTTCTCTCTCAAACATTTATAGACATATTGTAACAAAGGAAAAATGATAAAACGACTGAATATCTAGCAAGCCGTCACCTTCTGGCGGCTAAAAAGTGAACAGAATTTGAATGAATGAATGTGTTTTGATGTATTACTTGCAGATTATAAGACCATTATCAGCATAGATCAACTTTTCTTTCAGGACAATCAGCAGACAAACATCAGAAAATCACATCCGATTTAACATCGTGTCAATAACCAAACAACGGAAACATCAGCTCCCTAAATCTGTTGCACCTTTTATAAATTGTATCATGCTCTATTTACAAACATGATCATGCACTCAAAATGTGCTTATAATAGTTCCTAGTTGCATTCAATGAGTTGTCACACAAGACCTAACGTTACTGATTGATCATTGATTGATTGGTTGTCACTGTATTTTAGCTTCTAGTATTGGTTTTAACTTTTGTGAGATGTTTAATGCTTGTTCATGCAGAAGTGATGGCTTATTGAAAGCACACACACACACATCCTTACCAACGTGAAACCCTCCGGACCGAGAAGACAGTTAGACTTTTGATAATGCACTTAATGAAAGAGGGCATTTGTCACAGCTCTATTTTAAGGGAGCTGAATTTTCTCACTAATTCCCAATGTTCTAGGATGTGTAAGGGACGTCTTCACACCATGCACCATCCTTGGTTTCCATGACGACTGTGATCCCTGTATGATAATCGGATTCCATCTATAGCTGTGAAAGCATTCATTCCTGCCTGATCCATGAAAATTATAACAGGAATTCACAGCGAGGAATTTGACTCCACGACCGTAATCACCCAAGAAAAAAAATGCTTTTGTATCTGAGCCAGCCTGTAAAGTCAGAGCTTGGTGAGCCTATTTATAACTACCCCAGCAAGATGGGTATCAGTGCCAATGATAGCAGCATTGGCCACTATAAAAACTATGCCCTTTTTTAATTTTTTATATATATATATCATGGAGCAGTTAAGCCATATACTGAACAAGAACGATAGGGAAACTCCCAGCAACGGTAAGCGGGATAGATGTGGAACAATCCATTTTGTTTTTGCTGCACCACAGTAGTAGAAAATGGAGTGGGGGAAAAAAGAAGAGTAAAAGAAGAGCGTTATTGAACTGACTTCCTCTCAAATTACATTCTGGAGGCTGAAGAAACACAGGAGGCCATTTGACCTAAAATGTTTTTATGTGGCTTTGTGTGTGAATCTGTCAGAATCACCCATTGCCAGAGTTTTGTATTATCCGTGAAGCAAGATTAACCAGAGGATCAATAACTGACTGCATAAAACCCGTACACATTCATTTCTGCAATTTACGTTCTTTTTAATATGTGTCCGTGTTGGATTTTTAGACCCTTTTTGGCTGCAAAATGCTTCCATAAAGGAAAGGAAAAGCAGGGCTGCAAGGCTCCTCGCCGGCGCAGTCTTAGTCTTTCACATTTATCTTCAGCTCAGAGTATGACAACTATAGATCCCCTCTCCTTTGCACAAGACAAATGACCTTATTACCACAGAGGGACCATTCAAAATAGGATCATGTCAAGCATGGCAAAATGCTTCTGAGGAAATACAGACCTGCTCTGCCAGGCGTCCATTGTTTCTCAGGGAAAGGCATCACAGGCACATTTTATAGACCAAATGAGTTTTAGAGCGTGTTTGGGCTTTCAAAAGCCATCAGGAGGATCATCCGAAACTGCTAGTGGACTAAACACCAGTGTCAGTATCTATATTTCAATACTGTCCAGACGTCTGTAACAGAGCGCCTTCTAGCGAGGCCTACTTCCTGCTGAGGACACATTTATTTCACCATAATGAAGTTTTTCTGTGTACTGACTAAGATACGCCTGGCGGGCAGCACTTGATCTATGGTTTACTGTGTGTGTGTGTGTGTGTGTGTGTGTGTGCGTGCATGTGTGCGTGTTGTCATAGCGCTTAGGGGGGGCAGGGGAGATAGGCTAGGCACACAATGTTCTCCCTTGTGGGAAATTAGCTTCCTCATGCACAATTACAGGATAGGACAGGATATAGGATTTTGTTTTCCTCTGCTATGTACACACAGCCTGAACGTCCTCGGCGTCATCGACAGATTACGATAACTCGCCGTGCTAACTGATTCGTGTTTGCAGATGTGAGGGAGAGAACATGTTACGGTGAGGGGGATCACACTGACCTCCCTGCCTCAAAGGTCACTGTTATGTGTCGTCCTTTTTAAAAAGAGGAGTTCATTGATTTGGATGTGGACAGGAAAAAAACAGTAGAGACTAATGAGCCCAACACTCATTACTGTCCAATCACAAACCATCAAGCTTGATTCATAATGGCAGACCTTAATAGCATCATTGATAGGCTCATAAATCATCATATTTGCGTCAATCATCCAAAATAGGCTTGCTCTTTACAGTTGTTGTACAGTCTACAAAAACAGATCTGTGTCCTTGCTTTGTGGAAGGGAAATACGTGGGGATGCTGGGAAACGCAGCTCAGCTATTAGAAATGTACTGGACATAAGAGTTGCACTAGGCAAGATTTCTATGTAAAAATACACCCGCCTTATCAGCCTCACTCACCAAGTGGGGCTGTAATAAAGAAAAGTGTCCTATCCCCACTCTAACTGAGTCCCAGTAGATTTTCCAAATTAAATTCTGGTTTCAGATAGGGTTGCCACTCGTCCCAAACTTGACTGATGAAAGTGAGAATAACACTGAATAGAGAATAATAATGAAACCAGTTTCATTTTGAAAAGTGACTAGATATTGAGTTTGATAGGAAAACTAGAGCGTGCAGGCAGCGCTCTTTCCTCCTCAGTGTGTGATGGTGTGTGTGTGTGTGTTGCCAGGTTGTAGAGGGGTGGCGGGAGTAGGACTGAGATTTAAAAATGGCCTGTTCTTCTTCTTCAAGCCCTTTTGTCAAATGCAAGAGTCCAGCAATGTCCAGAAATGACACTGGTCAGTTTCTATTTTATGATTGGAATATGATCCGATCTTTAGCTATGTCATTATAAGGTCATGTTGTAGTAATACACACTGTAAAGAGCAACACACTACGTAGGCCTGATGCAGGAAATGTGCTGTTTGTACCATTACTCCTCCTTACATTGTGTACAACCTGTCGCTGATCATAATGACTCTTAATACTGAACAACTAAACAATGCTCAACTAACCGTGGACGTGACAGCGTTCCTGTCTCAGTGGTTTTAATGATGATACAGTCGACACAGTTCATAAATATACAGGTCATACATTTAGAAAGAGAGAGAGACAAAGAGAGAGAGACAAAGAGAGAGGATTATTCTGAATGGTTTCTATTCAATTTAACTTGATCTGTATAGCACTTTTCATAAGGGGGGGCAGGGGGGAATAAAGGAATACATGTTGTTGATGATGTTTTGATTAACTGCCCTCAATATTTTTGTTGTTATCGTTAATCAAAAGACTATTTGGCAATATAAATACATATCTGGGTATATATATATTTCATTTGAAATTCTGCTTTGACTGGCTTACTGTTGGGGATAAACTCTGGCTAAATCCTTCTCTCAAATGCCAGAACTACCACCTGTCACCACTTTTTCAAAACAATCTCCTGCAGGGGGGACCATGCCCCCAGACCTCACTAGCAGATTATCTGTTCCATATTTTCATTTTTATAAAGGTGGCAACCCGAGTGTCAGGTATAATCACTTCACCTAAAAGCACAACATAAACACCTGAACAGAGCGAGTGAGTGCTCTGTCCCGAGAAAGCCGGACTGCCAACTGCAAAGGTCTTTTTGCCTCTCTCGTCCCTTTGATATAAAGTGATAACAGATCGGTCGGGGGGGTTGCTAAACTTTAGTGTGCTGTGTGCAGTTTACCAATAGTCACATTAGGTGTCATATTTTCAAACAGTTCCCTCTTGCTGCCTCTTGAGGCCGCCAACGTGCAAAGTTGCCTGGTGCAGCTTTGACCCACATAGGGACAGGTCACCTGGTTGTGGTGTCCCTTTCCCTCCCCATATGAATGGAGCTGAAGGTCAGAGCAGGGTTACCTCACAGTCTCCCTCCCTCAATTCAAACATCAGGCCAGTTAAGGAGAAGATTTATGGAGGAGCCAGCAGCAGACATCTGGAGGGACGTGAGCAATGCTGAGAACTGACTACTTCTCAGGTAGAAGTCAAAGTGGATATGGATCCAACTTAAGGTGACGATAATTGATGATGTTCGAGAATTGTGCAGTATTTTAGATTCCTGGATGATCACGGTAGAAAAGCCCATATTGCTATATTTTCATTAAAACACTAGAGGTGTAAAAATACAGAGAACAGAAACGTTCAATTGAAAATTTCCCATTTTCAGCTTGTCTCTTGAGATGCTGAAGATCAACCTGTTCTGTCTGTTCTCTTTTGGGGGACCATCTAGTGGGGCAAGTGTTTCATATCTCAAACCCACCTCCTTATACCAGCAGAACTCAAAGTGACTGCATCATCAATGAGGCAGCAAGGAAGTGATGATCCTTTGTATTCTCCAGCCCTACTTCCTGGCAGCACAACCATTGGCGTGCAGATTTTCAGCGAGCCTCTCTCTTAACACTTCAGAGACCTTTTCAGACACTGGCACAGTTAAGTGCTACCATCCACGCTACTATTTTTTCTTTGCATTTTCATATCTTGTGTGTGAGTGCTCACGAAAGTATTCTCTGCGTCTTGGCTAAGCTCTTTAACAGAGTCAAAATGGTTGTCATTTTTCCTAACACCGCCTAATTCCTTTAAATGTCACAGGAACACATTTAGCTGGTGTTGAACAGGAGCACCGGTGTCAACCTGGCTGCGCTGGCTCCCTCTTGGGTGTCTCCATTTATGATGGATCTCTTCTATTTTTCCCACACTATACACTGGTTAATTGTGTAAGGACTTTTATTAATCATTAATAAATGAACTATTATTTTCCCGGTAGCGATATCAAAAGTACTACATCTGTGATTCACGGGACAACAGTGCTTTGTTTGTTGGTTTACTCACACCGGGGCCGTGTTGTCAGGAAACATTTCAATAGCTTTGTGATTGTGTGTCTGGCCTCGCCTCATGTTGGGACCTTTTGCCATCTAAACCGCCCCCCCCCAAAAACAAATTGCTCGGTGCATCGCTACTGTCGTGTCTTCTAACAGTGAAACGGTTTCCAAAGCAGCGCTGATATTTCTCCACACTCCCACATGGGATAACTAACAGCTTGTTCAGTCAAGGGTTATCAGCTGCAGATGGCTGAAGACAATAAACACGATCAAACATGGGGGTGGGTATTTTGAGGCAGTATGCCTTTAAGCCCTGACATCGGATGATGCAATGCCATTTCTTTGTAACGTTTCTTTACATCCTCTCAGTCGCTCTGCACCTTTCCGGTACCTTTCTGTGATCAGTACAGCCGGTTGTTTCTGACCTATCATATCAATCAGAGCTTATAATTGAATGACCTCATTCCTAATAGTGGCAACACACCTTCTTTACTGACCATAAACAATCTAACTTGTGTAATGAGGTTTGTGGCCTGCCCCTCACTTTTAATGGCTCCTATAAATCACCTATTTAGGAGCAGCGCTAAGCTCAGGGCTAACGCTGAGGCTCAGCCTTTCTCTCCCCTGTTCCCTATGGCGAGCTGCCTTCAAGCAATCGTGTCTAGTAATCATGATTAATTCTGTTTACCACAGCGCAATCATTACAGAGAGCGGCCCCTGTAATTTTAGTGGACAATGTTTCACGGGTTGCTCACAGGTTGACCTAGATCTTGCGCTGCTCTTTCCTCCCAAGGTTACCGGCTTTCAGCAAGTTACAGCAGAGCAGAGACTCTCAATGAGGCCGCGCACGTCCGCCGCGGTTTGTTTTTAGTACGCCGTCTCTCGTATTACTGCACAAACCGACTCCTGTGTGTACCCAGTTAGATTACAATAACACCGTCTACCAGTCGTTGCCCGGGGGTCCAGGGCTCTCGAGGTGACTGAAATACTTATCATCTCACCGTTTTCAAAGAAGATTACTCAAACAGCAAAGATAATAGAGCATGTCACTTTTATTTTCAGGACGACGGAGAAAAAAAATCAGAGTGTGTGCTCTCCCACAGAGCATCTCCATTTGCCTAATGACCATGCAGGAGAGGGTCCCACTCCAACTACAATGCCGGCTGATTGTATGGTCCTCAGCGTCTCCAGGGATGGGTTGCGCCGTCCCCCGGCTTACTTGACGTCAATTGAAACTCTTTTGTTCATAGATAATATCTCAAAGAGAGAATTTCTCTTATATAATCTCTCTGCAGCTAAGCCCCCTCATTCACCTTATCCACTTACACATCGCAGATGGAAAACGGGGGAAACAAATCAGTCCACTCATGTGCCATTTTGTGTGATTAGATAAAGGCTGTTTGACATCTCTGATGAGGCATTGTGAAGGTTCTTCTGTCTTACTTCAGTGAGTTGAAATAATAAAAGCGTAATCACCCTAAGAAAGTTTCACAAACGCTGCTTTTAGTAACGAAGCTACAACGCTTGCAGTGTAATGATAAAATCCTTTTTTGCCCTGTATAGGAAATGATCTGTCTCTATAATCACAGTTCGTCAGAGCTGATTGTACTATCAGCAACAATTCCATATTTTCAATTTGACTTAATAATCCTATTTCCATTCCCATTTCCCTCTAAAGTCAGTGAACTGAATAGTGAAGATTAAATAGATATTGCCCTACATGGGATACAATAATGGGCTGTGAAAGTCTTTGTGGGTTCTTTAGAAAGCCACTATAACAGAGATATTATACCAGGTCATGCAGCTACACAGAGGAAGTTTAAATTATTTCTGCGTACTTTAAGCTATAGTAGATGTATCTTTTTTCACTGTACACCGGCTGTGAATACCACCTAGTTTAGGACATTTGGCTAACAATTATTTTTTTCATCGATGGTTGTTTGGAGTACATGCTGCCCATGCTGCAGAACCCCTGACCATGAACAACAGAGATAGATGAAAGCAAAGGGGAAAACCCTGAATGCTTGGTCCTGCCACTCCCTCCTACTGTGACCTCAAATGGAGCCCGGTAATAGACCAATTTCAGCTCTGCCTGGAGCAGACCAATCCCTTTATTCATGTACTCGCGTCCCTTCCTCTGTGGCAAGATTGCGCAGAGGCAATATGTTCTTTTCACAGGGAGAGATCCTCCTCCCTCCCCGGTAGGGCAGAATGAAAGGAGATGGTGGCGTTGCGAGGTTGCTGGACGGGCACAGCACAGAGTCCACGTTACGGATGGTAATGGACTTTTTGTATGCCTGACTTCTTCCCAGCCTCATATTGTTCGTTCTGCAGGCTCACAGGCTTTAGTTAAAAGAGGCCAGGCCCATGGTTACAGTATATGGGTCCCCCTGGTGGATCAGGGCAGGTCCAATCACAGTCTGATCTGAGGTAATAGGCGCCGCTCCATCCAGCTGTTCAGAGAGAGAGCTGAGAGGAGGTAGGAGGAGAGAGCTGTACAGAGTGGACCACTCTAGCCAGGGCCTGTGAGGTTGGGAATGGAGCTTGTGTTGACATAGTTTGTAAAACAATGTTCTAGAAATACCCCAAAAAACACATTTTATAAGTTAGGTTGGAAGCCATCGTAAAATATCCAATAAACACACTTGTAATCTATCTTATTATTTTTACTTTTATATTTTCCCTTCTATTCTTATATTTTTGTCTTCGTTTTTACTTTGAAATAATTTTAAAAAATGTATTTTATGGATGTGATATTTGCACTTTTTACAGTCTGTTTTAAAGAAAGTGCAGTTAATTATAGTATCATTATTATTATTGGCAGTAGTAGCAGTAGTAGTAGTATTTGTCATTGTTAATATTGTTTTCTCATCTTGCCAGTGGTCTGTCTCTATTAGAGTCAGTCCCTTGCTGTCAGACGGGGAAGCAGCAGTGAGGCTCCGGACAGTGTCCTGATGTCTGGCGTGACCTCTGGTTTGGCTCGGCGTGTCGGTGGTCCGCTGGCCCTCTCTCTCTCTCTCTCTCTCTCTCTCTCTCTCTCTCTCTCTCTCTCTCTCTCTCTCTCTCTCTCTTCCTGATCGGATTGGGACCCATTTTAATGACGCACCTGTTTGCCGATTCCCAGTTGAGCCCGACTGGCATTCTGCTAGTGCCAAGCTTGGCTACTCTGCAGAGAGATGCCTCGCTGGGAGAGCGTCCCTCCAGTGCAGCCCCGCCTCCCCCCCCGGTCTCCCGCTGTTTACCCAAAATAAGAATTATCACAGCAGCCCGTCCCGCCTCGCATTGTCATCTCTCGCAATTCAGATTACCAAATGGCACTCATGCTCGGCTAATTAAAAGGCTAATTTAAATTTCCCAGTCTCTGGATTTTTAATAAGACATTTAGAAAAATCAGGCCAGAACTGACAGGGTGGCAAACAGCTAAAGACAGTCGCCTGCTTTTCCTCACGCTTCATGCACTCTGTTCTATCTACCCTATCTATTCAGTCGACTCCAGTGTTGCGAGCCACTCAACAAGCACTGATATACGTTTCCTTTGTGATGTTGTTGACTTTATCCAACTGCCTGCTGGCTGTGGCTCAGTGCTTTCCACCCCGGCGATAGGGGAGGTGAAAAGCATCAGTGTGGGTTGTGGACAGTTGCCGGGGACTGATATCGGGAAGGATTCCACCCTGGAGCTGGCCAGCCCTGACATGCCATCCTCCATAAGAGGAAGGTAATTGGCCTCCTAATTGCTCTCAGAGGCATGTTTCACCACGCCAGTTCCCCAGCCCTGCCTTCAAGTCTAGTGTCAGCCCTATGCGATCTGCCCCTGAACACTAGACAGACAAGAAAAAAGGCAGCTCTTTTCCCCTGGCTTCCTCCTCTCACTATGCTATTCTAGTCCACCAAGCCCTGTCACTCTATCTATCCACAACTCTGTTCGTCTCCCTTGGGGGGCACCCTTTCAGCTTTTGTTTTTTAGTTTTTTTTCTTCCTGACATCACAGTTGGTGAACTGTTAAATCAGACGCAGATCAATAGGAATTACATTGCTGCTGCTATTTTAAGCATTGTAATTGGCGACGGGCCAGAGTGATGATCTTTCCTGTTATTTTGTTTTCTTTCTGGAAACTTAAAGGTGCATCAATTCATCCATGAAAATCCACTAACAACAACAACAACTTACCTCCTCCTACACAAGTCTTTGTCACAGCCGGCCCCGGCCCCGGCCACCCCTCTTGTTTTTCTACCGATGCACTCTCCTGTAAAGACTAACATTCATGCAGCGTCAGTTAGCCATCACAAGGCTGTAATCATAGTCATCTCTGACGGCTTTTGCACTGAATGAGCAAACGTCTCATTCGAATCCCTGCAGAATCTTCACGCTCGCTCTTTCGCAAAAAAGTGTTGATTGAGTGGCTCTGAAACGGGGGGAGGAGAGCGCTGAAACCGGGAGGCTCAGTGACTCATGAGAAGCCATGACAGAGAGGCTTATATAGGAGGAGATTTCAGCAGCCCACATGGAATTAAGACATGCAGTGTAATTGGATGTGTAGGGCGGTGTGGGCCTGATGCACTGTGACAAGGTGGAGCGTCAGGGGGCAGCTCTCTGCGAGGGAGGCAGAGTGGCGTTTTAGTCATGCTATCTCAGAGGCAGAGATGTTTGAGTTAAACCTCAACGGGCAGAGCCAAACAGCCGGGTTTGCTCTGGTCTGGTGTTGACCGAACCGAAGACAAAGCAATCGAAGGAAAGGTAACACAATTTTGGTTAGTTATGGCAAAGAAAGAAGAATAAAAATGTATAAATCTCCATTACTTCTTCTCTTTTTCATTTATTTATAGCTAGTATGGCTGGTTTGAACTTGGGAGCTCAGCTAGACTAACTAGCTAACCTAGATAACTTAGTATGGCTAGGTTGCATTTTTGTGTTTGTAGCAAGAGCGCTAGACTTCATAATATTAGCTTAATCCCTCTCTTACCCCCTGGTAATACCCACTGGTTTTCACTTAGCCAGAAAATCTTGTTCCACACTTTCCAAGTGATATTATTTCTGCACCCAGATCAGTTCTGCCTCCAAGAAATGATTAAACTAAAACAATCTGCATAGTAAAGTAGCAGGCCTCTTCAGCACCAAGGACAGCTCGCAGCATCTCTAGACGCATGCACACACACACACATACACACACATCAAATCCTGGGGACCAAACTGATCAATGGCGTACTTGTTTCCAAATCCCATAGACCTCATTATATTTCATTCACAAGACCAGGCAATAGCCAAGAGTCATTGAAGCGTTACTTGGACATGGTAGCGCCAATGGTGTGCCGCTGGCATGGCCACAGCCAAAAGTGATAGTTAACTGTGTGGGTCGCACAGGGGGTTGGGGTGGGGGGCTGTGCTTTTCTGTTGTTGCCTGGAGGGGCCACTGCAACAGATGCCTTGGTGTTGAGCCTTGTCATTTACCCAGGGTGCCACAATAATGCAATCATCATGATCCTGATTCTGATTCCAATTTGTGTCGGGACCAGTGGAGCTGAGGGGGTTGGAGGTCCCAAGGCTGTCGACTTTGTTACTTGCTAGTTTTGCATTTTCAGACTGAAACAAAGGGAGGAGGGAGATACAGGTGCAGTGGCAAGCTGGGCGAAACAAAGGAAAAGCTTGGAAACCCTGGAAAGTTGTAGAGAGATTTGAAGTGGGAGAGTGGAGTGGAAGGAGTATTATTCCGCCCTAGTGTCCGTAGTTTTCCATTTTTTTGCATGACCATGGCTACATTGCAGACTATATTATTCAAGAGCAATTTCAACCCAATTTCATGCACTGCTTGATATGGCTGCATCTGATCGCTCTCTGCAGACACAAATGTCTTAGATCTAGTTTTTCCTACGTAAAAGTGCTGCATGTGTGCTTTAGTTCTGTTGCTTCAACCCAGTGACACTTGTGGTATAGTTACATCTGGGCTGTGGAGATGTACCAAAGAAAAGCATGCCAAACACACCTCTTTCACCTCTCTTTTTTTTTTTACCATTGGACCTTTTTCATAACCTTGGGTCACGGCGATTGCGGCGCGCTCGCAAATGAGAGAGCTTCTCCCAAATGAGGAGATCAAAACTCATGCTAATGCAGCGTCAGGGGCGCCTGATGGCAAACGATAAAGCGCCGGAAGGATTTGTTGGTCACAATGCCTGTTTATTTCAATGTCACCCTCACAATGTTATCTATCACGCCGCCGCCACAGTGTTCAGAGTCTCACTCGTCAAGTCACCATGGCACTTTGGAGTATGATTTACAAAGGCTGTTGTGTTAGCGTGCCAGTAAGATCTGACAACTGACGACTCAGTCTGTTTCAGTGATAAAATGATGGAAAAGTGACACCCATTTTTATTTTGAGGCTTTGTCGATATCCGGTACAAACATCAAATTATTTTTTTGTATTCTATGTTATTATTTGCAGTATTAACAGATGCCAGGAGGACGTACGTTTCCTTCAAGACCGTTCTGCGGCATGTCTCGTATAATCCGTAGCTTATAAAAGTCAAGAGACCAAAAAGAAAGCTGCTGTCCTCCCATAACCACAACACGCTCCACCATTGTTCTCTCCCCGTCATGACTAATTCACATCTACTCGAAATGACAGATCACCGACTCTCGTTATTTCTGGAGTCGAATTATTTGTCAACTTCTAATCACGCGCTCTCATCGCTCTATAACACCTTTATCAGATGAGCAACCTGTCGGCATTGTGCATGAGCAGTGATGGCTGCAGTATAACTCAGGAAATTAGCTGTCCTGGAGTGGGGAGGGTGTGTGTGCGTGTGTGTGTGTGTGTGTGTGTGCGTGTGTCTGTGTGTGTGTGTGTGTGTGTGTGTGTGTGTTGAGTAGAGGGTTCAGAAATGCTGTGACTCAAATGTCAGATCAAAGCACCAATCTGTTTCAAGTGTCAATTAGATTCAAGGCGTGGGTGTTTGTAGGGAAGAGGTCCTGGATCAACTGATTTAATTCCTGATATTTTTCCAGGAAGCCGGTGTTTACTAACCTAGATTTCACCGCACGTCATCGAGCACGCTCATGCTCACACACGTGTTGATACCGTGTGATATATAAGAAGATGAGTAAAGGCTTCGCTCTTTACCAGTTGAGTTGCATCTTTTTCAGTCGACGAATCAGATCAAAGACATGCACGTTTCAGCTCTCGCGGTCACCTGGTGCTGTTGCGCACCAATCATAAGGTCAGCTGCCAAGGGGGCGTTTGGTTTGTGAGCATCATTAACAGCTCTGGGGACGTCTCTTTTGACATGGGCGCCACAGTAAATGACAAAGGCCATCAACAAATGATTAAGTGAAGTTGCTCCATCTGCTGCCTGCAACCAAAGGAACAAGGAAATTATGCCAGGATGCTTGCAGATGGAGATTTCCCACCTCTCCAAACACTCACTGTAGCCTTAAGAACTGTCAACACTCCTTATTTTAGCTGCAAGACCTGTGAGTACTTTAAAGTGTTGAGAAAGTTAGGTATGCTTAAGATGATGTTGCACTCTGGTTTTCTCTGATCTAGTTGATGTGTTTGGTTTTTTTTTGTAGCATTATATAACATGCACCTCCTGATATTTACCTGGATAAGCCTTGTCAGTTGTGATATCTGTACCTGTGCCCTGCGGCATGCAGGAGGAAGGCGTGAAGGAGTGGGTGGGAAGAGGAAAAGCGGGAGGGTGGAAGCTAAATAAAATAAAAGCTATAGGGCACAAACACTCCCGTCTTTCCTATCCTACTGAGAATGAAAACGGAAATGCGAACAACCTCCATTATATATGAATATGTCACATTACAGGGAGATTAAAGAAATAACACAGACAGTTATTCTAGAAACGTTGGACTACATCAATCGCCCCGCTCTGAGATCTCTGTCTGCAGTGCCCTGGAGGGTCAGCCTTGCTCCTTGACCATTAAAATCCTGTCACTCACCTTCTAGCGCTCCCATCCTGTCACTCTGCCACTGGTTGCCAGGCAGATTTCCCTGTAGGGAATTTGCTCCTGGAGTCAGGCAGCGGTTGAGCAAAAAGCCTTTCCCTTTTTAACCGCATGACTCACGTACCTGTAGTCGCCCCGTGGCCCCCGGGGGCCTTGCCTCCCACATCAGGCTGATTCCAGTAGACATGACTCCCCAGGGACTGCTATATTAGCCCGGGTCCTCAACCACCCCCGCTGCCCCCTCCCGCCTCACCGCCGGCCAAGCATGCAATCAGGACAAAGGGTCAGTGAATGTGGGATGTGAGTTTTTCGAGCTCCTGTCCCATCTATAACTGTATCTGTCAAACGTGCTAGAAAACAGAGTAAGTCAACCAGCCAACTATAGTGTTTGATCCCTGTTGTTTTCCTAAGAAACACTGGGGCAGAGAAACAATGGACTATCAACAGCGCTCGAGCAGCTTGTGTGTGAGTAATGTGTGAGTAATGGACCTTAGTGGCCAAATCTGAGCGCAATCCCAAAATATGACTGATACACTAGACACATGCTTTGACAACGTTTGTAACGTTCAGCGCTGCAAGCATTGCTTTTTCATTTGGACACCATGGTGTGACTCTGGCATCTTAGCGATTCTTTGCTTAGACAAAGGCTTAAATGACATGTGTTGCCTAATTTAAAGTTTTGTGAGTGGGAATTGCTAATGGAGAATTATGCCGTACTGTGTAGAAAGACTTCCCTTTAGACACTGAGACCCTGATTTACTAAGTTGGCCTCAAACACGTGCGCTGTATCATTACAATTCCATGCATTCACTAATTGTGAGCCATGAGTGGAAAGCTGCCTAATAGTACTGGTAAAGAAATGAAGCCTCTTTGCTCCTGTCATCGTCAGGCATTTGTAAATTATATTATTTTGCCCACATAATAGATTAATAATCGTAGGCATGGCCAATTAAGATCACACTCAATTCACTGACACTTTGCAACACCACCTCCCCCCAATTATTGTAGCCCATATGAGAGAGGTTTGTAAAGTCCTAAGGACTTTGCTCAAAGAGATCAGTTTTGCTATCATTGCTGCACAATGTAGGCATCATCAGCCGCAAGTCAGGCAAGCAAGAGAGGGGCTTTTTCATCCTTGAATCTCAAATCAAATCAGAGAACGCTCCAATTATAGAGGGGCTTTAGGGCGCAAGGGTGCCTTGGTGGATTAGTCTTAAAGCTGAAGCATGCAATTTGTGCTTGCAATTGGTGTTGAAGGGAGCGTTCGCCTGTGCAGTGCTCTTTTCGAGGGCTAATTTGCGCCACAACTTTACATACATTTCTTAGTGGTAACGCTGCACTCTGCAACTGAGGTGCAAAAAACGTGCAATTTGCCCTCGCAGCACGATCTTAGTGAATCTGGACCTGTTTCTAACAGGCTAGAGGAGAGCCAGGGTATCAAAAATTGACTCAAAATCCAACTTTTATGTAAGTTCCCACCAGTTTTCCCTACACTGTGTCAACCTGCTCTCTACTCCCCAGGCCCAAGCAGCCCATCTCTCATTTAGCCTCTAGCTGACAAGCCCATTTTTCAGGGGGTGTGCCGACCCCATTGCAATGTTAGTTAGATAAATAGACTGAACAAATCCACCAATGACTTGGAGAGTCTGTTGGACCAGTATGAGGAAAAAGAGTGGACGATAAGAGCTACTGGGATTTGAGGCCACTAAGTCCTTCTCTCTGGCAGCCAACAAGGCTCCTTTTTTCTAACTTTCCCCAGCGCTTTAGAAGCAGTAATTGAAAATGGGGGAATCTTTGTGCCACTGGCTTAATAGAGCTGTCTTGCCCTGGCTGCAAAGCGGGGTTAATAACTTTTTCCAGTTCCATTACCCCTTGAGATTGGCTTCAGGTGAGTAAAGAGGCTGCACTGGACAGGGGGAAGTGGCCTCCGGGCCTTCTCACCCTCCTCTTATCTCCCCTTACTGCAGTCAGCTCACCTGACAATCATTTGCACAGCTTTAGAAACTCTCCTATGTGTGTATGTGTATGTACATGCACATGTATGTTCCCTCACGTGTGACCAAGATGTCACGTTACACGTTAGCCTCCAGCAAATGATTGGCCAGCAAATTGTGGTGGGAACTTGACTGACAGCCAGTAATTACTGCCCCAGTCCACTAGTTCAGGTCCTATAAGTCACACCTCCTCCTCACTCACGTTACCAGTGTCCAAGCGTCATGTGAGGCTTTTGGACATGCACAGTATTTGATATGGAGCTACATCGATGCAACATTGTTTTGGTGGACTTTTTAAGGAGAATCTTTGTGATAGTAGTAAACAGAGACAAGAGTCGGCGAGTTGGTTCATGCATGGATCGGTTTGGACACTAGGATGACCCAACAGACTCGGTGGCTATGTTTACATGGAGTATTGGTCATACTCCGTTAAGGTCTTTTTTTTATTCAAGCTGCTTACATAAACTTTGATACCCTGCGATTGAGTCTCCCTGCTGCCATGAATAAACCAATTAACACAATAATCCTGTCTATCAAAAATGGATGAAAAGGTTTTGCCTGCAGCTAAACCCTCCCGTCTTTGACTGAGCAGGGGAAGAAATGATGATCCCAATGTTTTTTGTTGACATCAAAATGTACCCTGTGCGAGTCTGAGTCTGCACAGACGGCGGAAACCAAAAATGAAAGATGTTTACATGCCACAGTAACGTGTTTAATATCAGAGTACGCCATGCATCTTACCTGGGTTTCTCATAATTGGAGTATGAGCTCACCCGGGTTAATCTAACCAAGTTATGACCCAAAACCAGTACATCAGTAACAGGGTTTAGTAGCCATGGTTAGGCATTAGTTTTACCATTGTTGCCAGATGACACTGATGTCCATTTTGAAGGACAACTTGTTTTTCTACATGTAACACTGTTGCCATAAAGAAAGAGCAAAATTAATTTCATAATGATCCTTTAAATCAAAGGTATTCCAGATTAATGAAATGCTTGATGATTCATGGAATTACTTAAAAAAGTCTTAATTGCTATTTGCCAGCTGAATATCTCCCCAATTCAATATAGTGGTGTTAATTGTTTGAGGCAGTGCTGCGGTCTATTATGCATGCAAAAACAAGCTTTAATTTGCTTTGAGGTTTTTTTTTTCTATGCCATTTATTGTAATTAGACTGTTAGAGCTCCCTTTGGATCCAAACAAGTGTCCTCGCTATGATTATGAGTTTATCCAGATCTGTAAAGCAATCGCTAAGTGTCTTGGCAGGGATTACTTTGAAACGGGAGGGACTGCTTGTGCTTTCAACTTTAATCAAACCTGCAATTAGTTCAAAACCGCCGAACACCTGTTAGCAGCTTAATGATCAAGATCGTCATCGTTAAACGTTAGAGTGCAAATAATGGGAATTCGTTAGGATTTCAAGGCTGTTTGAACCATAGGTACTGGTGTCAAATGTATATAAAAAAGTATAACTACGTTCCACTTTTACCTGGTTCATCTGTTTCCCTAAGAGGAGGAAGCAGAGTCTTCATTGGCCCTGCTTGGTTAGTCAAAGCACTCTATTGATTCAAACTATTGATCCCAGCGCCTAGCATTTCTGTCTCTCTTTCTCTCTCTCTCTCTCTCTGCATTTGATTTGTTCTTTGACAAAACATTTACACCCTGGTAGTCTCCTCTTGTTTAGAAGTCAAACAAAGCAATGGTTTCTTTAAAATGCTCACTTACTCTAAATGACAATTTGACAAAGATTTTACATTTCAAATGTCAACTTTTCTATTGAAATTTCAGATTAGTAGAGTTGAAATGATGTCGTTTTTATTTTATTTTTATGTTTAAAAATTGACATTTACCAGTAGCATCATGGGAAATGATGAATTGCTGGAATTGCAGGAAAATCTATTTGATGTTAACTTTAATAAGCTACAGGCTAAGGCTAACGCTAAACGCTAACCTACCAATTTCGTTATGTCTAACGTTCATACTGTCTGTATCTGTGTCTGCATCTCCTCCTAAAGCATAATGAATTGGTACTTGTAGAGCTGCTCACTCTTATTGACTCTACGCCTGTGGAGGCAGTGCATACATGTATTCAATTCATTTAAATTAGGCTGACATATAACAACTGCTGAATCATTTTGTGATAATTACCAGATAATTCTTGTTAAAATGGGTTTAATGGGTGATTTGCTGGGTGATTAACTCATGAAACCCAATATGACAAGAGGGAAGTGATATTGACGAAAAGCCACCTGAGCTGCTCTGGCCATACATTCTTCTACGAACTGCTTATTATGTTGAAAAAGATGATGAAATGGTTAGTACTCCGGGCCTGGTGTCACCCTTGGGTTGGGCTGAAATAGCAGCTTTGTCATTTCCTGAAAACAGCATGGGCTGTAACACCTGGCCCACTGAGAGGGCTGGCCAAAACTGGAACCTGTGGGGAGCAGAGGAATCCACATGACACCAACATGGTGTCCAAACATGAACTCAAATAAGGAGATATGAACATCTCTCGCATCTCAGTGGTAGATCTAGCTGGCGCCTCTCTTTTTCTTTTCTTCCTATAGATCTCCATGCAATAAACTCTCATGCGTGTAAGGTGGGGGGGGGTTACAGCAGTGGAGGAGACCAGCAAGGGGAAAAAAGATGAAAGGATGATGGAGGAGATAGAAGGAAGGGTAGAGGGAGGTATAGAGACCAATAGAGCTGACCCAGTTAGAGAGTGAGAGACCGAGAGAGCAAAAGAGAGAGAGGTGATGGGGAGGAGCTGGGCGCCGGCATCACCAGTGTGGTTGGGGACCTGCTGGGCCATCTGGCGGCCCTGTAATTGGGTTGGGGTTTTACACCTGAGTGGCACACCTCAGGAGAGCTGGGTTGAGAAACAGGAAGGAGGAAAGAAGAATTGCATTGCATCCTGCAGTGTGGTAAGGGTGGGAATGACTGTGAAAGCTGTTATCTTCCATATTTGTGTTTTATTTTTGATTATTTTTTTTTTTTTGTCATTTTCAAGTTTGCGTACCAATTTGATGCGGTACCTTACCACTCGAGTGGAAAGGAGGTGCTGCAAGTGTGACCGTAAGAGGAGAACACAGCCATTTTGTGCTAAAGGAACAACATTTCTGCATCTTACCACGTGAGTCAGTAAACATGGGTTGTGTGATGTATTATTTAAAGCTGTCTGGAAGGGCAGATATTGGCTTTGTGTTGCAATCAAGATATAGTATGATTGCATAGCGATGACAGCCCTCAGAAAGGGAAAAATGTCAACGCTGATTTCAAGCTTTCCGTAAAGGAAAATAAGCTCTCTATCCACTCCCAATGATACTCCCTGTTCAAGTGGGTTGCCTACTGTGAGGCGTTGCAGACACCGGAGATAATATGAAAGTTGTCATCTTATGCTTGAATGAACAAGTAGTCATTAAAGTGCAAATATGTGCTGAACTAATGCTTCATTTTTTATTTTTTTTTATCAGGGATGCAATTCTTGATGTGAGCAAAACAGACGCCGTGGGTGGTACACACACAGTTCATATTTTTTACAGGAGCTGGTATCATCTGCCAATCGACGCTTCTGCTAAAAAAGGTTAAAATACAGCAGCCTTCCACAATCCCAAAGGAATTATGTCTGATCATATTGCGTGGAATCACAACGTCTGAGTAATGCATTTACCAATACACAGGAATCCTTTGTGCCGTGATCCAGGGTGAGCGTTCACACAGAGGCCCAATTCAGATGAAGCACTAACCCACTAATGGAGTTTTGTGCATGTTTGGTACTTCTGTAATTCACTGACGTGGCGTCCTCCACGTACACGTCTGCTCTCAATGGACCGGCTGGTTTCTTTAGGGCAATTATTGTCTTTTCAAAAATCCATCTCTCGTATATCTGACTCATGCCTCAAGCGCTGTGAAACATCGCAGGTGTGCATTTCTGTCCCTCGCACCAGACATTGGCTCACATGGAAATATTGAGCGGAAGCCTATGTTTCTCCCCCCTCAGGGCATGATCAATTCTGTTTCCATAGAAGAAGCCTCCCCCATGCACTCTGCAGAGCGTCATTGTGCTCCCTAAAAGCGTGTGTTGAAGTATCTCTGTCATTGCCTAGCATGCCTCTCAATGGCTCAGCCCCCACACTAACCTTGCAAGCATTTCAAAGGGAGACCAAGGGGAGGCAGAGAGAACATGGACATGCGTGGGCGGACATGCAACTAAGAGGGAGGTTGAGAGGGCTTAGGTAACCGATGGTTGTTTTGTTCAATGTAAGGGAAGGTTCAATTGCCGCACTTTTCTCAGAAGTTCAATTCATCTGAAATCTGTTATGTCTTTTTCTTGTTTGTATTTTTTTATGTTACACTTTTTGTAGGTATTCACTGTACGTGCCAGCCTTGTGACAAGTCTTGTGACAAATAATTGTTATATGAGTGTTAAGTAAGTGTTAAAATCGCAGCTGGAGAGCACAATGCTATAATGCTTTCACAGTATGCTGTGATGTAGCAGCTGGCAAATGTGAAGTGGTTGTGAATGGCACCTCATGCTAGTAACTCAAAGTCAGAATTGCTTTTATTTGCCAAGTACAGCAGCTGTACAAGGACTTTGACTTGGGTAATTGGTTCCAACATCACAATAGAGTTCCACAATACAGGATCGACTCGACTGAATTGTTCGAGTTTCGCATTATCGTAGTTGGTAACAATAGTGAGTACTTCAGTGAGCCATAGCGTGATCATCTTGAGTAGGTTGAACAGAACTTGAGAATGCTAGGTAAGGTGACATGGATGTCCCGGTGCAGTGATATCACACATGTCCAAGTAGTACAGCAATGAGGTTATATAGCAAAAGGTTCATAAATGATGTACGTTCATAGATGGCCTCCTTAACTTGCAGTCGGCGGGTTCACATCAAGCATGTTTGGAGTTTATCTGAACTGGGAACCGTCTGAAAACTCGGGTCATGGTCCTCTTCTAAGTGAACTGTGGTGCAGTTTGTTAGGAGCGAGAACATAACCCGACCCAACTACCAGGTAACAACCCAAAATGTACTGATGGCAAATCCCACTTTGTCCTGATGCTTCTTCATGTAGCACCAGTTAACTCAACTCCAGAGAAGGTGAAGTACGGCAAAGTGCACAGACAAGTCCACCGTTAAGCTAAAGTTACAGGGACTGGAATCAGATTTGTTTTGACTTCCCCCGCCACCAAAAGTTCCAACCTCGCAGGATGACAGGTTACCGAAACTCTGTTAACAACCGCAGTCCGGGAGTCCTTGAACAAGGCATTTACTACCCAACTGTTCTGCTGAAGTTGCTCAGTAGCGAACAGTCGAAGGTCGCAGTTGGTCGTTCCCAGGTGTGAATGTGAAGCAGGGTGTTGATGAAAAAAAGCACGGGCACTTAGTCAACTTCCCCTGAATAAATGCAGGATAAAAATGAATAAAGCTGGTTCCTCTGTCCTGTGGGACAACCCAGGAAAGTGTCCAAAAATCCTGCAAGAAAAACTGAATAGTATATAGACACTTTGTATCTCCGCTGTAATTATATTTCAAGCCTAGACTACGTTTGTAAGTTTGAATACAAGCTTTAATGGATAAACATTGATGAACACTGGCAGTGGCTCCAGTTGAAATCAATGTTCAAGGGTTAAAGGAGAACCCTGTGAATCTTGGATGTAGACTGCTCTTCCATTGGGCACAATGGATCCAATGATGACCAACTGGAGCCTGGGACATGGATGGGGGAGGTATCCGTATAGGGATGTGGCGGTTTGTCATTGGTTCCTTAGAGGGAGGAAAGTCCTTGCTTAGTGGGCTGACTGAATGACAAGCAAGACCGATTGCTGTGAGAATACCTGGAGTAGTGGTCAATATGAAGATATGAGCCAGGTAGTCTTCCTGATTGAACTTACGCTAAGCTTCATAAAAATCACCTTGCCCTCAGTGCTAGTTTAAGATCTTTCAAAAACATGACTTTGAATTCAGCTCCCCAAAGCAATCTTCTCAGATCGTGTTAGGATGGATTGCAACAGCATATTGTTCCAAGCTCTTTCAAGCGGGTTTCATTGTCGGCCATTCTGATCATTATATTTAGATGTTTCAATTACAGATCGTAAAAGTCTTTAATGGTATGTCTGACAGGCCTAACGCCTAACGACATATTACCAGAGGAATATATGTCTTTCATCAGAACTGTACAAAGAGAGTTAATGAACAATCAACCTTCACTGTCTGCTGACGGGAAAAAAAACCTGTACAACTTGAGTATGCCATTAGCCACTGGAATTGCCATGGTGACAGACCCAAATTACAACCTGCACAGAAACAGTCGACAATAAATACTTCCTGTCTGCAGTAGCATTGTCACAAATGCACAGATTCACCCGATAATACTGTACTGTGTCACGATACTAAGTAGCACACAGTTCCACAACACCAAGTAGCGATGCCTAAAGCGGTGTGTTAGCTGACATTCAGGGTTATAGTGGTAATTACGGTAAACTATGACCTCCATGATCACCACAAGGCAAACAACCACCAATATAAAGACAAATCAGAGTTACAAATGTGGATATTTGTGTACATTTCTTCATCTATTAACACTGCCAACACAAGTTGCAGTGCCGTGAATGGACCGTGAATCTTTCATATCACATCTATCATAGCATGTTGCTTTAGAATCATGTCATCCATGTTACTTTAGTCATCGTACTGTAAGAGTATGGCATCGGTACACTAGGCTACAATCAACCTCCCACGGTGTGAGGTGATGACTAACATACCCACGGCTAGGTTAATGTGATATACATGTACTGTACTGCACATGCATGCACACGTGAGTGCATACACACACACACACACTCATGCACACACACACACATACAGAGCACTCCGTAATGTAAGCAGAATATTGTTTCCTTCTTCCCTCTCACATGAACGTAAAGTAAATACACCTGTTAGGCAGCTTGTGGCTATAGACCATTTGGTGATAAGATACTGGCTGGGTATTCCCCTCTGGACTGTAACCTGGTGTACTCTCAATCCAATCGTAAAGACCCAGAATTTCAATTAATCCAGTAACACTGCTGAGATTTACTCTATGTATGGGAGCAATAAATAAGCACTTCCTCTCTGGTATGTGATGTTAAAATCTGGAGTTTAAGCAAGGAGCGAGCAGCGTTGTACTGAATTTTGCATTCTGGCCAATTCATCCTGGACCCCAGGTGATGTTTACTCAGGCTGAGCCAGCAGCTGCTCACACGGTCTGCGTCAACTCACTCATCTGACAAGGCGAGAGCACTGTCTCTGACATGCATCTGTCACAGTAGCAAAAAAAAAAAAAATATCGCCCACATTGTCTTGTCTTTCTTTCTGCACCTGTCTCACTCTCTGTCTCCTCCTCCTCCTCCAGCATCTGCCTGGCTGCCCAGCATCGCCACCATGACTGAGAGTCGAAGGGAAGCGCTGGCGGCGGCCCCCGCGCCCACCACCACCTCTGCGGTCGGCGCTAACACCACTGACCTGGCCAGCCCAGGCACCGGCGAGAAGGACGAGGCCTTCTCCAAGCTGAAGGATAAGTTCATGAATGAGCTGAACAAAATCCCACGTGAGTACGGCTACTTTTCTTCGTGATGGGTTTGTGTTGTTGCAGACTGTGTGCCATTTGCAACACTGTGGGTTTAATGCAAGGATCCTGTGAATCAAAAGTATTGAGATGAAATGGATTAGATGTGGTTAAAAAACCAAGCAGCAGATGAAAGAACTTCAGAGAGTAAGGCATTCAATGCATGATGCCCTGTGATCCTGGCGTAACAATGACTCAGTGATGATTCAACAGTGGTCGTGGGCAAACTTTTGTTGATGATGCACAAAAAATGTCTTTGAGTATCATCTATGACCTTCGCTGAGAGATTCACTGCATCTTTCCATATTTTATTGCTTCTGAGCACAGTTGAGAACACAGTAATACTGCACCTTTGGATTGAAGCATTTCATGCATTTAATGGCTCAGGTGGAATGATCTTCTCAAATTGACTCGTGAAAAACAACAATAGCTTTTGAAGTAGAAAATAATCATCTGGCAGCAATTCAAGTGTCTCCTATATATGTGACTGAAAATACATAGCGTTCTGTATCATTTTCCTGTCTATCTCCCTTGTAATTTTAATCAACATTGTCTCTTCACTTCCACATCATGCAGCACAATCTGCCCTATTGTCAACACTTTAACCAAATGTTCCAATTGAACGCTTGCACGGGCACGCGCTGTTGCCTGCAGCATTTCTTTTCAGTATTAAGTATCTGAGAAGGTGGGGTCCTGTCATCCAGGATAAAGCGCTGCCTACATATCCAAGGGTTTTGCATTCAGCAGCATATAGAGATATATCCACAGGCGTAGGTGCAATAGGAGATGGCTCCTGTGGAAGAGAAGTCGGTAACACTTTAAAATACGGCTACACAAATAAACATGAATTAATACATTTACTAATGCAATAATCAACATTAACAAATGAATGAGTCATACCTTGGTCACCGTCAGTTAGTGTGGTGACTTAATACCTTTGCACATAAAGATATGGCATTAATTAATGGTATTAACTAACTAACTTAACTAACTAAAGTCAGCAAGTCGGTTCATATGTCACTGTTGGCTGACTGTGCTGGTTGGTTTATATCCCATTTGATGTAATATATGAATTATGTGTTAGTTAATACCATTAATTAATGCCATATCATGATGTACAAAGGTGTTAACTCACCACACTAACTGACGATGACCAAGGTATGATTCATGTATTAGTTCATGCATTAATTAATGTTTATTTGTGTAGCCTCATTTTAAAGTCCTATTGCTTTAGCAAGGGTGCAAATGACACCAATAGTCATCCCAGAGATTTACAGTGCAGGGAGTCTGGTAAGGAATTCCTTTTTCCATCGGGGGAAGGTTCATTTGAACCACACTTCATATTTACCAGGGGAAATAAAGCCCTCATTTATTTTAGGATAACTCTACCAAGAAAGAGCTTATTCCTTAGGTTCATCAAAATAGAGAAATAGAAATTGAGACTTTGACTGATGGAAAATGGGGACAAATTTTGATTTAGTGTATACAGAGACGGTAAGGATTCCACACTGAGGGATCTGAGGTTGATGTCCCATATGGCTCAGCATTGAAAGCCTGTCACCGAGATGTATAGCCAGTCATGCCACTCATGTATGAGAGTACACGTCTGGCCTAGTTGGCCTGAAGACAGCTCATGACTACTCAGCATCAATAGACAACTATTCCTCCAAAAAGCCCACCAACCTTTCAAATGTTTGTATTCGGCAATAGAACAGACAATTAATTTTGCTCCCTAATTACCTCATAGTAATCTGGACATGCACTAAATAAGAGGTTGTTGCCACAGACAGAAAAGTTGTCATCCTAAAAGCATCCTAAAAACACCGGTCCATTACAGACGTGCTTAAATTACTGTTTTCTTGCTTCATCCCCTCAGTCAAAAGGAGTGTGCTGCCAACCTGAAGATGAATGTCCAAGGACTTGTTTACACTGTGGAATATCGATCCAATATCTGTCCGGAGGGACTCAGGTAGCAGATTTAACGAGGACTATGCGAGAGAAGCTGCGTGCTCAGCACAGTCAATCTATTGCTGTTTCAAAAGGTTTCTAGTGGGGTTATAAACCAGCTTTAAGGCTGAATGCACCGGGCTGTCACATTGGCCTAACTTGTGGCTGAATGTCTCATGTACTGTTGCTCAGGATCTGGAGGTCACATCTCTGAGCCAGCTGATGTGGGCTGATGTCTCCAACATGCTGTCACACAGTTCATTGTTTATTTCAGTCTTTCCAAATTTCACTGGAAACTTGGGCGCACACAGACGCAAACACACATACACACAGATGCACGTGCAAAAAGCGCGAGAGTTCGTTTGACTATGTAGTCGCAGTAAACCTTATTTTGACACGTCTTTGAGGAGCGAGGGTGCTTCCAAGGGAACTGGTTTCCTAGCAAGTTCTTCTCAACACCCAAGGCTTGGCTTCCCAATAACAATTAACCTCCAGACACAGAGGCTGTTTAATCCATGCCTGCTGGCTCCTCCAGCCATTACTCCAAATAACACAGACACGCAATTGACATTTCAGGAAAATAAATAATGGTGCTCTTTTTTGTCAGTTGCTGTTTAAGTCAACAACTGAGCCTTTCTCAGAGATTTTGATATGATATTGGACTGGAAGAATATCCATCTTAACAAGTCTTTTAATCTAGTATTGAGTCTTAAAATCTTATTTGTCTTAAAACAAGTGAAAAAATCTGTCATTGTGGCAGATTTCCAAATTCAAATCATCTCATTTTAAGAATTTTGTGGAATCGATGTCATGTCATTTCCTTGATACTAGTAGAGCAATCTGTCTTTTTATGCCTTGTTTCAAGATATTGATGCTCTATTTTAGACATACTTGTTTTATGAAAAGTAAGATTTTAAGACTGAACGAGATGAAAGTACTTTTTAAGATTGACATTTTTTGCAGTGTGGTGTTATTTTGACATCAGCAGGTTTGGACTACCAGTGAAGCTGCGACTTATCTAAAAAAAATAAAGAATTCGTTGTGAGAAGTTGTCCCGACTTGCAGTTTGTGACTGCTCATAATCAACAGACAGCAGAGTTTATTCAAGAGGATTATGGCAGCGGTTCAGCAAAGCCATTTGTCTCTGCCTGCCTGCTGGTCTGGCTGCAAGTCTGGTTCTTGACTCTCTCTCTCTTGCTATGAAATTGTTTGCCTGCCATGAGACACTACAAGGGGCTGGCCAGACCGTAGCCCCTCCAGAGCCAGCTTCCCTCAGGGAGCCAGCAGCCGACAGATGGGAAGCAGAGCCCTCGGAGAAAGCTCCAGCAACCTTCCTGCTCTCTCACCTCTCCACTATCCACGCAGTAGGGCTTGTACGGGTGGTCGTGTCTATCCAATGTCGGAAAGAGTTTTGGTAACCTTTGTCCCTCCAGGTTAGAGATTTTGGCAGCAGGTGTGGAGTCGAAACAAATCCAGTTCCAGTCCCTGTAACTTCAGCTAACAGTGGATGTTTTGTTTTGGTGCCAGATATTTGATGAAATTCACATGCAGCATCTTTGAATACAGTGTTTGTTATTATCAACTAAATCAATCATAGTTGATTTACTGTAATAAATATAGCCCCAGTCAGAAGATGCTCCCTGCTGCAGCTATTATTGTTTGCATAGGCAACCCACAGCGGGGAAAGGCCACGGGCAGGGTGTTGCTCTTGTAGGCATAACAAGATGTAATGTCAAGGTTAATTGACCAACAGGGTTCTGTCACATTGGATTAGTGTGGGCTTCTGGTGGCGGATATTACCAAGATACACCATCTTACACACACACCACCCTGTTAAATGCCTCCGTGGAACTCAATAGATATTTAGATGTAGCAGAGGGTAAACCAACATAAACTCCACCTTTTTATTGGCAGGATAGAGGCAGAATAGAGGCAGGATAGAGGCACCTTTTTAAGGCTTGCGTAAATCTTGTATGATGTAAATTCAGAGTATTCGTCATGGTAAGTCATGAGTTATATGAAGATGAGGTTTTGTGCCTGATAAATGATCAAATGTCATATTGCAATAAGCCATATTCCTTAATTTTATCAGATATGTTTAGTCAGAATTAAAGAAACCTTAGTTGGCAGGAAAGTGTACAGCATTCAGAGCTTTGTCAGACAAATGCATCAGGAGACTGTTTCAAGTTAGTTACTGATTAATTAGTGTTAAGCCAGAGAGAATAAGATCAATTCCAGTGACAGTTTTCAAAATAAAACCCTGCGTATTTTTAGCTGCGACGAGCAGCTAGGTTGGTCTGTCGGCCTGTCCCAAAAAATAAAATCATTTTTTAAATGTCTGCTGGTTTTCATTTCTATCTAATGATCCAGAACTCACATTGACATGAGTGATGAACCCAGACTGTCAAACGAAGCCCAATACAAGTTCTTCTTTTAAACACACACTTCAACAGGATTATGTGATAAAAGATGAATCACTTACTGGATTAAACTATACAGTTAAAATGTAACTGTATAGTTAAAGCAAGGGTGAAAGACAGGAGGACAAGAGAGAGAAGGGGGGAGAGAGAGAAATGGAGACAGCAGAGAGGCTGCTATGTGTGTGTGGGGTGCTGCAAGTAGCAGTAAGTGGGGGTTGGGGAGGCGAAACAGGGAGACTGTTGATTGTGCAGGCAGCAGAGCTGGGCAGCAGGTGGGAATGATTGACAGATTGTATTTCATCACTTTTTTGTTTCTGTGCATTAGGCGGCCAAACACAAACAAGCTTAAAAAGCAATGACATTTTGAAAACAAGCACAAAAATATATGCCAATATTTTCAAGCAACTTTGTGGGAAAAACAAGCCCAAGGTCACTTATAATAAGCGGGCATGGCAACTATGCTTGTTGGAATCGTGAGAGTTTCCCATCGATCGGTTGACATTCAAGCCCCTCCCCCTTTCCAGACTGGCTGTATTGATCCTGAAGTTGCACTGAGATGTGTGATTGTATATATCTGTTGATCCCAAAGTTGCATTTGCCTGTTGCACTGTCGTTGGACTCACAAGAGCACTCCTAAGCTGCATTGGGATGTGTGATGGATTCCAGAGAGTGTCCAATCAATTGGTGATGTTCTTTAAGACCCCCCCCCCCCCCCCCTTTCCTGATTGGCTGTCTATATCTATTGATCGCGGAGTTGCATTGATATAGTGAGATAGAGTGATAGCTCATCGGACTCAGGAGATGGTTTCCTATTGGTTAGGGATGTCATTTAAGCCCCTCCTTGTTTCCTAATTGGCTTCTTCTGTCCCAGAATTTTTTTTAAAATGGTGCTACGTTTCATCAACTATATCTATTGATCCCAAAGTCACATTGACATGAGTGATGGTTTGTCAGACATTGTCAGAGATTGTTTCCTTCCTTGATTGGAAACAAGCCCCTCCCACTTTCCTGATTGGCTTCATTTTGATCATCTATTGATCTCCAAGTCCCATTGAGATGTTTCATCATTCATCATTTCGTCTGTTGATCCTAAAGTTGCGTTGGCATGAGTGACAGCTTGTCGCACTCAGATGTAATTTATGCCCCTGCCCTTTTCCTGATTCAATATCTATTGATCCCAAAGTTGCACTGACAAGAGCTGGGGACAGTGTTTTATTGATTGGTGATGTCATTTCCTGATTGGCTGTTTTTCCCTTGTTTCATTTTATTCATCCCAAAATTGCATTGAGATGTTTGATGGCTGATTGAACTCAGAAGAGAATTTCATTGTCAATTGGTGATTTAATTTAAGCCCCTTCCCCTTTCCTGTTTGACTGCGTTTTGGTCGTCTTTATCTATTGATTCTGATATTGAGATGTGTAGCTTGGTGATGTCATTTAAGTCCCGCCTCCTTTCCTGATTGGCTGTGTTTTGATTATCTATTTCTATTGATCCCACAGTCACGTTGACATGACTGATGCCTTTTCCTACTGATTCTGAAACCACATTGTTACTGATATCACAAGCTAATAATTTATAAGGGCTTTACACTGAATATTTCATAAAACATTTACTGTCTTGCAAGATTAGAGGACATAAAGTGCTTTTTGCTTCTTGTGTGAACTTATTTCACTGATTCAAGATTATATTTCTTCAGCTATGTGGGGCCTAATACTACATTCTCTGTGCAACCTTTCTGGAGGGTTAGTAAAGAACAAAGCTCTGACAGCTAACCAGGAAACATTATCTTCCTCAACCTGTGTTCCACCTCCTCCACCCAAAAGCAATCACAGAGAAATAGAAACAAACAATCACAAACAGATCACAGCTCATCACGATTGATGTGCTTGTTGAGTAATGCAACGTATCAAAGTGAAAATAAAGAATATGTTTGACGAGGAATCAGTAGGAAATAAACAGTTGATGTTTTTTTTCCTAAATGTTTCTTGACTCATCTGCTGACTGTTACTGGAGGCAGGACGAGGCAGCTGTTCAGTCATTGATATGGAAACGTGATTAATGGAATGGTTTGGTTTCAGACGAGTTAACGGTTACAAATGTTACACATCGATACATAATTCTGCAACATTTGATATATGATGTTTTGAGGTAAAAGGTGTGTTGGCTGTCTGTGGTAGAGCCTTGGCCTGACTGCTGCTGATCACGGGCTCTGCTCCTGTCGATACGTAGGGCAGTATCAAGTCTTTCCTGAACTGTGTAGCGGTGTTACTGCTAATTACATTACAACCGCTAATGAACAATCAACATTTAACACAATTTACTTCATGCAATTGATGTTGATTCATTAAAATTGACGATATTAGAATCAATGTTGTCACTGGTGTCAGTCCATTATATTAAAATGATAGAAGTGACAATATTATCTGATGAAATTGAAATAAATGAGTAACAGATACAATATTTGAACATGTCATCATACAAGCCCATCCCTTATTATGTTGCCATAATTTGTCGTAGCAACGTATCCTGGAATTCCACTTCTTGGTTGTGATGATGTACGTTATAACATCACCATCCACCATCCACCATGCCATGTCACCCGAAAGCCCTCTATTGTGGTTAGGCCTGAGCCAAGTGGTCCAGCCTTTGCCTTTGAAGACAGAGGAGGCAGAAACATGGCCTACTTATACGTCACTCGCTGGTACTCACAGCCCCCTGGAGCAAAGAAGGTGTCTCATTGTGTGGTGAAGAAGTGCTTTGGTTTGCCGCTGTGCCGTGATGTTTTTTGACGGCTTCAATGAAAAAGGGATTTGAGCCTTCGGGCACAGCGGGCGTGGATTTCATCATGCGCAACGCACCCATTACAGAAACTCCATTTTCCATGCAATGTCATGTGTGAGAGATGAAAGTGTACATGCTGGCATCTATTCTCTCTCTCTCTCTCTCTCTCTCTCTCTCTCTCTCTCTCTCTCTCTCTCTCTCTCTCTCTCTCTCTCTCTCTCTCTCTCTCTCTCTCTCTCTCTCTCTCTCTCTCTCTCTCGAGGAAAGACACTCACACAGTGTAGTTAATTAGAGGATGGTTTTATTGCTTTCTGGGACTCAGGTTCCTTTAATTAAGGAACACAGAAGTGTCTTTCAGATGGAGACACGTGCTTGGTGAGTAAGATAAGGCCTGGGTTCAAGCATCGATTTCCACTGCAGTTGGCTAAATGGTATTCCATCAGGCAGTTTGAAATGTTGATGAAATGCAAACAATCGTAGTGGAGTAACAAGTTTATTATGATACAGAGAAGTCTAGCCGTGGTTATCATAAGAATTCAAATGCAACTGATTTGTGAGCCAATTTATTTTGACCTACGTTGTGCTAATGCATTAGATGCAAAATGATTTCATCAGAGCTTTCATTTGAAAAAAATAAAATAAAATCACGGTTCCACAGTTCCTTTCGTGGGCTGATTGCTTATCACTGTGGTTTGCAGGCTTGAAATACGAACCTGCCACGTCTCCGACACTTCCATTAAAAAGTCTCCTTACCTTACCTTGTGTTTGGCTGTGTTTGAGCGTGTGTGTGTGTGTGTGTGTGAGTGAGTCTGGTAAAATGGTAATTCCAGTGCTGCAATGTGCTACCGTATCTTCAAAGGTATCCGTCTCAGGCAAACGTGAAAGGACCTTTCCTATATTCTTTAAACCCGAGGCTGTAGTGTCAGCAGAAGTGGCAAAAAAGGAGCAGAGATGGGGACAGTGAGGTGTCGTGCTTATTTCTCTGCAAAGTGAGTCATCCTGGCATAAACAAGTTTACAAGTTTGTGAGCAATGACTGCCTACCTGTTATCCTTGATAATGTGGCCAAATTAAAGATTTACTGCCCTTTAACACTCAACATCTGACCACTCAACATCAGGATAAAGTTGGAATTCAGTCGATTTATGTACTCAAGGTGTAAATCCAATGAGCCATAAATGCCAATACCTACATCAGCCAAGTAAAATCTAAGGAACCGACTGGTCCCACTGGGTTGGGATGTCTCGTTGTAAATGGGGCACATCTAGAGCCTGTAGACTCCAAAGTTATTTCAGAACATCACTCACTGTTTTTCCTTGGAGGAGAGTGCTTATCGATTTTGTCAACAGAGCATTGATTTTTCTTCTCTCTCTCCCCCTCGGACCTCAGCGAGGGAACCACAGCTGAATGCTGGCGAGCCAAAACCCCAAGAGTGATAGACTGTGATACACTTTTCTGTTTTGATGGGTGTTTCTTGTGCTTTTCAGATAAAGTCTTCAAAGGAGGCCTGGGGAAAAGATGATTTGATTGAAGTCTAGCCTACAATAGTTTGTCTATCTATCAGATAGTTGGACTAATTTTCCAATATTGGATATTTTTTGTGCAAAATCCCTCAAAATCCAGTCAGTCTGTCACAGTTGTAAACATTGACAAAACTAAAACATGGTCCCAAAATCGTCTTATTTGCCGGTTTGTATCCCGCTCTATTGAACGGCGATGTTGGCTGCCAGGTGTTTGATGTCTTGTGAGCAGAAGCAACGCTCATGGCACCTGAAGGGAGAAGTCTGTTGCTGGGTCTCTCATTATTTTCAGCCCATCTGGACTCTCTACCATCTCGCTGATACTTTTAACAACCCACTTCTCCATCCATCAGTGTGTGTGTGTGTGTGTGTGTGGTATGCTTATGTGCACGCACCAGGGAGCACTAGCTGACTGTATTGTTTAGATAGGTGTCACAGTCTATTGCAGCTGGCTGTCAGGCCGCAGCTGGTTTGTGGAGCGGAGTGGCTGCCGTTCTGTAGGTGACAGAGCTGACTGACTGCCGGTTGTCCAATTTAGTCCAGTTAGGGCCGTGTACAGTGCAACACCACACAATTTTCCACTCACGGCAAAGTAAGATGCATTTCTGAGGTTTTTCTGGAGCAGGTGTATCAAGCAGATTCCAGAGATTACATTTCTCAGAGGCAGAGCTGCTGCAGAGGGAGAATTAATCGTATTGGTTGAGTTAAACCTCAATGGGCGGAGCCAAAGAACCACTCCTGGCTGTTCCCTTGCTGGTTAACTGTTCCCTTGCTAGCTAGCTACCCAGTAGTAGTATGCCTAGTATGCGTTGTTCAGCTTATCATTTGGTATTTACTGTTCCTATGGATGGTAGCTCTAACTTTACTTCTCACTTCCTTCTTTGCCATTCAAGTTTGCCAGTTAGCTAGCCTGCCGACTAAAAGCTCTGCCTCTGAGAAATATTTGTATAACTAAAACTCCAATCTGTGTATATCCATCTGTCAGCAAGTCTAAGCATCTCAGCACGAAAAGCCTAATTTCACACTCTTGTATGCCTCAAGTCTGAGGCAACACAGAAGCCAGGAGCACTCGAACGAGACGTGTCAAAACCTCTTTTCGTTTTCTCCTGCTTTCTGTTCCTTTGAGTGTTTTTTTTTTTTTTGTCATGTGAAGACCAGCTCACTCGTATCTTGGAGGTAGTGCATCATCGACTTGTCACTCAATCACACCCTGCTCTCAGTCCCAACAAGTCCGGTGTTGTCGGTGATTGCCATGAAGCTGTCAGTTGTCTGAGAATCTTTTGTTTACTTTTTATTTCCACTAAATTGGCTGAAGCTGTTCAGTTCGTTAGGAGTCCACCGCGTCTAGATTGCTGAGCGCTGTCCAAGGTGCTGATTCTGTGTGCTGTTCGATTTGATTTCCTCTAACGGTCTAACATAAGCTCTGTCCCTGTGTGTCCCCTCCACAGTACCATCATGGGCCATCGTCTCTATCGCTTTCGTGGCCATCATCTTGGTGTTAGCATGCTGCTTCTGCATCTGCAAAAAATGGATATTCAAGAAGAAAAACAAAAAGAAGGGCAAAGACAAGGGCAAAAATGCCATCAACATGAAGGACGTCAATGATGGAGCCAAAACCGAGGTAAAGACTTTGAACTACTGCCACTTAACATTACTGTCTTCCTGACATCTGAAAAAATATCCCTCCTTACATACTTGCAAGATATTTTTGGTACTGTACTTACTGCCGAGACAGTGTATAGTTTGTTCTTAGTGCATGCTCAGTGTGCTTTGCTACAATTTAGGGTAGATCTCAGATATTACAGTAATCTTCAGTAATGTTCTGTTTTTCGCTATGTGCTACAATTCCAGGCACAAAAACACTTTCACTACAGATATAGCGATTCAGTAATAGCCAACCACTCTCTGTATTTTATTCAGTGTTGTGAAACATACAGTATTTCTTTCATGTACACCTTTTTTTTTTTTTTTAGATGAGACCATTTCATCTAAACAACATTCAGTCTAACTACAGGACACTTTAATGGCCACTAAAATGGCTTCAAATTCAACAGAGAGTATTTGAATCTCTTTTTCGTTTTCTCCTGCTTTCTGTTCCTTTGAATGTTTTTTTTTGTTGTTTTTTTTGTCATATGAAGACCAGCTCACTCGTGTGAGTGCTGAGTAAGGTTTTGCCGTATAATGAAGTGGTATCCACCCAGAGAAATGACGTCACCGATCCAAAACAAAAAGGAGGCAATTAATTGAACTCTCCCTTTCCAAAATACAGAAGGTATGATATGACACTTTAAACCCAGATAACACACTGAACACACAGAAACCACTTCATGACGACTCACTTGTAGAAGAAAGTTGTAAATTAAGTGCAATATTATACATGATTTATCAAAAGGACGCACAAACCGCTCACCTCAGTTTATTTCATCAGTAGAGTCGCCATCACGTTCCTCAAGAACAACACATGGCCAAACCTTTTGAGGCTAGCCATATTTCAGAATGGAAGACCGCAGTGGGCGGAGCCTGCTGCTCCCCGAGGCGAGCAGTCATTTCTCCTGGTGTGCCCAGACTCTGGTGTGTTAACTCCTGTGTGTGGTTGTTTTAATTTGTGTTTCTTCCTTCTATGTCCTCCTTATCTGTGTTGTGTCTGATGACTGTTCGGGATGGTCACTGGCGGTAGGTTCCTAATTGCTGTTGGATCTTCTTAAGCCTGCTGCTCTGACGTTTTTTTATAGCTTCTTGACAACGACTTACTATAGAGACAAATATATGTAACTATGCACACAGTACATGTATATCTATTGTATATATGTGCGTAAAAACCTGCATATGCACATATATATGTATGAAAGAAACACTGGGTGCGCTTTGACAAGGTTGAACCACATTGATTTCTTGCCAAGCTAAAGTCTCCTGCCTTTTGAGTCTTTTGAGGTACATTTCAAACAAGTGCCCACGAGCGAATGTGGAATGATTGAGAGGCTCTGCAAGTAAATGGTCTTTTGAAACCGGCGATGAAAGGGAAGCCTTCGACGTAGCGTTTGTAATCGCACGTGTCAAGCCAGGCGAAACAGATCTTACCCTTTCTTGAACACAAATACGTGAAAGTTGAATTACCCCAACAAAATAAAAGCACCCGATGCACTTTCAGTGTGGCTAATAATTGTGGCCTTTTCTTTCCTCAATCATTTCACCTGCTCTACTTAACTCTCTTTTATGTATTTGGATAAGTCACCTGTGTTATCTTGGAGAGAAAAAAAAACAAAAAAATCTTTCAATTTGCAAAAGGCAGAGACCAAACGGCTCAGAGGAAATTCAAATCAAGTCGATGTTGTTCAGCCTTTTTGCTTTCACACAAGCAACCTGACAAACTAATAGAAGCAGGCCCCGATGTACATTACAACCCTCTTACCAACACCTGCCCACCCACCGCTGGCATGATGCTTCTAGCTACCATCGGCGTTGGGGTTAACATAAAAGCTGAGGGTTATGATGACAATGTGACTGTGTGTCTGAGGGGGCAACGAGACTTGGGAATGGGGGTCACATAAGAGCACCGGTCTGTACTACTGAGAATGCTCTGCATGCGTAACGAAACAGAGATCTTGGAAGGCAACGTTTGGCGCTGAATGAATGACCTTGAGAGCTAGTTTTTGCCTCTTCAATCGCATGCATTTTTATAACAAACTCCTCCACCCCCTTCTCCACCAATGCCACCACCTGCTACCCCCCCCAACCCCTCACCTCAATACCAGGCTAGCGAAAGGGCAACTTCACTTCTCACTCTCTGCCATTTCAGACATTTGATATGTGTCTTTGCCAGAGACTTGATCTTCCTCAAATAACATCAGGGGAATTGTTTTACTGTGGTCTTTCCAGAAGCATCTCTCTCTCTCTCTTTATCTGTATCTCTCTCTATCCCCCCCCTTGCCCTACCTTTTCCTACCTCTAATGCCTGCCCATTGCTCTCATCTCTGGCGCCTTCATTTGTTCTTTCCTCCCTTTAGACAAAAACACCTACAGATTGATAGAAAAGCATCATCAGGGGACCAGGCCCGAGGCTAGAGTGCATCACAGAGCATGTCCTGGTGTTAACTGCTGTGGTGTTTTAGTGCTTGCACCCCCCCCCCCCCACCCCTACCCAAAAAAAAAAAAGAAAAAAAGAGTGGCAGCTTTTACAGGAGTAGGTCCGCTGGCAGGACCTGGGCGGGGCACAGCTGGCTGGGCGCCAGCACCAGCAACAAACAGACGACACTGATTCTTGGTGGGTGTCTCCTTCAGGCCTTGAAGGATGAGGATGATGCGGAGACAGGGCTGACTGATACGGAGAAAGAGGCCGAGCCCAAGGAGGACGAGAAACTGGGCAAATTACAATACTCCCTGGATTACAATTTCACAGAGAATACGGTAAGGATCCGTTCTCCAAACCGCTCTCACTGTGTGTCGTTATTGCGAAAGGTCCTCCCTTCGTAAGTATGGTCACCCCCAGCCTCTGTGGTGGTCCAGCTTGTCATCTTCCCATCGTAAACCACTGAGCAAATTGGACCCAACCCAGGTTTTGCATTACATTCTCCTTTTGCCGCATTACCGCAGCCCGGTCACAATCACAGGGGAATATCTAGCCTCGTAAAAGATACAGTCTCGGGATTTGTTTTCTTTCTCTGAGTTTGTTTCTTTCTTTCTTTCTCCTTGACTGAAAACAGTCCCCGCAGAAATCCATCTGCTTCCCTTTTTTCCAGCGTTCCAGAGTTTTAAAGAGCAGAATGAGGAAGCACATCAACTTCCTGCCACCAGATGTTGTGTGACAGATAATAGAAGCGGTGCGTGAACACAGCGCTGTCCCTCTCTGGGCTAGCTAACTCCCCATTATAAACAGAACTGACAGCCTGAGATTACAAAGTAACACTCATTGCTCCTACACACACACACACACATACACACACACACACACACACACAGTCGCAGAACAAATTGTCAAATGCTGGCTCATACACACACCCTTATCCACACATAAAACACCATTCACATATATTCACACACAGTGACATAGTATATCAACAGTTTGTGTTCTCCTCAATGATTAAAATAACAGTGCTAATGTTATATTATATTTATATTATTTATATTCATTGCAATCAATAATTTGTAGTAATTAATCCATGCAATACTCATCATTGTACGATATAAAGTCAGAAATGATGCTTCTAAAATTCAGGAGTGCAGGCCCTCATTTTTTTCAGAGCAGAAATTGACGTAAAAAAAATAATATTTTAGAGCCAATATTACATTTCACAGACTTGATCTGCCATGTAGTGGGAGGCAGCGACAGGCGTTTCCATGAGGTCCTTGATTACACTAGTAATAATAAGCTCTACAGTGGAGCTACAGTGAAATGAATGGATGACAATTTTCACAGTGTGTGACAGTGACCTCGGTGCACCGGGCTCAGCTCACCGCTGCTTCTGAAGGTACAGTAGCTCACAACAGGCAGGTGATTGGTCCAACGGCACCGTCCTATAGAGGGCTAATGGAGGTGGGAGACAGGCCAGTGTGTGTGTGTGTGTGTGTGTGTGTGTGTGCGTGTGTGCGCTTCCCCTATCATTGAATTGGGCTGAGTAACCCTGCCTTAAATGTGTATGGGTTTCAGTGGAGAGCTTTAGTGTCACATGATGGGGGGTGTGTGTGTGTGTGTGTGTGTGTGTGTGTGTGTATGGGGGGGGGGGGAGGAGATCAGGCTGACAGGCAGATTAAAGTCAAGGCCCGCGTGGCAAAATATCTGTTTGTTAACCACCAGAAATGGCCGCTGTCCCTGGTCGTGATGACACCGGGCTTATACACTAATGAGAGCAAAGGTTTTGTAAAACATCTAAATCACTCGGGGAACGGCAACACGGCCGCATCAGGCGGACACACGGCAAATGATCCACAAAGAGGCTCTTCAGCGCAGCAGGAAAATAATTATAATGTCATTCCTACTTTCAACATCATTATTATATTCACTGGTCTTTCAGCAGGTCAAGAGGAGGCCTATTGCACTGTATCCAGTCGGAATCTGTGAATTTCAAACTAATTGTTACAAGGGGACGAATTCAAAACATCCATTTTAATTCTTTTTTTATTTTACTTCCCCCAGGAATCTCATCTCTGAGATAGAGCTGGTCAGGGTGAGGACTATGGCACATCAGTCTATTTCGCTATGAGCAGTCTTCTTTTGAAGTGTGTGTGTGTGTGTGTGTGTGTGTGTGTGTGTGTGTGTGTGTGTGTGTGTGTGTGTGTGTGTGTGTGGCCTCGAGAGTTGTCAGAGCAGGGTCCTGATGTATTACGACAAAGCCCCCCAGGATGAGCTGCCATGGGGCTGAATCACTCTCCTACAGCCATTCGGGTCAGCACTTTGCCCACCGGACCGCCCAACTGTGAACAATAGCACACAAACAGAGAGGGTTAATACCAGCAGCCCTAGTCCTTGGTTAAATATGAACTCAGATGTGCAAACACACACCCGCCATTGTCTTAGCAACAGACTCAGTGGTGTTTTTCTAAAAGACAATGGTACAATGCTGAAAATACTAAATAATACTTAAAAAAGGTGCTCAATATTCAGTTGCTGTTCAGTAGGTCGACTTTGTTGTCTACCAAGTTAGAAATGTACCTTTCCCACATACACGAACGCAAACAATGGAGCAAAGAAAATGGTAGTAGCAAGAGAATTACGAGACTACACAGAGTGCAAAGGAGCTCCTTACTGTAATTTTGTTCTTTGAATGTCAGCCATATTCTCACACAACATCAGGAAAGATACAATGAGCTGAAGCAGCAAGCTGTATATCAACATTTCAAACAGCCTCCTGCTCTAATGTCCTCCCAAGCATCAGTGCAGCTCCATGTAAAGACGGTGTGACACGCTGTGTCTGGCACAGACTGTAGTGAGGGCAAGGCAGAAATCGAATGGACAGCATGCGAAGATGAATCGCCACACTCTAATCCAACTACCGCTTCACAGCAGCACAGTGCACAGCATAGCTATAATACCATTACACTTAGGTCTGGGTAAGTGACAGCCACAATAATTGTACATATTTCCTGTTGCGCTCTGAGATATGCATCCATTTTGCAGTAAGTGATCCTGATAAACTACATGCAAGGGTGCAATTTTAGGAATTATATTTCTGTCAATGTGACCCATCCAAATTATGACAGGATCTCATTTCAGTTTGCGGTGCGGTGCTGTGGTAATGTTAAGACAGTGTTGTGCATTACCTGGGGGTACCTTTTTGAGCACATTTATAATTGACTGCTTTTTCCATGATGTTGTCTGGTGTTGTCTGTATTATCCATTTATGATCTGTGTGTGTGTGTGTGTGTGTGTGTGTGCGTGAGTGTGTGTGTCGGTACTTTACATGGTTCATGTGTAATCAACGCTACATCATTCCATGAAGACCTTTCTCTACTGGAATCTCACCACCCTCCTGTGTGTGCCTCGTCTTAGCACTGTTAGAAACAGTCTAACTGAGGGTCATAATACAGTGGTTTAATTTTTGCGAAGCGGAACTACAAAATAAATGTGTATCAGGATCATATTTCAAAAACGTACCTTCATTTAAATTAAAGTACAGAATCAGAGCTACGAAATGATGTATCACTTGTTGAGATTCAATTGATATTTTGGATGCTAGCTCTCATTAAATGTTGCAAGATGTTTAGGCAGCACTTTCTTAACATAACTGGTCCCCAAAGAACGACACAAACCTGAATGGCAAAGAAAGAACTCAAAATACTCAAAATATAAATAACAAATGTAAATGTATTTCATTCACTCATGACCATGACATTCATGATCTTGGAGGTTCAGTAGGCTAGGCTAACTAGCTAACCTACATTTAAAAAAGAAAAGCAAAAAAATGCTTGAATTGATTTTTGTTCATATTGATCACATATGATCACCAACTGAAGGTCATAGTATAGCCACCTTTTTATTCACCACTACATCACTGGTCACCACACGGTAAACCCACACAGTCTCTGACTGACCGAGTCTGGCTGAGTGCCCTGGTCACTCTCCAGATTGCTGCTTGATGGCTACATGATAGGAAGTTGATTGACTGACTAGCTGGGCCTCCAGAGAGGCGTTTGAGGAGGCTCTCTGACTGGCAGGTCAATCAGGCCCCCGGCCCCCCAGTGTGGTTATCAATTATCAGCCCTATGTGAAGAGAAACAGGCCTCTCATTTCTACCCTAACAGATCCTGACCTTTGCTAACTCCTTAGACGCCAACAGGCTGTAAATTCATCACCTTCTAATACTGGCACCAAATCATAGAAAAATGGGACTACAAAACCAAACGCTCCTGAAGTTCTTTCACTAGGGATGAGGAAATAGTTCTAGGCATGGGATTAACCAAGACCTGGATGCCCTGTTAGGATGGTGGTGGGATGACAGTACAGGTTGTGATGCTGTTGTCAGTACAGATGTAGGAGACTCTGACTTGTCTGTCCTTTCTTCCTATCGTTCCCTTTCTCCCTCAGCTCATAGTGGGGATCATCCAGGCAGCAGAGCTGCCCGCTATGGACATGGGCGGCACATCTGACCCATACGTCAAGGTCTACCTGCTGCCCGACAAGAAGAAGAAGTTTGAGACCAAGGTCCACAGGAAGACCCTCAACCCCACCTTCAACGAGCAGTTCACCTTCAAGGTACAGCTCATATCGAAGGTTTGAGTTGAGTGAGCTTTCATCTGCATCACCTGAATGCTCAACACATTTGTGTACTTTTTTGTAACAGGAGGTTTTTTGGTTCCACTGACAATCTGATTTGCATGCAGTGGTGAATTCTGGGAAGGTGTGGAGACAGCAACCAGCTGGCACATTAACAAGCTTCTGACAGACTATCTCTCTCTTTCACACACACACACACACACACACACACACACACACACACACAGGCTTACTGTGATTGGGATTAACACAGGCAGATGCACCGGTACACTGTGGCCTTGCCTTGGCCATAATGAATGCATGGCTGTGGCTCAGCAGTGGGGAAAGTTGTTATTCACTCAACAGTGAAGAACGCAGGTGTTTGGCAGATAAGCAAAAGCATAATGTGATGTGATATGCGTCTTAATGCCAGATTTCTTTGTTTTTTTGTTTTTTTTGTGAAACTTGGGATGCCAAATCTGTGATGGGTCCTAGAAACACAGGACAGGTAATTATAAGAAGTGGTGACACAGGAAAGAGTTTGTGCGATAGTATCAAGGACAAACCGGGAGTCTTATCTCTCACTCCCTCTTTTTTTTTGCCATGTTGTAACAAGTCGCTTCCATACAATGAGTTTTGTCTCAAAAACAGCTCAATTGGAGGCAATCAAGAATCACAGATACACCACCCTCCACTCTCTCTCACACACACACACACACACACACACACACTTCACTCGTCCTTCCTCCATCCCAGGATCTAGACCAGATAATGCCATCTATCAGGGACGGGGCTGGAATGGCAGTGATTGATTTGGAGCCAGACTCACTGCCTCACGACCATCCACCACCCCCCAAAACACACACACCTCTTTCTCTACTTGACATGTAATTACCTGTAGGATAGATGCACCACAAACTCGTTCCTTGATGCAGTGGCAATATGAGGGTCGCAGGCACTCTAGCGTGCAGCGTGCAACTGAGGCTCGTCACTACTGTTGAAAACCAATCAAAGGTTTCTGTTTTCTATTGCGATCTCATCAAAGGTTGAAGATCCTCTGAATGTAAAGGGGCAATAAGTATAGAGACCTGAGAGAGAGACCTGACAATGTTGTTGCAATTCCTACTGGCTGGCGAAACAGGTCGGATGAAGTCATAGATTACTTAAAGCCCCTTTAACGAGACAGTGTTTTCTCTCTTGTGTTTTGACCAGCCGTTATTCTCATCCTCCGCCTAGGTGCCCTACGTCGAGCTGGGCGGCAAGACGCTGGTGATGACGGTGTACGACTTTGACCGCTTCTCCAAACATGACGCCATTGGCGACATCAAGGTGACCATGAATAAGGTGGATTTCAGCCACATAACAGAGGAGTGGCGGGATCTGCAGAGCGCTGAGAAGGAGGAGGTAAGGGTCATGCAACCGGTGAAGTTAGACACACACACTCCAAGAGTTCAGCGGCTTTTTACAACGAAAAGGTTAGGAATTGAAAACGTTTGAAACAATTTCTCCTCGTCAAGGTGTAATTACTTTTTCTATAATGAGAGTTTTTTGTTTTTTTTACGAGGCAATTTTTATTGGTACTTGTATAAGTAAGTTTTCCTGTCTTAAGCATGTTATTTGAGGGTGAACTGCAAATGCGGTGCCCGTGGCTGAGGTAATCCATCTCCCCTGGAAATGTCACTTAATCAGATGTCCACGCTTCCCCTTCAATTAATAGAAGTGTGACTTCCCAGGCAACAGTTGAGAGGATTCAATTTTCATGGTAAATGTCATGGCATATAGCATGTGTTGAGAGGGGAACCTAATTTTTAGCATTACAGTAGATTTAAAGGTTAATTATAACATGGCTGGTGGTGCTGTTTGAGTTGAAGGGCATCGCTATACTGCCTCAGCATTCGGTCACACAGCTGCACCTGACAATTTTACGCAAGGCTTGCGACACCTTAAGTGTTACCACTCACTAGAGAGCACTTGCACAGGAGCACCATGGGAATTGCCGTTTTCCACCTTCCAAATTATTTCAAGTATTGAAATGTTAACATTATGTGAATGCACTAAGCATAATGTGACTCTAAGTGGTGATTGGGGATGTCTAGAATTGATAATAGAGTGATTCATCTGTCTGAAAGGTTCAAGTAGGAACTTTTTCAGATGATGTGCCCTCCTTGGAGGTGCATCCACTGACAGATGCTGCAGAATTCATGGCAAGCTTCAGTGGCTGCAAATTACACCTGCCAAGGTCAAAAGGAGTCCTTCCCTTGGCAGCCCAACTACTGTACTTTTATAGTGAGGGTCAAAACCTTTCTTCTTTATCCAGTTATTGCTCACAGTTAAAACAGTTATTTATTTAACCTTTATTTAGCAAGGTAAGTCTCATTGAGGTTAAGAATCTCTTCAACGGAGACCTGGCCAACGACATACAACAATGTCCAAAGTCAGAATATAATCATAATCACATAAAAGACCAAGGTAAAACAACTTTTAACATGAAAATATGATCAAAATCAATAGAAGTGATAAACAATTTCAAATACTGTGTATAGGCGCTCAAAGGTCCACCAGAGCAATACCAAACCAGCAGGGTTAGGGTTAGCAAAGACCGCAGTGAGTCTGCCAGAAGTTCCTCCATTATCAGGCAGCAGAATACATAAAGCACACACACACAGGGAACACTATCAATGTTACTTTAAAGGTCAAATATGAAGTGGCAAGCTCAGAAGATGGCCTGTCAGGTCAAAAGGCAGGGTTTGGCCTTTTGCAGTTCATACACCATTTTAAAGAGCTTGATCACTGCTCCAGACAGGCATAATTACCCATCCCTCCCTCTGTCTTACTGGCCTCTAGAGGAGTTTCTATTTGAGCCTGCATCATTAAAGTGAGACTCTATTTAGTCATTGGCTTTATAGTGCATCTACAAGTCACGCAAATGACTGATACTGATTGCTGGGTGGTGGCCTGTGCTGCCACCCCCCTTATATACAGTACAACACCATGCAACCACCTCATTACATTCCAAACACATTGATTCAGCATGAGGAAATAGGCCTTGATTGGAACTTGATGAAAGACTCCTGACGTAAAACAGAAGTCGATATTCAGGCCTAGTTTTCCCTCTGATTTATAATCTCCATCCATAATGTTTTTTTTCCAGGTCACAAGTGAAGCAGGTGTGAGCTGAGAGAGTTATTGAGCGTGTCTGTTATTGTTGTTGATTTGAGATCTGGCAAGAATATGAATCACTCTGTAACAAGTCTGTGTCTGTAGCACAGCGTCCTGGTGTGTCTCCTCAGGCTCCAGTCTCACTGTAGAATAAAAGCAAATTGCAATTAGTGCATCTGCAGGTGCGTCAGCTGCCGATTGAACCACTCCTGCCTTACTTCCCACAGCCGAAGCACAAAACCACACCCCGCCGCAACCCAACTCAGGCCGCAGAGCTCTCCGGCCGACAGCTAACTCCCCCAGAGCGAGAAAGAAATAACCAACCATCTGTGTCCCTGGCCTGTGGACCACCTTGAAGTTCAACGGCTGCAGAGCCAGATACCGGTGTAAAAGGGAGAGAAAGGTTAGGGGTACGCAGGAGTGGTTCTGATACTGCTCCATCCACTGGACCGGAACTGAGGCACCTTTTCGGGTTAGGTCGGTCAGAGCGCTGGCCAGCGCCAAGAATGGAATGAAGCATCGGTAATATCTAGCCAGCCCCAAGAACCGCCTCACCTCTTTTTTTAGTCTTAGGCCTCAGGGCAGGCTGCAATTGCTGCTGTCTTGCCTACCTGTGGATGCACCTGCGCACCCAATCCATGAGGTGTTGCATCATGACTGGAGCGCCGAACAAGACAAAGGGAAGTGTCACGAACTGGTACAACCCCTACAGAGTGGAGAAGGCTGTTCTTTCCTTGGACTCTGACAGGGGAATCTGCCTGTAGCCCTTGTTGTGAAAAAACAAGCTGCTTAGCCGACCCTAGGCATTGGATAGGCTTCAAATTTGAACACACCATTCACCTTGCGATAATCGATACAGAAGCGTATAGACCCATCGGGCTTGAGGACTTGCATAATGGGGCTAGGCGATTCACTGTTCGGCCTTTAATTCTGCCTGAACCATTTTTCTTTTGAGTTCAGGCAAACGCTACGACCGTGACCTCACGCCAGGGGGTGTCTCAATGCGGTGGTGTGTGAGATCGGTACAGCTCGACAGGGGTTAGAACACGTCAGCAATGTATTGAGTAAATGAAAAAATATGAGTTCCATTTAAAAGCTACACAGATACAGGCAGACGCCGTGTTTCACCGTCTACGGTTTCATCAGGTATAGGAGCTCACGTACAGGTTAGATCCACACACATAACCAGAAGGACAGTAAAGGCGATGGGGACAAAATGTGAAGCATGTGTACAGTTTATTGAAGTCTGCTCTGGTCCTAGAAACGTTTTGATAAGCTACGAGCTTTGTGTTTTCTGTTTTGCCCTTTTGACATTACTTTTCCATTTCCACAGCAAGACAGCAGACAGCTGGCTCACGCAATGACTAACTGTATTAACAGCTTGTCCTGCAGACACATCAGCAGGCTGTTTGGGGTCTATCCCATCAGAAAATGGTTAATTTTCTCATTATTGTGCATGTTTTGTGCTTTTGTAGCTATTCAATAAATGAAAACACTGCTCATTGTCACTGCCTATTACTCAAAAAAGTAATCCACTACTACTCGTTACTCATTTCAAAAGCTTTACTTCGTAGCTCTCTGGGAGCAGTAATTCGTTACACTACTACGTCATTTTTATACGTAGTTTCAACCCCCAAAATAGTCCGTTGCATCCTCTTGTACTTTCAGAAATCAATTATAGGGATAAATATGTGAGAGTTTCTGTGTAATTATTATTTTTTTTTAAATCTAATTGCACTGATCCAATGTTATTAAATGATAAAAACGAAACCAATGGGAATACTACCACCTAGACAAAGCAATATAAACTTTCTCAGTGTGAGATGATGGCAACTAATTATGATAGAAAATTATTTGGAGGTTAGTGGTTGGAAATAGTTTTGGATAACTCAACTTGATATTTAGAGTGGGTGATAACATAATTAACTTTTATTATTACTTGCAGACTTACTTAATCACTAATTACTACTATTAAATCTCATTTATCCCCACAAAGCAATTTTCATGGCGGGTATAAAAACATTAGCAAAAAAAACACCTGCAAATCTGGTAAATCATACCTGCCTGTCATATTGGATACCGGATACTGTAATTATTGCAAACAACTCTATTACCCAGTCCCATATCACCATCATACCGTAACTTTAATTGACATCACGCTGTCACTTTTGATATAAACACACACTAGGTGTACTTTCTTTTTCCCAACCAGCAATAAAGGTTATTAATGTTGACAGTTTTCTAGTCTGTTGAGTGGAGACTACTCAAAAGTCACCATGGGTAATAACAGAATAGCAAAAATGCTTCAGATTTGGTTGACTGAACAATATGCTAGATGGGAATTTACAAGCTTTTTTTCACCCAGCCCCGCCTCTCTGTGAGCATCTGTTGTGAGCGTGTGATGCATTAAATTAGGGTTTAATATTAATAGTTTTTTTCAAGGTGCAGCTGTAACTTTTCTCACTTCTGAATTGCCTCTATCTTTCCAACAGCAAGAGAAGCTGGGCGATATCTGCTTCTCCCTGCGATACGTGCCCACTGCCGGCAAGCTGACCGTGGTCATCCTAGAGGCCAAGAACCTGAAGAAAATGGATGTGGGAGGCTTGTCAGGTGAAGAGAAGTGTGTGTGCGCGCGTATGTGTGTGTGTGTGTGTGTGTGCGTGTGTTTGTGTCCGGTAGCTTTCCCTGTGACAGGCCCATTATCTGAAATTACACATCTACTGCAGCACTTAGCTTTTCCTACATCCCTGCTGCTTTTCTTTTCTTTAACAACCCCCGTTCACGTCACTGGCTGCAATTACATTTGTCAAAGAAAATAGATGGCATCTGAAATGCCGGCTGTCTTGCAGAGCCCCCCCCCCCCCCCAAAAAAAAAACTGAAAAAATTTCACATCATGCCGTCTCTCAGTAGGGGAGATATTGATAAAGAAAGTTGTTTTTGTTTTTTTTTGCCCGAAAACAATTATGTCATCAATGCTCTCAGGAGAAACAAATTGAGCTCCAGCCGTGTTTTAGGAGTCAGTGGTTTGAGGGGAAACACAACTTCAGACCTAATGTTGTGGAGAGCACACACACACACACACACACACACACACACACACACACACACACACACACACACACACACACAAGCATAATGATTGCAGTAGGCACTAATGAACACAGTATGTTCTGGCACAATGAGGATCAAATAGAAAGGATGAAATACATTCCTGCTCTGGTCCAACAATACACCCATATAGAATCAGGATCAATAGATGACATTTATCCCACTACAACCATGCCTGAATAGCGAGTCGGATGCCTATGGTAACTGAATGTGCCACCTGTTAGGGGGGGAAAGAGAGGTATGGAACTGGTACATACAACATCCACAGCCTCGCACACAGATGCTGACACACACACATGCACACACAACACTGGGTCAATACGTCTACTTGCCAGCGTTCGTCAAATGTTGCAGACTACTCCAGTCTCGGCACGCTTGGATCCCCAACGCAGTCCCACAATGCTCCGCGACTCCCGAGCTGCCATTGTGGTTTCACAATGACAGGCTTATTTTTAGTTTCCCTCTCATGAAAGAAAAGTTTTTGTCCCATTGCTCAGAGGAAACAAATGAGTCTCATTTTATGAAGCTGTGTATTTCCTGCGGGGGCGCACGCACACACACATGCGCACACACACACACACACACACACACACATGCATACACACTAGGTTTCAACCAATATGGGTCTTTGAAGGCTCAGACTACTCATTTTAAGCTGTAGATGGCTGATATTACCTTTAAATGTTACCATTTCCATGCCAAAAAAAGACACATTTTCAGTGCTTCTCCCAGAGTTTTATACTTGGCGATGAGTAAAAGAATTTACATATGAGACTAACTCTCCATTGAAACCCAGGATGAAAATAGCCATCAGGTTAAAGGCTTCCCATAGACCATCAGTGTAATCTAAATCAATTATACAACATGTAATCAAACAAACTGCATCATCATCCATCCATTTTATCCCATTTTTGATAAAAGGCCAGCATAATACACACAAACACACACTGCACTGCCCCCGGCCCTCTCTCCTGCCTCTCCTTTCACTTTTTTTTTTTTTTTTTTGTATTCCCCAATGTGCAATTCCCTCCCACCTCAACACTCTTTGCAATTGCCATGCACCTGGGTCCACTTGCTTTCTGCCTGACAGCCCAGCCTCGCCATCCAAGCCTAACCATCCCACAGTACAGTAGCACACTGCACATTAAAAGCTCAGAGCTCCCTTTCATCTATCCGACTAGCGCGGGCAGCCATTTGGCGGAAAAACCCCTCCCCCCGCTGCCATTTTATGCCACTGGCATTAGCGCTCACCTGTGACCATTTGCATCGCGGGGTTGTCGACACCCCGAGCTTCCAGCCGCCTTGAGGAGCCAATATAAAAAAAAGGTTCAATGAATCCGTGCAGTTTGAGGGCTAGGCTGCTAGCTCTGAGAGACTCTTGCACAGAAGGGAAATAGCAGGGAAGCCGGACAGTTTGACATCCCATACTGTATGTCACAGTTAATTGGAGCGCTTTATTTATGTGTAATAACACAGTGCATGCTTCTAATTACAGTCAGCATATACTGTGAATTGCAGTAGAACTTGGAGACTATGTTGCTAGCATGTATTGACGGATCAACCACAAATATATGTGAGATTCAGTGTACGGGCCAACTGGATGTCTGTGTCATTTTTCTTACATCGTAATTGATAAGGGCATTATCTGTATACGATATCAACTGTGTCTGTTCATTCGTGTTTTTGAAAGCGCCACTTTATACACATCAGGAATAAGTTTAGATGGTGTTCTTTTGTGAAACACTTGTACAACATCTTTCGTATCATCTCTGGGTTCATGTAGCAAACAAATGTTGGATCATTTTCTCCAACAATCCCGGCAAAAAAACAACAACCCAAACTATTTTATACGTCCGTTTCCACGTTGCCTTATTTATATAATTAATTAATAGAATCTCAGTACTTTCATAGTGTCGGAGGAGGTAACATTCCTCCAGCGGTGCTTTTCTCTTCTGTGAATGGACGTCAAAGTGTGGCAGACGGATGAAATAATGGGCAGGTCCATAATGACAATAATTAGCCTCCATCGCACAGCGTGGCTGAGACAGACCTCCAAGAGGAGCGCGAGTAATTGATGGCCTTGGATCAGTCTTCTTCTCCACTGCTGTCCTGTTTACCATGCCTAATTATGGCTCGCAAAACAAGATGTGGGTATTTTCATTAACCAATGTATAATCAGAAATAATTCTTTTGATTGGCCCCTCAACGAAACATCCCTGCAGAAGCTGCCCTGGTGCTGCGCTCCCATGCAGAACTTACTCAGAGAGCTTAAAGAGACTTTTTTTTAAATGAACCTCGACAGTACAGTTGACTTTCAGTCTTCAGTTCTTAGGACTGTAGCTACTGAAGTGTGGTGATGCGCCGAGCACCATGTTCTTAAGCTGTCGTCTAAAAATAATCCCACGCACATTACAGGAAAGTAACTCCTTCCTCTGAAACGCTGCAGAGTACAGTATATCCGTTTTGGTAAGTTGTGACTTACCAACTTACAAATTGTACATATAATACTTCTACTTAAAACATTAATGTGGATATTGATATATGTACTTATTTCTGATTGGAAAGTGAATCGCCTGAATGCAACATTGATAGAATTTGTTTCCGTCAACACAAGTCACTGGAAAGTGAGTTTTGAAAGCCAGAAATCTCAGCACCTGTCGAAGTAATCGTTGAATCATTGGTATTGATCAACAGCCCTATCACCCCGCCACAGATATATCATTGTGTCACAGGGCAGTAAAAACCTTACTTATTGCCCTTTGAAAATTGTGTATCTCACCTCCTAATACCTTTTAGTCTGTCCACCAAAAGTGAGTGAGTGACCTACAGTACATCCGTGTGTGTGTGTGTGTGTGTGTGTGTGTACATATCTGTCGGACACATAGGTTAAGTGGCTGGCAGTGACTTGGAATGAGGACACGCAGGCTAATAGAGGTAGCGGCAGCGGAAGTGCTTTTTTTCCCACCCTCTCGATACCTCTTAAGGTGTCGCGGAGGGATGTGAGGCTGCCCATAACCAAGTAATGGACCTCGGTGGGGGAGGTTATCAAAGCACGCAGGCACTGTGTCGGCAGTAATGAAGCTGCACTGCCCAGGCCTAGTGCTCCGGCTCACCATCAAGCCTCTCGACTGGAGAGTTTATTTGTTTTGTTTCTCTGGCTGGTTAGACGGAGAGATCCGGTCCCGGTCAGCAAGGTAATGGGCCCGGGGGTTCATTAGGATGATGAACAAGTCCAACGAGAGGGCGAGCAATTTGAAAGTGATTAGGGAACTTTCTTTTGATAGTGTTTGCATTGTAGAGAATGCATGTAGTAAAGATCTGTGCATTATTCTGTAGGATTGTGGCTATAAAGGCATAGCTGTGTTGCCTCTGCATCCAGCGGAGGTTCTGTACATGTGTTTGTGTGGCATGTGTGTGATTCACCTCTTTTGAGTTGAGTGTGTACAACTAAAGCGACAGCCACCCCTTGGTGCCCCCACCGTGGCAAATCCAAAATGATGGGAGGAAAACTAAGATGACAGCTAAGCTATATTTAACCCAGCTTGTTTTGATGTTCATCTGCAAGGACCCACCGCTTCCACACTCGACTGGGAAGCAAACACTTGAGGAAGGAGTAAACGCTGTTTAATATTTGTGCACCTGACAGACTCTCCGCCGTGATTGACACCGCCCTCACCTGAGTAATCCAAATGAGTAGCAGTTAGCATTTATAGCAGTGGTCCTCAAATCCGGGCCTCGGGGTCCAGAATACCGCTGGTTTTCTATTCTGCCAGGTAGTTTCCATTCTAGCTGTCTAATCAGGGATTGATTAAGACCTGGGATGCCAGGTGAATGCAATTAACTTCCTGGTAGGAGAGAAAACCAGCAGCACAGGATTTCAGGAACTCTAGCTACTTCAGTCAGTCTTTGCAGCATCCCCCGTAGCTCCGCCTCCCCCTGCAGCTGATTTGGCTCAGAGCTCATCATTTCTCCAGAAACCTCCTGGGGGAAACGTTTTAGACCATTGCCTCATAACACCACGGCCCAGGACTCAGATGAGTAACCCTCAGGATAGCGAAGATGTGTCTCGAGAGTATGCAGGCACACTACAGTGGCTGATTTCACTGATTAGTTGCTCCCTCTCCAGGTGGAGCTGCGTTAATTAGTGAAATCACCTTGAATCATCCCAGGAAAAAATCCTCTCGGGCACAGGAAGTGATGCGGTTTACATTTGTAGTGGCACAACGGTTTATTTGGAATCAATAGAAGAAGAACCGGGTAGTTAGAATGAGCAGCGATAGCCACCACGGCTGAACAGACAAAGAAAAGAGCGCCATCTACAGATACTCAACAGAAAATCAAGGTCCTAAGCACCAAAGATGGAGACTAAAAAGATTTAAAGTTTTGTTGACCAGACTACCAGCGTTGAATAATTCATCGAGGAGCGAACATCAAGAGTCCTTTGTTTAAAGCGAGGGATAAAGGACTCGTACTGCTGTTTGATACACAGTGAAGATTCTCATTTAGATACTGCTGGACACAAACACACACACACACACACACACACAGACCTCATCTACTGTCCTTCTTTATCATCCTAGCAATCCATATCCGTCTCAGCAGGAGAGTAATAATGGACACCCACTCCATGAAAGACTCTCTGTCCTCTATTCATTTTCCTGCCTGTGTACGTGCGCTTCCCTCTCTGTATTCATCTCAGCAGTCCGGGGCGGGCCCGCAAGTCTCCAATCAGCTCTTATCCCCCTAAATTGGATAAAAGATTAAGAGAGCTAAGCTTCTCCAATATTTGCTATTGCTAGAAATCCCACAGATGTTCCAACTCAAAAGAGAGATTTTTTTTTCAGTGCAACCCAAAAAAGTAAAGCCTAATAAAGACTTTTTGCATGTGGGATCTAGGGATAAATCCAAATTATATCGGTCCAACAGCTAAGTATAAGCCCCGATTCAAAGTGTTACTGCATATTCCTGCTGTTGCAGCATTTAGGAGGGATATTTGCAGCCCCAGGCCAGCCACTACCTCGTTAGCATCTCTGAGATTATTGTGTTTATTTGTTTTTGTCTTTCCCAGCGTGTTGTTTTCAATGATTAATGGCACATTAATAGCAATTTTCATTCCATTTTTCTCCCAGCTTTTCTGCTATCTTCTCCGTGATTGTGTGAGGTAAAAGGACCAGACTTATTAAAAAGGAGAAGACTCTTGAGTTGGAGTCGGAAATTTCAACAATCTAGTCGAGATGCGGGCAAAGCATGACCCTACATCCGTGTCACACCCCTGATTCTGGACCCCCGGGATGTCCCATAGACTCCTATGATGCACTTTAAATCAGTATTGGTTTCACGATCCGACGGGATGATTGCTCCCTGTCCTCCTCTCATTTTTCTCCTCCTAGCCTCGTACGGGGCGCCAACTCCCATCTCTCCTACATTCTGCAAGTGATTAGCGTTCGGAGGATGTAAACAAATCAGGAAGGGTAGCTCAACATCGTGATTGCGAAAAAATAAATCTCTTGAGAGCGATGGGTGGGTTGGCTGTTCTCAGACACACTCTGTACCTGATTGCTAAAGAGTGGATAAGGAGGGAGGAGGCAGTCTGACCTCGGCAGGCCACTTTGGTGGGATTTGAGAGAGCATTTTGGGCAAATGAAAATGAGGATCTTGAACGGGGAACTGGGCGATATAAACAACACTCTCAGTGCCACACTTTAGAAACACTACCCATTAGTTGTTTTGGATGTATTGTTAATGCTTTAGATAGGTCTGAAAGTTTGACTGACTTGGATAAACTGAACGGTTACAGAAAACGGAGGAGCCTCACAAATATTGTCATATGTTTGTCAGGGAATCAAGGATGTGTAGCATGTAAATACTCGAGTCACGTCTCGTTCTTAACGCCCGCCCGTCTCCCCACAGATCCATATGTGAAGATCCACCTGATGCAAAACGGCAAGAGGCTGAAGAAGAAGAAGACGACAATCAAGAAGAACACCCTCAACCCTTACTACAACGAGTCCTTCAGCTTTGAAGTACCATTTGAACAAATCCAGGTACATTTTCATCAGTGCACGACTTGAACTTGAACAATGCAAAATACCACATGCTCACATAAACCCTCCGACTACAGCTGTCATGAATTCTGATTTCTAAAAGCAATTGTGTACCAGGAGAGATTTGTACATAAGGAGGTTGTAAGTGTGAGCTCATTTACCAGATAATCAGTTTAGAGGCTTTTCATCGTGGCATTATAATCACAGCCACTTCAATTTAAATCAGTGTTGGTTTTACAATTTGACAGGGCAATTGCTCAGAGGTGAGATACAGTGCAGGTCACTGTAATTCACTATTGCATGCCCGTGGCGCGTGCAGTCCTCAACGCTATCTTTGAAATAGCACTTCTCAGATTGATCAGGATTCATGTCACGTTTTTGTTGCCGGTAATGAAGTCTGTAGAGGACTAACCATACGATGCCCCCGTGGATGCTTTTGCTGTCATTAAGGACGATTCTGTTTCCAGAAAATTATAAACAAACAACAGATAAAGAATGCACAAACCGTGCCAGGCAGGAATAGCAATGAATAAGATTATCACTCCAGGCAAAACAGTAATTGAATCAAATTGATTAAGCACTTCACAGCTCACAAGTCATGAGTTTGGATCCATGAGATTCATTCCTCTGATTCAACATTAGTCTATGTGTGTCTCCCTATCAGACCCGTCCAAATCAAGCCCTTATTTAGACCTGCTGATAGCAATGTGTTGATTATGTTTATTTATTTGGCCAAGGGCCAGGATGATCATTAAATAATAATTGGTACCATCGATTGGGTTGTAAATGCGTCATTGATTAGGGTATCGAACACTCTCCTGAGGGTCGGGAACATCTTGTGAGTGAAATTTGAACACATACTTGTGATCCCTCTCCCTAAACACCCTTTGACTGTCAACCATCAGTCAAGTGCCTTTGCAGCAATACTATACCCAAAATGCTTCTCATGTCCCCGCAGTGTAATACTAACTAGGCTCTTTAAAGTGGTTGTAATAAATGTTACAACTGCTTGAACATCCCATTCAGCCAGCGGCTATAGTCCATCTGATTTGAAATGAAGAAGCTTGGGAATCTAGTCCCTGGTAATTAGACCCAACTCCAGTGTTTTGGGAAAAACAAGTTAAATCTAAACAAGCTAATCTATATCTTGAGCAGAAATGATTTATTTGAAAATGTGCAATGCGGTTACCATTTACAACACATTACACAGACCACTTACATAGAATTACAAATTAACTTCTTTTAACAGCGGAGGCTGAGTGTTCGATTTGAGTTCAACTTAACCTCAGGGCCTTTTGGCGCAATTAATCTCAGCATCTTAATTGTCTTAGAAATTGTGTGGGAATTACAAACTTTTGATTGGTCTCATCTCATAACGCTAATAGGAAAAATCGCTAATGACTCGGGTAGCTGTGCATCCTCCACAGCGCAAATTAGCTGTGCAGGGGCTCAATGACACCGGTCGGGTTTCTATTTTGTTTTTTATCTAGAGGCTGTTACAAGCTCACTTCATCACTCTGGAAGAACCTTAAACTGTATAAACATTGATGCAACATTTTGCCGATTGCTTTTTGAATTTTTTCTGCTTTGATTTCAATGTGACTTAGTATTTTATAATTATTATCAATAATATCATTAGTACCACCAGTAGAGCAAAGCATGGAGAGAAGACTCCCCAGTAATGATCAATAAGGGAGCTGCTAACTTCAATCAAATAATTACTTGTTTCAGTGCCTTGTGAGCAATTTGAAGGTGAACTGTACCTTTAAAAACCAACTAACCCCAACTGGCCATCTGGGAACCTTATTCAGTATTTCATTACACGGCGTATTAGGCATGCTCTTTCAGAACAGCGGCTCTGCGCCCGTGCAGGTGGTGCTAGCTCTATCTCGGTGTGCCAGTGGATCGAAACTTAATCAGGGCTCTTTGTGTACTAATTCATATTCTCTGCCAGACACTGACGCCCAGGTCACTCCTCTTTCCAATGTCCCTTTGAATAAACACATGCCAAGGCTGAGTCTCGGACCTCTGGGTAATCGGGCAATCTGCTGTGTTTGGCTTTGAAAATAATTACTGTTAATGAACACTTATCTCAATCCCTACATTACCGAGCTACTTAGTGTGATAATCCGCAACATATAAATAAATGCCCCGTTTTTCTACTCTCTCCGATTGATATGACACAATAGTGGTTCTACCTGTAATAATGGGCTTATGAAAGCTTTTCCATTTACTGTTCTAAACTCAGAGTGTCAGGTGGGTTCTTACTAGGGAAAAATCCTCCGGCACACAGGAAGTGATGCGTTTAATGTTTCCAGTTTGTTTGGAATAAATAGAAGAACTGGGTAGTTAGCATGAGCGACGATAGCCACGATGGCTGAACAGACAAAGAAAAGAGCGCCACCTGCAGAAACTCAAACTACGTTAACAGAAAATCCAAGGAGGAAGACGTCACAGTACTGGACACACTGTTTGATTGACAGGTGATCTCTGGGAAGTGCAGTGCAGAAACACCACAACGATGATCTCCACCAAAAATGGAGACTACATTTTAAAAACTCTATCTCCTCCCTTGCAATAGTAATTCTTTGTAGATTGTAGATGTTTTTTTAATACTTTATACTTTACTGCTTTAATGCTCTAGGTCAGTACTTCATGGTTGTAATAGAAAGCTCGTTAGATTGAATTAAATGAGGCTGTTAGAAGAGGAACACTTTGAACGCTGTCTTTGAGCTGATGGACTCCTTGATTAATTTGCACCGTCTGTGATTCATTCAATTACAGTATATAAAAGCCATTTGATGAAGCAATGTTTTTATTACACAAGCTGATTCTTCTTCTTCTTCTTCTCCTTCTTCTTCCCCCTCCTCCTCTCCCATTCTCCCCCTTTACAGAAAGTGCAAATTGTTGTAACTGTTCTGGACTATGACAAGATCGGCAAGAACGATGCCATCGGCAAGGTCTTTGTGGGCCTCAACAGCTCGGGGACGGAGCTGCGCCACTGGTCCGACATGCTGGCCAACCCCAGGAGACCCATCGCCCAGTGGCACGTGCTGAAGCCGGAGGAGGAGGTGGACGCTCAGCTCTCCACCAAGAAATAGGCAGGGCCCTTTCAGCCCCTGCCATGTAGTGCTCTTTAGCCAGTATGTGTAAATACCTCAGTGATATATGGGTCCATCCATCGTCAGCCCCCCCCCCCCAAAGTCCTCCCAGCTCTACCCCCTTCACACTGTGTGTCTTATTGCCCCTCTTTTCTAATTGTTCAATGTTGTTGCAACATCCCTCTGCTTTTCTGTCAGGTTCTTCTTCCTTTCTCTCTCTCTCTCATCCCTTTCTTTTTCTTTCTCTCTCTCATTAATGTTCTACATCTCCACGCCCGTACCCCCCCCAACCAAATGCCCCCTTCTTTTAAGCAATATGATCTGTATAGATAGCGCATGACTGAAAGAATTTATTGTACCACAGTTGTATATATCAGTATGCAGACAAAAATGATTTCTAGTTTATGTGTTTGTATGTTGTTACCCGTTTCCTAATCTGTGTATATCTTGATGTTTTTAATAAGATGTTCTATTTTAAATGATGTAAATGCAGATATAGAGGAAAGCCAATATTATATTATCCCAGGATTTAAAAATTCTACCTTATTGCATTCCAGAAAAAAACGAATTCCAACCTGCAAGATGCTAGTAGAAACATATTCACATTGTAAGGGACGATGTCTGGCTTTTACGTTCAGCAAAAGGATCATCGCAAGAAAAGACAATAGACGAACACACACATGAAACTCCAAAATGCAAGGCCATTAACTGCTATGGTTCTGTGGGGGGAAAAAATATGCTGCTGGGAATTATACAAGCACATGATTTCTTATCGATTTTTATACTTATTTGTCAGTCCGAGGACCTGTACGTTTAGCTTGATTATCAGACTATCAGAAACAATTCCCGTTTCGTTCCTCCATATTCGGCGTGGCCCACGTCTCCTTAAGTGAAATCGGTCCTCGTTTTAAAGGCCATCTTTTACTTAAACTGGTTCTCTGCTGCTTTTTCCCCCCTCAAAAGGTCTCCTTAACCTCAACAGACTCTTCTCTCGACCCTTCAGAAACAGACCCCGCGAGAAAAAAGCACCAAGCTGTAGCCATCGTGTCCTTAACAACATTGTGTTAACCGCTTACTTTCAATAGCCTTGTTGTTGTTGGAGGTTTTCGTTCAGGCCGGGGTCCGGTCCCCCCGAGAGGGAGCCAAAGAGCTGCGGCTCTAGTTTCAAGATGACTATTTTTTAGAGCAATTCAACGTCTGACTATTTTTAGTAAACTGCATGATTTTTTTTACAATATTTACTAAAGGCTGGGATGGGGATGGGGGGGGGGAGATCTACTGACACTCGGGGGCTGTCTCTTCTGATACGATCCCCTTGCCTTCAATCAGAGGAGAGAGAGCAAGAAAAATCAAGAGTAATGTTGAAGCTTTCGGAGCAATCATCAATATACGACTATATTGATGGGGGTGAAGTGCATTTCTAAACACTGCCATTTTCGGGGAGGCGACTTACATACAGAAAGCCCTCCCTTCATGCACACTCCCACTTGCTAGTGGTTGTAGCTTTGGTTTAATGGGAACAATGTCTTTGGCTGCAATGGTGCCCTGAACAGCAGTCTTTGCTTTGCGTTGCCTTCTCACAGTGACAATAGCTAGCCATGTTGTACTGCCAATCTTACCTTTTATGTGGCTACTATTTTGCACTGGATGTCTTTGAACCGACAACGGCTTGTTGACTTCTTTACACTTTGAACGATGTCGGCTGGCTTTATTTCAGGATAATCTGCAGGGGACCCGTCCGCTAAAACATTCTCGATCGGCGTCGTCTTTGGGCCAACAGTTTCATTTCGTTGGCGTGGGGGGGAGGGGGGGTTAACATCAAGAGAACGCAAAACAACCGTAAAAGTTAATGGTCTGCGTAGGCGATTATATTAGTCCATCGTGTCCTTTACTACGGGTCCAATTTGGAAAAAAAGGAATACATTTTAATCCATGAAAATCATGAAGTCTCTTACCTTGGAGGAACCTCTTGCATATACTCAATGCTAGCTTCAGGAGGAGTTTCTAAATGTTTTCAATGTTATTGTGTAGTTGATAGCACTATTATGAAAAAGCTACTTGTCATTCCATAGGCGTCTCTGAGGACTGCTTTGTGTATCACTGTGACTGCCGTGTGTGCTTAGAGATGTAGACTTATCAGTAGGTAGCGAACCAGTTTGTTATGTAGTGATGTCGTAGCGTTAATGCCATTTCCCTTCTACATGCAGAGAGAGTTGCGTAGCATCGCCCGGCCCCGGCGTCGCTGGGCCGACGGGCTAGCACAGGAAAATAGGCGGGACGTTTTTTCGGGAGCTTCACACAGCATTTTGTTGAGCACTGTGCAATACTTGTCTGTTCATCCCATAGTGTTACGTGGGTGGCGTCGCCCGAGAAAAAGATTCTAACCCTAAAGATGACTTTTTAGCCAAGAGAGATGTTTCTCCCTTCCAGTTAAATGGTGGGGACACAGCACATGTAGATTCTGTAGGTTGGAGCTTGACACCTATTGACCTTGTTTAGGGTTCCCTCCCGTTTTTTCCCCCCCTGTTCATTTTTCTTCTTGCACACAGTTCCAGCATCAGACGTTTCAGGGAGTATTAGGAAAATACCAAACTAGATACATTGAAATATCTCCTTCCCCTCAAAGTGTCATGTATATATTTACATAACTGTGTCCAAAATGTATATCTAGAATAAATATAAAGTGACATGAATATAAGAGGTCAGTCACAAACGTCATTCTATCTATTAAACACATACTATCATACTGCTATCATAACTTTCATTCATATTTTTTTTCATTTGTTTACTGCCCTATTGAATACCCTTTTATATTTGAGATGAAAACTCTGAATGTACAGTATGGACTGTGTGTTGGTGTGGATTACTTTTACCGTGAGGCTAGATGTACTTTGCACTTTTTGTTGTAAAAATTACTGTTTTTTTCTATTATCATGAATTGATTTCGTGACCCTATTGGGTAGAATTCCCCTCGTCCAAGAGCATTCAAACATCACTGAATATACTTTAATCACAGCTGTATGCCCTTTGCAATTCCTCTTGAACCGAGGCATTCCTTTATTTTACATGTTTTACATTTGTAGATTCATGAAGTACAGCTTCAGATTAAAAAAAAATGGATTAAAGTACAATGTGTAGGCTCTTTAAAAAAAAATGGCCTGAGCAATTCAATGCGAGTAACTAATGGAATTACGAGATCAAAGCTTCAAGAAAATCACTGAAATAACGTGTAAACGTATCAGGGAATTCAGTAATGAGCAGCATTGCAGCACCCGTCGGATTGTGAGGTTGCGTGGAATACTACAAGAAAAAGCCATTACCTGCACTGCAATGCAATGCTCGTCTTATTACGGTTTCCTACCAAAGTCTGCATGCATAATCAACACCAGATCATCCTCTTGTAAGAAACCTTATCAAACTCCGTGTGTGACAAGGAACGATTCTCTCCAGTGACACCAACTAAAAGCCACACTAACCTTTCAAAACAAAGCTGTGTAAAGTATTAGAATCTGATGCTGTAGAAAGATCCTAGTTGCCTTTGTGTGTATCAACTGCCTGCTTGAGTATTTTGTGTGTGGAAATTTTCTCTGTAATCTTGTAGAACTGTTTGGGGTGTTTTTTCCTGCCATATCGCTCGCAGTGACGGCGAGCTGCTGACAGTTATATTTGCTGTGTATACCTTCATTTTTGACGAGGTGTTTTACAGTTTTGTTTCACTTTGTGTAGTGATTCACTCTGTGGAGTTTTCTGACTGTTGTTATATAACTTCATATACACAAATGATCAATAAAAATGTTTTATTTCCTGTTGATACAGAACCTTTTCATGTCTTTTTTTTTTCATTTGTGATGCGTTGGTTACATTGCATTAAAGCACTGATTGAAGAGGGTAGTAAGTAGAGGATAGTGTCACTAGTAGTGTCACTGCTAGTACTGCTGCTGTTACAACCAAAAAAGTGCTTGTATTGGTAGTGATAATAACAATTACTACTGTTATTACTACAACATTATTATTATTTGACTGCCATAAAGAAAGATGTATTGTTCATACACAAAACTCCCTTCACATTCTGTGGAAAAGTGATTGCATGCATTGCTTGCATGGCAATAATAATTTTTCATTTATGTATCTTAAAAACACAAACTGTTTCGTGTTCTTCTTGAATCCTCTTTACCAGCCTGTTACACAAGTCACTACTGCCATCTACAGGACATAAAGGGGGATGCCACTGAATTTCAGTACCTCAATAATAATAAAATGGGTTATGTCTTTTCCAATTTGCCCGAGGCACAGATCAATTTGTATTAGTACATATTCACTGCTGTCCCCTAGAGCCAGAAAATAGGGAGAAGAGTCAGACACCAAAACTGTGATGTCACATCAATGTAGAGCTTCATTGAGAATGAACCGGGAGAGGTGAGAGCACCCCAGGGAGTTTTCTTTAGATTTGGATAGATTTTCTCATTCAGCTTAGTTATCTGTGGCTCTAGACTGTAAATATTAATGGTTCTTGAGTGGTATGTCCCTGGTACTGACACATCTCTAGGGCTCAGGGTGATATAGTGCAAAATAGAGTTAGAATAGCTCCTGCATCTAATAACATCTGACACCAAAACTTCAAACCCTGTGAATACATTTCTGGAGACAAGTGGAGGAATGACTGATGACATGATATCAATATTTTATCAATCTAAGCTTAGATGGAGCGCTGGTCCTGAATACACCGCTGATATGATTTCTTTAGTTGGCTTCCACATAGATTTCTGGTGTTTTTTCTTGTTTGATCTTTACTTTCCATTCAAATAATAAAAATACATGATCAAATCTGGACTCACTTAGACTAGACTTCCTATGCGGGCTGTACAACAACTTTTATTTTTTGTGGAAGACTTTTATTCTGAAAGAGAGTCTAGCCTTGACATGCGGAAGTGCCACTTGTGAGAGAGTTGCGTCAACTTCGCTAGAGTTAGACTTAATTTGACTTGGAAGATATGCGAGTTTGCCTTCAAAATAAAAGCGTAATTTGTCACTAACATACAAGATTAGGTAAATGTTGGGTAAGAGATGCCGGGGCTCAACTCGCCTCCCCCAACCAATCCCCCCCCGGCGGAGGAAAAAGGGTAAACTTTTCCTACCACTGTGTCGCCTAACAACGCCTGCATTTCTGTCCCTCCCTCTGGTCTAATGGTCCAGGTGCTTCCATAGGACAGCCATGCTCCTCGCCTCGCTCTCTCCGCTATCCTTCTGCCTCCCTTCACTTCTCGCATCGTCTGCTCCTCGGTGCCCTTTGGCAAGCCACGTCCGGACATATGGGGTTGGGTTGAAACTTTCCAGTGGTGGAGCAACAAGGGTTAAAAACAGGAGAGATGATATGGTAATAACGTGTTTTGTCTTTTAGACATGATCCGAATTCAATACCAGCCCAGAAGCCAGCTTTGTGCTGCATTAATGTTAACCGTGAATCTGTTTTGTCGGCTTGCTATCAGTAGCTAACTAATCGTTGACGTTGTAATATTTTTTTAAGCTGTGTAACCTCTGTGGAATGTCTTCTGCTTGAATAATTCCAGAGCTGGTCAGATTTGTTGTAACAGCAGGTTTATTCTGCATTTATGACAAACAAAGGACAGTAGGTCATCTTCTTTGTGGACAAAAGTATTCTCACACTGGACTGTTACACTTTTTATAGTATTTTTCTTTTCATAACGATTATGTAACTAATTATGTAATGTAACTTAGTTACATTACATTAAAAGACACAGAAACGATACCTCATCTGCATATTTAAAACATTACCAAACATACCTGCATTTATGACAAACAAAGGACAGTAGGTCATCTTTGTGGACAAAAGTATACTCCGTCTTGTCTGGAAAGACGGCGACACGTTAATGTTAGCTAGCTATTGGAGAGATCTCTCCTCCAGTGGTAACAAAACATACAAAAACGAATAGTTAGCTTAACAAAAACATGGCGAATTTACTCTAAAACAATTAATATCAACCCAAATAAAGCTAACTCAACTTTTATGTGCTTTTTAAGTTAGATACAATTATTTTGTCCACAGACATTTATAGTTACTTTACGGTAAATCCTCCGTTACTATGAGGATTACCCATAATCCTTTGCCATTACTACTAAATGTAGGTACAATTTTACAACAGCAGATGGCATAGTTATCCCATTTAGCGGGATTTAACCTGAACCTTATTTAACTATGTTACACGTGCGTGTATCTATTTACATATTAGGCTCTGATTGGCTCGCGGCCTCGCGCACCTACTCTTGTAATGTTCACTGGACGTAACGTTGTTTAATACCAGTTTAAAATACGCGTTGTTGTCGCACTTTAGAGCCCGGGGCTCTGATTCTGAGTAAGACATTTGCAGCGGCGCAAAATCGGAATCTTGGCATTTGCCCGGGCTGTGCCCCGGCTAGCCCCGGCACAAATTAAGCACTGGGTGAGGTGCACAGAATAAGTGAGGTCAAGAGAAGTTTATTTATATAGCCTTTTATCACGAACAAACCTAATAAAATAAAAGCCCCAAAGGCCTTATGACACAGTTGATGCAGAATGTAGACAACAGAATGCATAATGCTGAAATAGAAGATTGTAGTGGACTAAGTCAAGTAAAAATCAACATAAAAATAAGATTAAGTATCAGATTCGTCCTTAAATATATACTTTATTTTCACCTACTTACTATGAGCTATTCCAAAAAAGTTGCAACACGTGCACAAAGTTGCAACATGCCATTGTTCTGGAAAGTCCAACCGGATGTAATATTATATATTGTAGTGGACTAAGTCAAGTAAAAATCAACATAAAAATAAGATTACGTATCAGATTCGCCCTTAAATATATACTTTATTTTCACCTACTTACTATGAGCTATTCCAAAAAAGTTGCAACACGTTGCACAAAGTTGCAACATTCCATTATTCTGGAAAGTCCAACCGGATGTAATATTATTATATATTGTAGTGGACTAAGTCAAGTAAAAATCAACATAAAAATAAGATTAAGTATCAGATTCGTCCTTAAATATATACTTTATTTTCACCTACTTACTATGAGCTATTCCAAAAAGGTTGCAACACGTTGCACAAAGTTGCAACATGCCATTATTCTGGAAAGTCCAACCGGATGTAATATTATTATATATTGTAGTGGACTAAGTCAAGTAAAAATCAACATAAAAATAAGATTAAGTATCAGATTCGTCCTTAAATATATACTTTACTTTCACCTACTTACTATGAGCTATTCCAAAAAAGTTGCAACACGTTGCACAAAGTTGCAACATGCCATTATTCTGGAAAGTCCAACCGGATGTAATATTATTATATATTGTAGTGGACTAAATCAAGTAAAAATCAACATAAAAATAAGATTAAGTATCAGATTCGTCCTTAAATATATACTTTATTTTCACCTACTTACTATGAGCTATTCCAAAAAGGTTGCAACACGTTGCACAAAGTTGCAACACGCCATTATTCTGGAAAGTCCAACCGGATGTAATATATGTTTAACGCTAGCTTGACGTATCTTGCTGCTTGTTGTTTGACAGCTCGTACTGCATAGTTACAGTAAACTAGTCTGGCGGTCTTTTCTGCGCTGACAAATAGTTTTGCAGTTGTCGAAACGAAACGAAGATGCTGTCCTACATCATTGGTGTGAGTATGCAATCTGGAAAATTAGACATCAGTCATCATTTTTTAGTAACTGCCTTGCGCTAGCTAAAGCTAAAGTTAAGTTAGCTGGGTTAGCTAACGAAGTTATGGTGTGTGCTTGTCAGGGTCTGCCCACAGGATTTGCTATGACTCATTTCTTCTGTTTGGATAAAAAGGCAAAATGACTTCATCTATTGGAGACTGTTGAGGGAGCTAGACAACGCCCTAAAAGGCTCATATTGCAGGTAGCTAATGCTAGCTTGGTAGTCTGAGTCATACTATCTCTTATCTCTTTTTGCAGCTTATCCGGGGCGGTTTTGATGGCATCATCAACCTCATCTTCAGACTTTTCTTCTCAAAGAGGAAACCTGCTATCACATTAGAAGACCCTAGCATTAAGTATGGACTACGGCTTATAGATAAACAGGTAAACCATCTGACTGCCTCGATTTAATGTAAACCCCGAAATGTTGTTAACTTTTTGTATGCTGTGTTTGCTTCACGGTCCCTTAGGGTTTGCATTGGACTTAACTACATCTGACAAACCGGGACTCCTTTATATCATTTCTCCATCTAGAGAGCAAAAGGTTACATGCAACTCGCCTGCAGCAGATGCTGCAAACGAAATGGCATTACCAAGTGTTAGTTACAGTGTGTTTAAGTCATGCATCTTCAGTGCATCTCTCCTTTGAGGTACTCTACTGTGCTTGCTGCTTTTCCAGATTGTCAGCCATGACACAAGGAAGTTCCGCTTTGCCCTGCCTTCCCCAGAGCATGTCCTTGGGCTCCCTATCGGTGAGTAGGGTCGCTCCTAGTCACTATGTTAGGACTTTCAAGACACTATTATTCACAGTTCATATTTAGATAGCATTAGATAGTCATTCCCATGCATGTGTTTTAGTGATCAATTGTGTATTTATGAAAATGCAATCACTTTCATAATTAGACTTTTTATATTTAGCCAAGCCTCCTTCAAGTGACAGATATTTGTTTTGTATTTCTGAGTTTGCATGAGATGTGTAGTACGTACATGTCACATCCATAACGCATCATTGCCATGCCATCATTTCACAGGACAGCACATCTATTTGTCTGCGAGGATAGATGGGAAGCTGGTCGTCCGTCCTTACACGCCTGTGTCCAGCGACGATGACAAAGGCTACGTGGACTTGGTGGTGAAGGTACAGAGGCTGAGGGAAGCAGTTCTCTCTGGATACTTGAGAAGTGACTTTCTCTCTCTTAAACTAGGCTTTCCCTTTCTCCCTGATTCTCAGGTCTACTTCAAGGATGTCAACCCCAAGTTCCCCGAGGGCGGGAAGATGAGTCAGTATTTGGAGAGCCTCAGGATCAACGACACCATTGACTTCAGAGGACCGAGCGGCCTTCTCATTTACAAGGGAAGAGGTGAGTGCCTAAACGTATGATGCGGTAATAAATGAAGAGTCGCAAAGTTTATAGTCAACTAGCCGATGAAAATTCACCTTTAGCTCCCTCACTTGATAGTTTAACTATCTCTCCACAGGAGTATTTGCCATCCAAGCGGATAAGAAGTCCCCAGCTGTGATGAAAACAGCCAAACAAGTGGGCATGATTGCTGGCGGAACAGGTAAAGGAAAACAGTCTTAGGCCTCATTTCTGAAAATTTCTTCTGCACAGACTTTGTTTTGGGGCTTGTCGGATGAATCCAAACGACATTTTTCTAAACGAGACCACTGGACTTGGTACAACTCGACAAAACCCTCAACGACAGCTCTTAATTTCTTGGATCTGTGTCTGCTGTAGGGATCACTCCCATGCTGCAGTTCATCACCGCGGTGATGAAGGATCCCCAGGACCAGACGGTGTGCCACCTGCTCTTTGCCAACCAGGTGAGTTTCATGAGCAGCAACTCCAGCAGGTCGTAATAAGCCATTCGCTGATGTCATTAGGGGATGGGGTGGACTGTAGGAAAGACGGGTCAAACACAGGCTGGTTAAACAAAATACCACCTCTTTCTCCCCCGGTGTGCTCACAGACTGAGAAAGACATCTTGCTGCGGCCAGAGCTGGAAGAGATCATGGCCAACCACCCCTGACCGGTTCAAGCTGTGGTTCACCGTGGACAGGGCACCTGACAGTAAGCGTTTCCTACTGAGTGAAACAGTGACCCATGAAATGTGGGAATGCTTTAGCACTCTTATAAGGAGTGCGCAGCTAGAGGTTGAGAGTGCTTGTTGTTGAATGACCACTCCGGCCACTCCGCTGCCTTCTCAATCTGTTTTAATATTTAGCTCCGTCTAACCTTTGCCCCCTCTTTGTGCAGAAGACTGGGAGTACAGCCAAGGCTTCATCAATGAAGACATGGTTGCGACGTACCTGCCTCCACCCAGCGACGACACACTGGTCCTAATGTGCGGACCCCCGCCTATGATCCAGTTTGCCTGCATCCCAAATCTGGATAAAGTTGGTCATTCCAGCAGCCAGAGATTCAACTACTAGAAGTGTCTCGCGTGGCTCAATTACGTCTACCCCCCAAAGCATTAAAGCACTCTTACAGTTGCAGTGGGTATTGCACTATATATACATAATCATATATATATTTATGCCATGATTGTCCTCATGCAACAGAATCACAGTGTGGACCATTTCATGTTATCGGTGAGTGAATGTGGGAGTTTTGTTTGGAGATGGAATATACCATTCAGCATGGGCTGCTGCATTTCACACCTCCCGCCTCGGCTGCTTGTTTGGCATTTTTGAGACGGGACGGGATAAACAGCCTCAGCGGGACTGTTATGATGGAAATGAGGATGTGATTACACGCTGTTGTAAACAAAACCTACCGTCCTGCTGTGAAACAGCGTTTTGATTTCAACATTCAATACCTGAGTTGAGGTTTATATCCGGCTTCTTTCTCAGTGCCTTAACACTTGCAAAGCTTTTTTTATGCACAGTTGAAGAGTTATCACATGCTTCATTTATACAGACTCATGCAACTTATTCCATTATCTCTGTTGACAGCGTGTTATTGAATTGTCATACTTACCATTTTGACATGTTCTAAAAACATGGTTACTGATGTCGATGTGTTTGATGTGATGTCTTTGCTGCAAGTCTGGCATCATTGGCTGATTGTGTTTGGTTATGCAACATGTTTGTCACATAAATGTGTCAAATTAAAAGTCAAGTTGTGCAAGTGTTCTTGTATGATGGTCCTTTAGAGACAACCAGAGACTTTTTACATGCAACATTCAAGTTTGTGAACTTCAACTGCCTCAAGAACTCAAAAACACATCCCCATTCAAGCATTAAAGTACAATTCAAGTACATTTTTATGATGGAGGCCCCAAAGATTTCATATTGTGGCAGATCATTTACCAACTGGTTCCCCATAGACTATTATTAGAGCTGCATCTGCTAACTGGTTCTGTCCTCTGGGTTGCTGAATTAGATTAAATTGGAGAATGGTAAAGCAGGTCCTCTTGTGATTGTGAAATGTTTAGCACCCTCTACTGGATGTTGAGTGGTGAGCCCTCAGTACAGCTCAAACTGTGCCATGTAATAGAGTAAAGTACCTCCTGCAGCTTCATTAGTTTACCTGATTCTGTCCAAGTGCTGGACAGAAAAGCAAAGTATAGAAGAGTGGAGTTTTCTGAATTGTCTTTAGTCTGATGAAGAGCAGTGTGCTCAAAATGCCCTGTATGAATACATTCAAACACCTTGGGAGCAGCTTTCAGTGTGAGAGCTCTTATATTTGTTCCATGGTCTCTCTGCCGCCCGATGAAATGAAACACATAATGGCTGTTATGCAATAAAGTTCAATCAGACAGCCTAACATGCCATGGGGGGCACTTATCTCCAAAGCACCTTACAGTACTATGACTGCAACCGGCTGCTTGTTTTAAATGAAATACAATCATCAATACAGTCATTTGATCTGAATCCTGATCCATTTACACCTGTTAAGTTTGGAAACCAGTTTACACAATATTGTCTGCCCATCTCTAGCTTCCCCTTTAGTTGTAAAATAAAAATACATTGACCATAAACCAGAATTAATTGAAAACCATGAACCATTCATCTCCCATGCAGTTTTCATCTCCCTTGGTCATTTCCTAACTAGCTACTGAAGACAGGAAAAATGTATTTCATGATTTTATTACCAAAAATTAAAAAAGCAGAACACAGAATAACATCTGAACTGATACGGCCAAGGCTTGCATGATACCTATGGGCTACGGAGAATTCCTTATGAGAACATGAGCTTTGGTTTCCAGGTTTAGTTTCAGTCATGGTATGTCTAAAGATAACATAGGAACACTTGAAGTACCACAAATACAAATTCACGTGACTGGAGGACAAAACATTAAGTTCAATATAACATTCAAAGAGAAACACTGTCCAGTGGGAAGCTGTGGGGGGTCCATAACACATAAAGCTTACAGTATGTTGGGATTATTAAAACATAGATGCTCTAACAATAAAATAAATGCAGAGAGAGGTACATGCATGCAATAGATGTTGCATTTGCAGTTCATGCAGTACATTTTTGACAGCTTCAATAAATATACATGGTCATGGAGGCTATGGCTGCATATGTAAGACGCTGGGTGGGAGGTGGAGGGGATTCGGGGGTGACATTGGCTCCTCTTCACGATGCCGGGTTTAGTCTCCATCACACGTTGGAGTTGTCGTCTGCCACGCCGACCTCCAGAGAGACCTCCTGGAAAAACTCATCATCATCCTTCAGCATGCTCTGCAACACACAGAGGACCAGAGGATGAGGAGACGCTCCAAAACAAACTCAGGTTTCATTAGCAGTCCCATCAAATTAAGCTGCTCATTCATGTTTGATAACAAAACAAGACAAAACAGGGCAAAAACAGCCTTTGCATCAGGTGCTGTGTGTGAACGCACTGGAAAATTTCAATCATCTCTTACCGTCAGATTGTTGATGCCTTCAGAAAACACTCCTATCTGCTTAACGGTCCCTTCTGAGTCGTCCATCTACCAAAATATACATGTTCACATTGATGGGTTGCATGAAAAAGTGTGTAACGCCTCCTTTTCCCAGTGACCACCTGACTGGTTTAAATTGTGCCGGTGAGAGGTCCAAGCCTGTACCTGTTCCAGCTGGTCAAGGTTACCCTCGTAGATCCGGAGGCCCCCGTGGAAGCTGCTGCTCTTGGGCATTTCCACGTTCATGGGGCAGATGTACTCCTCGCTGTCCTCATGCCGTTTCCTCCTCAGAGTCCCAAAGCCACCAAATGAAAGCCGTCTAGGCTGAAGGAGGAAAAGGGAGAGAATTAGGGAAAAGCCTCTGAAGCAGCATGCAGACTACTATAGGACACTACACCTCCCATTGAAAGCCAGGATAATGAAATTATTTTGGGGTTAGTAGCAGGGCAACACACCCACCTACTCAATGGTAGCGGATACATTACTGCCTTTACATCAGAAACATTACTGATCAAATAAAATGGGCAAAGAAAATCAAATTTCACTCCAGGTTTCACACACTGTAGCTGTGGTCAGGGAGGAACCGCCATCATAACGGCATATCGGTGGACGCATTCACCGGTCGATACCTGACATTTAATGAAATGTCAGCTGTCATAAAACGTATCGGTCTCACCCTAGAGATGATAACACTGTCAGTGGACTGTCCTACGATGAATTCAGTGTGGGAAATGTCACTAAGATGCACATAGACCCCAGGAGAAGACGAGACTGCAATTATATTATACTGTCATCTACTGTCAAATGTAATAATCAGTGGAGGTGAAAGGGAGCAGTAGAGGTGGAGTTACCTTGACCTTTGCAGGTAGCGGTGAGGACGGCGTAGTCTGGGTTTTCCAGACAGTCCTGTTTGAGCCGCTGTGCCTCCGAGCCGATGAGCAGGTGGAAATGTGTTGCCAGGTGGCGTCTCAGCAGGGTTTTACTGGGAGGAATGTTGAGCAGAAGGGCGAGAGTTTCCACGTTGAAGCGGGGCTCCAACACCTTTGGTGCATGTAGACATTCGAGAAACCGTCACAGTGAGAGCCCGAAGAAGGGTCATGACAGGAAAGCAAGGTTGATTTAAAGCTGCACTGGGCAACATTTTGATGTAAAAACACACCTGTATTCTCAGCCTAAACCACAATAGAGAAGAGCATCTCTTACCTCCTGATTGAGACGCTGTAGATTTGACAAATAAAATTGGGTATGGACACTTCTGTTACAGGATTTCTGGATTTTGAAATTAAACTTTTTCAAACAGTTCCCTCTCTATGCTATTTGGAGACACCAACATGTGAAGTTGCCTAGTGCAGCTTTAAGATACAAACAATAAAAACACAAACATGAGTGAATATGAGTGTGAATAACTGGGACAGTACAGCACAGTATACTACTATGTATTTTTTTCCTTCATATTCTCAGATTTTCTCATATGTTACATAATACAGTCTTCTCTTGTCTGGATATTTTCTATACATTTAATGTTTTCAAACTGCACATAATGTTTTGTACATTTTCATATCATACTTATTAATTGTCTTTGTCTGCATAGACGCTGTGATTCTGTATTTTTTCACTGCAGTATCCCATTATCTGCTGTTACCAATTTACCCCACGAGGATCATTAATCCAACCCAAGCGTATCCCCTGTCCAGTCCCTCTCACCATCAGTCCTCCGTGCACGCCGCTGCCCCTCAGGTTGGGGGCGTATTCTGCCAGGTCCACGGACCGAAGCCATTCCATCACTCTGTGGTTGGTCCACTGGGAGATCTCTGCTGGCGTGATGTTATTCTGGACAGAGGTAGGTGAATAAAGATCCAGGTGTCAGATACACCTGAAATAGCTTTAGAAAAAGGTAAAAACACAAAAAAACGTGGGTGGTGACTTCTTGTGCGATACCTCATCAGAGGGTCGTCGTCTGAGACAGTTGGGCTCGTAGGAGTTGAGCCGGAGCACCTGAATGGCCCTCTTGATGCTGAGGTGATGGAGAACACTGCCCACCTTCAGAGACAGCAGGTCCTCCTGAGAAACAGCCACAGGATCAATCGTCATGTCCCCCCGTTGAACAATTAATCAAGTGGGGCAATTTAGCCAATCATATGGGAATATTAAAGAATTATCAGGAAGACCTTTTGGCAAAAAGTGATGATGACTTAAGCACAGACTAGACACTTTAAAGTCGCCCATCACTATCGGAAGCTCCAATACAAACATATCGGTATCGGCCTTCAAAAACCCATATCCGTCATACCCTAGTCTTCAGTCGAACCTGACAGAGGCTCAAAAACATCTGGCAACTCACCACTGTCATGTAGTCAAGCATACGCCCATCAACACGGCCCTCATCAAACTGACTCTTGTACTGTGGTAGGCCAATATCATCCAGCCACCCTGAAACAAATATTAGCAAAAATTCATCACATCAGTCTCTCTAATCTAAAAGAGAAAAAAAAGGGACTATGAATCTTCACCCCAGTCATGAATTACAGCACTATCATTTTTGTGTCGATAGCATTTGAACAGTGGATACCATACGGCAATTATGGAGTTGGGCTTTAAAATGTTATCACACGCTTTGATTACTCACTGGTCACCCAGTTGTGGTCCAGTTTGCCCTTGAGGTCGTCCTCCTCCGTCCCGAGGGCCTGCAAGGCTAGCTGCAGCTTCTTCTTGTGCAGAGGGTGCTTGATGCCCAACTCCTGATGGGATAAACACAGCAACACAACATTACATAGGTCATGCATAAGACATCTAGGGGCGAGTCTGCAGTGGTTTATTCAAACTCTGGAGCGTTTACTCCTTTTGTTCAGTTCATTTGGGCAGGTGAGAACGCCATTCAATCTCTGGTGGTACCAAATAACAGCGTGAAAATGCGGGTCTTGGTCCTCTTCCAAGCAAACTGTGGTGTGGTAATCCGAACCAACTACAGGAAGCAACCCCAAAACACAAGGGTTTAAGGAGACGGATATTGACATATGATAGCCAGCAGATGGTTGGAAAGCCTAGCATAACAAATTGAACCGAGGGCAAACTGCAGTCTGGGCTGATGCTCATATTTAGCCATTTCTTCATTTGCTCTTAACTTGTATGAACACCAGAGAGGAGAAATTATGGCAAACAGTTTAGCAAAGGTTGCAGGGACTGGAACCCTGTTTTATTTTGACCTCCATGCATCTCTAACAGGTTACCAAAATGTATCCAATAAATGAGCTACATGTGAGTCCATGTGAATTTTGTTTATAAGTCATGGTTTGCTTGTAATTGAGCAGTGTGAACGAACCAAATACAAAAATGCAACAAAGTGTGATCGGATTCTAAACCTCAAGATCCAAATCGTCCCAACTGTTTTCTACCGATGGCATCCCTACCTTCTCCAGATCATGTTGTGAAGCCTGCAGCAGTGTTTGTCCTGAGTGGATCCAGCTTTGGCCTTGGGTAACATACAACCCCATGCCCTGCTCCTGCAGCCATGCACAAACCTGATCCTTACTCCATTGTGAGAAGGGAACATCAATAGCACTGACAGGGACAGAGGGGGAGATAAAAATATGATTATACCAGATGAGGAAAAAGATTAACACATTTGATAGAATACCTTGAAAAATATGCCATTGTTTATGTTTTGTAGTTTATGTCTTTATGAATTTTTTATTTTTATATAAAGGGAGTGCCTACTTGGTGCCATGTTTTGAGTCATGTGACCAGCCGAGGCGGGGGCCAGCTGTAGCTCTGACTCCTCCCCTCCTGAACTCCATCTCTGATGCCTCATCAAGGTTGAAGGAGGTAGAGTGACTCCTCTTTAGCCTGCAAAATTGAGTATCATCACAATAAGTGACCAAAAAGGCTCTACTTATATTACTGTAAACAGCACTGATGCACCTTGAGATAAAAGACCTTGAGAAGACCTTGAGCGTTACCTGCCAAAGAATTTCTTGAAGCCTTTGGACTTCTTCTTTGTTTCTGGTGAGGACGGCAGGGTAGCTTCATCCTGGGATTTACGCGGAGGAACGCCGGCCAAGTCCAAGTGCTCTGTGCCCTTTCGTTCCGTCTCAGCTGTAAATATGTATCCATCAACATGACAGCAAACACATACTGGAACAACGCTGTACAACCCACCACCACTGACAACAGCTGCAGCTCTGACAGCCTCCGACAACAACACTACAGCACGTCTACTAAACAAGTACCGCTAAACCAAAGCTTATCAAACTGGAAAAACACCTCAAGCATCACAACTGAGCCCACACATGCAAAGGACCAGTTGCCTAGTACTACAGACAACTTAATAGGCTTGGTAGACAGGAAATGATAAATGCTTCACAACTTCACGGGTAAGCAGCATTAAAGCGGCTTCATTGCAGATGGTGTCACATCATGGATAAGGGACAACTGGATATGACTTAGTGGAAATCATTGGCAGAAACACCTCACACCATGGATACAAGAAACACAGAAACCCACCTTAAGCACCAACAACTTTTAGTCTGAGTATTACAGAAAGTGGGAAACAAGTGGGACGATAGTAACCACAACAATGTGAGCATTCACCATCTGATCATACTGATCAGTTCATGGAAGGTGGATGGTCACATGTCAGTAGTAACGCTACGCACATCCAGCTGTATCATCCAGAGCAGCCATACTGCAGGCCTGGCCAACCCACAAGGCCATTCTGCTCTACTGTACCTAATGTAGGTGCACTGGCACTCCGGCTGCGATCTTCACAATTTACACACCCATGGTAGAAACAATGGAAGCACCAACAGAACAGAATAAGAGACAAACAAATATCGAACACGTGGCAAACACAACATGCTCATGACAGGGCTGCCTTTTTTACTCATTCTTCATTCATTCATTTTGGAGTAGTTGAAGGACTACACCGGGAAATTGGCTCCTTGGTCAACTTTTCCATGTTATGACAGTAATACCACCAAAATCATCTTGTGTCTCTGGTAGATTTCTGTGTCCTGTGCACATGCTAACACTTTAGCTTACAGTACGTTGAGAGCCAGTAGGCAACTAGCATGATCTAACAGAGGAAGATAGACCTTTTAGTAAACCAGAGTTGGTGTTGTTTTTTTCCCTGACAAAACCACCACATAAAGGGGAAGTTGACAAACAGGACAATTTCCCAAAAAGTTGGTGTAGTCCTTGAAGTGGGCATATGCAACAATGCCCCTTTTGTACCAGAGGTAAATAGTCTGGTTTTCACTACAGTTGGGCCGCTGTGGAGAAAAACAACCGAAAACCATCTAATACAAAACAATGTGTGAAACAAGTTGAAGAATTCATTCTGGTATATTCCTGCAAAGTGGCCCATTTGTAAAATTCCCTGATATTCCCTGACTTCGACAGAGGATTTATCAAACTCCCTGACTTTCCCTGTCTGGAATATACAAAATTCAATGATATTCCAGAAATTCCTTGACCAGTGGGTCCCCTGTTGTATGTAGGACAAAAATTATGAACAAAGGGCATCCGTAGGTTATTTGGAGGAGCTTCATCTCTCCTTCACCATCTACTTTAGGCTGAGGCTCACCCAGGTTTGGGGCGCTGGCCGTCCGCTTGCCTCCACGCATCTTGAAGAAACCACGGCCAAAGGAAGAACGAGCCTTCTTGGTACCAAAACTCTCATCACATGTGGTGCTTGGTTTAGTGGGGGAGGAAGAACTTGGTCCCACGTTATTTTTGGTCTGCAGAGGGAAAAAGGGATATATATTTAATATAGTGAGCATATGGCAAAAGATACATTATTTAACCTGTAAATTCAATAAGTAAAAAAATAAATAAATAAAATGTAGTTGTCAAGTCAAACACCAGGTGTCACAACGCCACTGTCCGCACCCCGTGCCCTGTGATTACATGAGCATTGATACAGGAAGCTGATCCACTCTGACAGTCATTCATTCATTCATAACCAGGAGAATCCAATCAGTTGGGTGGAGGGGTTCAATAACTAGGCGTACCACCGCAGAGAGAAGAGACAGGATGACATGCCTTCTGGGTGACTGGTCTGCGTGTGTGTGTGTGTGTGTGTGTGTGTGTGTGTGTGTGTGTGTGTGTGTGTTGCTCTTACCTGGTCAATGCTGCTGGTTATGTGGCCTGAACCACCCTGGGTATGGGACATCTAGGGAACTGTAATGACAAGTTGAGGACTAAACAGGAATGGAAGGAGTACCAAAACATCCTACTTGAGTAGGGTACTCTATCTGCTATCTAGTACTCAAATGTAGTCAAGTAAAATAGTACTAACGAGGAACAATAAGTAGATGGGAGGACCAAGTGTTACCTTTCTGCTGCCTGTAATTGTCTTTCCCAGTCCAGTTCATTCATTTCTGAGAGCACTGCTATGCACGGAATAGACTGGGACAAAGCAGAGAGACAGAGAACAGCATGAACTTGGCTAAATTGACACGTCTTCTAAACAGCAAAACACAGCTGAACATTTTAGGGGATATCTCTTTCTGCTGAACTAATAACCAAAACAGGACCTCTGAATTCCTGGGAGCAGCAATTTCGAAGTGGGAGTGAAGAATTAGGTTTTTCTAAGGAAGTCTAGAGTCTGGGGTCCATCCTGTGTGTGAACTGTTTTGACAGAGGCGGTGTTTACCTCGCCGGAGCTCCTTCCTGTCTCCCCATCCAACACCAGGGTGACCTGATCCACCCCCATGGCAACAGGAACCGAGGGATCATCTGGGATATCATCATAGTCGTCTTCGTTCAACTTCTCTGAGAGGGGACAGTTATGACTAATCAGCAATGTAGTGGAGGGTAAACCCACCCACTCACTTTGTCCACTTCTTTATTTGTGGAATACAGTTTTTAGCTGAATTCAAAGTATACATCAGAGTAAGTAGTAACAAGCAGATTAAGTTACATGAGGAGGGAGTCTTTTGTTTTTTGCAGATTATTCTTTTGCCTTTATTTGATAGTAGAGAGAGACAGGAAAGATTGGGTGAGAGAGGAGGGAGGACATAGGTCCCGGGCTGGATTCGAACCCGAACATGAGTGTGCTGGATACTGATTTAATAACAAAACAATGCAAACATTTATCTTAGTACATTTGTAAATTATGAGTAGTATTTACGAGTATGATCTTCAGGCAAGGTCTGACCTTTCACCAGCTCCTGCACTTTCTTGTACTTGGTGAGAGACTCCTGAAGCTCCTCTATCCTTTGCCCCTGTAGAAAAAAGGATTGCACATTTCATTTCAAATGAACATGGACAAAGTTCTCATGACGAAATGCTTCTAACATAGTTGAATCGCTATTGCGCTGCCGCTTGTGACTGTAGCGTCGCAGTACACTACCTTCTCATTATTGGCTGACATCAGGGACTCCAACACCCTCTTCATCTTCAACATTTCTGCATCTGAAAAAACAGTCCGACTCATCAGACCTGTGGAAGGCTTAGCAAGCTTCATCTCTCATTGGGTCTGAAACCAGCACACGGCAGAAACCGTCAGTACTGAAGTCACTGGGGCTTACTGTGGTGGTGTGTGGGGCTCTTGTCTTCATACTGCAATGACCTCCTGACTAAATTGTCACAATAAAGTCTAAGAAAATGATGACTTGTGTCGTGCTACCTGCTCTACACAAGTAAACACTCCTTGTGTGTAAATTCGAAGTCGTAGCTTCAGTACTCTTGTGCAGGCTAGATGAGTGATTGAACAAACAACTAGTACCTAAGCAGTGAGCAGAAGAGAGAGCAATTAGCTACCTCGAGGTATACTGTATGCTACATGTTTACAAGCAGAGCAGCGTGAGTGACTCCCCTGCCCTCCCCTGATAAGAAAAAGTCAGCACTGGGTGGAAGGAGTTGGTGATCCAGCTCAAACATGTCTGGTATGGAGCCTGCAGAAAGATAAGGGGCTAAGAGGAGGAAAGTACAAAGAGGCCCCCATATTTATAATTTTGACTGTGTTGGTGAAATGTAAGACAGAGGAAAAAACATTTTATGGGTAAATTCCATTTCTTAAGTCCTGATGAAGGCAAGGCAGCCATAATTACTTAAGGAAGGATGCTCGAGGAGGAAATCTACTAGTTGTTGGAATGCAAAATCTCTTTTTCTCTAATCCTCATAAACCCTGTTGTAATATTGGACTCCATGAAACGGCATGAGAGGCTTCCAGACAACTATTAAACCAGCTCCCACCTCTCTCTCCTCCATCGTCGCTCCCCACCACAAGTCTGGTCTCATCCTTCAGCCTCCTCAGCTCCACCTCTCTCTCTTCCAGATGGCTCTGCAGAAACAGCAGTTCTTCCTGTGGGGGGAGAAGACAGCAAGTTACCACTTTTGGTAAACAGGTGGAAACAAGAACCTGTTTTACTAGGCAACGTTTGGGGGTAAATTAGCTATTTGATCAACTTACTATTGTGCAACAACAAGGTTGGTAGCAGTTCCACCTCTGTGTTCAGTATTTAACAGTATGGTTCTTTTGACATGATTCAAAGCTAGCTACCATCCACTAAACCAACATAGTATGTTAAATGGTTAGCATGCACCACAGCAAACTAAATAAATACTGGCCATAGAGAGGTAAAACTGCTACCAATCGTACAACAGAAAGACGCTCAAAGCACCTATTTGTCTATGAGTATTAGTCTAGTATTCATGCACTGTAAAAAACATTATTTTCTGGAGTATAGTACTGGGGAAACAGTACAGTATATATAGTGTAACAGTCTATACACAAGTGCATTAATACAAGAGAGGTAATAGAGGATCAGTTTCTCCTAAGATCTGCACCCGGTAAGCTGGTGGAAGCACTTACAAGAAATGTGGTGAAAGTCAGGAAAGCAGTGTGCAGCAAAGAGCAGGTTTAGAGGATCTTAAGGGGCAGAGAGGAGCAGAGTACAGGCTGGAGATTAAACCTCCTTCAACTCATCTCCAGTGAACCAGTCAGTGTTCCACTTTGGAGGCTTGACAGGTTAGCATGTTGTGGAAAATCAGAGCGAGAAGGTGGAGCAAAAAGGAGGTGAAAATGGGGGAAGGGGAAGGTCAAGTAAAGAAACGATGTCACAGGAATAATCACAAGGCAAACCTGACAAAAAATGCTCTGTACACATGAAACGATGCATTTTAAAAGTGAGAAATCACTTAAGGCCTCCGGTCATGCACGGTACAATGTGAAGAATTGATATCTAGTGGACTACACGCTCACTTTGGTAGCTTTGAGTTTCTTCTCACACTGCAGCCTTTCATTCTCTATGTCAGTCACCCTGAACCGCAGATCCGTCACTTCCTGGTACAGACCCTAGGGAGAAAAAAAGAGCTCCCATTATCCATTAGGCCCAGAGTGTCAGAGCGACTTGTACTGGGGAGTTTTGTGGTGAGTGTCTGGGAGAGATTTTTTCTTTTTTTAAACAGGGGGAGAATTCCTGCCAAAAGACATTATTTTGAGATAAATGTCCCTCGGGAGAGAAATAGAGCAGCCCACGCCACACATGGAGACAAATCCTGGACAAAAGGAAAGCGTCATGGTCAATTACTGTCCAACTGCCTTTATCCCAATCAGCAACAGTGCAGGGGCCATGCACCTTGGAGCAATTATCATTAAACAGAGACATTAAAAGAAACTTGTGTTGTCATTTTGCAGCAATTTTGCATGATTCTCAATCTGTTCATTTTTAAACAAATATAATAACTGCAGTATAACATTGCTGATATGGGACAAATATGTACTCAGCAGGGCATGAGTTATAGCTAAATGGAGCCTCAATGGAAACAAAAGTAAATGTGTGCAGTTGTACTCCCTACAGTCTAGAGGTTGAAGTGTCTGGAAAAATACACAATATTCTCCAAATATATGTCCAGACTAGTGGACAGGGTGTATGGAAACTATAACTCTCATAGCCCCTCACGGGGAGGGGGTTATTGGAGGAAACAGCTGCTGCAGCTAAGGGGCTGTTTTAGCCCCCAGTTAAAGTTAAAGTTCACCCAAGCGCCACATGACAAATCTCTGGGTTCTCTATCAGAGTGAGACAGACCTCTGGCCAGATCCAGAGACTTTTAAACAATGACTGGATGACAAGATTCAGAATCACACAAAAGGGTATAGGTGCAATTGAAATATTCAACTATCTTTGAAATATTCTGAAAATGTCCATAGATGGTGTGTGTTTTTATGATATAGGTCTACCTCACTACCCCTGTGATCTCTCTCCATAGCAGTCTGCTTCAGCTTCAGACTGGACACCTCAGTCATCAGCTCCAGCTTCTGGGTCTCCAGCGCTGTCCTGCTTAACAGCTCCTATGGAACAAGACGCCCACTTGGTAAAGCCGTACAAAATGAATGGGATGGGATCGTCATTAAAAGTTGGAAGGAGTGATCGTGGATTAAGTTCCATTAATTTAGATATTACATTTTAACACTGTACTGTAGAACTGGTGGCAAACCTTTGAGGGGCCTCACCTGCTGAAGCAACTCCTCAGTAGCATTTAGCTTCTCCCGATGTTCCTCAAGGCATGTGTCTAGGTCCCGAATCTTTTCACCTTGCACCTCCACTTGGTCTGTTAGAACACTTACCTGGAGGATAAAGTTGAATTGGATACCAAGACATCATTATTAAATCACACAAGAAAGTCACTCAAGAGCAACCATACAATGCACCAAGCTACAAGTACAGCGTTATATTTCCTTTTTGTTTTAACTTGCTCATGGCTGCAACAGGGAATTTTGCTCACACCTGGAGAACAAGACACTCCTTGTCACTCTCGACTCGTGAAAGACGTTCTTGGTAGATTGCATCTGGACCCACTGAGCCATGGCCATTGGTCTGAAATGATAAGGAAGACTGATATTGTCAAAACAACAAACAAATCTGCTGCATCTCACTTCAGTTTACTATGGCTTTCACCTGTCGTTTTCTTGTGAGATAAGAGCTGATAAAGGTAAGGAAGAGGAAGGCCTGTCATGTTGACATACTTGTCTGGCTGAGGATTTCAAAAGAAAATACACACCAGCCTCAGGCCAGACAGATTTTCTAATGGGTGTATTGAACATAATTGTATAACCGCCCCAACAATGAACTCACATTTCCCTGGAGGAAGAACTGGATATGTGATTTGGGTTATAAGAGAAACACGTGACGATCAAGAGTATTCTCACATGCAAGTGATTTGGAAATTGAATCAAAAGCAAACTCCTCTCTCAAATTTCACACATTGAAAGACAGGGCTATGAGGGGAAGAAAAAACAGGAGCCTCTGTCTGAGTTACTGCTAGCTTGGAGGATGGAAACTATTTCCAGCAGGACACCTATAGAAACACCATCATTCACAAAGCATGTCATAACAGCACTCTTACAATAAACAGAGTCAAGGTATGGGTAATAGAACAGGCTCAAGAGATGCAAAGAATATCTCAACACAACTGATACATAGAGAGGACCTGGGTCCTAAAGCTGCACAAGGCAAAATCTTTATGTAAAATACACCCATCTTATGAGTCTAAATCACAGTGGGGCTGCAACATCGCCACTAACTGATACCCCATAGATTCGGGCTACTTGCCCAAATTACAGAAAGTCTAATACAATATAATACTAAACAGCTCCATCCAGACAAAGCTGGACTAACCAATGATAGGTGAACCTGCTAAATTTAGGTCTGTGGAGTGCACAGTTTACTGACACCAGTTGCATGATTGCTGGGTAATGAAGTCCTTCAATCTATCAGTCATCTCCTGCTGCCACTTGGGGCCGCCAGAGTATGAAGTTGCCTAGTGCAGGTTTAAAGCAAATGGCAGGAATGGAGAAATATCTTTATGTAAGACTCTAAGGTTACTCTAGCAAATACCTAGATATACCTACCAAGGATTGCATTATAGTATAACCTATCAACATTTTTATAATTTCAATCCAAGAATATAGGCATATCTTTTGTTGCACGTACATACAGACCACACACAGATATACAGAATTACGTTGAGACTAGATAGCACTTTCCCGGATGGATCCCACCTACCAGTCGTCCCTGCAGCCACTCTGCTAGCCCCTCTGCAGTGGAGTCGGGGATTTGGCATCGCAGGTTGTCCCTCTCCTCAGTGTCCATCAGCTCCAGGGCCGCCCGCAGGTCCTCCAGCAGGTGCAGCGCCCTCAGGCCACCCAGGAAGGGTGAAGTGGGTGACTGGCAGTCAAACAGCCCATTGGAGTAGTCCATGGCCTTGGAGCCTGGCGGCAGTAGAGGAGATGGCGAGTTGGATGGGGGAGGTTGATTGAAATATATACTTTTTATTTCACATACATAAACACAATGGATTACAATTACTCGTTTTTGTGTACTTTTTTGTGCTCTTTTGAGTATTTTTTGAAGTCAGTTATTTTTACTTTTACTAGTATGTTTTATCTTGCTACATTTTACATCCCAGAGAATACATTTTGTAGGCTCTCTATAAGCATTGCACCAGAAACTCCCCAGTTTACGAGTTATGACTGAGGGGAAACAAGGTTGAATGTCAACAGATCCAAATCATCTCCTTGGCCCTCACCCATGCCCTTGGCCTGTTTTGATTTACAGTTCCAGTTTGAGTTGGAGGAGAAACCAGAAACCACCATTAGCGTGTCGGCAAATTGTTGTTGATTCATGCTTTACTTTGTTTATGCATTTTGTTTAAGTTTTTTAATTAAAATAATCTAGTTTAAACTACTAGTTTAAACTATATTTTGGTCTCCTTGGTGGTCTTCCCACCCCTGCATTAACACAGACACACATTCACAAACGTGTGTGTCTAGCACTCAAACACACCTAGTGAACCGATGAGATTTTATTAGTTGGGTGAAAATATTAAAACGCATCATACTGATAGCAGCTTGACACACAAAATGTCATCCTACAAGCAAATAATGACAATTCCTAATCACTTCAAACCATATTTGCCCAGCACTGGAAACAAATGCATGTTTACCGAACTCAAGAGCGTGATTTTCCCACCATGTGCCGAAATCTGCTAGACACCATCTGTCAGCTATCTTAAATGTCACCCTTCATGAAGATGTCCAACAATAATAAAGAGGGAGCTAAATAAATAATCACAACATAACAAACAACTGTGGCTTCCCAACAGCAGCGAGGGAAAGGCTTGATGGAGGCAGAGGTCCCTGCGGTAACAGGGGGGACCGGAGGATGTCATGTGAGCAGCCATCTCTCTCCCATTGGAAAGGTCAACGCTATAATTACACACATCAGCGGAAAAGTGGGAACGCTTGAAACTGAGGCCTGTTCTGCTCATCTGCAATACTGCAAGCATACAGAGCGTGGCCAGAAGTTCCCGAGCAGAGTTCGTATTCCAACATCACATTACCAGAGCTTGAATAATCATTAGTTTCCGACACTGCGGGGACAATGGAAAATCCACTTCAGTTCTCATGGTGGAGGAATGCAGTGGAGGCAGAGTAGGCCAATGATCTAGCAGCTCAATGTGAGCATTATTTCATACTCTTATGTGTGTTCAAGAGGACTGCATTAAGCTGCAGGTAGAACTGGAATGTGCAGGACCCATTGTGTTTACCACCCGCTGGACTCCTCCTCCCGATTCAATGGTTTCCAGATGTGACGAGACCCCATGGTTTGATATGCCCACTTGAAAAGGTGCTGTGGCCGAGTCTTAACATCCAAGTGTGCGCTGTGGTTACCTGCTATGATCCCATCCATTTGCTCCAAGGCTGCTGCCAACATCTCGCTGGCGTCAGACATCATCTTCTCCTCAATGACTCTGAAAGAGAAAAGGAGAGGAGTGTTAAAAGAAAGGAGAGGAGAGAAGAAAGGGTCTAAAGACCTCTCCCAATCCTAGGCAGTTATGAAATAATAGAGCTTTCTGAAGTTGTAATCATTGTAGAGACCACTCAATAATGACATTATCCATCATTTCATCCATCATCCGTCATTTTCAGTAAAATAATGGTAATAATAGTGAAAATGTCTTTATATTTCTGTAAATATAAAGACAATGTGAAGCAAAGCAGGAAAAAAAAACTACAACTTCCTATGAGTAGGCTGAGAAATTAGTGACTTAGTCATGCTGTGTGTAAACAAGTATAACCAAAATGCACAGCCATCCCTCTGAGCCGGCTTTGAAGTAACAGGAACAGGAACATCTGGGGCAGTGCGGCTTCAGTATATTCTTCAGAGATGCTTCAGATGTCCATCTCTGGGCGATTCAATGGGCAAGTTAGCCGTTTACAACCGGTATGGCCCTTGACCCTTCAGCAAAAATCACAAAGCCATTCTGCATGTTTCTCCATTACCAATTGGGCAAATGATAATTGTGTTATCGCTAATCCTGTTATTGAGCAAGCTTCCATTCTTCCTTTTTAAATGTCAACTGCAACACATTAGCCTTTGAATCGACGTGTGTCACAGAAACTGGCTGTCTGAGAGACAAAACAACAAAAGGGGACCGCTTTCTAGGACTGCCGCCCCAACCCATAACCCTGGCCTTATTTCTGGGAGCGAGGCAGTCACGGGTGCTGAGGGTGGGCTCCTATCTGGAATAATGGCACTATTCTCCCAGGGGTCCCAGGCTCTTTAGTACTGGTATGCATGGCATCTCAAACTTCCATAACAAAGTTGGACAGCGTCACTGAGCTATCCCTCTGACCGCTGAATTCAAACAGTTATCACATGTTTCCCCTTTACCTAATTTGACAACACAACACTTCTTCTTCACACACACACTAAAAGAGCAGTTAATGCCTGGAACAAACTACCAACAAACCAACAGAGGCTCTACTTGTTCAGAAAAGCAAGTCCCATGGTAGGGGGGCAGGGACTTGAGTGAAATACTGCAGGGTTTGCTTCATTTCCTCCCTCTCGAGGGTCAGAGTGTCACACCCAGCAGGGTAAAAATGGGCATTAAGAGCATAATTAAACCACTGGCCTCGATCTGAGCTAGGAGGGGGAGGATCTGCGCCCCCGAACACAAGGGGCTTTAAGTGCTCCATTGCCCTATTTCAATTACATGCTCACAGGTCAACAGCGGATAAGGTTTCTTCCAAAACATAGTCATGCTCACATTGCCATGTATTTCCGTTACCCCATAAACATCATTAATTGAGACTACTGTGAACTGCATCCCGGTTACGTACGTGCAAACATGAAACAATACCAGCATTATTGAGCCGACTGCTGCCCAGGTATTGGATGGAGTTCACGTCCTTTAAAGCAACACAAAACACAACCATTGTTCAACGAATAATATCTGATATTTGAACATGAGACAACTTGCTTGCCAATTATGTTTTACAGTCCTCGTGAGGATTCATGGTGGAGGAGTGCCACAGGGATATGCCTTGGTGCTAATACATTTTCTTCCACAGGTATTTCCGTAGTATGATGGAAAACCATCCCTCACTCACACCAGGGTGGAAGCTGTATTTGGTCAGCTGCCTGTTTCACCCTGTGGGAGAAACTTAAACCTTGTCCATTTTCCAAAAAGAACATTTTTTATTGAGAATCCAAATATTTTCTCTCTCCCTGTGATGGTTGAAACTAACAAATGCCATGAATGGAGCAACGCCATTGTATGTTATTGCAATTCTGCTCTATTGTACTATACTGTAAAGTCTTGTGGTCAGTGTAAACCGAGGTGTAGATGAGAGTAGTACAAGGATGTTTTTTAAGATAAAGCAGATCACAGTATGGTAAATGATTTCTTGCCAGTTTGCCCCACCCTTGTTTTGGATTTTGCCCTGTTGTTTTCCTCTCTGCTGTCTTGTGATTAAAATCACATCAAATGATAGGGTATAATAAGTCATGAGTATTCCCATACAATAGAAGAGATTCAGTGAACATGTGATTCAGAATTTGTGGTAAATGTACTTTTCACAAAAATCGAATCAAATTATTTGAAACAATCTAATGAAATCTTGTGCTGGACATGAGGCACAAAATGGTAATGGAAATTTGTGCCACGTCAATCCAGTCTTCATTCAATACTTTAAAATGCCGGGCTGAGCTGAGAAATTTTCCATTTCATTTGCATCAAACACTAGCTGATCATCCATCAAGAATTTTCAGCCCACAACCTCCAGAGAAAAACCCAGAGATTACAGCCAATCTCTACAGCCATGTGAAGTAGTGTCTGTAATGGCAATTGATGTCACAGTGTAGGAGTGAGAGCTACACACATTCCTCAGCAGGTTAGTTCTCCATGAAACCAAACACTGGTGTCTGGTACCAACATCCCCACCGACCTCTGTGACCCCCCTTCCCACCAAATCCTACTAGGAGCTCATTTATCCAAAACGCAGACATCCAAACTGACCGGTTAACAGACAAACAATATATGCTATGCTGCATGCAATAGCTGGAATGATGGCTGATACATGCATCTAGGAATCCAAATAAAACGTGCATTTTGCAGCATGCATGCACACATTTCATATTGTGAAAATGACTTGCCCAAGAATTTCTGTCATCCAAACAACCTCCATGTGTGCAGGTCAGATTAGCAAGGTTTTGTTTGTTGCAGGTATTCTTACCCAGCCAAGTAGCACACAGGAAATGGTCATATTCTAAAAATGATAACAATGATAACAAAACATGATACTGTGCTTGTGTCAACTAAAGCACTAATAATTACTTTGGATGCTCAGTAGCATTCAAAAAAATAAAATAAAATCAACATTCAAAAGCAAAAGGAGCCTGCACACCAGGCATTCAGGGCATCAAGCCTAAAAAAATTGACATTAAGGAGCTGAGATAGTAAAATAATAACTTATTTTGACTTGGAAAAAATGAGAAGGGAAGACAAGCAAGCTGCACAGCGCTTCTTCAAACAGAATAATTTGTCTTTACTTTTACATTTTTTGCACCATGTCAAATTAAAATAATCTTTTTACTATCTCGGCTTCTTAATGTCCTTGAGACGTGACGCCCTAACTGCAGTTGCTTGTGTGTGGGCTCACATAATAAAAACACATTATGAAAAGAACTCGTATATCTCCATGCCTCTCCTTAACAAAAACATCAAATAAAATGTGGTAAGTCAAAAAGACATAGCCTATTTAAAATGCTTCTGGCAAAGACAATATTGTGTTTTAATCAATTTAACAGAAAGGCAAACAACTCTTTGGGCATCAAACTTGGCTTTTCCAGTGGAGCGAGGTGTTTTGACATCAACCAGATGCAGAGATATGGAGCAGGGACAACGTGGTTGGAAAGCAAACAGGCCTGGATTGCTTGACCCTACGGTGAGTGGTCAGCGCACACACACACACACACACACACACACACACACACACACACACACACACACACACACACACACACACACACACACACACACACACACACACACACACACACACACACACACACACACACACACACACACACACACACACACACACACACACACACACACACCCCCCTCTACGGGTGCCTCATCCACTAGTGTGTAACCTAGTTCCAGCTGTGGTACAGATGTAGCTTTCAGGAGTAAACTGGCTCACACACTTGTCTCATATTCAGTTGCTCGACTCCATTACAATTGCTGTTCAAAATATGGCATAGTTCTGTAAAACTTTCATCAAGATGATCAAAACGTAACAGAAGACTGCTGGGTGCAAAGGCCTGGCTTCAGTAAAGTAAACTGGCACCATGAAAGAGGCAATTATGATAACAATTAAGGAACAAAAGCTGAATTCAAATGGAGGTGGATAGTGTTATATTGACTTGTGGAAGTTAAACCCATTTGACATCCAACCTCTGGACAAACACTATGCCATTGTTTACACTTCCCTTTGAAAGATGTCCAGTGGACGTTTTGTCTCGGCTGCCGTGAGGTCAGGTTGCTGTGTTTGACAGAGAGGTCAGGCCAGACTAAGACTAGTGGGTTAGTTCTCACTGCAGTAGTGGTGGCCACACTGAGCACCACACACAAACAACTCTTTGTCTTCTAGAAACTCACATGGTCGTGAAGCGGTACTGATCCCAAAGTACTGCAGTTTTTCCACGTGGCCCAACTAAAAATCACACTCAAAATCACATTGGAGGGGGAAAAAGGGAACTTCGGGTGGAAAGGGGCTGGAGGAACTGAGTAACATCACAGCTAGCCAGCAGAACGTGGCAAGATGATCTGCTCCTTATTGTTTTTGTTAACAAGGTCTGGAGAACGACTCCATTCTGAGGACTGACTACTTACAGATTTGATACTGTAAACTTAGATTGTAGTACAAGAAGATATGGGATATATTTTTTTAGTTGGATAAGCTTTGCTTGAATTCTCTTGGTGAATAAAGTGAATGAGCTGTATAGATTTGAACCGGGTAAACAAGACTGAAGCAGAGGCATCCCACAATCAGGATGACCTTTGCTTTGTTCTGTCAGGAAGCATTTCCTGCCAGATTCTTGAGAAATGTCTTCCTTTTAGTCCCAAACTGCTGTTTCCTAACTATTCTACCATTAACTGCACTAACAGCATTAACTACAGAAATGTCTAAGACTACTACTTTTGTCAGAACACAAAGCACTGCACATGGAAAGTTGAAGTGGAAAGTTTTTACTTCAGTGTTTCGAATTAAGATTGGAATTGCTATGGCTAACAAAAAAACATTTGAGGCTAGAAATTAAGCAAGCTCATTAGAGAAGCACGGCAGCATCCCAATATATCATGTGTGACTTAAAAGTCACACCTCCCACCTTTCAAAATACACTACCATACGAGTATCACACAAAGAATGTGTGGAATGTAAATGCATAGAAAAAGGAGGTTTCCATTAGAGTATAGAAAGGGCCCAGTCGATTTTCTGAACACATGGCTTCAAGAAATGTGAAAACTAGACTACAAAAGATCTTCGGGGTCTGCCCAGTAGCCCTATAACTCCATGGAATATGTTGATTTACTGCAGGCCAAGTTTGCTGCTAATACAAACCAGGCCCTATGAATGGACTTTGCCTCCTCTTTACCTGAGCCGCAAACAAGTGAAAATGTTTGTTGCGTGAGAAAACATAATATCTGGTGCTTGGAGATTAGAGGTATTGATTAGTATCCATTTAATGGCTAAACAATCATTCTATAATGTTGTTTTATTACACTACTTCTCTGAGAGTAATGTCAGCCTTTTATAGTATGGCCTCTCTCCGTTGTTGAACATTAGTGGTGTGAGTGAAATGAGGTACAAATATGGTTATTGCTGGCGAGGAGAGGGAAAAAAATCCTTTGTTATGCGTTCAGCTCTCTGCCCGGATGCCAAGACACCATCAGACGTACAGTGGAGGGCTGCCAGCAGGTCATACAATGCCTCAGGAGGGAGGTCTTTCCTGAACAACTTTATACTACTAAGTTTTACCCAAACAAAGGCTGGAGAAGCCCAAGAATGACAATGCAAGACGTTGACATCGGTTTAAAGGCCCTGGCTCACACAAGCATCTTTTAAGTGAATGTTTGGTTTGGGCTGCTTTCCTGCTACATTTTCCAAAAGTAGTCAAGCTGAGTCTGAATGGAAGTGCACCACTGAGATTCATAATGTGCTTCATACATTAATATGTGAATCAAAAGTTTGCTCCAATGAAAGAGGTGTACATCACATAAAAGCTGGACATGAAAGCATTCATAAATACTGCTAAAATGTATTTTTAAATACAATATTTATGCTACACTGACTAGGCAGCTGATGGCTGGGCACATTCATTTGTAAACTTAAACATTTTCCCTTACTTACAGGAATTTTAGTGATCATATAGCAGATTTTTAGAACTATAGGAAAATTACAGTGACACCATAGGAGAATTTAAAAAAATCAACAAACTACGATCAACAAACTTCGATATACATACATACGATTGAGTACCATATATGGACACACTATAAGTACCCACACAGAGAAGACATTAAAAGTATTATAAAGTACGACAAGTTCACTGTAAACTCTCTATTGAGTCCCACAGAATCACTATTTAAGCCCCTATAGGAATATTACAGCGATGTTTTTTTCGGTAGTTTTTTTTTTTTCCTTTTAAAGCTAACTTAGCCTTCCTACTACGACCCTTGGAAAACATTAACAAACAGTGGCTCCGCTCATAGTCTAAAGACAACAACGTGGATTCAAACTTCGGGAAACATACCGTTTTCCACGCAAGAAGTTGCGGAGGAAGGACACCCTATAGTCTCCAGCAGCCTTACTCCAAAAACTTCACTTTTTCAGCGGAGCTTCATGGCTGGCGTTCACCTTTCCATTGAATTTCTCATTGAATTGAATTTCCCATTTCCAATTTAGAGGAGTAACAGCGGCGTCAAGCGAGGAAGATACACCCAGAAAACACTGGAGGTTAGACGATTTGGCCTTCAGAATAAAAGCGGTTGTTTGTCGGTTGAAAAAAAGTATTAGAGCGAACGGAACAAAAATCCAGGATTACGAATACCTACTGCAATTGTCCTATCCATCAAGCAGAAGTACTGTTACTTTGCTGAAATTTGAGTAATAGTTAAAAGTAATCCTTTTTAAATGCACTCAAATGCACCAAAACTTATATTCAGTATAATCTTTCCCAGGCAGTGCAAAAAGGACGGTACAATACATGTTATTGCACTTGTTGTTATAAAATATTTAGGAGATTGCAGAAATATTTTGAAATGTTTGTGATTATTTGATCTGTGGGAAAAGAAAAAAAATGAAACGCCTATTCTGTTATTCAATAGTTTCCACTTCGTTTTTTTCGCTACTGGCTATGCAGTAGGTGTTTTGTTTTGAAAGTTGTGACAGGAAGTCCTATTTATTATTCTGCTGATTTATAACGCGCATGCGCGTAACATAACAAAATCACAAGCACCGCAGCTTCTCCAGTAGGTTGAAATGCTGACTTAAAATCAGTGAAACGTAGACAGTTGGGACGTAATGATTTACTTTTCTTTTTTATTAATTGACACTGGCCTTGCTTCATGCTGCCTTCAAATGCTATCGTAATTGTGATGTATACGAATTTCATTTGAATAAAAACTATAAGTTCAAAATAAAGTTAATCAAAAACATTGCTTAATTTGTTACTAGTTAGAACATTAAAGTGACTGGCAAAAATGAAATGAGTCACCAGTAAAAAAAATAAGTACTAGTGTTTCTTAAATTGTTACTGGTAAAAACAGAAAAGTGATTTTAGTGACAAGTCACTACTACTTACTATTGTTGGCCTCAGGGCAGACTGGTTGCCCCGTCGCTCAGAGGCTCTTTTCTGTCCTGGCCCAACAGTGGTGGAATGAACTCCCCACAGATGTCAGGACAGCAGATTCGCTGCCCATCTTTCGCTGCAGGCTGAAAACCCACCTCTTCAAGAAACACTACCCTGACCCTTCCTCTTAGCACTTGCTTATTTGTTTCACTTACTTGTCTTAGCACTTATATATTGATATGCTTCACTTATTTGTCTTAGCTTTTGTTTATTTGCTTCACTTATTTGTTTAAATAAATAGTAGGTAGCTAACTTATTGCACTTTTACCTTAGCACTGGTTCTGCTCTTAGATGCTTGTTTAGGAAGGAAAGGCACTTAGGATTGCTAATGGCTAGTAGTTCTCTTACCTACATTGAATGCACTTATTGTAACTCGCTTTGGATAAAAGGTCTGCTAAATGGAATTGAATGGAACTGGAGGTTTGTCATGTGCAGGTCCACCAGCAGGGGGAAGTAGAGTTGTTCTCATCATCTTTTGCGCTGCAGGGGGACACAGCAACTTGGCTTTGCGGAGGAGCCCCTAATTTTGTCAAATAACATAACCGCTGCATGGATTATGTGCATGTTATGGATTCCCTGCAACAACGACTGATCAAATAGGAAGAACTGAAGGTGGGGGGGGGTCTCCCTGGCTCGCCTGGACAAGAGACACAAGCACATGGCTTGGTGCTTGAATTCACTTCAATGAATAATGACACCATTAGAAAACTTTGAATCAAGCTGAACACGTGAGGCACAAACTGAAATGCATCTGAAAAATGAAATGGATATTGGAAAACAATTTACACAATCTCAGTTTCCACTGCAGGGCCGCGGAAACTGAGATGTATAAATTGTTTTCCAATACCATTTCATTTTTCAGATGCTCTGGCAACGCACATGTGACTTGTGCTGTTCCTTCTTCCTTCTGCTTCCCTCTCTGCTTGGTGTGTACCAGCAGTAGTTTCCCTGTGGTTTTCAGGCTTTGTGCATGAGAGTGAGACCACAACTTGTTAACCCCAACACACTGCCGTAGTAAGTGTAAGGAAGAGAGCCGTGCCTACTGCCAAACCCGAGGCTTTGCTGTTTGCACTTGGACGCATTTAACATGAAGTTATCTTTCCCCCACTGCAACACCAGGAAGAAAAAACAAACACTATTGGTAACCTTCACTACGCACCAGTATGATAACAGATAGATACTATTGATACTGTATCCTCTGTGCACTCACACTGAACACGTGCTTCCCTAGCTGGTAATTTCAGAATGACTTTAATAACCGGTAATCATTTAAAGTGAGGAGCAATTGAGTGCTGGGCCCACTCAGCACCACTCAGCATAATCTTTGGGTCGCTACACCGTTTCCATTTCGAAATGTCATACTTTTCTCTATCTTAACCTCTGCCCTCACAGTATTAATAGACGGACAGCTTCAATGTTTCTCTGTTTACAGGAATCTGCTAATCAGTGCGTTTGACTACCACATATTCCTCTATTTTCTCCCTGTGAATACACCTTGGTATGGATCGCATGTATGGTAAACAGATGGTTCACAGATGTCACATAACCCTACCTTCAACTCTCACAAGGCATAGTCCTAAGGGGATACTATCCCACTGCGCCCCGACATGCAACATTAGGATTGTAGTGGCCATGGCAACCATGTCAATTAGCGAGCTCTTACAACCTTGTCCCAATCGATTATGCTTTTTGGATCATTTCATGTATTCTTCACAAAATCCTGAGGAAACGCTGCTGAGTTGAATGGAATCCTAACATACTACTTTGATCATCTAGAGAGGAGATTAAAGGATTTATTTATGGAGGACGTTGTCATTCTGGTTTCATGAAGTGCTTCACCTATGTAGCTTGATCTCTGGGGACGATGTCCCTATGCGCCTTGCCATGCAGCATTATGATTTTTGTGGCCATGGTAACTTTGTTGCTTGAGAGTACATACAACCTTTACCTATTTTTTGGTGTGAGCGCTCAAACAAACACATTAACCAACACGGCTTATTCATGTCAAGTTGTTCTGGTGAGAGCTGAATTGAGGCTCCAGAGTGAGGTCGAGTGTACCTGTTGGTGCACTTCAGTGGTGTTTTGGTCACAGAAATAGAAAACATAACTAAAGTTTGAGACACTCACCAATGCTTAAAGCTGTGTGGAGTGCTCTTCATGTTGAGTTACAGTAAAGTAAGGACTGAGCACTAAGTAGATCTCACAATGGGCTGTTTTTGATGCAGCCGTACCTGCTGTTGTTAATGCAAGGTTTTTATTGCATACACTGTAGAGCAGGGGTGTCGAACCATGTGCCATAGAGGGCCGAGTGTATGCAGGTTTTCATTCCAACCAAAGACTACACCAGGTGATTTCACTGATTAGTCCCTCCTCTCTGGTTGAGGGTGTGATAACCAGTCGAATCACCTGGTTTATTGTTCGGTTGGAACGAAAACCTGAATACTCTCGGCCCTCCATGGCACATGGTTTGACACCCCTGCTGTAGAGAATCATGTACAGAGTAAATGTCTGACAATCAATAAGACCATCAAAATACTGAATTATTTTTGGTACTTTTTCCACAAACATACAGTACTGTGGGACTAAATGTGAAGTCCACAGACAAATGCCTCTGTGGCAACAATATCCAGAGCACAGCAAGAGGAAGTTGGAGGGGGACAGACTCCTTCTCTGTGTTGGTACTGACGCCTGATAACTACAAAAGCGCCGGCCTCATGGCCACCCAAAATCTTGCATGAACACACATAAAGCCAGATTTCACCGTCTTTGTAATTTCCTCATTTGCTGCCTAACCTTGCTTCCTTTCATGCTACTGTGTCTCCTTTTGTGTATTGCCGGACCATTCTTTTCCAACAGCGTTCTCCTATGTCTGGAGGAAAAGGGAAAGGAAACGGAACGGCTCATTCTCAATTGCTAGCATGTAATCATGACTGATTACTCAAATTAGTTAAAAATGTTATTGATACAATGATGCTGCAACAGAAAGAAAATATTCAAGTTAAAGACTGTTCACTGATGAAGATGATGACAAATCTTGTTTTTTTTTGTGATGACACTAGGCAGGACTGTCTTTCGCCAGGAGTGTCTTTCATAGAGTTGAGTGACCAGGGGGGTAAAGAAGAGCCGGAGCGAGAGGATTCAAACTCTCTCAGTACAGCCGAGCCCTCTGGATTCGCTCAGTTTCGATTTTGATGAGTGAATGAACCCTTCGTGAGCGGGGAGCTAAAGGTTTGAGATGTTCAGACCGCTTTATTTCATCATTCAGCTGATGCTGATGAGGACAGGGCGATTACTTGTTATTTCTTAATGTGTACCATACCTGACGGGTGATATTTAGTGAGATGAGGGCTCCCGTGGCAGGGTCCCTGAGGGTCCTGAATCCCCCTGACTGACAGGTCTCTCTGGCCTTATGTATACCCCCTTGGTACCGAGTCATTCATCACTGCAAAGGGATTATTGCATCAACTCACTTTTCTCACCCACCTACAAGAAACCTATTGTCAGCCTTGCAGTGATAATTATCGCTGAAGCGTTCTAAATACTGGTGATTCGCTGGTTGGCACAAACGCTAATCCATCGCACATTAAACCTTCATCCAGCATACATCACAGGACATCTGCATGCAATTACACAAAGATTAATCTCATGTGACAACTGATTTACACACTGTGACAAGACGCTAGCGACTGTCGCCGCTGACTGCAGGCAACGTAGCGCCGGTGAAAGAGTTCAGTACTTTTCACATGGCTGCCATCCCTTCCGCTGCTCTGATGTGAGTTGTACTAACACAGAAAAGGAACACATCACAATTAGCCTGACCATCAGCATGGAGGACCTCCTGACATCCCATAATTAAAACATAAATAAAGTGGCCAGCGCCCAGTGGGGGAGGCGGTTGAAAAGCAGCACTCAGAGAGATGTGGAGAGGAGCCCAGCAGCACAAAGAGGGCCGAGAGAGACAGACTTGAAATGGACTGTCAGAGATCCGATGTCTCCCGCCATATTGGCTGACTGTGGATTGGAGACTAACTTAGCCATAGGTGTGAATGGGAGTGTTTGTCTGTTCATGTGTTTCCCTGTGTTCAACATATGTCCATATAGTATGTGGACAATACATATATTTTGAAAATATATTTTATATTTAAATGTATATGCCTTATATATTTTACATACTTTTTTTCATTAAAAAAGCCTGCAGTGTACAGTGAAAAGAGATGAGATAAACTGAGATGTTCTCTACTTGGACCAGATGACAAAGGAGTTTAATATCAACATAGGTGGTAGAATAGGATCCGATATAGGAGCCGGTCCTCTGTGTACTCAAGGGTTTCAAACACATCATTGTGTATCACTGAACCGTTTAATCTCAACAGCTCTCAGTGCCCATTTTATCTTTCAACTATTGTAAAAAAAAATAGTAGAGATTTTACACCTATTAGTATTGGTGACACATGAATTTGTGAAAAAAACAATCTAAAAAAATATATTTAAAAAACTCACCACAAGTCCTTTGTCCAAAACGTATTGTCTTTTTTAAATTTAAAAAATGCAAGAGAAAAAGGTGTGCAGCAGGATCCTATATGACAACATGCCATTTCCTCAGCCTGTCATTCTGTTGTTACTCCAAATCAAGTTTGAGATTATAGTAGCTATAATAACAATGTTAATGGTGACAATACAAATACTCTTTAGTGATGGATTGTTGTTTTTGACTTTTCAATCCATAATAAATAATAAAAATGAAAAAGCAGTTAATAATTAGTTTACGAGTTGAAAGGCTGGATACCTTGAATAACCCTCCATTATTAACATTATGATTAATCACATGAGATAGAAAAATAATAATGAAGATCTATTCTGGTTCTGAGTTATAAGTGTGTGGTGACATTTTCTACTCTTGTGTAAGCAAATCATTAGTCCCAAAATACCCTCAGAGGTCTTACGGGAAGCTGCTCTAAGACCAAGTGGACCATCTTTGCCTGATACTGTCACTAAGTAAGAGCCGAGTAATTGGACCGGTTCCAGAGAGGAAAGCATCAGCTTGATTTATCTTCTTCCAGGTACAGCGCAGGGAAACCTAGCAACAGGCTGCTGCAGACTGAGCCCTTTTGTGCACACCAGATTATCAAGGCATACACAAACAACCATAGTGCGTGCACACAAACAAGTGCACACACACCATGCATCACTTATGATTGTCAACGGGGTGCGGGCAGTAGGAAACATTCACACGTGCAATTGGAAACACGTTATGCACTGAACCTCAACACGTCCCTACAGACGAGAAGGTGGGAATGCTGCAAAACATTTCTACAGTAAAGAAAAAAATGTATCAACCATCTTTAGAGAAAGCAACAATGCTTTTGATCATTCCATTTTTATCAGCCCAGATGAAGCTTAACGCGTGATATTTTGGTAACTGTGGATATTTCTAAGTTGACCTAATTTTCTTTGACACTGTGTGGGGGAGAGAAACTTGGCAAGGCCCACTGTAAGCAATCAAAAATCACGCTGGCAAACGTGTGGAAAGCAGCATCTCTTCAAGTCTGAATGCTTTGGCGTCTTTGTTGTTGTCAACAAACACAGATAAACTGCGTCCTTTATGCACGAGAATCAAATGCAATATGTACCATTCAAAACACCCATGTTTGTTTATAATGCCAATTTTCATCCTTGACAGTTGGCTTGCCAAAGTTAGACAACATATCCTGGAAAAAGGCAGCTACAAGATCATGTTTGTTGGTGCGTCTTAGCAAGCACAGCACTGCAAGATTTACTAGAGCTTTTGGGTATATTGCATGACGTGTAATAGCCTTTTCTGTGAAACAAACCAAATTGGGAAATTGTTGTGAACCGTTTTGTGATAAAAATGTTATTGTCCACATTGTGCTCCAAAACACCTTTTATTTTACGTAAAAACAACAGAATGTTGCTGCCACAGTGGGCACCCATCAGGTCTTCATTTACAGGGTATCAACACACGACGAAGACTGTGGGAAAACCATCTACACTCAAAGAAAGGGAACAGATTTCTGAAGTGTCTATTTAGCAATTATATTTAAAGTGTGTATAATTTTACATTTGTGTGTGGGTCCCTAAAAGTGTTTTGGGGATTCTTGTTCAATTCTCTCTCAATGTCTGAGTCATAAATGTGAATCAACGGTACATATGCTGGCTGTTGTTTCCCACACAGTGGTCTATTACTGCTCGCTTCCATTCATACTGGCTGGGTAGCAGGTACCAGTATAGAGTGCCGCCCACAACACAGAGGAGGTGCACATAATGGATTTGGATTGGATTCAGAAAACAAGACGTTGGATGTTGTCAATGGTGCCAGAAGGTTATAGGATTTAGTGCAATATTAATGATACTATATATTAATTACATGCCGCCCATAAATCAGCTATTAATCATATTGATCACGTAGCATCGTGGTGGGCGAAGGATCACGTTTTTAATTTTTTTTCCTCACACTGACTCAATTAATTGTAATTATAAGCTACAGTAACTGTGAAGGTTGGGTAACGATTCTGTGTTCATTTAATTCCTCAAACAAGTGTGTTAAAAGCAAAATCCGCAAAATGATTGAACAGAATGAATTGAGAGATATGAAAATCCGCTCAAAGAAGACAAAACATTTAATATGAAAGGTTTCATATGTGCGAAGGATTTCATTACAGATGAGCGAGAGGTGTGGAGGAGACTGCGGTGTGGTCCGAGCCTCATCCAATTCATTCAATTAGCTGTAGCCTAAATGCTATAAGTGGGTGATGTGATAGCCCCACTCCACTCTCTGGACAGACAACAAAATGAATCAACCCCGCCTCTCTCTCTTCTGATGACTGATGAGATGTGGCATGTTTCTATCAGAAATGTAATTATATTTATATTGAGCCTCTCCGCTGTCTGACTATAGGTGATCACATTACTCCCTCATTTCGGAAGATTTGTTCTCCCCCAAACAAAAGAGAGTTCATGTGTGTGTGTGTGTATGTGAGAAAGTGAAATTAGTGACACAGTTTTCAAGTTTAAACAGCTACTCGGCGTATAAGTACATCCTTCATATATTTTATGTTGACTGAATGTAGCTGCTTGCATACTCCTTCTGCTCCACCGTAACAAGTGTTGACAGTCATTACATTCAAGAGTTACAAAGTGACTGGTAATCTCTATCCACAGGTGATGGGCTTAGCTATTTAAACCCCATCTGGGCCAACATTTCCTCAACGTGTTCTTTTAAAAGTAAAAATAACTTCTTATGGCAGGTCTACGTCATGGATGTAATGTGTATATATGTGTATAATGTGTAAAAGTATATTTACTGGTAAACGGCACTTTTGAGCCATAGCATTCCTGTCATTACTCAAAACAGAGATTCCATTACATCGCCAATAAGAATGAGGATGTCTTTAAGGTAATTTTCCTCTTAGCTAGTGTGGAAAATGTGATGCCAAACCCTGGAATCAACTGCGGCAGATTAGAGCAAAGCTATGCTAACTGCTGTATGGGTATAAACAGTGTTGAGAGCACCCGGTTTTTGTATGTCTTATATAGGGGAGTGCACAGATGTAAAAGGACCCAGTTGGAATATGAACAGTGTTGCAGGTTGTCTTCAGAATCCCCAGATTAAAATAATCACTAAGTGTGGGCGGTAATCTAAGTGCTTGCATTAGTAATCCTGTTATAAATCTCCTGCAGGCTGAACTGAGCTACCTCTCTGTCAGTGATATCCAGCTACTTGGCAGAATGGTAGGATTGCACTTTCACTTCAATCAATCAGTGAACCAATCAAGTAACATATCAGGTAATAAGCCTTTCCACACATAAAAAGTGGACTGCTTTTTGCGTTGCTCTTGGACTAATCCACACATCAGCATGTGTCTGCTACTTACAAAGTCCTGATAATGTGAGTAGACAACGCCTTGTACATTCTCATTTCTTCATGTGGTACCTCCATCTGGTGGTTTTGATGAGATGAATAGCAACTAATGCACTAAAAAGTACATAAGTTATTGACATGGGTAAATGTATCGATAAGGTGATAATATAAATGGGATTATAATGGATGTCTGCACGCCTAGACACTTTCTGTACATAGGTACGGCCTTATGTAGACCTAGTAATGGAAATACAATGCACATTTTTTACACATCCTGTATATGTATTGTAAATTCAGATATTTGTTCATGTTCCCTTACTTTTTTTTATCAGTTATATATTGCAGATTTCTTCATACTTTTATATACTATATACTATGTTTTTCAGTTATTTTCATACTCCATATATTCCATATTTTTGTATATTCTCACACAAACATATTTTTCACTTTCAGTATGCTCTATTGCTGTTAGTTTAAACATCCCACACACACGCTGTTATTCATATACGTCATACGTTTTATTCTTATAGCTCTAATACATTCTTTTCCGTCTTATCTTAATGTGAGATACTCTAAAGTGGTGTTTTCTTTGATGATGGGTCTGGCAAAACAGCCCAATCTCCCCAGGAAATCTCAACAGGGGGTGTTGAAGTGGAGCCAAAGAAAGGCCGGCTGTGTGCCCTTCAAACACCACACAGAGAGTGGGGAAAGACATTTTTGACAGGAACATCACAAGACAAACACAAACACTAAATCCTTGATGATCCGGGTAATTTGCTAAAGCAAAGTTTGGAAAGGTTACTCACGGATGTTGCTCGGAGAGTGGTCACCTGGGTCTGCTGTGTCCTTGAATGTCCTTGCTTTGGATGAAAGGATGAGACATTTTCCCTTTTGCTGTATGTTGGTGTCCTGCTGATGATAAACTCTGAATAATCTACCTCCCACACACTCTCATCAAATAATTATGAATTGCAGAAGCATTAAACCTTCCTCATGTTATAATAAAGTTCTTACAGAAAACCCCAACGAAAGCAAGTGTCCATGGGATGTATTTTTATTACACAACTTAATAATTTATTGAAAAACAGAGCTCTGTATGCTGTATCACAAATTATGTTGCTTTTTGTTGTGAAAATATCTTACGCCAGTATAGAATAGAATGCTATTTATGAAAGAAAAAAGGTCAAGTCGTGTAACCAGCGAGCTTACATTTATGCCAAAACAAGCCGAAAGCCTTCAAATCCACAGAAACACTGGTCTTAACTGAAAGGTCAACCATTGTCTAGACAGTTCGCTCCTGTTCCAATAAACCTGACTGCTGTAAACAGGAAGTTATACATAATTTCTGATTATATCTTGGTGTAACCTGTGCGATTTAAAAAGTCATCAGCTCTCTTCTTTCAATGAAATGGAAATGCATTCTAGCATTCAAGTGAAGAGGTCTGTAAAGTTGAGATATCAATTCTTGATTGCTCAGGAGGTAAATGACCACCTGTAACACTGAAGGTGGAAAGTTTATTTTCCTCTTACTAGTGTTTTAATATCCCACGGGGTCAATTGGCCATGCCTGGTATATCTCCAGGGCCTCAAGGGAGGTGCCAAAGGGACATCCTTACATCTTGGAGGTGCTGACCCGTCCAGAAGGATGAAATCATCTGCAAACAGCAGAGATACCACCCTAATGAGGCTCAATCATTGGCCAGTCTCCTTCCCAGCACCTTGACATAGGCTTTCCCATGGAGGCTGGAACACACCCTCAGGTCCCCTTTTAATGATGGGGACCACCACCCCTGCCTGCCAGTCCAAAGGCACTGTTCCTGAAGTCCATGTAAGATTGAAGAGAAGTGTCAACCACAACACCCCAGAATCCAGAGCCTTCAGCATTTCAGGATGGATCTCGTCTACCCCTGGCCCCTTACCACTGCTGATCTTTTTAACTTACTTCAGTGACCTCTGCCAAGGGGATGGGCTGAGACTCATCTTCCAGCATTGCCTGTTAAACAGAGGGTGTGTCTGTTGAGTTCAGGAGTTCCTCAAAGTGTACAACCTTTCAATAACATCCCCAGTCGAAGTTAGTGTTTTCCCTTTGTTATGGACAATCCATGGCTAGTATAGAAGTCCAAAAAAAGTACTGCTCGTGTTCAGATCAGGAAGGACATTCCTCTCAATCACCTCCCATTCCTCCACTCCAGGTTTCCCAGTCATTGCAAAGGGCATTGAAGTCTCCCAGTAGGAGTATAGTCAGATACTCTAAACTGCTGTTAGAGATGTAATCGCATTGAGGCATGACTCTTTGTTGTAAAATATAACACCTGAACACTTGACTGGGCTATAAGGGAGCCTCACCTTTTCCTAAACCCACACAAGGTTTTGTGGCCTACATGAGGAGAACTGGGCATACAGTGATCCAAGACATCCCACTTTCTGCTTGGATATCTTTATCAAAAACCTACTGGCAGTTTTTGGTGTAGTTGTGGAAGTATAGTCTTTTTACACTTCCAACTCCCAACGCATGATCAAAAAAGGCATCACTGACTTGGTGGAGAATCAATAGGGCCTGGTTGCCTGCTCTACCTGTACTGCCAGGGTTCTGATTCATAGGTAACAGGACTGGGCACGTAATGCAGTTGCTGATGGGTGTAGGTTGACCCGGTGATTCAGATCTTCCATTAATAGCCGTTGCAGCAGAGGAGCCTGACACAGACCAAGGCTCAGCAACACTTTCAATCTAGAACTCCTGTGGGATCGGCCTCCGATTTAGTGGTTCAGTTTAGTGGCAGGATGGCAATGCCTTTCCTTTGGCGCTTCCCTTTATAGCAGCTCACTAAAAATGTGAAGATGGCATGTGCAAAAGCAATGTATAGTAGTAGTTTAGAGAATTGTACATGAACATACAATAACATAATATATATACAATAACAATAACAAGGTAGGAAAGGAAACACCCACAATGCACCACTGTACCATGTTGCCAGAAGTAAAAGTATTGTGATACAAAAATATGACAAAATAAGACAAATTTAAAAATGTTGTATATTTTTTGGCATTTATTCTTAATAGATTTGGTAGAATACGAATGTCTCTTTCTCTCTACGTCTGTCTTTCTCTCACTCCTTTTACTCTCTATGTGAAGTGAAGCAGTCCTGACTGAAAAGCAATGGCCTGGTACTTTGATCCCAGGTACCTTCAGCAGACACCTTTAAAGTTCAGCCTCAGCACACAACATTCTCTATGCTAATGTCAGTAAGCTACAGACAAACCAGCAACACACACACATATACACACACACACACATGCACACACACACACACACACACACACACACACACACGCACGCACGCACGCACACACACACACACACACACAGGAGAGTCAACTCATCCTCTAGTCAGATTTTAACAAGAAACTTTCTCCTTCACAAAATGATCTCATCACAGGATAATTGTGTTATTTTGATATGTTGTTACATGTATTTGCCAGGGTGGTACTGCTCTGACCTTTGACCTCCTTTATCCTCTGAGCCACATAGGATGTTTTCCATCAGTAGATTTTGTCATACCCATGTTGAAGCAATGGTGAAGGTGGACTCATAATAGCTCGCTAACTGTTTTTGTGAGCTTATCAAACAGTGCATTTTCTTACAAGGCTTTCTGATCATCAGTCAAGCTCATCATTGTTTTGTTTGCTGATATAAATAATGAAGATCAATACAGGTTAGATGGAAGTTAATTTAATGAATTGCACTTCTTAATTTCTGTTGCTTGTTTTCAGGTCAGATGTTTTCATAAGCCCCTTGTCTTTTTATCTCACAAGCTAAAAATTATTACATTGATTTTCTTCTTTCTGCATTTTATGCTGTAAAGACAGTGGAGATAGTGATGGATTACAGGAAGAACCCAGCCCCACCCACCCCCATCACCCTGCGTGACTCCCCAGTCGACACTGTGGAGTCCTGGGTACCATCATCACCCAGGACCTCAGGTGGGAGCAGCTCCATCACCAAAAAAGCACAGCAGAGGATGTACTTCCTGCGGCAGCTGAAGAAGTTCAACCTGCCAAAGTCAATGATGGTGCACTTCTACACCGCCATCATTGAGTCCATCCTCACCTCCTCCATTACCATCTGGTACGCTGCTGCCACTGCCAAGGATAAGGGCAGACTGCAGTGTGTCATTCGCTCTGCTGAGCAGGTGATTGGCTGCAATCTGCCATCTGCAGGTAGGATTGTAGCCGACCCCTCCCACCCCGGACACAAACTCTTTGAGTCACTCACCTCTGGCTGCAGCCCATCAAGACCAAACCCTCACACCACAAGAACAGTTTCTTCTAGTAGTTTCATGGACACTACATGGTATATTAACGTAAAGCCTCCACATCCGTCTCAATGCGTTACATTATGCACAAATTTGCACATACGCTTACACATATACAGTATATGGCACATATTCTTTTTATTTTATTGTTATTATTTTTCTTATTTCTTATAATATCTTTTCATATATTTTAGTGTGAAACTTTGTATTTTATATTGTATTCTTGACCTTTGCCTTTTACAGTACTTGCTTTTCTTCTTGTTTTTTCTTCTTCTCTTGCTATGTTTATTGTTATGCACCAAACACCAAGTCAAATTCCTTGTATGTGAAAACATTCTTGGCAATAAACCTGATTCAGATTCTTATCAGTGTTTTCATCACTTCTATCGTTCTATCACTGTACAAATAAACTAAACCAAACAGAAATAAACAGATTGTGAAAAACCTTTTCTGAATGTTTTAGTCTCCAGAAATCTACCTGAGCTTTATTTTGAGAAATAAAGGAGACAAAAAGAACCAACAACTTTGAAACAGTACCATATTACTTAGCTAAGTACTGTTTAGAAACCAGTTATTTTTAGCATGTGCCTCAGTCACAATATGATATGATTCTCTTATCTTCATAATTCACAGGTATTTCATGTGTGACGGATTATACTGAATTCAGGACCTTCTTTAGTCAGTCCAATTGTTGATTCCCTGTGGGGCATGCAGTTATATAGGTGTTAAGCCAGTGTTGGTACTGTAACTGCAGTGTTTATGCTATTAATTTGCCTCGCTGGTGTGTGCATGCATCGAAATCTTGCACAAACATAGTATTATGTCTCACCTAAGCTACATCTCAAATGTGTCAACACGGATATGCACACCTCACCTCAGTTAATGGGACTCTGTCTCAGCCATGCATGTACACAGTCATTTTACCAGTAAGGCTGCTTGCAATTACCCCTTCACCTCGATAATGTGTTCAATTACGAGGCTTCCAAGGAGACTAGTAATCTCAAAAGCTACTTCATCAACAATTATACACGAAGGGGAGATTCGACAGTCAGGTATTTGCGGGAAACAACCTCTCTTGTTTACTGACATTGATATCTGGGAGGAGGAAGGACAGAGACCGAGAGGGAGGGACTGTAGTGTGTAGTATTAGCTGTGGGTCACGGGCAGCATCTAGCTCATTATTTCCGTTCACGGCTGCAATACCACACTGAGAGCTATGTGCCTTGCAGACATTTAGATTAGCTTGACAACCGACTGTGTGTCCATCAAAATGTCTGTGCTCTCAGGACTGATGAAAGGTTCTGCGTGATGGAGGCATTAATGGGTTTGGGAAGGACAAAAGAGGAAAACTGAACAGGACATGGAGTAATTGTATTGCAGCACTCTCAGACCTGTTGGCAGCACACTGGGTGTAAGTGGCGAGCTGGCAAGGGATAGGAAAGGACATGATGTATACTTTCCTCCACCTTTTGTCTTTCCCCCTGAACTGACTAACTAACTGTATATAGAGGATGACATGATGCTGCAAATAATACAAAGGTTGCTTTTCCATTATTTACAATAAAATAATTCAACTCAATAAGTTTTGATAATTTATAATATAAAGCTCTACTGCCCCTTGTTCAACCTCTTGAACCCTTAGTTCAATAAAAAGAAAAAAAATAATTTAAATGAAGTAATTTCAGCAAAATGAGAAGAATAAGTGATGACACTCCAACTTTGGGGCTAATTACTGCCATTCACATTAGGTTTTTCCAGCAGATGACAACAAACAGTATTATTATTATTATTTATAGAATTAATTAACAATTATTTCTATTTTTTATTATATTTATTATTATTGTTAATCTTCTTCTTCTTCTTCTTCTTATTACTATTTCAAGCAAGCCTTTTTTAAAGGACGTATAAAGTTTAAAGGAGGCTTTTCAAAGGAAGGATATTAATTTGGCCTTCTCCTCCCCTAGGGCAGGTTGCTCCTAAACCTTGGGGCCATGATGGAAAAGGGCCCAACTGCTTTTTGTTTTCAGTCTAGACTTTGTAACAACCAAAAAGGGTCCAGGCTGTGCTTTGCCTTGTAGGTTATTGAAAGGTCAGTGATATAACCAGGGGCCAGACACAGCCCAGCCTTGAAAGAAATCATTACAATCTATAAAGTCCAAAACCTTCAGATAACTAGCCTAGAGAGGCTAAACGTAGGACAAATAAGGACAAACAAGGAAAACAAAATTGCAGAGGCTGTTAGCCATTAGCAATGCTGGTCAAGACCTTGTGTCATACTGGGTCATACTGAGAAACTCTTGTTTGTGTTCAATAGATGTTTAATTTGAGTTTTACAAGCTGACTTTTTAAAGGGGTTTCAAATGTTACAGTCTAGGAGCTATGAAAGCCTATGACATGAAATTGACAAAATAAATAGATTTTGTAAATCAGCCTTGAACTCATCCAGTGACAGTGAATGCTGCCAGCCTGGTGTACAAAGCCAACACTCTTCATTCAATCCACCCAAAAATCCACCCAAAAACAGAATTCACAGAAATGATTCCTACGACGTTGGTTCAGTCTAGATTTAGGAACATGAGCATGAGGGCCAGGTAAGAATCAAATCAGTGATGCCCCCAACAGAGACAGCCCAGGGATACTCCACTCATAATGAATAGGATTCTGGCTCTATTGCAATGACCATAGTGCGTTATCATTGTCAGAGCGACTGGCATAGCATAGATGTGATCTTTTAATTTCTGCACGAACAAAAGGAATTACAATACTTTCTGGATGAGATCGTGTCTCATGAATCAGTCCCAAATGTGACGTCAGATCATTTAGACAGGCTAAAAGGTACTTTAGGATGTTATATGTACTGAAACAAATCTATAGCCTCTCTGGTGATTAGTAGGAATTTATTTTTATGATTATTGTGGCATGAGAAATAAACTGAAAAGCAGTTCAGTCTTAAGTCAGTCTGCTCTATGCCACATATGGAATGATGGGTATAGACGGCCTTGCCATCACTTACAGATGTTTTGTCACTTTGTCTGCTCGTGCATATGGAGTCTATAGGCCCATTTCATTATAAATGAAGCACTTAGAAGCTGAGTCTCTTGGGATCACAGCTAAGAGCCTTGGTTCTTGGTAACAAATATCAATTAACTGTCTATAGTGTGCATATAACATTTCTCTATTGAGGTGGCTTTTTTTCACTTTTCACTTTTTTTTGTCTCATCTTGGTTTTTGTCTTTTGCAGCAGTGTCAGACCATATTCATCATATCACACTTCTAGAACCAAGAGGACAATAGTATACATTTTTCATATATTTAATAATATATATATTCAATACTATATTCAATTGTGATAATTCAATGTTTGCGAATATCTGACATTAGGTGGGAAGAGTGAAGTATAACTATTTTTATAATGTGGTGAGGATGTTATAAGTTAATCAGTGCTTTCATTACTGCTGCTCCAAATACATGATAATAATAATAATCATCATCATATTCAGTGTATAGCCTTTTAATGATCATAAATGTCTTCCCAATCAAAATAAAACCAGCAACAACAATCTATCCCTTCCTTTGCATCTACATATTGCAAGCATCATCAATAAGAAAATACCAATTTCCTCTACAAAATGATGTTAAATGCTGCATTTAAACCTATATAGCATGCTGGAACAAATGTGGAGAAATGCTCACAAACAGCTGAGCCACCAAGCAGAACGTTCCCCAGACAGAATCTGTCAGGACTAGAAAGGACAGATAGAGGGAGTCGTACTGCCGATTGGTCTGAGGACCATCCATCACACTGCCACATCTGAACACAATGTTCCTTGTCCCCCGGGCTCAATGTCTTCAGGTCGTCAGGGACGTGCATTCAACAGACATGCGCACATAATGAATCTTCATTGCCTACATTGATTCCCTAACCTCTAATATTAACTGTCACCACTACATCTTACCCTAATGTATGGATGTACGTGTAGAAATACAAGAACACACATGCACACTTGCCTGGTTTGCACACAGGCATCAGAAACCAAAGAGCATGTGTGTGTGTGTGTGTGTGTGTGTGTGTGTGTGTGTGTGTGTGTGTGTGCCATCATGAATTGCGTGGGCTGGCCAGATGAGTCCATTAAGCATGACTTGTTGATCCATGGCTGTCAACGCACCAATCACCAGTCAGTTTTATCACTCTAAAACGTATTATTCAAAGCAAATGAAAAACTGGTACATACTGGTATTGGGCTAAAGCCAAGAAAATGACAATTATGATATACAACTGGATAATCTTTTAGCCTGTGAATCAAAGCACGTCTGAAAACTGCTAGAACTGCATATATTTTCATTTTTTTAATCCTTTTTTCTTGGAGACGGGAGAGAATTTCACCAGCATTGTTCATTACACGAAACCCGGTCCCTCTATACAGCTGTGATCTCCAGATGTTGCCAAAGTAGAACTATTTGAAAGCCGGTGCTGTGTGGATATAATTGATTTTTATCTGCCATGGTGTCTCTCATGCCTAACAAGCCCTCAGTGATGCGAGACAATCATAACACAGAGAATAACCAGATTTCAAAGAGAAGTATTTTCCCCCTGGTTTCCCGTGGCCCCGCTCCGCCGACCCTGTCACTACCAATCGCATATATTCTGCAATTACGCCTTGTTTACTCCTGTCATTCCCGTCAGCTGCGGCGAGGCGCTTATATAACGGAGCATACGATGCATGACCATCAGCGGTGCCGTCTCCGAGAGAAATCAATTCACCTGATTGGTTCTCGCCTTGCCCTTTCAATAGCCCAATCTTTCTTCTTCGGTTGCACTTGTTCTTAGTCTTCGCTGCCTGTATAGGTTGACACCGGGAGTCAGATTCAATCCATGGTCCCTGATTGCTGTATAAGTATACTATGGCTTCCAGACTTGCCTGAGTTTGAGGCTTATTCATTATGAAATTAAGGCTCAGAGACAAAAGCATCCTGGACCAGAACCCTGTGTTGTTGGCGTCACAAAACCCTTGCTTTGTAAATGTAAATGGTGTCATAACATCCCCAGTTGTGTGTGTGTGTGTGTGTGTGTGTGTGTGTGTGTGTTTATGTTTGAGTGGGCATTGCCAGGTGTCATTTATCTAAATCCAGTTTAAAAAATCAAAAGGTCAGAAAACGTTTATAGGGCATTCTTGGTGAAGGGCGTAAAGAGCTTATGAAATTCCTGTCAAATGCAAGTCATCCCGCACCCACTGTACGCCTCATATGTACGAATGCCATGCATATCCTGCATGACTGCGACTCCCAGCCTGTTGTGCTCGGAGCACAAGGGGGGAGGGAAATCTATTAACCTTTAGGGCAGCTGGGATACCACCCAGCCGGCCGGGAGGGGAGCGAATGCATCTGTATTTAAAGGTTAGGAGAGATGTGGAGTAATGAAGCACAGACACACATAGAGGGTGGTGGGATGAGGTGTTGGGGCATACACACACGCAAAACACTGGCTGGGGCGTTCGTGCCGAGCATTTTTTTGAGCGGTTTATTTGAACTCTGGAGCGGTTACTCTTTTGTTTGGTTCATTCAGACGCCTCATAATGCGAGTCTTGATCCTCTTCCAAGCGAACTGTGGTGTGAATATGAATATGAGCATCAGTCTGGATTGATGGATGAAATGGAAACTGATGCTGGAGGAGGAACATATTTATTTTTCATTACTTTCAGATCCGCTAGCAGAGGGTTAGGCTGCTGTAAGTTTGTGTGCAAAAAGTCTATAGTTTGTAAGTTACAAAGACTATTAGAAACGCAAAATCACCCATTTTTTTTGCTAGAGGTTATTTCTGGGTTCGACGACGGAAAGCGAAGACAGTGTCATTTCCAACGGTTAATGAGGGGAATAAATGCCTTGATCATCAATGGATCTCTTCCCAAGGCCATAGTCAGACATTTAATGAGATATTTAATGGATAGCTACGCATACTTACTCCTTTCCTACAAATGTCTTCGCCGGTGTATGACATACGGTGGGCAGCAGTGTGTAAAACGGCCTGCATTACTTACTACTATAGCGGTGAAGAAATCCGAAAGGTCGTTTTGATGCTGTCACATTATTGACGCCGCATAGAAATACTTGAGAGGTTCTGAGCATTGTGGCTTCGCCCAGAGACACTTTGCTGAATTGATGCGAAGTCAAAGGGAGCATTCAAACAGATCTCTGAGTGACAGCTCTACTCAGACCCTTCAGCTTACAATCAACACAAAGTCAGCTTTTTTTTTTTACTTTTACAGACGGAAAAAAAATATACACCACATCCTCAGAAAATACGCAAATGAGGCCAGTCATCCTCCTATGACAGACTGATTCATCGACTGACATTTCAGTGATGCTGTAAACCATATTAGGACTAGTGATTTGAGTGAAGTGACCACAGCGATTTCAAGTGGAAGTAGTCAAAGCAGTTTAATAGGCCACATGATGCTGGTGAACTTTTCATAGCAAAATACATACCAGGTATGAGAATAATAGCCAAATTCATTTTCCATGTCAGTGCAGCTGTCAATAGACTTTATTAGATTGCTTTACCCACTCAGTTTCAAATGTTTTATTCACATTCAAGAGGTCTCTGGGGCTTGAGGCTAAGATGGGAACCTCCAGCGTGTGAAGCCTCTCTTCAGATGTGTTAATAGTAGAAAATCTCCTCTCAGGCACCCCTGGTGTCTCCACGGGAGGCGTGGGGGAGCCAGCAATGTCATTAATACATTAGCAAATGAGCAGAGCTTTTAGACTTGCTGTGCCAAACAGCTTCTCCAAATTGGTGACAAATGGTAGCGTGAATCTGACGCAAATTCAAATCAAATCTAGTCCAAATTTGAGACATTCCTGCTTGAGAGTACAATAAAGGGTAATTATCTCTGTAGAGGGAATTCCTGTTTGCGTGTCAGGCTGAGACAATTTTTATTGGCCCTCAAAATTACAATGGGGCTGGTGAAGTGATGGCATCCCTCCCACAAAAAGCTGTTTCTCAGCATGGATGTGATCGTCACACTATTGCCTGCTGCAACGTTGGCTTGGCTATGGACTTCCATGGGTGGCAAAACAAATGTGGAGATGTGTGTAGTTGTTCTGAATCAGACGGTGTTCGTTTTGCACCTCATCGTTGCAGATGCAGGTACCACTGATTATTGCTATGCCGAGAACAGAAGAACAGAGATTTCACTGCATGTAACCTGTGAGGTCTTGGCTCCTGTATCACATAAAGTTGTATTAAATGATCCATCAGAAACTTGTTTCTCTCCCAGCATTGGTACTTTTTCTCTGTAACTTCACTATTTATAGGTTTGCTCCATGTCTCACACCTCAACATCCTAAGAGCCTCGGTAAAATAAAAAGAGCTCGACAACACCAGACGGCAGGCTTTTACATCTCTGCCCACCACTGTCCTTTTCATTCCCAAAACCATTACCCTCTGTCTGATAATCCAGTCTGATAAAGCAGGAGATAGGCCCAGACTGAAGCGGCCTCTCTCGGAGCTGTGATTACTGAATGTTGTTTTCCCTTCCTCTCACTCTGGTCTTTTGTACCCGATGATCTGCTGATGATCTGCCTCTCCCTATAGGCACGCTATCTCTGTGGTTCGTCCACAGAGCGGGATGCAGACAGCCAGATAGGATCGTCACCTGGCCTGAGCGGCAAGAGGTCTGGACCGGAGGCAAGAAGGGGTGCTGGTTTCAACAATCACCTTTTCTCAGGTTATTTCGCAGACTGTTAATCTGGGGCCAAAGCGGATCGACACATAATGTAAATACTGCTGTGCCTCTCCGATTTCAGCAGATCACTGACTGAGATAGCGATCGAGGGGGAAATAAAAGTCCAGCGTCTCTTTACACATTTGGGGCGACAGGGGCATTTCTGTGTAAGAGGAGGATAATTTTTCACATCCTTGGTGTGCAGCACAGCAGGTGCTGTACTTTGCACAGGTGTTACATAACCCCAGTTTTATGTAACAGTCGATCTATAGCCCTGTCTTTTTATTAATAACAATCCAGGCCAAACCTCTTGCCTCAATTTCCCCTTTAATAACCTTGGGAAAACAAAAACTGGAGCAGATGATGAAGAGGAAGAGCCCCTCAAGGCAGATTCATCACTCAGACGTCTACCTCTGCACGTATAGGCGAGTTTATGAATAGGTCTTGGGTGTTGTCAGTGTGGATACAGATTGGAGTGTAAATGGCTCTGTCTATATTTTCTTGCCTCGTTTGTTTGGGTGTCTGCACTCTTGATTTCCGTTGAATGAACCTCTGGAGTCCAATAAGGAGGATGAAGCCTTGTGACTTTATCAGGGATTATGTGTTCCTGTCTCGTCTCAACTTCTCCCCCCATGAGATTTACCTGCTACTGAGCAGGGACGGAGCACGTGGATGCAGAGAAAATAAATGAGTTACCATCGCCTCGCTTTTTTTTTCTTTTGGGGATTATCGAACTAGTTATTTAGCTTCTGTGATCTTTTCAATGTGACTTACATTGAGTTGAATAGGATAGAATTGGCTTGAATAGAATTTTTTTCCCATATAGTTTTTTCAAATGTCACCAATATAACTGTATTCAAATAAACCTACATCGGCCCCTAAACCTTTTCTGAAACGGTGTCATCATTTCTCAAGGAAGAAGCTTGGTGGCTCACTGAGCTAAGGCACATACTGTACCATGAACAGCTATGAACTGGCAACAATGTGGATTTGCTGAATGTCATCCATGCCTCTCCAATCTTTGCTGTCACTCTCCAATGCTATTTGAGATTTGCCTGTTCAGCGCACTATGTAGTTACACAATATTTTTTCAAGTCAATGATAAGTGGATACATTTTTATTTCACATGCACACAAACCAGACATGGAAACAAAAACACATCATTAACTTCTTAAAAAAAAAAAAAGCATACAATTAATGGCACTGTAGTTTTGGCTGATTTGCAGTTTTCTAAGAACCGCTTTGTTCTTGGAAAAAAATCAGCCCTCATCCCATTATTCTCCTGACGATGACAGCCGAAGTTTGTTGAGTTGGCCGAAATGTACTCTCCTCATCTCTGCAATATCCACAGCTGCACCAGATTAACGCTGCGGTTTTCTCTAAATTGTGTTTAATTATAGCCCTGTGAGAAGTGGGGAGAGCCTCTCCGGCTCAGCCCAGTGTGGAACATCCACGTAACCATGACAACAGCTCAATCAAAGCCCAACACTACTGAATTGCGAGTGTCTGCACCGGAGTCATTCTGGGCTGAGACTACAAACTAACCTGCGCGTGGTTTCACGTATCAAACAGGTAAATATGTATACACAAATAGCCATACACATGTGGCCACCACACACCTGTAGCACACCTGTGTCACTGTTACAGAGAAGATAACAAGTATCTTCTTACTAAACATGAAATATACACCATACCGGACAATTCAATATTCCTGCCATACAATATCCCAATTAGGATCTTGTTATTATTTCCCTCTGCAGGAACGTTTGGAGAGAGTCAAGGGTCAAAGAGTGGCGGGAAGTAATACGGTAATGCTGCAACACAAAGCCCCGGCCCTGTGGAACAGTAATAAAACGACATAAACTAGAGTAACATGTCTCATTCTCCTCTCCTAGTGGGTGTGAGAGCATGTTCACACAGGATCCAGTTATTGATTGGTTGGGCTGAGGGAGAATACGTAATGTCTCTTGTCTGGGCGGAGGAGAGAAGGGCAGCCGACTAATGAGCGAGCTGCCACATTTATATTAGTTGTGGAAAGAAAATTAATAGACACTCATTCTGAACATCTCGTACTGCTTTTCCACCGACTAACATAAGGAGATGAGTGAATGTGCAAGCTAAAGTAAGTTATATGCGCTGAAACTTATCTTCTTATCTTAGTTTTATTGGCTTTAGTGAAATTCAGGAGGTTTGCACTCCACGTGATGTTCTTGTTTTGACAAGCAGGTTAAAATGAATGGCATGGCAACATTCAGCCAAGCAGTCTTCAACCTGTCTGATAACATCCCCACTGCAGACAGCACAATGATTATCACGCTCACAATTTGCTACGGGCCAAGCCTTGCTATTTCAAACAGAACATAACAAGAACAATCTGAAAATCAATCTGAAATGAAAACAAAGTGAGGCCATTTCCTGATGTATTTCATATGCTTTAATAACGCCCTTAAAAAATCCATAAGGGCAAAAAAAAAAAAGAGAACACATCATAAGAAAGCTGGTTTCCCATCAACAATGAGGATGTGACTTCACTGTTAAAGGTGTTTTGAAAGGCTTCGGGTCTGTATCTAAGTATGGGTCTCTACAGTAATTGCAACACAAATTACTCCACTGCATTTGAAAAGAAGTCAGTGTTCAGAAGTCCTCACCATATTCCAACCATTACAATTTCATCAATTGTATTATATATAATTATATTTTCTTTTGTAAGGTAGCCGATAAAACATGCAGTGTGATTGTTGAATTGCAGGGCCAAATTGCCATAAGCTACAAAGGTGTTTTGGACTCTGACTCAATAGAGGAGCTTGCCTAGAAACTCTGGCCAGTCGTGAAGTATAATTTTAGCCATCCAGATGGCTCTGGTGGCCCAGGTTCCAATGTTAATGTGAATTAATTGTGACTGTAGTGGGCAGCCTCTGGTTGAGATAATGACTTCACCTGAGGGGAGCTGAGTGGCAGTGAGGCAGAGGTAATTGTTCTGAACATCCCAGTGAGGCGCTCTCAGTGTGATCAGTCAGCTCCTACCCGTGTGTGTGTGTGTGTGTGTGTGTGTGTGAGAGAGAGAGAGAGAGAGAGAGAGAGAGAGAGAGAGAGAGAGAGAGAGAGAGAGAGAGAGAGAGAGAGAGAGAGAGAGAGAGAGGGGAGATTGCAGGCTTCTGAATCCAATCAACGTGGATTGGACATGGATTCAACCACTAGAAAGCGCAGCCCTGGTATAGCTTACATCATATGAAGATCGCTCTCAATTTTAACAGCAGTTTTACAAACTCTCATAGCCATTGACTCTGCTAAGTATTCTGGTGATCACAGGGACTGTAGAAAACCAATCACAAAGATAGAGTATCAATTCAACGCCCGGTGGTTTCTTTAATTGTCCTTATTAAAATAATTAATTGATTGCTTGCTCAAATTTCATAGATGCAGAGCTGCATAGAGGCAATGTTGGGTGGATCATAAACAATATAAATAGAAAAAGGAGTGTGAATATTCCGCCAATGATTCCTTCCAGTTTAATCTAAATTTAATTGCATTCTGTGATAGGTAGCGTGGTTTATGCCAAATAGGTGCCGGTAAACGGGAGAACAAAGACAAGCGTCTCTAGAGACCTGCTGTGAATAATGAGACTACATCCATAAAGTGCAGAAGATGCTCGAGATCAGGAAGTGGCTGTATGCTGGGTTCATCCCTGTAGAGCCTTACTTCACGAGTGGCGTGTCAGAGGGAAATAAGCTCCATATCTCAAAAAAAATAAAATACCATCAGCTTTCCAACCATCTACAATCTAAAAGTGTTTGTTTGTAGAGCTGATGGGAAATGTGTGCAGACTGAGCACGGCTGTGGAAGGTGTCTGACTGACTGTTGTGGATGTGGGAGCAGACCTGGCAGTTAACCTTTAAATGGCCTAATAAACCACTCAGACATTACATAATGCATGCTTAAATAAGATATCTGCTCCATGGCACTGTGGATCGTTTACCTGAGACGTGCAAAACGTTCCTTGTGCAACCCGATAAAGAATCGTCAAATGCATTGTGTGAGGAAAAAATAAAAAATTGAGGAAATAGCCAGCTCTGTTGCTGTTGTTGTTTTATTCCCTATCTTTGCCTGTGGTTTACTGCCTGTTGTTTACTGCATGTTTTTTACTGCCTGCGCTTCTTGTGCCAGTTTAGGTGTAACTACTTTTGGTGCTTTCTCTTGTATGCCTGCCTGTCTCCTCTCTTGTCGCCTGCTGCTTATTTGTCTCTTGTTTTTGTTGTCTATATTCATACGTTGTTTTGTTTGATGTATCTTTGCTTTTAACATGCTTTTATCTTTTAGCCCCTCTCCCCCTTTCCCCTCAAGTGGCTCTTGTCGCTTTCCAGGCCGCCATTTAAAAAAAGAATCTGTTCTTAATGACTTGCCTGGTAAAATAACGGTAAAATAAAAAAATAAAAATAAAAATAAACTGACCAAAAATAATAATCTGTTTTTATTCACACTGCTGACTGCATGACAGCTCAATAAAGAAAGATAATTGTTGTTGACTCTTTTCCTTTTTAATGTTTTTAGGTAAAGCACTTTGTAACCCTGCTGTGAAAAGTGCCATACAAATAAAGTTTATTATCATTATATTTTTAATGATTTTGTGTGGTGTCTATTTCTTCATATTTGTTTTTTGTGTTTTGAGTTGAGCATCTCCGGCTGTTTTTAAAAACATATTCAACATAGAGGCAGAATTCCCTGTCATGGTAACCGTGAGAAGATAATCCTTGTCATGCTTTTAAGGCTTATAATTTATAATGACACTCACTAGCAACAAATCCCAGCTCCACTGGCTTCATGTGTTCCAATCACAAAACGTGACTTTGAAGAGGAATACTTTGGGCTTCTTGTTCTTCTTCAGTTCCTCTGCGTTTCTCCATTTAGGGCTACTGGAGGGAGCTGAGGCGCAATTAAACTGTTTCGCAAACAAATTGATCCGACAACGTCTCGTCGAAGCTGCCGGGAAATTTTGAAAATTTTGAAAACGGCTCAAGTCATTACACTCCACCACCACTGGCGGATCTGAAACAAGTTGTCCAAACAGTCATTAGGGCCAAGGCTATAATCTCACACGCCTCTTGAGCGATGAACAGCATGTAACCAAAGTGTTGTTGTTGGTTTTTTTTTATTTCCAGCATCAGTGCTTGGTATTCACAGTGGATTGTTTCTACACGGCCCTCCTCCACATGTGGTGCTGATGCATTCAGGTTTCTGATGTTCTCATTATCTCCAAAAACAATCAATTGTGGCTGTAATTTCAGTTACCTACAAACCTTGTGGCAGACATCAACATGCATCTGGTCCAACATGAAAATACACCTGGGCTTACAGATACTCCACCTCGTGCAACTTTAAGAAACCCCGCCATGCTCAACGTTTTTACCCTCTTGTATCTAGGAAAGAAAACATGATGCACATCCCCCCCTCCATCAGAGATGTGAATACTTTCATACCGCTCCTTCTCGGTGGCCACGGACATTTAACATGACATTTGACCTTCTCATGATCGATCCCTCCTCTGCTCCACAGAAAGGAGCGCAGCCAAAGTTTAGAAACAGAAACACTTTTTGATCAACAGTTTTCTTCACCAAAAACCAAAACATTTCTGTATTTGAAGCATCAGTGATTTGTTCTGTGAAGAGGAAGCATTCGCATCCGCTATGTGTTCTCTTCCGCTTCTTTGCTTATCAAGCACAAAGCCTTTCGGGGAGGATTTTCCCCACTGCAGCCACTTCCAAAACATATTTATTTCTCAAACCTATTTCTCTTTGACTGTCTAATTTTAACACTTCCTGTCTTTTAATGCAATTTTACATGTTCACCCTTTCTCCATTCCTAACCACATTTATTACATCATCTTAGTGAGTAAAAAAAAAAGATTTTAAAGCCACATCTTAAAAAGAAAAAGATGAATCATAGGAGCATTCAGGACTAATATTATCTCTATGTACATCTGTGCAAGATTGTTTGGTTTCCAAGGTCGCTACGCCACTAAAATACCAGACAGCAATGTCACTTTGAAATATGTCCAGCACAGCTACAATAGAGTATCAAATGTTCCAGCTATCTAAAACATCAACGGTAAATGTTGATGGTGTCTCAGAATCAAGGAGCAAAGGGCTTCTTTCTTGACTCATTATTTTGCAGCGAAGTTCAACAATCATACAGGGAGAAATACATCCTGGAAGAGGAAGAGACACTAACATGTGTTGATTGAGATGGGAATAGACACACCATAATGTTCACAAACTAGTCGGCTATATTTGTATGCCCATACACCCACCTTTGATTGAAAGCAACAAGTACATGCCCTTCTCTGGGGATTGTCGAAAGGAAGTTAGAAGTAGAAGAGGCAGGTTGAGGGCAAGTGGATACACCAAGAAAGCAAATTGCAACACAAAATGTCTCATAGGAAGATTTGTATGTTTATGTGCAAGAATGACCCAGGTTCAATTCCTTCAAGTCCTTTCTGTGTGGAGTTTCATGCTCTCCCCGTGTTCACGTGGGTTTTCTCCCAAATACATGCAAGTCAGGTGGACTGGAGACTCGAAATTACCCAAATGTGTGAAAGAGAGTGTGTTAGTCTGTCTATCTGTGTTCCCCCTGTGATGACCTGCCCACGGTGTTTGCCTTCAGCCCAGTGCATGCTGGGATAGGCTCCAGCCCCCTGTGACCGTGAATAGAAATAAGTGGGTAATGAAAAGTAATTAATGAATGTTTGAAAAGTTACGGGCAGGTATATTACCAGGGAAAAAAGACTATAAAAACTGTAAATGTGCAGTTTATTTTAAATTGTCAACTGTAATTACTGTAAAAATGCATTTTAAAATGAACTGCTTTTGCAATGTCACAGCACCCTTTACAAATGCCATTTATTTCTCTCCACAACGCTGCTCTGTACATATATGGTGTATGACGACTGAGGGAACCAGTTTCACACATTTACAATATAAACTCTTATGGAGGAGGCATTTCTCCAGAGAGGTTGCTGGCAATATACTGGTGTCTAGCAGTGGGAATAAACTGCCATGAGAAACAAACCACTGTGGGACAAATGATGCACCGCTGATGTAACATAACAGACTGCTCAGTAGTATTCACAGCTGTCTAGGAGGAATATCACAATCCCTGGCATGGATTCTGGTATGGATAGGCTATTGAAGTTCTCCGTGACTGGGAGAAGCCACAGGTGGCGTCCTTGCAGATGGGGAAGGTTGAATTGTCCTTGTGAATCATCCCAGAATGCACAATCTCCAATTACTACATTATAATTCACCACCACATCTTTGGCAATTTGCACAAGTGGTTTAATATCAACTGAGTGCCAAATGTGGATTATTGATTTGATCCTGCTTGGAAAATAGCCAAGCAATCAATACAGCAGTAGATTTATTACAGGAGACTTCAGGACAAACTAAAGTTATGGAAGTCTGCCAAACAGCTTTCTGGTTTTGGCTTCACCGTTGTCTAGTAGACACTGCGAGGTGAATCATCTGCGAGGTGTCTACCAGACAACGGCTCATTACCGGTGTGGGGCTTGACACGAAAAAAGAAATATCATTACTTTCCTTCATTTCCTCCACCACTCGTTATATTATTTTTCCGTTACACCCCCAAAACTGTTTGCACTCTCTCTTCGCCTTTAATTCCCTCATGATCAGGGTAACTGTTATAATGTTATAATGTTGTTACTGTTGATAATGTTGATGTCAGTACAGGGATAACCGCAGGACAACTCAACTTCAATCTGATAGGTGATCCATATGGTAAAGGCTAATGTTAATACCAGTAATTCATTACTTCACCTCGTTACCGGGTGAAAAAAGTATTCACATTACCGCACCCACCCGTCGCGGCTCATAATGGCACACAGATGCGCATCGCTATGTAAGGGCTGGACTGACGCGTCCCCGGCCGCCTGTACTTCAAACGCAGGGAGCGCGCCTGGGCCAGTCGCGTCGGGTTTGCGCAGCGGGTATGGACCATAGCTGTCTGGCGTGGAGAGGCTGCCCTCCGCGGCGCGTAGACGTGCCCAAATGAACCGCCGCCATCCTGGCTCCTCCGGCGTGCAATGGCTTAACAGGAGAGACATGAGTGTCCGGACGGAGGACAGCATCAGCTTGTGCCAACGGGCTCTCCAAATCGTCACGGAACTTTGTCTTGCGGGGCATGTCGACCGGGAGAAATGCGCGGATATATTCCCCCTGGAGAGCAGCATACCAGGTAAAGGAAACGCAGGTAAATAGGATGAAATCATCATTTTTCTTCTCTCCCTAAATCCCCATTTGAAGTGAGTTTCCTCTGTTTCTTTGACGCCAGGGACTAGTAGTTACAGAGTGATGTATGCAGTAAGTTCGTCGAAAAGGTAGCTCAACTTTTTTCCCTTACTTTTTCAAACTTAATTGCACCACAGGTGGTTTGATGTGTTTGTATCGTGTGTACCTGTTGTGAGAGTGTGTGTGTCGGGTTATTGCTAAGAGCTCAAAACTGCACCCTGCTCTAATCCAGACTGGTGAAACGGCAACAGGTGGAAGATGGACACAGACACAGAACTCATTCCTGTTGCTTTCAGCCTTTCACCTTAAAGCCTTGGGTTTAACCTCGATGTCTGTGTGGTGAATTTGTTTTTAAATTGTTTTTAAATCACAATACTAATATAGGCTGCACTAAACTCCCTTTTACCTGATGTACAGTCTGTGCAAACTGAATCTGAATAGTAATGTGAAAAGGAAATGTCCTGATGATCATTCTGCCAGTGAGCATGTGATTCTCTTGATGCTGTGGCTCCTTGAATGAGGCTGTGTGACTTCAGATCGTCCTGCCTTAACAAACCGGTGCATATGCTGCCTCCTCTTTCTTACAGCTTGCTTTCTCTCCTCTTTTCTCCCTCTCCCTTGCTTGTCTGTCTGTCGTATTTTGTCCCTCGCTCTCCCTTGCTTGCTCGACCTCTCTCTTTCTGTGTATCTGTCTCCTCTTCCTCTACGGCTCTCTCTGTCTGGTTACTTGTAGATATCTCTATTAGTCTCCTTGCTGTGGTCGTGGGTTTCTGTGGCCTCGCCCTGTTGGTAGTCTCTCTCTTTGTCTTTTGGAAGCTGTGCTGGCCCATTTGGAGGAGCAAGGCTCTGTCAGCCCACACTGAAAATGGCCTTCACGTCGGTCTCCCGGAGGCGCCTTCACCCATCCCTCCACCCGTCACAGAGACTAAAGTGGTGGAGGTGAAGAAACAACCCCCGGAAGTGAAGGTGAATGGACGGAGCACCGTGAAGCTCCTGGAGGCAGCTATGAAGATCAGCCAGACGTCTCCGGATATCCCTGCCGAGGTGCAGATGGCCCTGAGGGAGAAGCTCAGCCAGCAGGCCAAGATCCAGAGGCAGACCACCGAGCCCACCTCCTCCTCCAGGTACCCTGACCTGAGCCCCAGCACAGTCCCTCTATACAGGACATAATGTGTAATGATGAAAAGCAATTCAAACGCAAAAGCAATTCAAATGCACATTGTGCTTACAATTACAGTACAATGGTAACTGTTTATGAGCCATTTGTATGAGAAATTGCCACTCTGACTGTGATTTGTTTTTCCCTACCACTACTAGGCTATGTACATATACAAATGCTGCTTACATAACACAAGAACTGTCATGACAGTTTGTGACAATATGTGGCCAATGTCCTGGAGGTGGCTTGACACGTGTCATGTAGAGATTGAGATAGGGATTGGCCAATGACCTTGAAATGGCACGGCACGTGTTGTGTTGTGTTGTCTTGTGTTGTCTTGTGTTGTGTGTCAGGGAAGTGCTCTGACTGACCTGAAGGAACACTTCCTGTCGGGCATATCTCCACACGCCAGCTTAAGACCTATAATCACTCAAGGCACTGGGCGTGCACGTGAGTCAAGCTGCCATGGTAACGCTGGAAAGCAACGCCAGTAATTAAACAATCAGCTCTACTCTTGTTTTCCAAGACTGTGTTTTAAACGAGAACATCCATAATTAGCATTGCTGAGGGGAGGGCTGTCATGCTGCAAGGTCCATTCTAGTGAGACACACTAAGCAGCTGCGCTCTTTTTCTAAGAGGGGGCCATTATTGACACTTGCTTTACTTTGTCATTAGACATATTAATGCAAGTATATTAGTTCTTCATGAATTACACACCGACCAGGGCCACAGAAAGGGCATGTTACAGATCGTCACACCTGCCTTCTCCATCCTTCCACCAGTTCTTTGGCCACTGATTATTGATTTTCACCGAAAAAAAGAGGGTTTTATCTCTGGTGTTAGCAGTTGCTTTACAAAAAAAAGTCAAGTGGGTTGAGTGTGTATTGTGGTATAAAGAGGATTAGAGCATTTAGATAAGAACAAGGTAGCAGCAAATGAGCAAACTTCTCTTTAGTTGTTGAGGGGCTGTAGTAGCGGTAGTAATGCTGAAGTGGGAGCAAGAAAAGAAGCTGCTGAGTGAGGAATTGGAGACAGATATCCACTCAAACTGCTATAATTGCAGCATTAATCACATTGTTCTTAACAGTTTGTAAAGTATTAATTTGAGTGGCTAATATGTTCTAATATATCAGGCAGTGCCATTTTCCTTTTAGTTTTGAGCTTTCCCTTAGACCACCTATATTCAAGCTGCTATTACAATACTTCAACATAGTGTTTAATTTGCAGGGGTTGCTTCCTGTGCCCTATCATTTGTGCCATGGCCGTCAGATTACTGTGATTGTCTTACTGTCAGAAATGAGTGCCAGTTGCTAGGTGACAACGTTGGTGAGTGAAGTACAGCCGTGGTTTTCTCAAAAGATGGATCCACCGTCATTTAATGCAACTTGGCTGAGAGACTTTTAGATAATTGTCGATTCCAAGAAATCCATTCCGATAATCTTCGTAAGAGTAAGTGCTGAAGAAGTCTTCTCACATTCAAAACCATGGTATGTGACAGAAATAAATCCTTTCAAATAGAGAAAATTCTGCACTTTGCTTTTTTGATATGAACACTTGGATTTTATGGATTTTATAATTTAGTGGATTAAACAAAAGTGGTGTTATGCCAGAGCACCGTGTTAGATTGCCTTTTAACTCAGTCCACCATAAGCGACAGGTTCCACTGAGCTTCATACTATGAGGCATTGTGCTTTTATTTTAGATGGAGTTCTCTCCTGACAAACCATTAGTGCACACCAGAATGAAGGCATATAACCGGCACTTAAGACATTTACCAGATGCCCTCTACCCTTTTCAACAGGCACAATTCATTCCGCCGCCACTTGCCTCGTCAGATGAATGTCACCAGTGTTGACTTCAGCATGGACACACTGCCTATCCGCCAGTCTTCTACAGTAAGCATTGGAAGAATAAAACCTGAACTCTACAAACAGAAGTCTGTGGACTCAGAGGACGGGGCTACAGAGCCGGTGGAGACTTGCGGAAAGCTCAGTTTCTCACTGCGCTACGACTATGAGGAGCAGGCTTTGGTGGTGAGGATCCTCAAGGCCTTGGACCTGCCCGCCAAGGACTTCACAGGCACCTCCGACCCCTACGTGAAGATCTACCTGCTGCCAGAGAGGAAAAAGAAGTTCCAGACGCGTGTCCACCGCAAGAACCTGAACCCCATGTTTGACGAGACCTTCTGTTTCCCTGCGGCGTACGATGAGCTTTGCAACCGCAAGCTGCACTTCAGCGTCTACGACTTTGACCGCTTCACCAGCCACGATATGATCGGTGAGGTGGTGGTGGACAACCTCTTTGAACTCTCTGACCTCTCCAGGGAGGCGGTGGTGTGGAAGGACATTCACACGGCGACCACAGTGAGTAGGCCTTCACACTAACATGCTGCCGAATCCTCGTGTCCCCTCATGTACTCTCATGTACGTGGGTAGTCTTGCTGTGTGAGAATGTTACAGTGTACTTGTGCATGGTCATTGAGGAGGAAGAGGTGACAAAATGGACCTTGGGTTTCTTAGCAAGAGCCTTTTATGAAACTGAATAACTTCTGAAGGCTTGAATTCATCAACACCCTTCACAATAGTGGTAGGTGGAACGGATTGCATAATTCAAATGCTCTGGGAAATGTATTCTTCAGCGAAGCACCCACATGCATTTGCCAAAAACTGATATTATACTACAGACATAAATATAGCAACAGAGACTTAAATCGTCCAATTCTCAAACACTAAAGCAACTATTTAAAACAATCAGGGTGTCTCTTCTTCTTTCCTTTCCACAAAGAAAACACGGTAGGTGCTCTCCCAGAATGTTAACACCTACATGAATACCACTAATCACAGTTTACTCAACACCCTTCTGCTTTGTTCATGAGCGTTTCTGCTGTGTCGTGGTGTTAAGGTTCAGATTAGCTTCTCCGGGCTGTATTGTTAAAAACTACAGACTCTATATTCATCATTGAATAGAGTCTGATCATTGAGACAATACTCTTTCTCCTCAACAATCCTTGATGGGGTTTGTCTTCTTTTCTTCCACACAGAAAACTCTTTCTAAAAGGCAATTAAAGTACATGCATACGTCAGCCTGTGTATGTTTGGCTTGCTTGTGTACTGGGATCTCTAGTGTGAAGATTGTTTTTTCTTCTTATCATCAAAGTGGAGACCAGTAAAGACCTCAGTTTAATCTGTAAGCATCTTGTTGTGTGGATAAACCTGAGGACAGCTTTAGGTAGTTAGTACGAGTCCCTCATTTATTCAGCTGTTCCTTCTGCTTTGGATGTATATGTCAGGCCAGAGCATTTAAAATGAACAACATGTTCTCTGTTGTCTTCTTATTTTCTCCTCCAGGAGAGTGTGGACCTAGGAGAGATCATGTACTCATTGTGCTACCTCCCCACAGCAGGGAGAATGACCCTGACAGTCATCAAATGCAGGAACCTCAAAGCCATGGACATCACAGGCTCTTCAGGTAACTCGACAGCAAATCAGAAGGCTCACATGAAAAACACTGCCTGGGCCACTTTGTTGAGACCAAGCAACATGTGGCCACTTTAGAGTGCAATGAACAGAGCGAGAGAGGGCGCAGGGCAGTGAGAAGAAGTTACTGAAAATATTGCTTGCTGTCAGAATATGGTGGTTTATATCTTAAATGTCCTCAGAGTTCAAGTATAGACTAGACTACATTTACAAAGATTACACCATTGGTATTTTTACAGTCTTTGCTGATTTCATCCTCATCAATATTTCACTATATTTTGGACAAATATACAAACAACCCAATTCCTGTAAATGACACTGAACATGTCCCACAGACCCCTATGTGAAGGTTTCCCTACTATGTGATGGACGGAGGTTAAAGAAGCGAAAAACAACCACCAAGAAAAGCACACTCAACCCAGTGTACAATGAGGCCATCATCTTTGACATTCCCCCAGAGAACGTGGAGCAAGTCAGTCTCTCTATCGTGGTGATGGATTATGATCGGTGAGTTAAACTACATGGTTCAGGACACTGTTGTTGTTTTTTGTCATTTAAGGAACACTCATTTAAGGAAATTTTACATTGACATTTGGATGTTTGGAGTTGAGCCTTCAGCCAATTCATATGTACGTAGTGGTAGAATATCACGACAGAGAAAAGGAAACACAACTTAACTTAATCAGCAATTCAAATCATAAAATCAAACAGACTCCAGCAGGCAGCACAACTAATTGGACTGCTCTTAGAAGCCAATTATCATTTTGTGGTTTGGAACTATTTCATCAAAACACATTCAACTTTATTCATGTTTTTTGTATCTTTTTAAGATTACTGACAGCTTTACATTCAAATGTGCATCCAAATGTTTGTGTGCGTGCGCACACTAACAGGGTCGGACACAACGAGGTGATTGGTGTGTGTCGCACTGGGCCAGACGCTGAGGGTCTTGGACGAGATCACTGGAATGAAATGTTAGCTTACCCGCGGAAGCCCATCACACACTGGCATGCTCTGGGAGAGGTAGAGGCCCGCTCTTTTTTTCCTACATGTAAAATAACCTATAATGCATGCATGGGGATGATATATAGCCCTAATTATCAATATGTCAGCTGTGGTCAAAACATCACAAACTCCAAGAAATCAGGTCAGATTTGGAAAACGCTTTTAACATAGATCACAAAATCAGTTCTACAAACATTTCTTAGAGGCGGAGCTGCTCTGGAGGCAGAAATAAACAAGAAATTAGTTCAATCTCAATGGGCGGAGCCAAAGAACCACAGTTTTTCTGGCTATGTTAGACTGAAGACCAGTTTCTTCTTTGCTATTCAAGTTTGTCAGCCAACTTGCACTCCAAAAAACTGTGGTCCTTTGGCTCCTCCCATCGAGGCTGAACTCAAACAATGAGGCAGCTCTGCCTATAAGATATATTTGTAACTACAACTCCAATCTCCCGATTTTGGATATTTATTTTCATAGTGTAAATAGTGTTGTGTTGTTCTCCTGCGCTATGTGTAAGTTCCTTCATTTTCAATGTTAATGAACTTAATGTATTAGGTTTTGTGTTATTTTGACTTGCAGTGGCCTGGAAGAGCAGCAAGTTTTGAGAGTCAAGGTTCCTGTCCTTCACCTAAACCTCCACAGACACCCTGAGGACCACAGGCGCTAACATCACCCCCACCCCCCATAATAAAACACAGGTTTGTTCGTTCAGAAGTTGTACTGCCAATTAGTCTCCCGTGAGAACATTGTATGAAAATTAAAGTCACTCTGTCATAAGATAAGAAGAAGGCTGTACTGAAATTGTTTTCATTATTTTTTTACTCAAGTGCTCTACAGAGCTAGCTATGCACAGCACTTATTGTCATTATCCGTAATGTCTTGTATATTCAGTAAAGTACTTGTTTTTTATACATCTACTTTGAAATGCATACTTGCCACTCAAGAATTTTACAGAAAAATGTCACATATATTTGTCAAACTTTATTTATACTTTAAACTTATATTTGTCAGACCCCGTGAACGGTAGGAGTGGTGCACGATGTCCTTTGTGATACACTTTTGGCTAGAAAATATTTCAACCTTTCCAGTATTCACAGCAACATTTTTTGGCCCGATACAGCTCTATTGTCAGTTAGCATTTTCATCTGAAATGGCACAATGTTAAAGGGCTAAGCTGCTCAGCGCCAAGACAGTTGGCCTCATGAAAATAGTCCATAATCCAATGAGTTGTGATCCAGGTTGTGGCCACAGAAAGAAGGTAATTTAGCATCTCAAAGGGCTGAGTAAATGTCTCTGAAAATCCATCACTCATAACCTGCACATTATGTATACAACCAACCACTAACCAGCCATTGTTACTTGATTAGAGTAGTGAACAGGATATTCAGACAGAGCAACTGTAGCCAGCCGATGCATGTAGCAAAGTAAATATGTACCACAGACAAACAACTTGCAGTCAATACAAAGTCTCCGAAATAGGTCCGAGGTCCGAAAATAACCTTAACCTTAAGTAATTGGATTGGAGAAAAATAAGACCAAGATTTAATGTACAACAACTTTCCCTCAACAATTCAGGAAATTTAAACACATGATAGAAAACACTTTGAGAAGAAGCTTTTGTGATATGTCAACAAGCAACGGCTTTAACTCTTACACTTCTCTGCTCCTGCCCAGGTTGAAGAAGTTGCATCAAGCTCAGACTTCAGTCATTTATATTGTGGATATTTTTACATTGCATTAAGCCATATGAAATTAAGTTTAGTGCTTCTAAACTATCACATTAGCCTCTTTCAGACATACAGTTTGGATATTTTCCAGAGAATCAGGTCCGCACTTTAACCATAGTTGCCCTTCCACACATATATAGCACACCAGAGGAGAATATCCGTTTCGGATGCGTTCACAACAACAGAAAATACTCCGGTTAGTTCAGGCAAGGGGCGGGGCTTGGGTAGAGTGTGCGGGAGAAAGGACACAAAAACTCGCTCTCAGTGGCCGTTTTTGCGTTGATGTCAATACTAAATGTGGTTAGACGTATCCGCAGTGTCGTTGTCTTCTTTGTCTGATCTAGTTGCCTTCTTCCTCAGCCTTGGATGTTTGTATTATCCCAGTTTCGCGCCAGTCGCATGGTAAATACGTCATCAACACGCCCACTCGCTCGTAGAGTATGGCCCAATCCCAATGTCCCCCCTAAAGCCTAAGCCCTGAACCCTCACAGACTTAACTGACGTCACCTGGTAAGTGCTTGAGTGCGAGAGGCTGCAAGGGCTCGAAATTGTATAAATAGGAATGGGACAGCACTTTGCGACATATCGCGTTACCTTGACGACACCAAAAAAATGTTATGTACGATTGTGGGTTTGGGACTTTTTATTTTACGTTTTTTACTTTCTTCACCCAGGCTCTTGCCTTACAGAGTGGACGAGAGTTAATTGTCAATAATCAATTGACTCGTTTTGTCAAAACAGCATCAGCAAGCAAAAATTTAAATAAATGGTTGATGAATAAACATTTGTCCTTCCATTTGTTTACCGTTTTCACGATTTGACAGTGGGACAGCCCTAAACCCTCGCAGACTTAGCGGGAAGGTGCCTCAAAGTCCGTGAGTCCGTGAGTGTGGACATTGGGATTGGGCCAATACTCCGGAGAATCTTCTGCTCCATTCACACTCGGCAAGAAAACAGATTTTAGACTAGGGTGCTGGATGGGTAAAGTCCGTTCCAGACCAACTGATTTGCGTTCACACATACAACCCCTCCGAGTAATGTCTAGATAAGTTCAGGGTTGCACTGCATGTGTGAAAGGGGCTTTTGACTCAGCTTCTGTTTACATGTGAGTAATAATAAGAAATAATAAGAAACAACATAGCAAATAGAAGAAAGGCTATGTACTGTTAACTTACTTGCACATGCGTATAAAGATGCTTTTTCCCTGCGCTGCCCTCAATATTAAAAAATGTGACTATTTTTACTTGTAGCATGTCTGCCACAATGTTAAAAAACAAAATTTCTAACTTTGAGTTTACATTTGTACATGCTTGTCAATGGCAATGTTTGTATATATTCAAAAGTGAAATTACAAAAGATGTCGTAAACTTCTGGGAATAGAGACATTACTATGTATTTATATCGTTTGGTGATAATTTGTACAGCTCAGACTTGTAAACGAGTGACTTTATACACGTTCTGTAATAGTTGTGAACAATTAGTCATATTGGAAACCTGTTGAAGCCAACTCTAGTTTATGAAGATATTCCATGTTTAGCGCTTTGAGCTGTAATTGTTTGCTTATTGAAATCTATCTTGAGCAAAAACAGCAACTGCAACTACTGTCATGAAGTGTACAGTTTGTGATAACTTTTGTAACAATTTGCAGTCAAAATTTGGAACATAATTTATTGTATCTGTTTCTTATGTATTTTAACTAAATAAAATAAAGAAATTAAGAGTCACAACACTTGTCCTCTTTGTTTGGAAAGTTAGAATTAAGAATTAATAATTTCATACCATAGTAACAACAACTATAGTTCTTCTATGGACAATCACGTTAGCCACCTAGCCGCTAGTAAACCAGTGGGCGGTCTTGGTTAGCTTCTGCTTCTGCTTCTGCTCCCTATATGAACAGGATTATAAAAGAAAGATCATGTGCAGTGTTTCCAATTGCTTTAAAGGTGCATTTTTAAAAATCTATATATAATTTGTCAGATTGTGATACCGTGATATAATAACCGTAAACGAATGAGACCTTTCCCTCTACCAACATCTAAGGCAGTAGGGATAAAGGAGTTTTGTTCCGTAAAGCAATTCAGCATGTGGTGGTATACAATGTAAAATGCATTGTAGAGGCAGTCTTCTCCACTATGGTCTCCTTTGTTTATGCTGATTATACTATTATCCTATGTATCATAATTAATATGGTTATGATTTATCAATGTTAAAATGTATAAATGAAAGCTCACCCATGCCACCCTCTGTATGGGTGCATGGTGCATCAGCCGTACGCATTGAAGTGAACACCTCTGTGCTAATTCCTCCCTAAGTGCTCTCTAAAAATGTATCTGTATCTGTTACTACTAATGAAAAGGTAATCTGGAGACGTGCATGTATGAGTATGTAATTCACATATCGGCAGTCGCATATCTAGATGACACCAATAAGTCACCTTGCTGGACTGTTCACACCCTGTCTTCAGATTAGTGGCCTGTGGGGCAACCCCTCCTCCACACACACACACACACACACACCGTCGAAGCGCATGGCTGTCACTTTAATTGTGGTTCTGTCACTCTCGCTGCATTCTTCCACTGGTGCCTGCCACGCGCCCTATTGAAAATGATTTCTCAACACAATGACAGGACAATAATAAGAATTACTTAACCCGTTTGTTGGACTGGAAAACAAGATGTGTTGTGGCCGTTGTATGACGGCATAATTGCTGAAAATAACAGTGCTTGGAAAAACTTTGGTTCCTTCAATGTTTACCCACGAGGGAAAAGAAATGGAAATGAAACTAATTTAGATTTTTTGTGAAGATGGTGGCCTATAGTCTAGTGTAATTCCTACTCAGCAGTACACTGCATACATATATGGCCAAAAGTCGGTGGACACCCCTACTAACTATTGAGTTCAGGTGTTTCAGCCACCCTGTTTTTCAGGGTTTGGGCTTGGCCCCTTAGTTCCAGTGAAGGGTAATCTTAATGCTACAGGATACCAAGACATTTTGTCCCTTTGCTGTTCCAGCATGACTGTGCCCCTGTGCACAAAGTGAGGTCCATAAAGACATGGTTAGACGAGTTTGGTGTGGAGGAACTCGATTGGCCTGCACAGAGCCCTGACCTCAACCCCACTGAACACCTTTGGGAGGAATCAGAACGGCGATTGCGAGCCAGGTCTTCTGGTCCAACATCACTGCCTGACCTCACAAATGCTCTTTTGGCTGAATGGGCACAAAGTCCCACAGACACACTCCAAAAGCTTGTGGAAAGCCTTCCCAGAAGAGTGGTGGCTGTTATAGCCGCAAAGGGGGGTCCAACTCCATATTAATGCCCATGGTTTTAGAATGGGATGTCCAGCAAGCTCATATAGGTGTGATGGTCAGGTGTCCACTGACTTTTGGCCATATAGTGTAGATACAAGTGGCACTCAATGACATGTTTCACTTGCATTCAGCATTCATCACTTACTCTTGTTTTAGGGACACGCAAACTTATATTGTATTTTGTCTCAGGGATCAGTTGGCATTCAAACAAAAGCAGCCCTGAGCAGCCGCTTCGCACCATTCTGACCAAAAAGCTTGTCAGAGAGCCAGTTCCCTCTTCCTCGCCTCTGCATCCCTTAGATGGTGAAGAGAGCATTTTCATCTTTCATTAAGTGTAAAAGGCAACTCGATTATGATATGATCCATGATATTGATTACAATGGACAAAAGGGAGGGTGTTGCATTAGTTTCCCTGGTAATGAAAGCCACCCACTCTCTGAATGCCAAAGCCATATTTAGTGTGTAGTTGTATCTTTAGTCAGCGCGGGCTAATAGCTCCATGTGGTGATGCATGTAATTAAAGCTTTGCCATTTCCTGAATGGTTATTTGTGCTGGGTATTTAACGCCGCTGCTTTATGAAGACTTAGGAGGAGACTGGACTGGCCTCATGGCTCACGTCAACAATGCACCTGCAGGTTTAGTCGCGATTTGGGGGAAATTATCCAACCCAGTTTCAATGCAATGCACCCCTGATCGTCAGCGGGGTAGAAATAGATGTGAAAGGAAGACTGGGATATTTTCAAATTCTACAGACTGAATGGATAGAAGACCTTTAATTAGCCGTATTCAAGAAAGATTATGTTACACTGCAATAACTGCATCATCCATTAGTTTTGAGGCAAATAAGCATATAAGCATAGACAGTAGAATATTGTATCATAACATACATAACAAACACATACCACCCTTCCCAACCAGTGACACAGCTCAGGGTATTGGTTTTTACTGGTATTTTTTATTGCAATTTGATTTGCCACTGGTGCATTGGATATAGAGGTTCAACGGTCAACTCAATGGCGAGGGGACAGGGCTGCTTCTATTCTCAGAGCCATTATAGTTAAATAGATAAATGGATGGACAGTTATGTAATGCTGCGCCCATTACAGCCTAATCTTCATTTTTATGGCCGTCTGTATTTCCATTAAAAACCGCATGCCATCTCCGGCACTTGGTCATGTTTAATGTACAGATCATTTTAACATATCTGGTAGGAACTGCATTACACATTTCAAATATGTGCTGTAAAAAAAAACCCAGCAAAATTCCAAAATATACATTATTATTATTATTATTATTATTATTATATATTATACAAATCATTTCCTGGATGCATTGCAGACACAAAAAGAAAGAACCAGCGATTAAGAGTGTGCTCAGTCACAAACTCATTTTCCATTCAATCCCCCCTGAGAGATGAGGCGTTCAGTAATACCATCTTCATAGACTGGATGTAACCCCCTGCCACCCCGGAACATTTGTTGATAGTCAGATTTAGCACGGCGGTTGCTGAATGATATCTCTGTTCGCTGTCTGAGTAGTAGCTCATCCACACGCCCAGCATTGATTTCCCTTTAATACCCCTCTCATGTCTTCGCGTGGAGGGTGACTGGATGAATACTGCATAAGAGTTGAGAGCTAGAGAGGTATGGTTTAGGCTGGAGGACAATTAATAAAGGATCAAAGGGAAAAGCTTGTTATTTGATCTCAGTTATAATGAGTTATTCAGGATGTTTGGCAAGTAGCTTTTTGTTGACAAATTGCATTTGGTCTAAAGTGGGTTGCATATCCGTCTTTGCTATGAAATCATTTTAAATAGAACTCACTCAAACATTAAAATATATATATACAGCAAGAGAACAACACTGAATGCTTGCGAAGCTGTCAGTGTCAAGAACTGCTGCCGTCACCATCACTAGCAGAAGGGGGATGAAAGGTTGTGAAGCTTGCTTTTTGAAGCTTTGGACAGAGGCGACACTGAGGGGAACATATTGATATAAGTGGCTGAAAATAGACGCTTCACCCCATGGGTAAGAGCACAGGAATCCTCTTTCATTACTCTCCCTCCTTCGATTGATTTGTCCTGACACAAACATCCAACTCATAAATAATGGTGACATTCATTCATATTTTAGTCCAGCAATGGACTAAATATGACTTTTGGACTTTTGAACCTCAAAGTCTGCAGGTTTGAGTTTTTGTGGTTATTACTGCTCATACTCTCACATCGTATTGTCAGAACCACTGCCAGCAGCATACACATTTCATAAGAGCAAATCATCCACGTCTTTGAAGGATGTGTTTATGGGTATGTAAGGATATGGATATGAAAAGAAAATACTGTCAAATCCACTTTCACAGCATTTCCATGATCACACAACAAATCGCTGCCTTGCATCATCTAAATGTTTTCATCCAGATTCTAAGGGAAAGACTCCCACTGTCTATTCTCATATTGTCAGAAATAAGGACTGAAGCCTCTAAAGACCATCTCCTTTGAGAACATCCCTGCTGCTCTGTTTGCCTCTGATACCCTCGGTCTCGCAGGCTTACATAAAGCCTGCCTCAGAGTGTGTCTGAGAATGGTAATTAGAACATGGGAGGTGCAACGTCTTCTGCCGCTGAAATGGGAAACAAGAGCCTTCGCTGAGGGTCCAACAGGTGTGACGGGTGGCATTATCATCCGGCTCTGCAGTGGCAGGAAGACGTGGTAATAACAGGTTGGAAAAGAGAAGGTTTTCTGCCATCAGGCCGCTCCGCTTGCTCTGTTGATTTACATGGTGGAGCAGAGGTGGAGTACGGGCATGAATCACCGGAAGAGACAGAGAGGACACAGCGGGGGACGTGAGCTTGAATCTGAATGCAGCCGTTTCTCAGAGGCCATTGATTCCGTCAGAGTTATGGCTCATCCAGCACCGTGGCCATTCATATCCTGAGTCACGTCAAATGTCCAAATGAAACAGGTGGGCTATGCCATAGAGGAAAACACAGAATGAGAATACAGATAGAGCAGTCTGGTCGGTTTTAGGGCATCTATCAAGTACACAAACACAAATATAGTACACACACACACACACACACACACACATATTGTATTTAAAGGGCCTCTTCTTCACATATTGTCAGTGGTGTATTCATATGCACATCTCAACTAAAAGCAACACATTCATTGAGACACCCTAACTCCTAACCTTAACCTCCACCTGAACCCTAAAATAAGCATCATTTTCCAAAGAAAAAAAAGAGGCTGACACGTAAATATTCTTATCATAATCTGTTACGTGAGTCCTCGAAAACGTGGGCGCACACGAACGCAGGCAGTACACGAACCACACAATATTTATTTGCGTCCCATCACATCCTTAAGCGCTGTGTGCCCAGTGAGCTGTGCAGCAGCGAGCCAGCCGAGCCGGTGGAATACGTTGAGCCGCGGCTCTGTTTGACGCCCGCGCTAGGAAGCAGATGTGTGATGTCAGGCGGCGTCATATCTGAGCTATGAATGGGTGGCCTGAATCCTACACTCTAGTGATGAGTCATAGTTTAAACCTGTGTCCTTAAAATGTGTTTGTGGGCGTCGCCGCCAGGAAGCTGTTAGGTAATGGAATGGGGTTATATTTAGTTTAGAGTGTCATCTCACATTCCATGACGACGCAAGGACACGCACACACACGCACACACACACGCAATTCAAAAGTGACGCACTGGCTACGTATCCCTACAATCAAATAAATACGCATTTCGAACAGATTATCCTCAAGGCAAACAGGAAGGTTATCCAAGAGCACCTACGTTCTTGCTTGACTCTCCCTTAACAAAAAGTCTATTTATTTGCACTTTGTTAATCACTTAGTCTCAATTTTTCTTCACAACAACCACACTATGAAAACAATAAATGACTTGGACCTTGGACCCTCGCTGAGGACAAGGAAAAACTCCCACGAAAACCCAATTAGGAAGAAAATGTTAGAAACCCTGGGAGGGCCTACTCAGAGAGGGATCCCCCTACCAGGACGGCCATGTGTGCAATAGGTGCCGAGAGTGGGCAAACAAAGATCACTTGTTGATTAAATGTCCAAATGTAATGTAAATGTTAAGCATCCTCAGCAGCAATCAGCGGTATGCAGAGCGCAGAGAGAGCATCTCTAGATTAAGCCACTTGATAGATCCTCTCTCTGCTGTTATGAACTCCCACTTAAGCGGGTTTGGTTATATCACAGCAATTAAGGATGCACTGTCACTATTCTCATTTCGACGATAAACCAGATTGATAGTGGAATTCTGCAACACAAAGACACTAAAGCCACTTATGAATGTACTCTGAAAGAGCTGCTGACGGGATACATGGTGACATCAAATCTCTATATGGCCAGAGGGATTAGGGCTCGCCAACTTGCAGGATGCCGAGGAGGCGCAGAGATTAATGCGCTGTCGGATAGGCTAAACGTCTTTTATACCTCTGGCCGGTACCAAGTCCCACCTCAATTTGGAGGAGGTTGGAGATAAGCCCAGATGGCACAGTCTCCAGGCAAGCTAATTTATCCACAGGCTACAGGCATCCAGAGACCCAAAGCACTAACATTTCTCTCAGATAACTCCCCTATGGCATTCACTGCACTGTGAGACTGCATGTGGGGGGTGGGCGATGGAAAGATGACAAGACATGGGAATGTATCTGTCATTCTTTCAAAGGAAAAATATAAACCACCATCCAGAGAGAACTTTCTTCACAATTAGTTAAATATGGACATCTAAATATCTAAGAAACTCTCAGACCTTAGCAATTTACTTAAAAATCACCTCTTGGGTACGAATCAGGACGATTACTCGAGTACCCTATTCATAATTAGTTACACAACATGTAATAATTACTTCAGTTGAGCCAATTCAAGGCCAACCAAACAAAGTGTTCCAGCTTTCAAAGAACAAGCAGTCAGGCTTGTTACAAATGAACATCTCTAGTTAGTTTTTATTTCTCAATAGTTTGCTCCCGCACTCAGAGTTGTTCACTGCTCCACTCCGTCAGCTTTGTGGATCTTCATCCTAAGTAGTGACCACTGAACCCACCGTCTGTCTGAATGGGAGCGGATGTTATTTATGTGACTCAGCTATGCCAAGTGGTGTAATTTTTATGTACAGAGTGTTGTTTTTTATGGAGGATAGAATAATTCAAAATACACAAATAAACTAATAAATTACTAAAACAATGTGGAATCAAGACAAAATAAATGTCCTGATTCATGTATTTCCCTACTCATTTATTTCAGTATTTTTCTACTTCTTACTCCATAATATGCTGATAAGATGTTTCAGTGGGCGTAGCTATCAAAGTAGAAATGAATTGACTAATAAATAATGTTCAGATGTGCTTAAAGGAATTGGATGTAAGGATGTATGGGATCGGGCAGTAGAAACCTCTTCCAAATGCTCAAGAACTAAGGGGCTCGACCTCTGTGTCGGCAGACTGGAGTTATTGATTATTGTCTCTACAGGGAAAAGCAGGTAATCAGGGGAAGCTCTGTTGTCCTTTGCTGTGGCAGCCAACCCTGCTGTAAAAATCCAGCTAAATTTATCTTGGAACCTTAGCTGGCCAAGCAGGTTGGTTTGAGCTGGTACGTCCTACCAGCAGCAGGGAAATCTCTTCTCTGGATATTGCAGCATTAATCATCACAGCAGTTGGCCTGGCTAGTCTTCCTGGCAGTGGCCAACTTGCAGCCTAGTTGTATAGTTATGTCGATGATGTGGCAGGATTTTAAGTTTGTGGCAGGCAAGTAAGGCAAATCCAATCGAGCAATACACCGCGACAATGACCAGCCAATAGTGTGTTAATCACCACCCATGTATTTAATTGACACAACCTCATTATCGAAGTAGGGAGAAATACATAATGGGAAAATAAATGACTATATTGTCTTACTCATTCATATATTTATTAATTTTTGCTTACTGATATTAATTTAATGTATTTATTTCCAGATTTCTATGCTTCTGTCCTCCAAAGTTTTGTTATGTTTTTACCAATTTTATCATATTATAAAAAACAGACTTATTGCTTTGTTTTCATTGAATGTAAAAAGGTTCTCTCCCCAAAAAGGGATAAAACAGACACATTTATAATTTAATAAGGACGCAAAACACAGGGGTTCATTGCTGTACAGCGACCAAATCACAAAGCAGGTCTGAAAAAGTGTTTTTTCTCTCACGGTAACTACCAACAGGGATAATCTAATCTAATTCTCATTAAAGGATTTACGCCATTACTGATGTTGTAAATAATTAATAGAACCAAGAGCAACTTGCATCACACAGGATCCATTATACAAGATACAGTGGAGCTAATCACACACAGAGGCATACCTAGACAAATGGCGTACCTACAGCCAAGCAAGTCAAGACCATGGTAAGAGCGAGTCGGCATTTATTTGGCGGAATACACTACACATTGTGTGACTGCAAACCAATCATACTGTTTCAGATGGGGAAAATATGTGTAAGCTATTGCTATTATCGTAAATAAAATCGGTTAGTTTTGGTAAATTAATGCAAAAACAAATCACCCCCAGTGGTTCAAGACCATAACACAGCTCTGCTCACACGCTGCCCACATTAGATGAGGGGCAGACCTCCTCTAAAAACAATAAAAATGTACATTACAATTACAATTAACCACCATTCTCTTATTTTTTCATGATTAATATTGCAAGAGAAAAAAAAACTATCTCCAAAGGGAACATAGCAGCTGCAGGATATACTAACACTGATTTATTATTCTCTTGCTGTTGATCATAAATCAGCTGGATCCTGAAAGACAGAGAGATTTAGGCTACACATCATGGTGGAAACTAACAGCAGTGGAATTAAGATTATTTTTTAAGGTAGGTCAACAACGAAGTGTATTACTGGTACAACACACGGTCATGAAAAACATGAATTTCACACCGTAGATTGCTACAAGAGCCTAATTATTTTGTCATTTACAGTTTATTTCTGTTGTTCTACTCTTCCTGATTTAATGCTTTCAGATTTGAATTTGCAAAGTAGCGCATAGTAAATATCTGTCATTAGTTAAACACCCACAGACAGGGGAGGTGAGATCAGATGGCAGTAACATTAAGAGAGAATGAAGATGGATTTTTTTGTTGTGGTCTTTTTTTTTTCACCCTTTTTCATTTTCAGGATGAAGGATGAAGGATGGAGTCATCATGGATTCAGCCACCTGGCAGAGATGTCTTCTGAAATGACAGAAACCCAACCTACAAAGCCATGTAATTTAATTTTCCTCTTATCCTGGCAACCATTTTCAGTAATTACTGAATGTCTATAAACAAACAAACACACACAATATTTATATTCTTGTAGAGAATACTTTGTAGGATACATACAGAGGTATAAAGGATTCCCATTTACTTTCCTGTCAAGATTAACATTTTGAACGTGATGATGTGGTGGTGCGGGTGAGCGAGGAACCAGGACCTGGTAAACAAACTGTAGTGCCCTCTGGACGCACTACAGTAGGGGTGGGCAATCATGTGCCATGGAGGGTTTTCACTCCAACCAAAGACTACAGCAGGTGATTTCACTGATTAGCACACCTTCAACCAGAGAGGAGGAAGTAATCATGAAATCTCCTGGTGTAGTCTTTGATTAGAGTGAAAACCTGCAGACAGCTTTATTATTTTCTATTTACTTCCATTCTACAGGAAAAATAGGAAAAATACTACTTTCTGAACTCTGACTTACAATTGAAGAGTAAGAGAAACTGCCAGCAGAAAGGTGCAGGACACTTATTGATTATTGATTACAAGAAAACGTTTGGAAGCAGTCATCATTGCCAAAGTCTGTGCAACTAAGTATTAGAAAAGGGTGCCAATAACCATGGCCCTAACCACTTTTCAATTTTGAAGCCATAAAATATTTTTTTAATATTTGTATTCTTATTGTTTGATCGTGTACTATTAAATAAAACAAATGAACGTGTGAAGACTGAACGTTGTTTCAATTTCCAATTATTTAAGAAGATCTGCTTGAAATGCAAGGGTGCCAATAGTGTTGGTCAGAACTGTAAAAGGACTGCCAGCCCAGTCAGAGAAGAGAACGGGGAATGCTCAGATGGACAGCGAGCTCTGACAACCATATTCCAAGAGACACCAGAGCCTGGCAGTGACGAACCCAGGGGCTGCGATGTGCAAATTTGAGGAGACATGCTAAACCCAAGAGGGTTCAAAGGCAAGTAGGGTTCTTGCATGATTTAACCCTTTTGTGTTGTACTGCTGCACTTGGGTTTGCCTTCCTCTCCTCTGTCCTCAGTGTAACCCTGGGTTGTCTTAAAGACCCAGTGACCCTCAATGAAGTGTCGCAGACTCTTAAAGAGCTAGTATCCTCTGCCATTGACTCTCTTGTGTTGTCTGGTACCAGAGTAAAATAACTTACATGAGACATACAGGGGTACTCTGAGGTGACACTAATAATAGCTATTTCCAGCCATCAAGCCATCAAGTGTCCCGCTACAGCAGATGCTGAGGAGTTCAGGAATCATAAAAACTGGTTTTCAACAAGTGGACAAGGTGCGTGGACTGCCGCTATGCAGTTCTCTCATTGTTTCAAGTTGGAACGGTTCAACTCATGACTCAAGGATTTTCCAAAACTCGTCTTTGTGTGCTCAGATTGAAAGAGGACAACATAGTAGAATCCTACTTGATGCTGCATTGTCATTATTGCAACAGCAGTGCTTCATAATTATCTCAGACAGCATGGCTGCACAAATCCTCATAGTGAAGATGACAATGACCCACATGTTCCCATGAGTGAGGCAGCCAATGACAGAAATGGACTAGCTTGCAGAGATGCTTTTGCTTTGCAGAAGAACTAACAGAATTCTCTGGTCCAACTGGTGTCCCACCCGGTCCACTAGCAAAGTTTTGGCTGTCAGCTACTCCCTCCCTCCATGCTTGCAGTTACTGAGCAGTAGTAGGTTACTTCTAATACAGGGAGAAGAAATGATGATTCCAATAATCTGCAACATTTTTGTTGACATCAAAATGTACCCACAACACTGCAAGACTGAGTGTGAACAGAAGGTGAAAAGCAAAAGCGAGTAAAATGTTTAAACATCAACTTTTCACTTATGGAGTGTTCAATCTAAAACCCTTCATCTATATAAAAATGCCAGTCATCATAAATTTATCTTTAAAACTGAATTTTTGAGATTATTTTGAGTTCTGTCCTCAAAGGGAAGGGAAGTCCTAAATGTCTCCTAGTGGCTGAAAACATTCACTCCAGTGTGAAACAACCACTAGTCCTCCTGCTCAGCTGGCTCAGTGAATTCACCACCTACCGTTGGCACCAAAGGTTGTGAGACTGAATCCAGGCTGGAGCTGAAGAAACATCACACAATCTCTTTTCGGGTAGATATGTGACTTCTGATATGTCAAGGTGTTGGTTATATATTGATTATGGCCACTTCTTATTTTTTCATTCTTCCACCATTTTTCTTCTTTTCTTCTTCTAGGTTCTTTCTCCTAATTCTTCTTTTTCTTTTTACAGTATATTAGGCTGGCCCATTCACAACTGCTTGCAGTTACTAGTTGTATTTTAATTACATTTGTTGACACCAGCATTTTGTAATGTTAATACATTTGATGAGCAAGCACTGGTAATTTGCAAAAACATTAATTAACATCTAATCTCATGGTATTTCATCACTGGTGCCGTCTTGCTGTATGTGTGCTGTGTCTTGGCTTGTGGGGTCCAACCGTGTGCCATGGAGGGCAAAGTATGCAGGTTCTCCTTCCAAACGAAGACTACAGCAGCTGATTCAACTGATTAGCTCGCTTTCAACCTTATAAGAGGGAACTAATCAGTGATAATGTTGTGATTGGTTGGAATGAAAACCTGCATACTCTTGGCCCTCCATGGCACATGACTGGACACCACAGTGATAAACTGTTTATTAAGTGTGTGTGTGTGTGTGTGTGTGTGTGTGTGTGTGTGTGTGTGTACCACTGCCAAATAATAATAATCTTGGTACGGCAACCTAATTGATGTAGACATACAGCACTATTTGTGTGTGTGTGTGTGTGTGTGTGTACACAGTATGCATCAGAAGTGATTTTCAGCCCCCTGCCTGTCAAGGAATCTAATCCAAAAAATGCCAAGATCCTCCCTCCTCCTCTTGAATCAAGTGACATTACCTTGATATCAGTGGAGTGACCTGCTTTATTTCAAGATATTGTCACTTCTTTCAAGAAAATTCCAAAAAAAACAAGTGATACTACATTGGAAACAAATTAAATTGTCTCACCCTAGAGGCTGATTTTTAAAAGGAAACAAGATTTTAAGACTAAATGACTTTTTTTTTGCAGTGCTGAGACAGTGAACATTGTTACACTGATCCAGAAATATCCCTATGATGCTAAACAACAGATGAACAACTGAACTGGATGGATAATGGTTCAGCTTCAGTCTGTACAGATACAGATATTGTATTGATAACCAACCTAAGTCAAATGTTAAATTTCGATGGGAGGGCTAGGACTCTGAGTAGCAGCAGTCAGTCATGCTGTGCTTAGAGTGTCCTTTAGTCTCTGCTGGGCACTAATGAGCAAGCAATGCCCCCCCTCCCTGACAAACCTGCACCTGCTGTCCCACCCACACACACACACACACACACACACACACACACACACACACACACACACACACACACGCCTAGCCTCTCTTTTATGAGTAGACATGTATCAACTCCACGTGTACTATTATAAAGTGCATGCTTTCTTTAAAACATTAATGGGAACAATCCCCCACTGGGTGGGACTCGGAGACCGCAGCAGTAGGAGTAGATAAACTTGTGCACATGCATTATCACTATCCGATAATTTAATTAGACACATAAACACTTACACACTTTTGGGAATGTCTCGTTCCCCGAGGGAGAGGTGTATAGATGTACAGACTAATGGATGAACTGGTCTGCCCTAATGGTGTCTGAGCCAGACATTTATACACCATCAATAAAAGCCCCCAAACCTTAGAGCTGAGGTGGTGGTGTGTGTGTGTGTGTGTGTGGTATAGACGGCCTCCCCCAGTCTCTATGGTAACCTGTTGGCATACAGCGAGGTCTGGAAGGCATCAATGGATTCTCACGGTTATGAGAGCAAAACAGCGCTCAGGCATCGCCAGTCCAAGTCCAAGTGACAATCAAAAGCCACAGGGGAGAAACACTTACCTGTCCCTTGTTCTGACATATTTTTCGCTTGAGTTCAATGATTTGCTGTCGGTAAAGGGGTTATTTTCCCTGCTGGGCATTTGTTGAGTGTTATTTTTGGTGTTTTCTGTCACACCTAATGAGACAACTGGTACAAGCCAGAAACCTTTAGCCCACTTGGCATTTTTTGTACTTTGGCCACCACTGCACTCATAATAAGTTCTGGACTGGAGTCATATTGAAATGTATTATGTGGTATAAAGGCTTTCGAGTAGTTCTAAAATTAAATTCAGCACACATTAGATTGGATTCAGCAACATTTCCTGCCTCAGTAAATTAAATAAGCAAAACAATGAGGAAATCTATCTTCCATAATTACAGATGTTATCTACGTAATGTAAGTTTTCCAATGTAATGTAATAAAGTCTGGTGTTCTGGTGCCACCTAGTGATTAATCAAGTAAAATTGATGTATGTACATTCACAAATTCTCAGATTAGACCTAGAACAGGACAAGATTTTAGGACTACCACGAGCACATATGAATTTATTGTTTTAAGTCATATCACATTTGGCAATTCAAGTCATTGCCACCTGAAATGAGGCCTGTACTCTTGCCCCATGGCTCCCGTTAGAGTTGGACACCCTTCAAATAGCATTCATTAAAAAACTATCTATGAACCTCCGTCACCCTAGGGACTTGTGACAGTGGGCTCAATCCTTCAGTCTACAGTTAAATCCTTCCAAACTTTGCAGGTCAACATTCCTTGTCCTGAGCTTGACAGACTAAATTAGCTCCTTAAAAAGTCAGCTGTGCCACACCTGTTAGACTTCAGCTTTTCAACAATTTAACTCAACAGCCCCCGCTACACTATCCTAAAAATTGCGTTTTCACAAGTCATTCAATCACAGGTCTTAAAATATAATTTTTCTTGTAACAAGTGAGAAGTTATGGCAATAGGGTGACATCATTTCATTTGTTTCCAATGCAAATCAACTTGTTTCATGAATTTTCTTGCATCAAGTGACATGATCCTGATACTAGTGGAGCGATCCACCTTATTTCAAGACTTTCAATGACTTGTTCAAACTGCTTTGGAAACAAGTGAACTTCTCTCACCCTGTTGGCAGATTTTAGGACTCAATATTAGATCAAATGACTTGTTAAGATGTTGTGCTCACTGCTTGTGAAAGAGTAAAATGTATCCCACGGCACAGTTGATATTACTGTGTAAGTAGGTAAGGATGAAATAACCACAAAGCCTACTCTGGTGGAGTAGTAAACATAACACCACCAAACATTTAATCAAATTTAATGAAATCTTCAATCCACATCTTCTAAACAAGCAAACTAGTTACAATTAACCTCAATCAAAACTGAAAAATGGAAAACCAATTATAGATGTTATGGTCTGATTTACTTAATTTTCCCAAAAAGCAAACATCTACCCACACATCCATGGGAATATGATACAAGTAGGAAGTGGTAGCCAAATAGTCCTGAAGCAAAGGCTGTCCACTTGACGGGACAGTTGTCATGGCCACATTTTACCCTCACTTCCAAGAGCCAGACTTGCCCTTGGCCCCGCGGGAGGTCTTGGACGCTTTAGAGCCTCTCTGGTGGTCACTGACTCGGTTTCGGAGCACGTAGATGTCGTACTTCTGCCTCTTGAGCTTCTCGGCCAGCTCAAACTTCTCGGCATGCAGCTGGTGGAGCCACTGCCAGAGGTCAAGCGCCTTCTCTGCCAGCTTCTCCTGGTTGAGATGGTCGATGTTGAGGGGCTTGCGGCGTTCCATGAGCGCCTTCTTCTTCTCTTCACGTGCTGTTAGCTTCTTGCCCTTCTTCTGGTCCACCTTCTGCAGGTAGCCACCGAAGGACTTATTGGTGAATGTCTTTTTCTTCTTGGCTTCCTCCTCAGCACGTAACTTGGCTACCTCTTCCTCCCGCCTCGCCCGTTCCTCTGCCAGGCGTGTTTGGCGCTCGCGATCCTGCTCGGCGCGCACTCGCTGCTGGTCGGCCCGGTCGGAGCGGCGGTGCTCAATGCGGTTGCGCAGTGAGACCAGCTCTTCCTCCTCTTTCTGACGGTTGGAGAAATGCAGCTCGATCAGGGTCTGCAGGTCGTTGAAGTCCTTTTCCACTCTCTTGCGGTGGAGGTCATCAAAGTCCACCTTCTCACCATCTGGGAGCTTGGGGGGAGCAATATTTGGCACATAGGTTGTCTTAGGCCGTGGTTTGGACTCTTCCTCACCATGTTCACCCTCCTCTGCAGGCTCTTCCTTGTTCTCCACTTCATCATCTACATCCTCCTGCTCCTCTTCCTCTTCGGCTTCTTCGTCCTCATCCACCTCCTCTTCCTCCTCCTGCTCGTATTCCTCCACAATTTCCTCAGTGTCTGACATGATGTTCACCCTGTCTAGGAGGCAGTCCAGGGAAGAGATACCAACAGAGACACACCCAGACCAGCTGGTGTCTTTCACACAAGAGAAGAGTGCGGTCTCAGGCGTCCAGCTTGGGGTTTTTTAAGGGTTTGCCTTTGCCATGTGACTGCTGCCTTGACCAAAGTCCCCAGTCTATGGGTCAGCAGCAGGGGGGATTTGCAGACAGATGCAATGCAGTCTATTTTCTCCTTCACCAAGTCTTGTCAGCCACCCACACCCCCACTTATCCCCTAGACCCCTGCTCTCTACTCTGACCCTGGAGCACACTCCCCGCTCATCATTCCTTTGTAAGGACAGGATGAGTGGCTATTTCAGAAGCACAACAGATGCACACACACACTTGTGCTTTCCAGGCCTACAAAGCAACAAGCATCCATCGTATCACAGTTACACAGAACAAAGAACACCCATACTTTATGATGAGGAAGAGCTGTGGAGTTTATTATGAGAAAAAAGCAGAAACATTCATATTGTACACAACTTGGGAAAGTCGCTAATCCGTCATGACAGCTTAAAAGCCCCTGTAGCAAACCACATAGCAATCAGTGGTACTTAAGAATGTACATTAACAAAGCAAATTGCAATCTCTGAAAAGCCCTCGAAGGACGTCAAAGCCAATGAAGATTTTAAGGATCGGTACAGCTGTCACATTTTCCAAATTGAGCTGGTACAATGAATACCGAGCGATGTGGCATAAACAAACTAATCCAGTATAATTATACCTGAATACTGTGAACAGAATTGTGTACAAAGTTTAAATGTACACTCAAATAACTGGAGGTTTTGGAGGCAGACAATCAATACATTTTAAATATGTGTATTAGTATGTATAGTAAGGAAAGACGGGCCCCAAAATAAGTACAAGGACGCACAAGAGGAGCTTTAACCAAACATTGCTCTTGCCTTGTCTCCACTTTGGAACGTAATTAAAACATTCTTGCTATTGGAGACTGCAGCTTTCAGCACTGAGTGGATTAAACAGTAATTACCTCCACAGCTCCTCAGCTTTTGACGGCAACACTCAAATACTGATGTGAAGCACTTATGCACACAAGTCTTGAGTTATAGGAGTGCAAAAGGACAAATGCAGTTTTGGAGGATGGGATAACTGACAGGAATAGGACAGGTGCTCTGTGGCGTCTCCCCCGCCAACTCAGACAATTCCAATTAAACTTTTAGCTCTGCAACATGCGCCTCCTTGGGACAAAGCGTCTGACGTCATTTGACATTATGTATGTGGCATGCATGACAGCATATCATGTTTAGAGGGGATTCACTTTTAATCTTATTGTTTTAAATCAGGGGTGTCAAGCCATCTGTCGTGGAGAGTATACAGGTTTTCATTCCAACCAAAGACTACACCAGGGCCCGGTTTTTCAAAACGTATTTCATATGATTTGGGTAATTGGACTGGATCAAATCTGAAAATTGGTTTTTTTTAAATTGATAACTGAGATTCTAATAATTCGGATTGGGATTTGGATTGGGTAATCCAATCCTACCTTTAATCAATCTTAAATGTTGTTTCTGCATCTTTTTCAAAACTCAAAGTACAGAGATTTGGATAGTTTTGATGCAAAAAATCAGGATAATCGTGATCGTGAAGAGTGGATTCAGGGTGGATTTAGAGACATGTAGGGCTTTATATTACCAAGAAGTTACAAGGTGTAATGTGGGAAGATATTGACTAAACATTATGTATATACTGTAGATTAAAATAGTATTTGATATTTAAATGTTAATAAATGACCAAAACAAAGTTTCATACCAGCTGCTGGACCAGCTGTTCAATAAGAGATCCTCTTGTGAACCTTTATCTTCAAAAGGGAGATTGAATTAATGTATGAAAACAGTTTGCAGAGAAATGGGAAGTTTTGTTTTGAGTTATCTGAATTTGTTGCCATCTGGGCATGAGACTTTGAATTTTGCCTTAAGTTCTTATTCATTGAATACTTGTGCAGATAAGAGTCGGAATTAAAGTAACATATAAACTTTTACATACAAACACTCTTTTAGTTCTCTTCTCTCTCTTTGGCACTAAAAACATATTGTAACATCATTTGTCCAACAGATGGCATGATAGAGCTCGATTTAAAATGGATTCTGGTATCTTGATCATGTGGTATCTAGCAGAGAAAATGTGTGAAAAACGGAATAATTCTAATTACAATTCTACAACTTTAAATGGTTTGATGGACTGATTAGACCAGATCACATGGCCACCACACAAAATAGGAGTTTGTTTATTTCACAGTGGCCTTAGAAAATTGCAAAACACGTCATGAAAGCCTTTGAAAAAGTCCCATGGCCATTTCATCCCACAGAGGACTGAACTCTACTGAACTTCAGCCTATGCAGAACATAACAGCAGTTGGTTCCAGTTTAATCAAGCCACTCATTGGTTGCTGGTGGCAAGGGACAACTGTGTCTATCAGCAAAGAAAGGCAGCAAATGACCAGGCCTATAAATAGCGACACCCTCTGCTGTCTTACAGAGTTCAATATGAACCTCTTTTTTTATATAACCCAAGACAGCAAAACTACATTTCAGTTCAATAAGATTGGGTTGGCATCAAGTGGACAAAACTTGCACATCAGAAATCAGTACAGGGGCTGATACTCTGCTATGTGATCTTCAAAATGTAAAGAGGTGTACCGTGAAAACTACAGTCAACCAGTGTTTTGCCATTTCCTAACCAAACAGTGCTTCTACCTGAACTGATGAAGCACAGTTTGAGCACTTCAGTTTGAGTTCCACTTACTTTTATTTGAGTAATTAGTAGTCTTGGCCCAGCAGTTCAGCAGGCTACTCTTTCCACTCTGAAGGCACAGTGCCCTCTGCTGGTCAAAATATAATACAGCACAGCGTATCCCTTGAGAATTTCTCTCTTGTTGGGTGTAAAGGCCTCTAAAAAACACTAAAACTCTCTATTGAAATCAATAAAAGCTTCTGTATTCAGGCCAATCCAGGTTTCGGAAGTGATGAGGAAAATGGAATTCTTAACATTACTGGCAATGGTGAGAACTTGCTTTGTCTTTTTGGAATTTGGAATTTACGATTCATCACTTCCTGTGCCCTGAGAAAACTTTCCCGCCAGCTTACCTACCGACTCCAAAACTTAATTTGAGTGAATGGAGCGGGAGGGGCCAGTCTTCTCTGGCACCCAGACTCTGGAACAATCTCCCCCTTCCAATCAGAAAGAGTTAAAAACCCACTTTTTTAGGGTGGCCTTTTTTTAATTTCATGGCTGTTCTCTGGGTGGTGACTGGTTGCTGAATGCTTTCTGTGTTCGTATGTGCGTTGTGTTTGTATGTACTTTTGAATGTATTTTCTTTGTATGTGCTTTGTGTCTGTGGTGTCCTTTTCTGTATCTTTGCTGAAGTAAAGCACTTTGTAACCTCTGTTAAAAAAAAAGTGCTATATAAATAAAGTTTTACTTACTTACTTACTTCTGTTGCAGCCCCATTTCATGAACTACACTGATACGGCACTTGTATTTTTACATAAAAATAGAGTGCAGAGTGCAGCTTTAATGGTGTGTGCTAGACAGTAATTTGACACATTTTAGTTGTAAAATTGCCCGACACTCAGATATATAATTAACATGAGTGCCGCGCCACTTGGGGATGTTGCTCCTACATGCCAGTTTGATTTGTATACTCCTTGACAGCGGTATACTGAAGTGAAATCACAGTTTAAGGTGTTTAGACAGCTTCAGTTCAGACTCCGGCCCTTTGAGACTGAGGGGCTCATCTATCTGCCATAGTTTATAGCCTATTCATCTACCTGATAACTACTGAGTGACTTCTTACATACCAGTGCTCAACACCACAACTCCTAATGTAATTAAACTGGTAAAGAAGTAAAGAAACCACACAGCAAAATACTCAATAATTCTATACAAATACAAGAATTATTCTCTTACCTCCTCCCCTCATCTCTCTGTCTCTGGCCTCTTCTCCTCTTTTTCAGTTCAGGTTGTGCAAAATAAAGCCATAAAACTTTAAAGGCTATACATGATATGCAATATGTGCTCATCACTCTTATGTCTCCCACCTCCTTATCTCCTGCTGTGGCTGTCTGTTGTCTCCTTTTGCTGTCTCTCTTCTCTTGTCATCATTGCTCTTTCCTCTCAGCTTGTCTCTCTCATTGCTCTTGTTCAGTCCTGGTTGTACAAAGGGTGATTATAAATGTGAATGCTTAACACCCCCATTTTATGAGCCTTATTGCTTTCAACTTTACAGCTATGTCAATAAAAAAGAAGAAATTGGTAATATATATATATATATATATATATATATAGACATAGAGGTACAAAAGAAAATTTTCATTTTGAGACACTTTCTGAAATGTAAAGGAAACAAAGTTTCAAATTTAAAATAACATTGACGTTTCATATGCACGGAAATAGTTTTTTTGTGTATTTAATGTTCAGCAGCCAAAACAAATACAGCTGGATGGGAGGATGAACCTGAAAAGAGACATTGTGCTCTGCTGGGTGTCCACTGTTTAAAAAGCATTTTTGTGTTTGGAAGTTTTAGGGTTTATCTGTAAGTTAACTTCATGTTAGCTACCTACAAGCTAACAGTCAAGTATCGGTAAGCTAACGTAAACGCGCCAGTGTCCATTTGCCCACTAGAGGTCATCGTACAAAAGAAGTTCAACGTAACCATCCAACAACAAAAATGCTTTATTTTGTACGACGTCGTAATAAGGAAGGAGCTATGGAAGTTATGTGCAAAAAGATCTTCTTCCTGTAAAACCCTAATGGTCACAGCTGTTTTATATTTGTGGAGGTTAACCTACCTGACCACTTTGTTGGTCGCATGTGTGCGCTCAATCTGTGTTTAAATTTCCGCAAGCACCTGAAGGCAGCATGTCTACCAGGCGTTTTTCGCATTTACTTATCGACTCCGCCCACCCTGATGCACGTGACCAGCGGCACCACTGTTGTTATGAAAGTAGTGGGTGTGTGTGGCGGCGTCCGGAGTGAACAGTGAGTAGACTCCACACTCTACAGGTTGGAAACCGGTAAACAACTTATTCCTTTCATTAATCTCAGATCTGGAATGCATTTCAATTGCATTTTTCACGCATATGGATGTTTAATGTAATGCGTTGCGGTGTAGTTGCATTGAGCGCTGGTTACGGTCACATTGATAACACGTTCACACGGCTTCACATGCACTAGCAGGACGCGATGTTCCCTGTAGCTGTTCCAGACTGGTGGTTGAGGACAACCACTGTCCATGAGTTTTAACAATAAGTTTCGAAAGGGGCATCACTAACACTGATCACCTGAAGAGCTGTAAACCAAAATAAGCATATAAGCATATAGTCTGGGGGTCATTTACACCTCAGTGTTTCCACTATATGTAGGGCAGTGGTCCTCAAATCTGCCCCTCTGGGTCCATAGTACTGCTGGCTTTCTATTCTGATAGGTAGTTTCCATTCTAGTTGTCTAATCAGGGACTGGTTTAGTCCAGGTGAATGCAATTAACTACCTGGTAGGATAGAAAACCAGCAGCACTCCGGCCCCCGAGGACCTGATGTAATTTTATTATGGCTTCCACACCAGATTTCTGGAGATTTTAGTTTTAGGTATAGTAAGTGCCACACCTTGCCATACCCAACTGACGGTGCTTGTGACAGAAAGTTAAATGACAGGTAATGTGAGTGATTCAGTGATTATTTTTGTGTTCCTCACAGGTCCACTGCAGTCAAGTGCTTTACTGTTGTCAACAATGTTTCGTGCCACCACTGCCTCCCTTTGCACCTACTGCCAGAGAATGAGGGTCTTCATCCCTCCCACAGCTGCCTCTGCCTCTACAGTAACTTCCCCCAACAAGGGACCTGAGAACCAGCACATGGTGGACTCACTCTATGGACTGTCGGTGGACATCAGGAAGGTCCGCAAGTCCAAGGGTTGGGTTCTGTCCGAGAGCTCTGCGTACGTGTCTGAAACAGCTGACTTGTTGAGGGACATGGGCGCCGACGCCGCAGCGGTTGCCCGGGTCCTGGAAGCTTACCCCGAGGCCGTACTGTGTCGGCCAGAGGACGTAGCCGCCCAGCGTGACCTGTGGGTGTCGGTGTGCCCCAACAAGCTTGAGCTGTTGAGCATCATTGAGAAGTTCCCGGCCTCCTTCTTCACAGTAGCTCACCACGGCAACCAGCGGGCCAACATCCAGTACCTCCAGAGCCTGCGCCTCAGCAAGCGAATCATCGGCAAGCTGATGGCCAGTGCCCCGCAGAGCTTCAGCCAACCTGTGGAGCGCAACCAGGAAGTCATCCACAAGCTGAGGGAGACCTATGTGGACCTGGGCGGGGACGAGGGCAACCTGCGCATCTGGCTCCAGAAGCTCCTCAGTCAGAACCCATACATCCTGATGCTGCCCGCTGAGGCCTGGAGGGACAGCCTAGGCTTTCTAAGGGAGCAGGGCTTCACTACAGCGGAGCTCCTCAACCTGGTCTCCAACCTCAGGGCCTCCATTGCAGAGCTGCAGCCAGAGGCCATGCACCAGTCACTGGGCTACATTGAGGGGTGTCTCATGTGTTCTAAGGAAGAGCTCAAGGAAATAGTGATCCGCTGTCCTGCCATCTTGTACTACTCCTTGCCCACCCTGATTGGACGTTTCCAGGGGTTGATGGACGTGGGGGTGAGCATGGAGCAGGTGAAGGACACTCCCAATGTCCTGGAGCTCACCGTACAGAACGTGCTGTACCGCATCCAGAAGCTGGCGTCCCACGGGTATGACGTACACTGCGGCAGCCTGGACGTTATCGTGGGGACCAGGAAGGACTTTGAGATAAGCTGTGGAAAGCTGCACCTCAGACAGCAGCGACCGCTCTTCAACCCTGTAGCTCCTCTCAGATCTGCAGAGGAGTGAATGTCAGGGCTGTTTTTGTTGGTATGTGGGATTGGGGAGTTTTGTGAAGAACAGACTTTTGAGAAAGTAATTCTGTGGCTGCTGATGCACAACTCAGGACTGTTGTGCAAATAGATTAGAAAAAAATAGTTTGGGAAAATAGTGTTTCATACTCTGATTAGTGTTATGGTTTAATCTTCAATTACTGCTATATTTAATTCCTGTACTGTACATTGACCTTTTCTACTGTGACTGGTGGAAAGAGTGGAAAAATAAATGTCAACTGAAATTGTAATATTTGTGTCCTTTAATTGCAGTGGTCAGTGTACAAGTATGTTCATCGTGTTGACACCTAGGAGTAAATGAGTGTCCTGAACAAACATAACAAAAACCTCAAGTACTGTGTGAATAATATACTCAGTTACCAATGGACTATCGATCCATACCATAAAGAAAAAAATGCATCATGATCTAAGTTACATTTGTTGGCATTTTAGTGTGAAAAACAAAGCCTGAGCCGGACTGATCTCATTTGAAGTACCAATTCTGTTGGACTGGGAGGCATCCTGGACAGTCTCTGATCATCAGTGGTTGACCGGATTAGTTTCTCCAGTTTTCAACACTGCAGCTCCAAAGAATAGGCTGGACACTGTTTGTGTATTAACTAATATTTTAATTGAACAAGCACATTGAGAAGGAACAAGAAGCAAGTGAAGCAGTACACTCCAGTGGTATATTTATTGGTGATTACACAGAGGGAAGCCATGGAATGAAATTTGTAATCCGTCACCTTTTCTCACCCAGTGACAAGGACAATCACTTGATAGTCCTGTCACACTGATATTGCCTCTACAGTGGTTATGAATGAGTAAAAGTGAACTACCTAATACTGAGAAAAGATCAAAACACCTCTGTTGATGGACAGACCGGATGGTTCAAAGACCGGAGAAAATTGGGAGGCAAGATGCCGATAAAGCAGAGGGAGTAAATGAGAGGACAGGCAGCTGTATTAGAGATATCTGACAATGAAACAAGGTTTCTCAACAACTAGGGACTGGACTGTCTATAAATGCTTTCACTTTTATTGAAAATTTTCAAAAAGAATAAAGATCCATCCACAATGATTCTTTATAAAAATATATCAATGGGTCAATGGCTACACAAAGAGAGAAAACACATACAATATCAAATATGTACAAGTTGTATGTGAGAAGAAATTAGCAAATTCATTATATACACAAAAATGTTGTCCCGGCAATATTAGCTTTCAGAGCAGCGTAAGGTGACAGCCTCTCCAGTGCCGTAACGCTGTGAGGATGTCAGCATGCACTGGGCTGCTCAGTCCATATGGCAATGTACAGTCTGATACTTTAGAAACTTGTGAATGTGCTTAATGACAGGATCGTATGCTCCTGCTGACGTTATGTTCACCCATCCTGTAACAACTTGACAGTGTAGCACTGTAACAGAACTTCGGTCTTAGGATCTTAGTTTTGTGGTGACTGACGGAGTCTGAAGACACTCCTGCATGGGAGAAAAAAACAAAACAGAAGCTGGCCTATTGACAAGGAATGTTTCAGCTACCAAATGCAGCAGCACACCACCAAATACAAAACACAGTTATGATAAATCTAAGCATTATTTTACCACCTTTCACCAAACCTCAACAAGACATCTTCTATTACATGGCTTTGTTCAATACTTAGTTCTGATTATGCAATGAATGCTTTCTGAGGTCTATTATTTCTAAATAATGTTGAATAATAAACAATGCACAAATGGGAACATGTGTTTAATAAAATGTTCTAGCACTCACTATTTCAGCCAATGTTACCATGATAATACCATTTACCGGGGTATTTTCGGCCATATTTGATACTGACCCATCTCCATGTGCTACACAAATAGTTACAGTGCTATACCAATAGTTTAGTCATGTTTAAATTTCCACATACCTGTCTAATGGCTGCTCTGTCTCTGGACTTTAGAGCTAGTGCTATTTCCAGAGTCCTCACTGTGGCGTTTGCCACCGGTGTTGGTATGGTGTCCAAGCCCTTAGAAAAACCCCCCCCAAAAAAAACAGGGTTTAGATACAACCTGAAATCACTTTCTTGTCTCTGTGACTAACTAGATTAACAGATAAGTAGTTCTGTGTAAAGGTGTAGATATGTAGAAATATCAGCTCAATTGATATTTGATATGGTCTGCACTGTGTAATAGCACATCAACACACACCTTGTTGCATTGCAGGGCCAGGAATCTGCTGGGTGCCTTGAGTGTAACACATCACACCGTTATTGGTGCCTGCATAACCTGGAAATTCAAGCAAGATTCAAGGATTAGTAATACCAAGTTGTTGGAGAGTACTGCATGAAGAACATAAAGGTGGAAAGGAAAACAAATGTGGCGATTGTGTAGTAGTTGAGGGTCCCCACCCTGCTGATGAGTGCTGATGCTGGGTTGTTGGTCACCCTGGGGGTACACCATGACATTGCTTTGCCAGTCGCCCTGGGAGCGAACTGGCATCTGGTAACCTGCAAAAATAATTGAAACATCTCTAGCTCTCCTGATACACAACTGAATTGCCACCGGCTATACAAGTATAGAAGAAGTTAGGAAGAACTTGAAAGTATGGATTGAGAGAGCAGTGGGGAGGGTGCTACCTACCGGATGGAGCTGCAGCATCGTGTGTACGCTCTACAGAGAATCCCATCATGCCTGAGGACGCGTCACCATTACCATTGGTGTTGGACGGAACTGTAGCCAAAAGGCCTACGGACCCAGAGACGAGACAACAAGCATGAAAGAGATCTCAGCTTATACAAAAGCTGTTTCCTTACAGCCTTTTAAGGTTTACTTTTATGTTGCTTGCCTTGCTTTCATATTTTTTCAATTACTTTCTTTGTTTTTGCTGTCAATTTTGTTATTCCTTTGTCAAGCACTTTATAATGGTGTTTGGAAGAATGCTATACAAATAGATATTATATTTATTATTATTGGTTCATGTACTACAACTGTGTCATGTTAATGAAGAACACAAATAGTCAACAATCTTGTTTCCTTACCAAGGCCCCTGTAGCAGGACAGCTGCTGGTAGATCTGTTTCATGCGCTCAATGTTGAGACGGCTTGCCTCTGCATGGTGCACCATGGGCTTGGGGTATTGCACTCCGATAATACATTTGGCTGCCTTCTGCACACTCTCCGGAGCGTTCCAGGGATCATAAATATACTTGGCTGGAAATCCCCTCAGAATGGGTAGGTAGCGCCTGAATTAAGAGATGGATGTTTAGTAAGCAGTATTGTAGCGTAGCGCCATTTACTTCCACAAAAAAACAAAAAGATCTCAAGCACGTCTAGAGTGCTGGGAGATATATCAGCCGATCATTGAACATTGAACATTGAACATTGGCACAAAATATCGTCTGTCTGCGACTTCAGTCTAAAAATATCAGTATTTTCAAAAAAGTTTCAAAAACACCTATTGTCAAATCCTATTTTCAACATCTCAGCATATCATCCAGTTAAGGATTCCCACAGGCATTACAGTTTGTACAAAAATCTGGTAAACTTTATAGCATATTAGTAAATGCTTGCGCACCGAATGTAGTCGCCGTTGGGGTCTGTGCGTCGGCCGAAGCCCACAGGGCAGTAGCAGTGGAAGAACTGCTGGAAGAAGGAGCTGCAGGAGAGCCACATCCAGCTGCCGGCATTTACACTCCAGTCTGCATCCAGCAGCAGCTCCTCAAACACCTCCACACACACAAAAATAAGCGTCATGTTAGCTGCAAAACATAACTATTAGATAAACTATAAGATAAATGCAATATATAACAGATGACAAAATATACAAAATACGTGGGGAATTTACACATAGGATGTGCAAAGCATGCTTCTTTAATCATACAACCCCTTATTTTACCCCCAAACATCGTCTACCTTCATGCCCTCCTCCCAGCTGATCCACAGGTCTCCTCTGGTCAGGAAGCAGGCCACGGCGTGTCTGGCCAGGTGGTGGATCCAGCCCTCTTGCCTTAGCTGGGTCATGATGGCGTCGATCCAGGGGAAGCCGGTCTGTCCCTCCGCCCATTTGGCCAGCGCCTTGGGGTTGCGGTCCCAGGGGATCTGAACGCAGATGGGGTTGCTCTCCATCTTGTCGAAGCGAGGGTTGTTGGTGGCTGCTGTGTAGAAGAACTCGCGCCACAACAGCTGTCCATAGAGGGAGAGTGGAGGGGAGCTGTTCTTCTTTACCTGTGGGGTTAGAGAAGTGGTCGGACACATGTTGGCTCAGGCATTAATAATATATATGTATAATGCATCTCGTTTCTACAACTTAGAACCATTCGCGTGTTAAAAGCGAGACATCATTATAATGAAAACAGAATGCAAATGTTCAATGTTATTTTTAATCCATGATACAATGCCTTACCTTCCTGTAGAGGTCAGTGAGTTTGAAGTAGAAGAGCCGGCAGGACAGACAGCCGAAGCGCAGGTATGGGCTGAGGCCTGTGGGGCTAGCCAGCAACGAGTTGGCGTTCATCCTGGGACGCTCAAAGTTAGCTACCCATGCCTGACAGCAACACAACCAAATCATCAGATTTATCATGAATTAGATACCACATTACATTATGTCTTTTTTTGAAGGCACCTTTCTTTTTTCAGGTTAGTTTAACAAATTGTTAATATTTCTTTTGAAAAACGGCACAGCAGCAAAGGATCTTTTACAGAAAATACATTTTAATGTTAAGCTATGTCTAATAAAAAGTGAAAAACTGGACAAAATTCCATGAACTGTATATGTAGCTCTGTATATAGTATTCACACAGTGTATGTGTGTGACTGACCTTCCTCTCCAAATGCCTCTCCAGTCGTGTGAGGGCTTCGGTCTCTCCCCCTGGCCACACGGCCGTGGACAGACCTTCAGTATCAAAACCTGCAGGAATCATGTAAGAGCACACAGGGCAAGGACATAGTTAAAACTCACCCTGTACTTTGCATTTGCCTGTTCGGCATGTGTGATCATGTCTAAATGTTCTAGCGGTTTTACGTCTACCGAGCCAGCCACTCTCAAAATGCTACTGAGCAAAGCCCTGAACCCCAAACTGCTCCAGGGTTGATGTGGGGGTGATGTAAACAAAAAGCATCTGCATCCATAACTCTCTGGCCTCACTCACCCAGCTCCTCCAAGGAGGGGACCCCAAACTTTTCATCATGGTCGTCGGAGAGGGGTGTGGTGCATTTCCCCATGATCTCAGCCGTGATGGACTCTGCAGGAACTTCTACTGCGTCCATACGACTAATGAGGGTCTGGAAACGCTTGTAGGTGAGGGGCGACTGACCCCCGTTCAACTCTATGATCCTGCAGTGAGAAAAGAGAAAGGTTGAGAGGAGGAAGAACTACACGGCACGGTTCGATGCCAAAAGATTACAACTAGTCATTGTTTCACCCAGAAATTACTTCTTGGTATGTTGGAGAAGCATCTGAAACAACATTTAGACCATTACTAAACACTAAAACTCTCCACTGAAATCCAGACTAATGAAATTCAATGAAGTGGGTTAGCAGCTCCTTAAGGCCTATTGAATGTTAGGGCATGGTCTGGTATACATCACCGCCTTCAAACAAAGAATTCATTTTCAGCTGTGGGCAGGGAGGAACCTCCATCACAACGTTAATACCTGCTATTTAATAAAAGGCCAATAAACCAATTATCAGTCTAATCCTACTATAAGGGCATGAAGAATGAAGGATCAACTCACTTATCCAGGTCATAGAGTGTGTGGGTGATGCGGACTGTCACCTCCACGCCAGCCTCACAGGCCAGTTTCTTAATAGCAGCGTCTCGCTCTTTCCCAAAGGGCTCAGAGTCGTACTCATAAGACAGACGAGTGATCTTCCACTCCTGGAGAACAGAGAATAATAATGCAGCAAACTAAACAATACAATAATGTGGTTTAAACACACATTTTCTTGCACTCTGATAGAAAATGTAATAGTTATCAATCATCTTGGTTTTTCGCTGTCAAATAAGATAAACGGGTCACCTTGAAAAGTCGAGGAAAGACATCAGTGGGCTGGCCTCGTATCACAAACAGACGAGAGTTGAGCTTACGGAGGCTGGCGTCCAAGTCCTCAAGACTCTGCAATAGGAACCTGGGGGATGAAAAGAATAAAGGTGTTAGAGGAGAGAGGCAGGGTGGTTAAAACACTGACTAACATATAGGACACTCAAACACTCAAAGAGACCTAACACACATGGTATCGGTAAACTTGATGTGCTACCAGGAAAGGCTCTGCCATGTGCCACTGTACATACATTCTTTGGTCAGTCCAACTAACCAAATGTAGTTATGTCAGGGTTTCCCACAAGAAATGTGTTGGTCAAGGTGGTGGTGCTAGGGGCGGGTGGTGTGCTCAGCAAAATAAAGGAGATGGGAATAAGCACACCTTAATGCTTATGTTTTCTATCTGCTATTCTGTTTTAATATGCAAGGGGAAAAAGTGATTGTATTATGTTTGACAAGTCAAACAAGGGCCACCAGTAGTTACATGTAGAGGAAGGGCAGTGTAAAAGTCATGGTTTTAAATGTGACCAATCTCTGTTCTCAATAAAAATAAACTCATAATAAACTCAATAATGGAATTTTAGATTTTTCAGTCAAGGTGGTTTGTTTTGTTATGGGAGCCCACTGTGACTATATATTGATTGAGTTTATTTGATTGATGTGTCTGTCTGACTTTAGTTTTTTAGTCTTTTAAATGCACCAACGGCATCAAGTCAAAGTGTAACGCTGTGGCAGGGAGTCAATACAAAATATAGACCAGCAGAGGGAGCCATAGAGCCATTACACTATTACAGAGTAGCAGGAAACCAAGGCTCACGGTGAGATTACAGTACTATAATAATATATCTCATATACCACAGCTCAGGGCTTTCAAGTCAGGGGCAGTGGTGTATGAGGCGTTGCTTTTTATTATTATTACACATAGCTCAGCAATGAGAGGAGCATGGAATGAACACTGCCAGGGTTAGGGGTTTCAACAATGGAGCAACACCTGGACTTATTTCTTGATATCACTGAAAAAGTCTTGGCTCTCGTCTAGGAGATATAGGAGAATTGTTCATGTTCGTAAATCAACACTAATCTGTCCACTACCACAGAAGTAATGTATTCTGTTTAAAGTGGCTTTTTCCTTGCTACTACTTAGCTCACATCATATGACAGTAATGACAATAATAATTGCCTGTTAGGTACACCCCTGGCCACAACTCTGTGAAGGCCTATAACTTGCAGTACTACAGAGTAAAACAAAATAATTTTCCTTGAGGGCACCAATTTCCTGACCTTTAAGGCATAAATCTTTCTGAAATAGCCCATTTTAGTCTTCCTCTTTCCTTGAACAAATAAGTAAGACCAGGCTATAGTACTTAGGCTTCCTGCCAGCCTGCTGCATTGGAAAGGCATATTTCTCACCCATCATTCTCTTAATCTCAAAATCTTGTTATTACCAGTGTAGTCTAGCTAAAGCAAAACATTTCTAGCGGAATAATACTGGACTTCAGCTTTTGTCAGTGTGCCTGCTGAGAAAACTATGACCTAGTGATATATCAGTAAATTAAAAAACACTGGCCTTGAACAGCTCCTTAAGGCTGAATCATGACGACAGTGGATGACCAGTCCTTAATGTACTGGCAGTCAACCTGCGTCACGCATTTAATCATCACTGGCTGTGACGTCAACAAAAATAAATAAATTAAAGTGTGACCAAATTAATGATTTTCCCCACCAAGAATAACACACACACACACACACACACACACACACACACACACACACAAATAGGGTGCTTCCTGTGTTGCTGCTATAGGTACCACTCAAAGTTCGTAGGAGGGGGCTTCCTGTATTATCTAAGATGATGATTATCTAAAACCTGTAACATGAGATGATGTGCAGTGAGTGAAAACGGTGTGAAACAAAGTGTGTGTGTGTGTGTGTGTAGTAGTAGTAGTAAGGCTGCACGATTAAACTAATAAACTAGTAATTATTTATTATTTTAATTTTGTAAATAAGGACCACAATAAGAATGAGACAGTAACAGTGAAAGTAAGACTTTCTAACTGCTGCTACTTTGACAATAATCAGGATTATCCCTTACCCTAACCCTGTTAATTGAGTGGTACTTGGCTCTGTACCCAAATCGGCCAATATCGGTGCTGCCTAGTGTTGAAATTATACAAAAAGTGTTCCGATTATACAATGCTAAACGTTGAAATTATACAAGTGTTGAAATTATATACGTGGTGAAATTATACAACAAAAACTGTCAAGGGAGTGGCAGTTACATCCTCTATGGCAGCCATCTCTTCCTCTGGGACTGCTCATGAATCACTCTGTAATATGAAACATCCTAAAGCAATCATCTTCCTAGTAATCAAGATGCCTGTGCTCAAACGATTTACATTGATAGATGACACTAGGCGTAAATCCCATTTGACCCAAGGCATATCTCTTCTGCAGAAAAATGGGTCACTAGTCTCTAGTCTAGTTACCTGCCTCTCCTGACCTCTCAGATCAGTCTGATGGTCCAAAGCCAGACCCAGATCATCTGACCCCAAAAGAAAAGCCGTGACCTGAGGCAGCTCGAGCAAAGGTGTGTTTGAAAAAGACTGGGTTGTACTGCACAAGATGATAAATGGGTTACAAATTTCAACCTGGTTAGCTTTTCTCTAAGCTATCCTTGAGCATGGGCACTCCTAGTCCAACAAAGCTGCTACAAAAAGCATAACTAGATAGCGTGTTACGAATGTCAGTGTTTCCTTTGGCTCAGAACTTTATTTGTGGCAGTAGGGCATCCAGGGAGAAATGTTCATGCACGGGAGAAAATTAATTTTCCCACTCGATGTATAATCACGTGACTAGTAGAATACATAGACTCCACTAGCAGCTGGGGAAATAGTAACATCCCAACATCAATACTGAAGAAAAAAAGTGAACAATTACCTTCCGTTGTCAAGTCCATATCAGGTTTTAGTCAGACAGTTTTTTTTTAGGTCAGACTGCCCTCATCCATCTAGCAGGTTAGGTCTGTCTCACATCAGGATGAGGAAAAAAGGTGTGTGGTCCTGTGTGTTTACAACAGCTGAGTGATATTAGTCTCTGGTGTGACAGAGAACATAACGTGATGCGATTTCCATACAGTGACTGACATTTTATTTTGCGGTGGCCTAAGATGAGCCCATGTATGGGAAACACTGAATCCCTCACAGTGCCTCTATACTAATCACAGCCTCAAGAACTCCTTTCACTCCTTCATGATGATGTGCCAAGACCAAAGCTGCCCACAAAACTATCTAACAGCCTAAACATTTGGATGCATGAAGCGCTAATGTTAAAGAGGATATCAGAAGGAAGCAGCATTGTAGTGATGAGTCCTCAGAGCGAAAGTGTACTGTAGTTTCCATTACCTTTTCAGGCTACAGACTACAGCACATATTTGTGAGGAATAAATGACCACCAAGCTGGAATTAGCCTGTTAATGGGTAGCAGGCTGCAGAGCGCCAAATGTTTGCTTTGGCTAGAAAGAGTTTCCACATCACAGTGAAGTTTAACCCTGACTGCTGGCTCAATAGGTTAGGGTTAGGCTGGAGGGCGAAGCCAGGGCTAGACGACTGTGGGTCATGGGATGGAGAACAACAATCGGCCAAAACGTCACAACCTTAAATCTTGCTCTTTCAAAATTCAGATATTGTCTACGTGATCAGACTCAACTTGCCTCTTCCGCTCTCATGCTCACACATGCTCACACACACTTGCTGATTATCTGAAGTTCAGCAAGATGCTGTAGGATACAAATATAGTTGTTGAACTACACTATCTCTTTACCAATCAAATGCAAGGAAACAGGTCAAATTCTGACATAGCCCAAGCTGTCAAACCTGAAAAACTGATGAAGCTCCATACAACAGAAAGAGATCGAATCCATCGCTCACATATAGAACGCATTGTATGATTTCATTACTGACACTTCATATCACTCATCATCCAAAGTGGAAGAAACTGGTGAGAGCTCTAGGGTTTGTTGAAATGCATGGGACACTCAGGCCCAAATGGTCAATCTTGACTTCTGGCAGTGCAGTTCAAACTAAGCCCCTGGCACCCTTCCATTGCATTTAAGTTGGAAATCTCTCGACCACAGAGCCTGAGCCCAAGAAAGAGCTTGTTAATTAATTATTCTTCTCTGGTCTGGCCGACTTGGACATCTAACTAAAACTCTGGAGACCTAGACATTTCCGTATTGATAAATCCAGACAATGTTTCCAAACATATGAGTTACTATGGGGATATGGAAAGGCCCAAGTCACTAACCCCCATGAAAGGGGAGAAAAAATGATTATGCTTGATTTTAATATTATTTACGCTGCCAGGCCAGCTGTAACAACCAGCAACTTGGAGGAGCATGTTTAAGGATGACTATTCTGATCAGAAGTTTCACTCTCCCCTCCTAGAGTGGGGGTCTGGGGTCAAAAGTGTAACAATCTGGGGATCATTGATGCAAAAAAAGTTTGGGAAGTGCTGCTGAAAGACACAACAAAAAACTGAAGTATAGTGATAAACCCTTCTTTAGAAAACAACAAAGCCTTATATGCCTATACCACATCAACACATAGCCATTCAGATTGGTCAAAGATATAATCAGGGATGTAGTGGAGGGTAAACACACCGAAGTTCACCAACCTTGTTATTTGCAGGAGTTTATCAACCTTTTACATTTATAATAAATCTTATCAAACTGAACTGTTGCTTATAAGCAAAAAAGCATAGATTTGTGCTTTTCTTAAAGTATAATTGATATTTATGTTGGTGATTGTTTTATGACAATTGCGGAGTGGAGGTGCAAACTTGATAATCCCAATTACACACCCGCACTCACACACTCAATCCTGTTAAGATCTAACTTAGGTGGTAAATGAAAGGTGCTGCTTGTCCAGTGGTACCATTTATGTTTTAGTACATCATTCTTTTAACATGTGAACTGTACTTCTGTATGGATGCTCTGTATTATGACACATAGGATCCTTACATCACACCCTGTGTATTGGTAAAGAGTCTTCAGAATAGATTTCTGGCAGTTCCTGCTTGACCCTTGCTCTCCATTACAATGGCAACTACTTCAAGATCAAAATCAGACTCACTTAGGGCTAAGGTATGGCAGGTGCCCACACCTTGACATGCCAACTGACAGACACCCATGCTTTCCTCACCTCCACCTGCTGATCCCGACGTTGGAAGAGCCTGCAAACCAAGGGTCGAGGATGTAGACGCAGCGGACAGTATCCGCTCCCTGCAGAGATTCCTTGAGCGCCGGGTTGTCGTGGAGCCGCAAGCCCTTCCTGAACCAGTGGATCGTATTAACGACCATTACTCAACTGGACGAGTCCTTTTCAATTTCAGTTGTTGCACAGTCTTTTTGTTTTTATTCCGATACGCTGACGTTCTTTAATTATGTCCAAGAAAAAAGGGCAGAAGGTCACTGGGTGATCCAAATTGAAAAAGGAAAATAATCTATAGAGCTACAGCCCTTGGTTTTTAAGTAATAAAAGTCGGACTTCGCACCTAACCTTGCTCTAATAACACCTTTTCCATAATGTCGAGGAATTTAGAGACCGGTGGCAGCTGAACCATTTGGCCACGTGACAGCAGTGCGGGATAGTAACCGGCGGGCTTTACGACCTGGTTCGCCTGGCCTGGCTTGTTGTATAACTTGTTTTTCTGAATGGTGAACAAGGCGAACAATATAGGTGCTACAAGGCGTTAGCGAGCCTGTATCCCATAAACATCATTTAAATACTGTTCAATGACAGAAAAATTAACTAGCCTGTAATTTGGTGCAGTTGGTACTGCTAACGACAACCGGACACCGTGGCAAGACTGGTTGCGCCTCGCCGTGAATAGTGGGGAAAGCTGGTTATGTAAGGATATTTTTTTATTCGTCGTGCGAGTATAACGTGGACGAATACTTAGCTGTTGATAAATTCGTCTTAATCCCGTAGACTCCCGTCTTTCGAATTGAAGAATAGATGTTTTAGGTATATCTGTAATTTTCCCAACGGTCGTTAATAGCTGCACAAGCTCGTCGCCGCACCTACAGTCGTGACTCCGCCCATATGGTGACGCAGTTCCTCAGAGCTTTCCTATTGGTCTAAATTCCTGTGTGCGTCTACCCGTAGTCACGTTTTTGCAGTGTGTTTACTCAAAGAGGGTGATAGTCACTGTCAAGACAGTTCACACATACATCCGTCAAAAACGTTTGTTATGAAGGACTAGTTACCAAGTGCCATGGGCCGCTGCACTGCAATTTAGTTGCATCTTGATTCTGTACGCGACCGATGCAAAAACTGATGTTATGTTGTTGTGTTTGGTCTATGTATCAATCATATTCTGCGCCTGCCAGAAGTTGATTTCCTTTCTGGTTTTGCATTGGTATCGTTCAGATTGAAGACACAAGTAAATGCAATTTCTTTATAACAAGCATAACAAAAAATCGCTAGTATGCCGATGTCTACCTCGCTAGTTACAACATTGTTTTTAGGCTTATTTGTGCATGACAGTCCCGCATTTTGACATATTTCCATGTCGCATTTCCCCCCTTTGATGGCATATGACGCCGAAATATAACTAAAGTTCGCCGAAGTATAACTAAGTTGCTGCACTTGTTACGGCTCCTCTAATATCAGTGCAGACTGGCAGGGTAACGTTAGGAGCACGGCTTCCTAGCCTACAGAGCACCGCTAACACTATTCTGTCATGAAGTGGACTGATAATGAAGCAGTGGTCTTTTTTATTTGATGACTTGTTTGATCGATTAGTAGCGTGAAACGTATAAATTGTGAACGAATCGCGAGCGTCCATGCTTATCTATCTCCATCAGATGAACGGCAAATGTCACTGTGATAATACCATTATTGCCATAGTAATCTCCGATAACAAACTCGTGCCGTCTGTAGTAAACGTCATCGATGACGTATCAGCGTCTTGAAGGGTTGTCCCAATTCTTAGGGAGAGATTTCTACCCCTACCCCTTGTGACTCTGTTCCGAGGGCCAAGGCGAAGGGCCAATCCGAAGCCGTAGGGGTGAAAATGAGAATTGGGATTCGGCTAGTCCCCCGTAGAAAAAAAAGATGTTAAACCGATCGTGAGACAGTCTCATTGACTCGCCACCAAAAAGAAGCCTAACGGGAAGTAAGCGAAGGCGGGAGTAAGCATATGTAATTATCTCGCTTCGTTTATATACTCTCTGACTTACTATCCGTACCAGTGTTGAATGTTCTTCCATACAGCCTCCTAACGGTTCATAGCTGTAATAAACCATGTCCCATAGGTTTTGCGGACGTACCTTGTCATTTAGTTAAATAAGAAATATTATTTGTGCCGCATAGAGGAACTGTTATAGATGTCAGGAGCTCAGTGACATTGCCCTTCCAAGTCATTGGTCAATCACGAAAGAACCCGGATCATCACATGAATCCTGGCATGAGCAGACGATGAGCGTGTGCGAGTTAGTGTGTGTGTGTATTGTTGGTTTCTTTCTTCATAGTGATGTATATAATATAATAATATGTATATAATCAGTGTTAGATAACATGACCTGTCAGATGTTTTTCAACTAAAGCTAAAGTTTTTATTTCAATACCTTTATTGGTTATTTACACACACACACACACACACACACACACACACACACTTCTATTACTCAAATGAAATATATTAAACATGTTAGGCCTGTTAAAGTCTTCATTTCATCTTTTCAACTGAAATGTTAAAACATACATTAAATTGAACAATTTCAACTGAAATGATAGTGTTATTTAGCCTACCTAAACAATTATATCTTTTTACATTTCACAATAGAAATATTAAAAAGGGCCCATCAAAACTCATAAGAACATCATTTCTTCTCATATAAAGCTCTTTCAATGGTATCAAGCTCATTAACCAAAAAGTGGCCCAATAGCTGACTTCATCCTACTTTCTGTAAGTATGTATTAAATCCACTTAGGTTTCAATAACCTTTGCTATCAATCTTCAGTGTTAGGACATTATTCTTTCCTCAAAGTAATGAAATAAGCTATAGAGGAGGTGGTGCTGTCACATGCAGATCCTAGACTAATCGTTTACTAAAAAGGGAATATTCAAGAAGCCTGAGGTACGTAGCCTGACCCCAAAATGGTATTTATGCACAGCATTTGAATGAAAGTAGACTGCTTAGGAGATAATATGCCAAAATGGGAGCAGTAAGCGTGTACAATTAAGATAAACTAAACACTGTAAAAGTTTTCCACTCAGTTTACAGACTGGCTACATCTCATTTATCTAGAATGTCTACAAACAGGCGTTTGGCAGTTTTTCACCTTTAGTCACCAAGAGATGACATAACAACAACAACAAAATGAACAATAACAATGATAAAAATAGTTGGACTTGAATTCCTTTGACTGATGCAAATTGTAAGAGATGCGTCACAATATCCTGTTATATAAAGAGGCTACAAATTATGCAAGTAATGAAATGCAGCCATGGATTGTCAGGAAGTGTCATCCTTTGGCCACAGGGTGGCAGTATAACATCATGCCACTACAAGGTCACCAGACAGCCTTCTATGCCTGGTGATAATGATCACCAGGCATAGATTCTGCTCTGTTTGTAATGTGATTTGATATGAGCTCTAAAAGTATATTATCCTTGCATATTACAGCCAATCTCATTAGGATCCTCACTGTCCCTATGCAAACCATATTATTATTGTTACTATTATGATTATTATTATTAGTAGTAGTAGTAACTTTGTTTGAATATGATGTTTAAAAGTGATTGATTATTTGATTAAAAATCAAATACAAGCAAAATAAAAATATAAAAGACATAGGGGATTTAAAAAATAACTAAAAGAATAATTGTGTTCAGTGTATAGAATGACACAGATCTGTCAAAGGAAGCACAATAATACGATACACTCATTATGTTGGAAAAAATACTAATAATCTATCATCTTGGCTGCAAAATCATGATCATTTTGCTGTTACCAAGCAACCAAGGCTTAACAAGTGAGGACAAGCGGACCACAGTGCATGTAGAGAACCAGCTGACAGCTGCCCACCTCCACCACTCTCACCTGAGTTAGTCAGCAAGATATGCTGCATTGCATCAAGAGCTCACGGCAGACTGCTGATGATTTCAGTATACCCTCCTTACAACATGGTATACAGTTCTGACCAAGATTATTGGCACCCTTGCATTTTATGCAGATAATGCACAATATCTATTGAAATATTGGAAATTGAAACAACTTGCGGTCTTCACTCGTTCTGCTATCGATTTACAATAGCACATGATCAAACAATAAGGTTTCAAAGGTCTCAAAACACACATCTAAAATCACCAGGAATGGGTCAAGAGAAAACGTTGGACTGTTCTGGAGTGGCCAGCAGTGAGTCCTGATCTCAATCTCATTGAGAACCAATGGAGAGACCTAAAGTGTGCAGTTGGTCAAAGGAATCCTTCAAACACTGAAGAACTGGAACAGGGTGCCAATAATCTAACTGTAGCTTTTCTCCGTACTTGTGTGTGAAAATGGCTTGACAGGCTGCGGTCATATAGAGACATCTGCATATAGACAACGTTTTTAGCAGCAAAGAGTTCAAGACCAAAATGCTATATACCCATTTCAGGAGAAAGAAATCGTTACCTGAAATTCATCATTCGATATCTCTAAAACAGTGGTTCTCAAAGTGGGGTTCTGGGACTCCTAGGGGTCCTTGAGTGGGTTTGAGGGGGTCACCAGCAAAGTGAGCAATAGTTCATTTTCACTATAATTTAATTCACTAAATTTTCCCACTTACAGAATGTATAAGTATGACATTTCTTATTGCAGGTTATGCTCTCACCACCTGTTGTCTCCCCACTTACTGTGTACGGTTATACAATTGAACACTGAATCAACAACGAAAATCCTCCCATATGGGGTCCCTGGGAGAAAGTCCTATCAAATGGGGTCAAATGTGAGTCTACTTGTTGGTCCATGAGATGAAACAGTTTAAGAGCCTCTGCTCTAAATCATGGGTGATCCAGTCTGGTAGTGTTATTTGTCAGCCAAGGACTTAAAGCAAGTTACCTTCTGGCTTGATTTGTCTTTCCTGTCGATACTTATGGCTATTTCATTTCAGCGTAGTAAAGCTAAGTTTTTACCAAGGATAATGCACTGTCACGTGAAGAAAAAAACAAGGGCCTCTGGCATGGGAAGCTGCGTGGACAGATGGTTGGTTCAACTCAGACGTATAAGAAGATGCCCCAGCAGAAGGATGAATCATCATTCCACCAACTGTTCCTCTCTGCATGTCCCCAGAATTCAACTCACTCACATTTGTTTTTCTAACCTGACAAAAACACTGTGTTATGCAAAGTTCAACGTAACAATAAAATGATACTAAACCTTAATGTATAGAGCAGGAATGTAGCTCCATGTTGCTGAACGTCTGAGAACACTGGACATGGGGCATGGGCCCATCGCTGATCTCAAAAAAGCTTTAAACTACGTGCGTGGAATATTAAAATATTTATAGGGATCTGGCATCAAAGCTTTTGGTGTTTTTGAAGAAACCTACTTTTGCTGCTGCCGCAGACCCACTTTCACTTCTCACCTAAAATTGTCAGTGGTGTACTCCTGAAGGCCGACCTACCAGGAAACAACAGGCCTCAGAAATTGGCAATAATGTTGGCTATTTAAGGATACATTTTTATGTTTTTATTATATAGTATATTATTTTTTATTTCAGAATTTGTGTGTTTAGTCAAATCCAATTCCAAAAATATGAACTTAAAATGGAAGTCAAACAGACCTTGAATATTTGTTGAACAGAGTGAAGTGGAGCTGAGATTCAGTGAACTAATATTCAATCAGGAAAATTCAAGAAACTAATTAGAGTATGATCCTCGCCGTTAAAACCTCTGAAAACGAAGTGGGTGGAAGCATGTCAGCGAAATTCACAGAACTGGATCATCTCGTGGGAATGTTACTTAAAATTGCCTTTGCAGACAAGTTCACACTTCAGTGATTAACTGGCCCCAAAGTTGAGTGTGGGTATATGATCGTGATCAGGGGTGGTAATTAAAAAGGAACAAAAATCAATTATAATTTCAGATAAAAAAAACATGAACTTGTGTTTTTCCCCTTAGTATAAAGTATAAGTATAAATATTATCCTTACATAACCTCCATCAGTTTGATACTAATTACTATGATGAATCATCTGAGTTCCCTTCTACATCCCTAATCGTGATGTTGGTCCATGCAGTCCTTTAACCTAAATGCACATGAACCTACACTAGTATGCTAGTTTTTGTCTGTACATATTCTTCGCCTCCATCCAAAGCACCTCCCAGTACCATGCGTGGGAATCAACCCCCTCACCCTGACGGTGTTGCTGCCACACTCGACTCACTACAAAACCGCAAATAACGGATTGGTTGGTAATTCCTCCGTTGTTTCAATCCCACTCTTTACTTAGAGGTAACCGGTTGCTTGTGTCAGTCAAGACTGACGGAGATGCGGATTGGCTCGTTTCAGCGCGCTAGGCTCATAGCCCCTCCTCCCCATCGGAGTCCTTGTTGCAGTGCGCGCTGAGAGGGCTTGTGCGCTCTCAGGTTACGGTATGAAGTTGTGGTCCAGAGCAGCCCGAAGATATCCAGTCACTTCACCGGGAGTACGAAAGTAGACGCTCACCTCCTTCATGTCACGAGTCAGTGTTTTTCTTTAAGCCGGGGGAATACGTTTAAGTCCCCGGGCAGCAGCTGGGAACAAAACACCAAACGACTTTGTGGCATTTAATTGGAAAATCAAGCATACCTAACAGTATGCGGTGCAGTTATGGCAGGCAAGGGTAAGACAATTGTGAGGACGCTGGAGGATTTAACGCTTGATTCTGGTTATGGTGGAGCCGCGGACTCGGTCAGGTCGTCCAGCGTGTCGCTGTGCTGCTCCGACACGCATCTGTCCTACTCGCATGGGGGCAACTGCTGGCATCTGACGGAATCCATGCACAGCAGACACAACAGCCTGGACACTGTCAACACCGTCCTGGCGGAGGACACGGAGATCTTGGAGTGCTCGGGTCAGAGCACCAAGCTCCCCGAGCTGGAGGACGTGCCATGGAGCCTCGGCGAGGTGGAGTGCGCGCTGGGGAAAGAAGAGGAGCTGGTGGTGGGTTGCCCGTCGCCGGAGGTCCTGGCCAAGCTCTCCGCTCTCATCGGCCGCGCGCTGTTGAGGGTGGCACGGGAGGCGCAGCGGCTCAGCCTGCGCTACGCCAAGTGCACCAAGCATGAGATCCAGAGCGCCATCAAGGTGGTGCTCTCGTGGACCATCTCGGTCAACTGCATCACCGCGTCGCTCAGCGCCCTGTCCCTCTACAACATGAGCACCGGAGACAGGTTCAGCAGGGGCAAGTCGGCGCGCTGCGGGCTGGTCTTCTCCGTGGGGAAGTTCTTCAAGTGGATGGTGGATAGTCGAGTGGCCCTCAGGGTCCACGAACACGCTGCCATATACCTCACCGCCTGCATGGAGAGCCTGTTCAGAGAGGTGTTAAGCCGCGTCCAGCGCAGCGCACTCATCGAGAGGGACAACGGCGTCCCCAAGTTTACGCTGGAGTCACTGGAGCAAGCCATCAACAACGACTCGGAGATCTGGGGTCTGCTGCAGCCATACCAGCACCTCATATGTGGCAAGAATGCAAGTGGTAAGAAAAGTTCACATGTAACCCTATGTCAACCATCATTTGTTGAAGCATGACTACACACACCTTGACCCCTGGTGGGAGGCCTATCTGTGTTCTGTGTCCTCAAACCACTCTGGTCACGAACTGCAAACATGTCCACCTACTAAGCCAATTAGACTCATCACTATTTTATTTCGTAAAACAAGTGAACAATTATGCTAATGTGGTGAGATAATTCTTGAAATTATATCTTGAAACAAGGTAGAATAAGGCAGATGACACCACTATGATCACGAAAATGACACTTGATTCAAGAAAAGACAAGACAAGTGCAATCATCTCCCTCCATTGGCGGTTTGTTCAGTTTGTTTTAAAAACTCAGTGTTTGATTAAGATGAATACTTTTTGCAGTGCACAACCTGAAATACACACTAAGCTGATAATATGGCTATGGAAATGTGTTTTAACCCAGTTGGTAAAAGTAATATGACTGTAATTGGATAATTGCGCTTAACCACTGCTTATCTTCTTCATATAATTACACAACCAAACAAAAGGTCTTGACAGTGTCTGGAATATTTATTACCAAAGCCTGAACCTCAAGGCCAACCTTGGTAACAGAAGCTGCCTGTCTTGGTTATCAAAGCCCTGGAGCCAAATAGGTATTTATGGCTGAAAAAAACACGTTCCAACTTCTATTTCGTTGTGTACTCTGATTTACACTGGAGGTGCCTCAGTGTTTTTGATGGAGTAGGCATTTTTAAGTTGGTGTTTTTACAGGAGAGAGAGATAGAGAGAGAAACTGCGAAGTGAATAGTGCAGGCATCATTTGTGTGTCCTGATTTTGCACACATTTGTGTTTATACTGTGTGTTGGCCATGTTGGTAACGCTACTGCTATCTCACTGCAGTAGGTGTAAGCTGTCAGTGTGGGCTGGCCCTCATATTCAAAGCCCTGAATGAGTTGGCTCCAGCTAGGAAGCAGAAGGGTCTCTAAATGCTATTCTCTAATGGGTGCTAAACATTGTTGTACAATATTGACAAAAAAATCATATTGTGATTACTTTGCCGAATGTTGGAAACAAATTGTTCTGTGTAAGTTGTATTTTTGGGGGATGAAAAGCAAGATGCTAATGCTTGGGTTTGCTTGGTTTGAAATATAATGGAAGAATTGTAAAACCTGATTTGAGGGTCAGGTATTCTGCACACACTACCAGAAAAGATTGTTTCAGAGGCAGTCTGATGAAAAATTGCTTTCTCTTTTGGAAATTGCTTTAGGCAGTAATTATGATTGTGTTTTGGTTGTGCGGCCCCAGCGCTTAACATGAAAGTGCGTGCCCAGTTGTTCAGAAGTTGATACAATGGTTTACCCTTTCTGGAACAGTATGAAATACTACACAAGTTCCTCACTGATATGAAGTATTTTGAATACAGTGGGGTCAGTGTCAACGTAACATAACAGGTTTTCCTTTCCACGATCAAATTCCTTTTTTTAATCTTTGCAACATGCAAACCATAAATAAAATAACCAAAAACACACCAACACCCCCACCAAAGACAAAACAAACATGAAAAACAATCTAATAACAAATTGGAAAATTGGACATTCCTTCCTTTCCCACTACACTGCATTTTACATTGTGTACCACCGGGCTGGATTGCTTTACGGCTCAAAGAGAGATTACTTTATGGCACAAAACAGGAAGAGGGTGCTGTTCGTCCAACGCAAATAGAGCTAAAGCTTTCAGACTTTCTCCTAGTGGCCGATGGTGGAAGGAGTGAATGCGTATGGGCTGTTAACCAGGGCTGGTATTGGCTCTTATCATCCTCCCAGGGTTAATGGGAAATGTGGTTTTAATTTTGAGAAACACGAGCACTTAACAACACCACTGTTGTGAGATAGAGCTCACTTATCGCCTCCACCGTGCTCTCGTGTGTTTACAGTCATTTTACCAAGGAATGCCAATTAATTTGCCGATGAGATATTGATGTGTAGAATTGGTACCCGTAGCGCCGGTAATGACATCCGTGATGTTTGCCTTGGAGCCGCAATTCTAAACAACAGAGTAACAGGTACTCTGTAGACAGCAGGGAGAGCCAAGCATACAGCCCCCTCCATTCCCACCCTTGGAACGCATCACTTCCTGATGGTGCAGAGGAGACTGCAATTTGCACTCACACAAACACAGTATGACCTCATTCTATGACTTGCAGTTATGAAGGGATTTAAAAACATGTTTGTTCTTTTTGCAATCCGCCGTTTTTTTTTCCCCCAGCAAGGGTTTCAATTTTGAGAAGCTGCGTTCTTGGCCTCTGTCGCCCATTTAGCTTGCATATTATCCTGACAGCTTCAACGGCAGCTAAAAGAGGGCTAGCTCATTAAAGACAAGTGTGTTTCAAATTTTATTGCCAGAAATAAATAATGCAAAATAATTCTGCATCCTTATACATTTGAATGAAACACGTAAGTCTAATTGTGTGTGTTATGTCTCTCTTTCTCTTGAGTATATAGGCAAGCCTTTGCACACACAAGTAATAGGGATAAAAAAAAAAAAAGAAACAGTCATATTTAGTCACGTTTAGTCACAGGGGAGGCGGGAGAGGGCAGGGCAGCCCTCATGGTTAGTAGCCTGGGCTCTTTGTCTAACATTTTATCTGCGGCACAAAGCAGTGCAGCGTATAATGACTAAACCCATGTTCCTCTGCACTCCCACTGAACGAATACGCATGTGACAGCCTTAGAGCTGTGACTAATAAGCAGACCTACATGAAGACTGGGGACATTTCCTTTATTTTCAGTGGGGCACACCCCTTAAAATCTGTAGCTCTATAACAATACTAACCACTAATACTAGTAACACCTATAATTCCCCCCACCACGGGTGATCTAACTGGCTACAGGTGGAGCCACTTGAATTGAGACAGGAAGGAGAGGCAGAAACGACGAGAGGCAAAGAGAGAATGACAACCAGAGGGGCTTTTTCTGCAGAGCCGAAGGGATCATCGAACACAGGAGAGACAGACTCCCTGGGTGGTGTAAATCCCAATGAGAATCCACGACGCCAGACCTATACGCCGCGCCGGCGCCGGATGACGTCAGAAGCGACCAGCGTGGTCATCAGCTTGGAAACCTGCCGCGGGCGACGTTTAATTTTGGAATCCCAAATGACTTGATTGCATCTGATTACGTCTGTCATTTGGCGTGACCTACCCCAAGGATGTGATCCAAGCTCCGCGGGACAGATGACACAACATAATGGAATTGCATAGCCTGCTGTAGTCGGGTTATTAAATTAACAGCACCAGGGTATCTCGCTCTCCCCCCCCCTCCCTCCCCACCCCACCATATTCTGTTGTGTCGTCTGTTAGGGTGGCGGGGGGTAGTGAGGATATTTATTTTCCACCGTGGTTTAATATGCTCCACTCATAGCCACATGACTCAAATCCACTGCTGCCCATTCTGTTATTATTTTCTGCCCGACCTGAACCCCCCCCCCCCCCGCCCCCCGCCCCCCGACACACCCCCCTTGGGGTGGATGCACAGATGAGGCGACAGATTGCAACCGTTCCGGTGGAGATGCAGGCACCCGCGCAAGCAAGCTGGTTGTTATGTATTTTTATGTTATGATAATTTCATAAGACCAAAGGCAGCCACACACACACACACACACACACACACACACACACCACACACACACACACACACACCCCACCGCCTCTTAAAAGAAAAACCATGGATTGCAAAGCTATGTGAAGTTGCTTTCAAGGCTCGATTCCTCTGCTCTCCGAGTCTCTCTGCTCTCTATTTTATGAGCTGCGTCCAGTTCCAGTATTTTTCCATGTCACCGGCTTGGGATCACATTGACTTTCATTTCACATGCTTCTGAGTGATTTTTTTACTGGTACAGATCCCCAAAAAAAGAAGAATTTACATACATATTCTTTTCTGGGATCCTCGCAACAGAGACTAAAATGTTGTGGTTTATTGCTTCAAGTTGTCGGAGCCGAAATTGGGTGAAAGCAGTGGTCCAGAAGGAGATAATGAGAGATAGGAGGAGGGGGAAGGAGGAATGTCTGGGGATGTGTAATGTTCTGAGGGAGTAAAGTGAAGGAGGAGAAGCCAGGCTGAGGTGTCAGCTGGAGGAGGTGGTGAGGGGCCATTGGCACCGGTTCCTCAGAGATATAATTACCGTGCCTCTCTCATTAATTAACATTTGTGCTTATCTGGTCGTCATTAAGATTAGGAATTAGCAACGGGAACCACCGGGGAGCCGGAGAGAACAAAGATGATCATTCTGCTCGTTCACTTTTAATACCCGTTGTGCAGGGATCCATGTTTTGATCTGATCGGTCTGTGTGGCCCGAGGTGAAATGTGTTTCTAGTCATGCTTGACCCGTGGCCCGATCTTTGCCGTGTTGCGCGATCGAACTGTAGAGGAAACGCCTGTAAGGTTTCCCAGTCATAGATTCCCACTGAAGCTACATGTTTTTTCTGCAGGCACATCATGATCATATCAAAAGGTTCATGCTGTCTGTGTGACTGGATGTATGAATGCGCCTGAAATTCCAATACTTAAGTGGCGCTGTTGGAAAGTTCAGCTTTCCACATCCAACCGACCCGTTCCGCTCATTCCCGTTCCTCTTCATTCAGCCAATCCTGGACAGAGGCTTACATAACCGCGGCGCTGTCTGCGTTGTTTCAAATTTCAGGTGACCTTCGACCCTGCGCCCCTCCGTCACGTCTAGTCACGAGTAACAATTCGTAAACGTGATGCTAACGTCATGCTAACCGGCGTAAAGAGATACACTGATAGAAACCAGGATGTGTCTCTACTGTATCTTCACACCCTTGCCTGCGGCCATGTTGAAAGACACGCCGGCTCCGATGCGTGTAATCAGTTCCATCTGTTGACCCTTACGCGTGTGATGTCGGTGCAACTGGTGACTGATGGGTATTGGAGTCGTCTGTCTTTGATGAGTTCACCCTACGCCCACACCTCAGCGGGTGGCCTCGGGGATAGGAATCAATGAGCGTGACGCGTCCATGTCACAGATGACCTAATTGTACATAGCAAGTAAAGCACACACTCAGCACCAACTGGCAATAGCAATAGCTGATGCTAGCTTGTTGAAACTGGGCGTCACACACGCACACATCCTAAAAGCCGTGTGCCTATCTAATTGGACTCATTTGAACTTGTCATAGCAGCTGTCAGAACAGACAGTGTTATATTAACTTCTCAATGTTATCTGTCAGTAGTAAAAATCTTAAATCAGTACTTCTCTCTTCCTGAAGCGGCAAGCCAACCTGCTGCCCCGGTACTCATTAGTGATGTCTTGTTTTTACTTTGGATAGAGTGAAACAATTTTCTGCGTTCTGCACCAAAAAAATGCATTTATCGATAATGAGAGCCAAAATAAAAGTCTGGACCTGAATAAAACATAAAACGCTGAATCTCAATATACACTCCAATGGGCGAGTGACGTTGGAGGTTGAGGGCTAACACAGTCCCGCCAGTTAAGTGCATTAAAATTGAATACGGCATACCGATGTATGTTACTTTAACCCCAAGTCGTACAACTCCAACACACTCGGAGTGCAATAGAAGAGAAAAACAAAGCCTTCAGCTGCCGAGGTTAGTCTGCATCTGTGGTGGAAACCGCATTTTCTGTTGTTGTACTGTATTGTTACACTGTTTTCCTACTTTATCACAGCAAATGCTCCTGCTGCACCAGGCCTGTGGTTGTTCTTTGACATCTCTCTTCTCTGATGAGGCTTCAAGCTGTCTGTATCAACCCTAAAGCACAAACCATTTTCTGTCCTCTTTAGTTGACAAGACTATTCCTTGTGCTTTAATTATAAGTTTTTTGAAAGCGGATAAAGGCCTGCTTGATGAACACGTAGGCACCAAACAACCCCATTATGATTCCTACACAATAAGATGCACCTGGATTTGGAATGCTGTCCTCAATAGTTGAGAACTAGTTTCAAGATCTCTGAGACGATATTATGAGTCAAGCTGTTGACCAGTTGTGAAACTGAAGCAATACTATATGAGTCAATTATTGTGAAATGTGTGAGTGGTTTTCAGTAATACTGATGTCATTCTTAGAAAAGGAATGGGGATGTTGGTCTGGAAAAAGATCACGTGTTATTGAAAGAATCACAAAGCGTTTCTGTTCTTGCGTTTGAGGCAGTTGCCCATATCACTTTTTATACTCCATTATCTTTCTCATGCTGTCGAAGGTGAAGGGAATTTCTACAGCTAAGAGCCCACGAACCAGCCCGTCATTTAAAATAGCACAAGCCTTACGTAACACAAGCACTTGTAAAACGATTTGGTCAGAATATCAACAAAAGGCTAATGAATGACTGCCCTCTTGAGCTTAATTTTTCATAGACTCCAACGCCATAACAACACATATGCCATGTTATGTGCAATCATATAAGGATATATTCAAGCTAGGGCTGATTGCTCACCACTAATCCCTTTAGGCGTTTATTTCCTGAACCCTTGTGCTGTCGACTCGAGGGGCATTCTGCAGGGGGGGAAATGAACGACATTGTTCCAGTAAAAAAAAGTGAGACGTGTTTAGCAGCACCAGGCATCAATCAGCAGCTCCAATCCCCCAGAGCTCCATGTCCTCCCACTGCTATTATTTCACACACACTTAGGGGTCCCTTGGGTGTTTGTGTGGGTGCGGTGGGTGGGATCTACAGATGTCTTCATAGCGGTAGAAATCCGCCTTCTGCATAAACGGACTATATCAAATTGTTTTGTCGAAAGCCTTTCAACCGCGATCCCACGTGTGCACGCTTGTTCAGGGTGCTCTGTGTACACTGTGTGGTATTTGCTGATGTATTTTTTATGCCTACCCTCCGCTGACTGCACTTCAACAAGGAACGAAAGTGACAGACGCATATCTTTTCCACCGACTTCCTTCCTCCAGTATCTCTCTGCTCTTTTGGCGTCCTCCAACTCCTCTCCTCCATCTATACCTCCCCGCTTTTCCTCCTTCCTCCATTCCTCGAGTCGCTTCCCTTCACGTCTACGTCCTGTCATCCGGCGAGCAGGCGCTTCTTCTTCTTCTTCTTTTCCCACAGAGCTGCAGTTTCCTGTAAATGCTCAAGAACTTCCTACGCAAACAGGAAGTCTTTCATGTGTTTCTCTTTCGCCGCAGCCGTCTCCAGTGCTGCTCAAGGTTACCTGCGGTGGCTCAGAACGGCCTCAGATGACTTCAGTCAGTTCGTATCTTCCTGTCGATGCTCTGAAGCTGCCTTCCTTTAGGACTCGGGTCACATTTTGGTCAATGTGAACGGCGATAGTAAGCCCATGTCTCCCAAGAGCCTCGGCACAGCTTACTACAAACTATAACATGATTACTTGGCCTGTTCTGGTGTTCTAGCGGGCGTGATTAAAGGCTTTGAAGAATCAGCGAGAAAGCTTTTGCAGAGTGCGACAGGACGCAATCTAGAGAAATACTTAGTAATAGTGAATCATTTTCTGTTTTCTTTTTCTTAGATTTTTTCTTTTTTGAAAAGGCTGCAATAAGTTTATTTTGAGGGCTCAAAAAAAGAGATTAAGAGCTGAATACGCAACTCCCACAGTTGGAAGATTTCACGCAACACCTCACAGGAGATGCCGTACAGCTGGTGGCATCACACACAATAGCTTATACTGAGGATTTCAGTGGCACAGTTTCTTTCCCCGTATTTACCACACATACTGATAATCTGCTGCCTGTTGGTGTCTGCGAGAGCCGATATTTGATTGTGTAATGCTCCGCCAAGTAACATCGTCAAGAGAGTTTCTTAAATATAGCAAGTCTCCTTTTCATGCTCGTACACTGAACCCATGCGCTGATGCCAATTGGAATAAATGAGACGAGTACTGTTACATTAAGTGATGATTAGGATGTGGTCCAAAGTGGTGGCTTTTGTTCGTACAGCGCTCTGTTCTCTTTTCATCTCCCCCTCCCTGGTACGCTTATCTTCCTCCAGCAGAATCCATTTACCTTTAATCTGTCTAAATTCACAACAGGCAGTGTGACTGATGCCCTTATATTAACCTGTAGGTAGCGATGTGAGTGGGTCCAGTTCATTGAAATGTGTCACCCTACGCATTTTCAGTGCTATTTCACGTATAGAATTTAAAACTTGCTCTCTCCCTTGTACACTGGAACACGTTTGTAATTCATCAGGATGAGCAACAGTCCCCCGAAGCAATCAAAAGTCAAAGAGGTAGCGGCCAGCGTGATGGTTGACCCTCATTAATCCGTCTGTCCAGGCCAGCTGGGAGATGTAGTCCCTCCAGCGTGTCCTGAGGTCGGTTCGATTGGCCGCAGCCTCCTTTCCAGCACCGTGGCATAGGCTTTATTTATTCACCAGAGATTCATTTTTACCAGCACTCGGCGCTTGGCAGATGTGAATTTGCTCTGAGTGGGTCCTTTTTAATTATTTTGGACTGTGCAGTTCTTCTCCACCAGTCATCATAAAGCGGGCGACAGGAATGGCGTGTGGCCCAGGGGTAAAAGGTGTGGGGGGTAAAAGGTGTTGGGGGTAAAAGGTGTGTGATCATTCTGTGTCACTTCAGCATGCAACATGGTTATTAATGGGGGTTGAGTGTAGGATCAGTTTCTGGCTGTTCCCAGGTGGCTTTGGGAAATTAGCCTCTTTGCTCTGGGCAGAGCCATCTGGTGTCACAGTGAGACCAACTATGCCAGCTTACCTTGCATTCTGGGTAATGGAGTCTAGGGGAAGCATCTCAGTAATTAGGGCTGCGACGACCCACGCACCTCTTGCGCTGGCAACCCAGCCACCCCCTCTTTGCATCGTATTGTCTTTGCCACCGCTGACTGTACCACCTTATCCTGAGTTGACAAATGCACACGCCAACGCACAAATCCCACACCGATGAATAAAGGCCGGCTTTTCTTTAAAGAACATGCAGTAGTAGAGTCAGTTGCTCATTGAGAAACAGCAGGAGTGACAGAGTCCCACTTCTCCTGACATTTGGAGTCACTCAGAACTCAATTTATATGTTCCAGTTGGGAATGTTTGCACCGCAATTGTGAGAAGACCTTTCCTGTGGCTCCCGTTTGAAAAAAAAAAGAAAGTTAAGGTCATGGAAGAACATGAGAGCAAACAAAGCAATTCTATTCACTGCCATTGAGTGCGCGGGAACATTTCCTCCCACCGATATGAAACATTTCACAACGATTACGAGCTATTGGAAAGCTACAACAAGAGAACAACAACTTTTCAGCCCAATTGTTCAGCCGTGTATTTCTCAGCACACGGTTCCTCTGGAGGCATGTGCCAAAGTCCTCACCGTCACACTGTGTAATTAGGCATTTGATGGCATCCCAGGCCTATTTCTAGTCTTCTCCTCTAATTACTGTTTTCTTTTCAGACTTTGGAGTAAAAGAGGACAGCTTTATTGTATTGTGCTAGGGTAATGCCAGAGTGGCACAAAACAGCCATTTCAATTAGGGTAGTTCAAGGCAGCAGGTAAAGGTCGGCCAGCTGGCAGCCGCTTGATAAACACCGATGATCTGGATTCGCCGGATTTGGTGTGACAGGAAGCATTTCTGGAAAGTAAATAGTTATAGTTACTGCTTCAGGCTGTGTGCTACAGTCTGTCCCCGTCTTATTCCTTCTCAGACATGCCCGGTGATACATATCCTTTATGTCTAAATATGCATTCTGAACTACTGTATATCTCATTTTCTCAGGATGGGTTTTCAACATTGCACAGACGACATGTCTTATGTGAACACATGTAATACCGAGTCATGGCGATGTCATACAATTAGTGCACATTTGGGGAGACGGGACCAGCTAAGCGATGAAAACACCTACCTGTCATCGGTAGGTGGTTTACTCTGTGCTAACACTTTAGCATACGCTGTGTTGAGCGATAGCAGGCATTATCTCAGAAGGGAGAAAATGAGAAGTTGTTGCAGCGCTGAAGCTAAATTAGGAGTAAATCTTAAATGATGTGCAGCAAAGTAGTTTTGCGGAGGAGATTGGTAAAACGTACACAAAGCAGGCTAGAAATGAACATCAAAACAGTGTTTTGAAGTACTTTCCCTGTGACAGTGGTGGGCGATGATAGACTGTGTACAGCTAAACAGTAGTTATCACCTGAAAGAGCTCCAAAAATAAACCTCAGCTACACTATATCTGACTTATAAAATACAATAATAACCACTAGTCAGTCGTCTTACTTTGGATAATGCTAGTGGCCTACTATCACTCAACAGTTTCAGGTTATTGTATGTAGTCCAAATAGATGGTCTTCAAGGAAAGGAAGGAGAACTATTGAGAGAAATCAATAGACAGCCTCAATGTTGTTATTTGTATCTCAGACTCCCACATCAGCCCTACACTGCAAGAAATTCAATATTTTGAGCAATTAAAAAAAACAAAAAACTGGATGAACTATTGCATGTGGGTGTGAACTGAAGTCTTATCACCATGTTCAGCCTTCACACCCTTCAGTTCATTGCGTAGTGTAATGTATAATCTTTGATTATACATTTGTACACCTGTACCCTTTACATGACTGTACATGAAACAGATCATAGTTATCCATTGAGGAATTCTTAAATTGTGAATGTTTATTTTTCCCTTTTCCGCCATGCCGCTCATCTGGTCTAACCTGCTCTGTGTTATCCTACGGCGACGAGACAGACAAGCAGAGGCACAAAAGGGGCGTGAGACAGGTTGCATCACAGCTCACCACATCCTGAGTCATTGGCAATAACTGTCATTCTGTGTGCGTGCAGATCGACATGCCAACAGGTGTCAAACACACACACGTTTGTAGTAATATACTTATGAGGACCTTCCATTGACTACATTCATTCCCTAACCTCTAACCCTCAGCACAAAATGCCTTGACCTACACCTAATCCTAATTCTAACCTTAACCCAATCCCTGGACCAAAACTAACTCTTTGAATAAATTAAACTCGGCCCAAAAGTCATCACTCCGAAGGTCTAAAGCTCAAACAGGTTCCCGCAAGGATAGAAAAAAAAAAAGTACACACACACACACACACACACACACACACACAGAGGCTGCATTATTCATAAAAGAAACTGCATGCTATCATTCCTGTTTCCACACATTGAAACTCGATAATCCTCCGGCTTCACAGCATCAGATTTTTCCCACATTCCAAAACCAGACACTCACGTCTCATCAGTACCCACAATCCATCATAATATCCCACAGGCTCTGTGGTATACGGTCATCAAAATATTGGTTTGTTTTTCACCCGTTTTCACCTACGAATGTGCCATCTATTCTCCCTGACTCGCAATTTTGGTCTGCGAAAGTTAAAAAAAAGCTTATTTTTCCAGTAACTCTTCAAGAGTCAGTGTGAATGGGCAGAAAGTTTATTCAAGGTGTTCTTGTAGTCAGGAAGCTTTAGGTGGCCGTGCAGAGGAATGTACTGATGTTTTGGCTTGTGGATTGCTTTAAATAAGTCTCAAGATCACTTTGCATTACTTTTACAGACTTTAACTTTGTTCACAGTTGACAGATGTCCTGAATTTTACTCTCTACCTGCCTCTCTCGTTTCTCTCTCTCTCGCTTTCTGTTTCTCCCTGTCTGCTGGAAGCCTAGGGCTGTGAAATTGCCCAGGAAACATCAATCATGCCTTCATTCCCCAGACAACCCCCACCCTTATCCCTGCCTCTCCGGTTGGCTCTCTTACAAGGGTTTTCACCCTGGCTGTTCTTATGCTCCTATCATTTTGAAATGCCTCCTCCACTGCATAAATCCCTGCCTCCTCAAGGGGATGAGAGGGAGGCTGATAGAGTGCCCTACTATAAGTTGGTGCTCGCCCATGCTCCGGAGCAACATGGTTCATGTATTTATGCGTTCGGAAACCTCATTCCAAAGGTTAGCCAGTGTCAGGGAGGAGAGATATGCAGCAGATAGTAGAGCTTTCCGCTGCCTGAAGACAGATTGCATGGAGCCATAAGGTTTCGACTGCCTGTTTTCATTCCTCACACTTCTCGTGGAGTAGATTGACACGGAGCTCTCTGTCTTCTGTAGATTGGTCACTCAATGGACTGTGGCGATAAAAAAGGGAGTTGACCGGTCTTAAACAATCCCAGCATTTATAGCTCGCTGTCAGAAAGGCGGTGGCAAGAGGCAAATAATCTGATACGGCAGAGTAAGTAGTATGCAGAGGAGACGTTGCTGTAATAGATAGTGGGGGAACGGTGCTGCCTGCATAGCCTCGCTGTTTATTTGAAGTGTGGAAATAAATGTGCTCTCGTTTCCCCTTCACATGACTGCCGATAAAAGTTTTTGTGCTTTGTCATCAGTGTGTGTGTGTGTGTGTGTGTGTGTGTGTGAGCATGCAAGAGAGAGAGAGAGAGAGAGAGAGGGAGAGGGAGAGAGAGAGAGATCTTTACCATGACAATAACACTGCTGGGCCAGATGTGCTAGCGGATGTGCTAGTAGTCGCAGTGGGACACCGATTTCCATCTTCATTGTCAGACTGTCAGCTGCTCTATGTCGCCGTTATTGTGTGTATTCATCTGTATGTGAGCATTTATGCCACACAGAGAGATGCTGTTCTGTCACACACTGCTTTTGTTCAACACCGTTAATCATTGACGTACACACACACACGCGCACACACACCTTTCACAACAAAGAAAATCTCTATGATACACCAGCTGACAGCTCAGCAGTCTCCCATGGAACCCAGGCGGCTTTGATCACCTTTTTTTACGAGCGCTGAACATAAAGAATCAAGCTAACATCTGAAACATTTTCTCAGTTCTCTCAATCTCCAGCACAGGATTAATTGAAAATCCATTTCTATCACATCAACGATTGTTAACACTCAGGATGAAATACAGAGAAATATTTTCAGAGGCTTTCCCCAAAGTGTAAATACTGATCAAAGGCAGAATTCGCACAGATTTGTCCGATGATTTGTGTGTCCAGAGAAAGCTGGACTCACCGCCATTAGATCTTCTCCTCCCTTTGGTGTCCTTTGGTGTAAAGCAATCATAGACTGGGTTTTGGCTTTTGGGGTATTGAAGTTTTTCAAACAGTTACCTCTCGCTGTCAGTGCCTAGCACCTAGATCACTGCATCATCATGTCAGTGTGTGTACGCCCTCCATTATGCTCTCCTCTCTGGATGCTGGAGTGAGTGTTGGAATTTATTTGATGAATTACAAAGAAATGTAGCTACAAGGGTACACTGCTATGGCTCACCACTCATTTCCATTGTTGCCCTTGACCACACATCACTGGCATTGATGCACGTCATCATGTGTGTTGAGGTTGAGTGTGTAGAGAGCTTTATTAAGGCCCAGTTAGCTGCTACAGGTGTCATTACTATACAGGGCATAGTGAACAGATACAAGCTAATGAGGCTAATGAGAATTATGGACCTTAATATCCCCACAAGGATTTATTTCATGCAACTTTACATTAGTAACATGTTGTGATTATGCTGTCAGCACATGCCTGACAGTGCAACAGGTTTCGAGGGATAAACACGAGGCTTGCGACGTTACGGGAGAAGCGCAGTGTTTTCATTTTTAACGGAAGCCTCCCGACTGCGCTTGTTTCGTAACATCCGTCTTGAGATTAAATTAAATATCAAAATATGTTTTGTCTGCCGAGTGTGATCCCATTCCTTTGAATAGCCTCCTGATTCGTGCTTATTGAGTAAGCGCTACCTCCTCTAGGAGCAGGGTGAAAAAAAAACCCATCCTTGGAGTATCTCTCCCATTTGCTTTGGCAAATTGCCGTATTAAGACTCGTCTCTTCAGAGTCCCTCATTAAAAATCCCTACATGTCTTGAATGTAATTATGCCCAAAAGTGAAAGCACCCGATATCTAATGCTTTAATTGACAGCGTCCTTACAAAAATACTAAAATCTCAGTAGAAAGAGGTAATGAGCTGCCTTGTGTGCCTGCAATGATCAGCATTCATGACTCAGCACTGAGAACAGTAATTGGGACTGGACTAATGGGGAAGGGACTATTCTGAGGTCTAGTTAAGCAGTATGTAGGACAGCATGAACATGAGCATGCATCTTTAGCTGGGAGAGTATTGGCTTAGGGAGCTCGCAAGCCGACCGCTGATCACGGGAATAACTAAAAACAGATGTTGAAATTGTAGGGCATGCTGTACAGTACTGCATTGATTTAGTTCATCAATAACGTATTGCTTGATTGTGTTGATTGTAAATAGATGAATGCATTCACTTGTCCCTAGTCTAGTCCCTGTCCCACAACTTGAGTGTAAAACCTTCAAGGAGACCCACGGCAGATCTGCAGTCAGGGAGATATTCACTTAATGCCATCATAAAGCTACAGAATACCCCCGCCCACACACACACACACACACACACACAAATAACCCACCCTTTGATTCTGGAAGTCCAGACCCTTTCACTTCCACTAGATTTATTTTTATCAGCACTGTTCATCTCCCTTTAATCCACCTTTATCCAACCACTCGTAGTTTCAGAGGCAATCTGGCTCAAGGATGCGACGGCAGACATAACATTTCCAGTCGGATGAAATCAATTTAACTTGCCCTATGTAGTAGTTTGACCCTGGAAAAGAAAAGATAAATCTACATCGTCTGATTGAGCGCCGGGCCTACACAATGAGGCTTTGAAATGACAACAGTGTTGAATAGTCGACGTTGCTGTCATACACCTACTCGGTCACCGTCAGGGAGCGGTGTCGCTATACCCAGACTTGGGTTGTCACGTCGCATTCACGGCTTTGAGCCGAGTCTTAGGTGAGATGACACTTGTCAAAGGTTCCTCTAACCAACCTTGTTAAATGACAATTCTTTCATGCCTCCTTACACGTTGAGGATTGTGTCTTTTGTTGCATAAGATATCTTCCAAATGAACTGCTAAAAACTAGTAAAACTCACCGTGGCTTGAATGTTACCTTGAATAATATTGAAATACAAAGCAATGCACATCTGATGTTTTCATGAGTGAAGACATTACATCCTACACATATACAAGAGCTGGAATACCGTGCTATGCTGTAGCGCTGTTAGGGTTGGACTGTTAGGATTGGACGAGGCTTCTCCTTGGCAAGGAAGAGAGATGGGCAGAAGGGGGGGATGTTCAAGAGAGACGTGATGGGAAAAATCATCTTGTTATCCTAGAAAATGCAACGAACTGTACATGAAATGTGAATCGGAAATCTAAATGATGGCTTGTGGTTTTAGATTTTTTTGCAACTGATTTTCAGGAGATTATCAGGCTGTCACTGTAGGGATACTTCACTGTAGAAAATTAGCTTGCAGACAGTAATTTAATGCACTGAGGCATGTTTCCCCTCAATGCTTATTTGGGCCATAGCCAGGCTACTGCCATCCAACTGCCCCAAATGACCACTGTTGCCTGCTGTGCCCATGTGTATGTGTGTGTGTGTGTGTGTGTGTGTGTGGGTGTATGTGTGTAAAAGGCCTATGATTCAGCCACAGATGGGGTCATGACTTCAATAGACTCTGTAGCAAATGTAAATGGACCACTAGCCAGTGAGGAGGCAGCCGTTGGGTGGATCTTCCCCAGCTCGTCCGGGGGGGGCTCATGATATGGTGGTTTTTACAGGATGGGAGGTGAAGGGCCGGATGCATTCGGAGAGGAGGGGCCAGACTAGTTGAGCCTGTCAGTTATGCACACTGGACTTTAAAGTAGGCCAGCTAATGCCCGGGAGCAGCCTTGCCAAATGAACCTCCCTGGTCGTTGTGAGAGGAGGCGTTTTGGAGGAGCCTCCAGGGAGCCCGGGCTGTCAAGACAACGAGAAGCAGTCTGAATACAGCGGCTCCGCTTTACGCTTTCTCCAAAGCAAACAAGCGTTGTAATGTATGCCCTCTCTGTCGTGGCCTTCGCCTAAACAGAAATGGAAGAAAGGCAGATATTTGTATAGAACACCCACGACTGACAGGTAACTCTGCCACTGCTCATAATGCACGGTGCATTACGGTGCATTATGAGCAGCACATGTAGTAAAGTAATAACTTTACTTGAGTATTTCCATTTCAGGGAAATTTATTTTACATTTCAAATAAAATACTTGTTACAGTACACACTAGCCAGTCATTATATTTATCTGACCCCTCCAACCCTTACTTTGAAAAAATGCTTTGCGTACAAAGCATATAAGTGGAAAGCTTTGGATATTTCAGTACTCTTAAAGAAAAAATTATGAAGTGCTTCTACTCGGGTTTTACTAAATGCATATAACAACATGAATAAAGGATTTGTGCACAGTTTTCACGGCTGCTCACAGCAGGGACTTTGCCTCCACACTTATTTAACCGTCAAAGCCCTCCAGAATAGTGTTTTAACAGTTTTTAGGATAGAGTGGTAATAGCTGTTAAGCAGTCAGGGAATCCCATGGTGCCAGACAATAAAACTCTTTTAATGAACACCTCATCTTCTCTCTGCTGAAACTCCAGCATGCCTGCAGCCCTTGGGGTATACACAGACTATTGGTGCAATAATGTACACACACACACACACTTCATGGATGGTGATCTGTATTGCGTAGGTGAGAGGAGGGCTGAGGAGTGGAGTGCAGAGGAAGTGGAGAGGTGATGAGACCGAAATGAGGGGAGTGCAATAAGCCGATTGACTGAAGGGGGGACGAATATGCGGAGACAGAGGAGAAGTGAGAAGAGGAAGAGGAGGAGGAGGGTGGGGGTGGCGTGGCGAAGGCCCGAGTGGCAGGGGCCCGTTCCCGCCGAGCGGGCTGGGATAATCAGAGCAGGGAAATGAGCCGAGTCCCACGCAGTCCTCAGCAACCGCCCCGGAGCGACCGATGACAAGCCTGATGGATGACAGCGCACAGTGAGCACACTCCTCTGGGAGCGAGGGAAGAGAAAGGAGGAAAAGGGAGGAGTGAGAGGAGAGAGAGGAGAGACCCGCAGGTGGTTAGAGAGGTGGCCAGATACCAGGAGATAAAGGGAAGGTAAAGCACAGGGTAGACTGACTAATGTCTACATGCCCTACACCAGTGGTTCTCAAAGACTGGAGTATTAGTTATACAAATATACAAATACAAATATATATAAATAGAAATATAAATAGCAATGACTTTTTTTTTTCATTCATTTCATTTTTTCATACAAGGTAACGTAGATTACCTTGTATGACTAGATTTTTCAATGAGAGTGCTTGGCTTCATAATGTTAGCTCCTCTCTTGCCTCTTGCCTTTTTCACTGTGGCTCCGCCCACTGAGGTTTAACTCAATCAGTGACATTATTTCTGCCCCCAGAGCAGCTCTGCATCCAAAAATACCTCCAAAAAATAGTATAATATTTATTTAACCTGAACTCCAATCTGCCTCAAACTGGGGCGCGGGACCTCCAGGGGTCCTTGAGGGGATTCTACAGGGTCCCAGCAAAATGAGGAATAGCCTAATTTCTCTAGAATGTAATTCACTAGAAATGATCCCAGTTAGAGAACAAATAAAAATGACTGTTCTAATCATAAGTTTCACTCTCACCACTCTTATCTACTAATTCAATACTAAATCAATATTACCCCCAGGACAAAATGTAATCTAATTGAGGTCTGTAGGCCTCATGTTTGTCTATTTGGGTCTATGACATGAAAATGATCTGAGAACAACGCCTGCTCTTAACCTTGACCAACTTGATCTATTGTACTGTACGTTTTTTCGACTGTCTAGAAAAGAGACATACCTCGTTGTCTTATTCCCTGTCACACATGTGCCGCTATAGCACCACAGAGTCACATTTAGAGTCAGTACAGCCTAAGAGGAGGCCGACTAGACAGACCACCTGAGCCTGTGTTTCCAGTAGGCTGGACTGTATCCCGGGCTGAAGTACACCTTGTGGGCCCATTGCTGGGATAGCAGCAGCCAAGAGAAATAAACAAGGCAGTAAATGCTAACTGCCAGGGGAAGACCACGAGGGAGGCGTGATTTTTCACTCTCCGTGAGGAGATTACCCGATCAGAATACATCCAACTCCCCAGAAAATCACACCAATCCACTTACTATTTATTTATAGGGAGTTTGAAGTGATGTGTGACAGCTCTTCCCATTTAAGAGTTTTATAGGTGTCACCCACATAGCAGGTTAAAGCTACATTAAGATTTTTTTTATGGAAAGAAACACCCGGCTTATAAACCTAAATGACGAAATGGGGCTGCAACAGAGAGCGGCCCATCCCCGCTAAATGAGATGCCATTTAGCGGGGCATCTCAGTGACGAATAAAACTCGAGAGTGAAATACAAACTGTCTCCTAAACAGCAGTGAGCAGCGCCCCATTCAGAGAAAGCTGGACTCACCAACGTTAGACATTTTGCCTCTCTTGTCCCTTTGGTCCCTTTGCTATGTGCAGTTTACTGACATTAGGTTATGTGTTTTCTGGGTATATGTGATAGTCACTTAGTGTAAACAACTAGGTATCAGGTACTTCACATTCTTTTCAAGGCTAAAAGATGTTGTGTTTCTGGGAAAACTGATAGGTATTTGGAGCTGGCAAAAAAAAGAGAGGTCTGGGTGAAAACATGAAAGCGAGAATAGGATCTGGAGCAATAAAGTGCTGCTGCTGATCTGATAAGCTTGCCAGATAAGAGCCTGATTCATGTTGGAATTGGGAATGAAATGATCACTGTGTTTGCAGAAGACACTTTGTCACAAGTAAGTATGTGATTTATTTATTTTTCTCAGATTGTAGCTAAGCTTAGCTACGTCAGCTATGTCTGCTTAACCATTCTACTGGTATCAGCTACGGCTCATGTTAGCTACAATGCTAACGGAATGTCACTTAACCTAGCCTAGATGGCTAAGCAGCATTATGTAACTTTTATGTAGAAACACAAGCGCCTTATCAGTCTAGTTCATGAAGTGAGACAGAGAAGACTGGCCCCTCCCACTTTATTGAGATGCTGTAGATTCACTCCATTCACCCCAATGAAGTTTTGGAGTCAGTAGGTACACTGGCGGGAAAGTTTTCTCCGAGCACAGGAAGTGACGAATCGAAACTTACGAGCCGAACACACACAGCTCCGAAACAGCAGTGAGCGAGCTAGCGCCTCAGCTATCGCTACAGAAATCTAAGGGTAGCGAAGTCTTCAAAAATACAAACAGTTACCTCTCGCTGCCACTTGAGGCCACCAACGACTAAATTACAGGAAGTTACATAGTGCAGCTTTAATTATGTATGTTAGGTTAACTTAACCTAGAAGGATGACTAAATATGAATGAGTTTAGTCATCTCGTAGCTACCATCTGTGAGAAAAATAAATATATTCCTAATACCAATAGTAAACTGTCATATCATGTGAGGGCAGGTGCCCATCAATTTCAAAAAGTTACCTCTCACTGCCGCCAAAGTGTGAAATTGCGTCACGCTGCCTTAAGGTGTCGTGTCAGATAAAAAAAAATCTTTGGGCAGCTTGTCGGTGTGTGCAGGTGTGTATGTGTGTGTGTGTGTGAGAGAGAGTTTAGGGACACATTTTCCAGGCACTGCTGAAGTCATATAGCACAATGTGTGTGAGCGCGTTTGTGTGGGGGAGGCCAATGACATTAAATACCGCTCACATTGAGTGTGAAGTGTGTTGACTCATTAGAGAGCGTGATGCACATTGCAAATCGAGAGACTTGCCAACGGTGAGTGCAGAGGAGGCGATCACACAGCGAGAGTGCCTCATCTGAAATGCACAGTGGATGTGCATCGACAGAAGCTGCTCCGTGATGTCAAAGAGAACATGTCTGCGCTGATGAAAAGTGACTGATGAGCATATCAGAGTCCAATTTAAATTCAGTGCATAATAGATGCTGATGAATAAAGCCATCAAAAGTTTCAACGGGGGCAAAGCAGGAACCGCCCGGTAGGGAGAGGTATATTAGCTCACATCACATATCTAATAATGCAAATAGTATCTGACAGCGAAAGAAGTCGATGCGATGCTTTGTCACTAGGCAGATTCGCAATGTGGCAACACTCTGCATCTATTCTTTCTCTGAGCTGAGATCCACCTCTTCATTCACTATATATTATTACTGGCACATATGGATTGTTTTAGTTGTTATTGATATCTTAGATTCGCAGACTCTGGAGATTTATTTACTCATACATGCCCTTTAAGAGTTATTTGCAGGTTCAGACGTGTGAAGGGATCGGGTGAAAGGAACCATGGGATATGAAGAAATTGCAACGCAGGATGTGCGTGTCGTAATGTGAGACGTGCAGGGGAACCCCACTATCACCCCATTTCCTTCCCCCAGGGTCTTAAGCTGGCCCGTTAATCAGTGAAAGTGTGTGTGTGTGTGTGTGTGTGCATGCGTACGTGTGTGTACTCCTTCATGTTACTTTTAAGTGAGGTCTTTAATTATAGAGAGATGTGGCTGGTTCCCTAGAGGGGGTGCACCAGAAGTATGTTTGTATGTGAGGAAATGGGAATCCTGGGCAGCCTAGGCCTAGCAGAAATTTCACATATTGCTTGTTAACAGGCATCTATTAGTGATGGCATTAAATTGTTCGAGCTACTGTACCTAGATGATGTAAATAGAGCAGTGTGTGGTGAGGTGAAGGTAAAGTGGCCGACTCATTGGTGAGAGCAGCACCCGTGGGAGTTCAGAGCTGAGAGGCTCTTGCTGAGGATGATAGGACTTGAATGTGGCGGTCAGTGCACTAGCCTTAGAGAATACCCTTTCAGACCAGCAGTTAGGCTGAGACGACAAGTGCCTTTGCCAGCCTTCCTGTGGAATAAGTATGTGTGAAGGAGATATAAAAGTCAACAGCAACCATCGCCACTGGCCTTACGGGCCAGAGACAAGACTCCAAAGAGCAATATGAATAAATGAGCGAGGCAAAATGGCCCTGCCAGACTCTAATTCTCTAATTGACCACAACATGGACCCCAAGGCCTCTTCTTGAGATGATCAAATCAAATCAAATCAAATCAAACAAACATGTACTAAGGTATCATCAGTGTATTTAAATAAATGAAAAGGCCTTTATTTGTATTTGCTGAGCTGAATGAACATTTGTTGTAATGAAACGTTCTTAAGGTAAGTTAAGGTACTTCAATTAGTGCAAATTCTTTATAATAATTAGGGTGGACTAAAATGGGCCATCATGTAAAATGGGCCAGATAAGGTTGGAGCTTCATAGCCCTTTAAAATTTTACAGCCAATCACAATAACTGATCTTGCATTGTTGCTGCAACACTAGTTGACATGTAACAATAGTTTTGATTAGTCTGAGGTTGTTAAGGTGGACAGGGCAGAGTGTTACATTAAGTACATCAGAGAAATTGTATGGTAAGTGAGCATGACATAGCAAATTTCACTCATCACTAATAAGGGTGATAAAGCATTTATAAGTAAGCTTACCAACAAAGCAAAATGTTTATGAACAATGTTTTGACAGGCTCTTTCAAATAAAAAAGTTGAAATTTAAAAAAACTTTGCCCATTTTAGCTTAACCAGCTAGCTAAAATGGGCCACATACACACACACTCTTACACAGAAGTTACACAGAAATTGAGGGCGCAAAACAGGTTCATTGGTAAACAAGTAATTTTAGGTATTGGCCCATTTTAGCTTAACCAGCTAGCTAAAATGGGCCATGATTTTCAGCTAAAATGGGCCACATACACACACTCTTACACAGAAGTTACACAGAAATTGAGGGCGCAAAACAGGTTCATTGGTAAACAAGTAATTTTAGGTATTGGCCCATTTTAGCTTAACCAGCTAGCTAAAATGGGCCACGATTTTCAGCTAAAATGGGCCACATACACACACACTCTTACACAGAAGTTACACAGAAATTGAGGGCGCAAAACAGGTTCATTGGTCTAGATGTATCCAAGCGAAATCTTAACAATCTTAACAAAAAACAACCAAAGGGAAAAAAGCAAAATAAGAAAACAGCACAAAGCAAGAGTGGCAAACCCCCCTGCACGGCCTGCCAGAGAGTGTATGGTGACGTGAATGACCCAAAGGCCACAGAGGACTGGGTGTGCTGTTGTCAGTGCAACTCATGGTACCACGAGAGCTGTGGAGAGGATAATGGCATCTATGATGATGATGGTTACATCTGCAAAGACTGTGTTTGAAGATGTTCTACTTTTTAACATAATGTTTGACAAATGTTGACACAAGCATGCACCTACACACACACACAGCTACACACAGTCCCAGAAAGACACACACACACACACACACACACACACACAAAGACACTAATGCGCAGAAACACACACCCATACAACATGATCAGTTAATTTTTAAATGCATTTTTCAATTAAATATTTGTTCAACTTTTTATTGCATGAAATGTATTTACGGTGTTGTTACTATGGTACACCAAAGACAATAGTTAGTGTCAATTTACTGTTAAAATTAAAATGATTTCAGCTGAAATTACTGTGTTCTCTCTTTATATTGGCCCATTTTAACTGAACAGCTGGCCCATTTTACCTGAACATTGTGTTGTAGCTCAAGAGGGAACCTGCTGATACTCGAACTCTCATAAATCCAAAACAATTATACTTTTTCACATTTTTTTAACAAATAAATATTTTAGAGACCCATGCCAATTTATAAAAATATCAGATCTCCTGCATAGCTTATTATTTGATGGTCTTATAAATCATTTACCAAAAAGTGGCCCATTTTAGCTGACTCCACCCTATCTTTTATACTACAATATGTAATGGTGAAAGACTAAAGTAACCGAAAAGTGCCTCGATAAGTGCAACAGAAATCTGACAACACAAAACCCTGAGACAATGGCAGAACATTATGAACACAATAAGACCTAATAGAAAATAACATTTAAGAAAAAAATAAATTAATATGGTATTACATTTGAAATACCCAGTGCCATCAAAACGCTGAGTGAACTGGCTCAAAGCCATATGACTTTGCCACCTTGTGGCTTCAACTTTTTGTACATAAATGTTGCCCTTCTCTCCTTGAGAGATGCAGATTTCTCAATGACTCTATGGCGCCACAGAACTTGACACAGTTTATTATTTTAGACAGGATGTGCCTGTTTTTGTCAACCTCTTCATTATGCTCACGGATCCCTGTCCTGTAGCCTTCATCAAGCTGAGCAGCTATGTTTACTTTCCCAAACATTTGCTTTTGATTTTTCTGATATGTGGTTTAAATCATTCAAACCTGTCTGAATCCATGCTGGGTCTGAGACCTGTCGTTTGAAAAAGGATGCAGGGAAAGCAAAATAAAGCATTGGTGTCACTACATACAGTTAGCCAAGCCTTCCTACTAAACCAGCTGCTTGAAAACGACCGAGTATATTGTCTCATTCTGGCGCATTTTATGTCAGATCAGATGTACCACGAGCCCCTCGCTCTCTGCTGCCAACCAGTGGTTGGTGGTGTGTAAATCAGCAGCATTCAGATAAATGCTGTTTGTACATGCGCAGTTCGTTGGTGCTGCGCCCCACCAAGCTCCTATCTCTTGTATTGAGAGGAGCGAACTGCGCATGTACAGTTTATAACGAGAGTCAATGGGCAAAGATTTTTGCGCCCCAGGCCGGAAATACGTGACCTATCAGTAACTTTAGACAACGTAGAACAATTTTAATCTACATTTTATTGCAGATTATACATTCTACTCACTAACTATATAATATTTACCTCGCTCATTTAAAAAAAAAAAAAAAAAGAAAGTAATTTTTAAAGTCTTATTCAATGAAGTCTAGGATGTAGACTATAGAGCCAATAGAGCGCCCTCTATTGGCCAGCCTGCCACTGCATGGAAGTGTAAATGCATGCATCTAGAAATGTAATGAAAGTAGAATATCTGAAATTATGAATGAAATGCACAAACATGAATCTCATGTAAATCCAAATACTGGCGTAGAGCGTAGAGATGCAGCCGTATATTCCATGCAGATTGTTCCCCTTACCTGCCTGTGGCGTGCAGTGAGCCACCAGTGTGCCTGAAGTAGTGCAGATGGTATTTGATATGCTGTGCAGAAACCCATGCTTCCAGCTCTGTCTATCCTTATTCCAACATGAAACTAGGCCCTTTCGGAAGAATGTGTATGTATGATGACTGTGTGTATGTGTGTTATGTGTGCGCTTGTGACCTTTTGCCCATGTATGTTTTTGTTCCTTTTCCTCACCTCAAAATGTGGCTATTACTTTTACACCTTTCTCACCACCACATGGAACTGTTAGCTTTGCCAGTGGCCAACGTGCCACTGCACTGACATAAATCAGAGCCTAATGAGGCTATCTGTATGCCGTACATGTCGTGTGTCTGATTTACAACAGAGAGCGTCGCCACTAAATCTGGCATCTCCAGCGTAGCTTGGTGCAACAACTGAAGAGCTTCAGACATAACAAGCATATGAAAGGTCATGCATGAGGCCATTCCCCTTGTCTGGGAATATTCCCCCAGGCATGTGATTAGACTACTCAGCTGGGGTCCTCAGAAGCCCCACTGACTGACTTACAGCCTACACATGGGTTAGACTCCTAATGATGTTACAACAACCAGTCAACCATCCCATAATCACACTCTCCAGCAGGTGCAGTTATATATGCCTAAGGGCTCATAAAAGATGTCTCACTATCCTGCAAAGGTAACCTTGAAACTTTAATGTTGAAATTGGCAATGGCTTGTTAGAGTACCCAATGTTTCTGATCCATAACTTATAGTTTTGGCCTCTTCCCATCTCCTCCATAATAGTTTTGATTGCTCCTGGGAGGAACACAGGCAGAGGCAAACACCCCACCGAATGTTCATAATATAACATTAATAATATACATAATCTACAAAATTGGCCAGGAAATGTAATAAAAAATGTATTAAAATTATACTTTGCACACTGAAAATCCATTTTCTTCCTATGTGCTGATGGAAACTTATATCTGCAAGTACATCCAAAATATATCACATAATGAATGAATGATAGCTGCATCTCAACATATTATGAAGTATATGTGAAGTGTATTTTTTTTCCCTTATGGGATATGAGGGATATGGATTTTTTTTCCCATTCTTGTTACTCAACAGCCTCACAGAAGCAGGGCTTTGAGAGAAAAAAGATACTGTGGCAGGGCTGTATGCTCCGTCCCTTTCACAGATCCACAGGTATTAAAAAGAAGCCATGTGCTCAGATCCTCTCCTCCCTCCTCCCTCCCCCCCTCCTCCCTCCTCTCTCCTCCCTCTGCTTTTCATTCTCCTTTGGTTCCACCATACAAACTATAAGCCATATAGAGGCTTTTGTACCTTGGGGACTGATATGGCCATGGAGGACGGCTGCCAAGCTGGTACAGTAAGATAGACCTGCAACGCTGTGCTACTCATAGGAGATAAGTCCACTGATAGAAACCAGAGAGGAAACGGCGGAGTCGAGCATGCTACAGGGGTCAGTGGCTCGATTATCTACCCTCTCTGAGGCCCTCTATTGTTGCCCAGCACTCATCTTATCTCTAGGCACTAGATGTCTGACACAAATGAATAATCACGCCCCTTATCGCCACGTGGGCTCACTTCCATCCCAGGGTTGCAGTGCTTCATGTGAACCGGCCTCAGCCTTTTATCTGTAGTGCTATGAATGTGTCCGTGTGTGTGAGTATACAGTCGAGAAAAAGACCTTTCAGAGGGTTCATGGCGGAGAATGGTGGCGACATGATCGACATTTGTTAGGCTAATGGTAATGACTTTGGTGCCCTGAGCATCCCCCCGGAGTCATTTCCCTGCTAGTCCTTTATTGACTAACTGTCATTGTGGCCTGCAGCCATAAAGGACCACTGTCCCTGTCTCATACATCCAGTTAAGCCATACTATACCACCCCCTGGACTGATTGAGTCATCTACAATCACTAAAGTAGACTTGGGTATATTTGCTGCCTGCACATAAATACTGTCATACTGTCATAATTAGTGATCACATTCCTTCATGTGTAGGATTCCCTGTGTTTTTGATTGCCTCTGTGGTCGCGTAACTCATCACACATTGCATTAGCTAGCAGTGAAGATGCATGGTAGTGGTAAGTCACAAGAAAAATGTTTCTTTCTTGATAAAAACGAGGAAGCGACTTAGAAGATGAAAGGAAAATATTGAAAGAAGGGAAGGTGGGAATTAGGAAGAGAGGCAGAGGGATAGGCAGGGCTGGTAGCTGAAATGAAAAATGCAGACAGAATAGTGCAAAGCACCCTGTTGTGTGTGCCTGCTGAGCTGCAGAAAGGATTCTGCTATAATGAAACTATTACCTTCACAAAGGACCTAGTATGACAGAGAAGCAAAGCAATTATGTTGAAAAAGAAAGGTCAGTTTTACCACATATCTGCAGTTAACCCGGCCAACTGCTAACAACAACAACCTTGCGATGCTTTTCATTCATTTTTCACATATGCTTCAAAAAGCATATTCTTTGGTTGAGTAGTACCACAAACTCTGGCTGTTATAATCGTTTAATGCATTTTCTTCTGTTAAAAATGACATTTGATGAAATGCTGGTAGAACTACAGAATTGCTTGATCAAAATAAGAGTGTGCTTGAAGGTGTCTGATCCTCTTCCCTAGGCTACGGTCCTATGAAGCGCCTGGCATTGCGGTTCCGCTTTGGTGCTGGCGATGAATTTGATTTCATCACTGAGAATGACTATCCTCCATAACCGTATCCTATCCTATCTGTATCCTATCCTCCCTAACCATCCCTCATCTCTCCGTATTTTGTACTTACAGTAATAATCCACAACATTATCATGTAAATAAATGTCTGTTTTTCTCCTCCAAATGCTATAACACAACAGTAATTCACCCTATACCCAGTTCATGAAAGCTTTACATTTGCTGTTCTCAACCCCTGCTGTCTTTCACAGGAAAAATCCTCTGGTTCACAGGAAGCGAGGCGTTTAACGCCCTCTCGGCCACAAAATTCATTTACATCTCTTCTTTCTCTGTTATGCTGATGACACTCAGCTGTATCTCCCTGTAAACACCAGTGACTCACGTAGCTTTGACACTCTCAGGGAATGCCTGACTGACCTTAAATGTTGGATGTCTCAAAACGTTTTGCAACTGAATGAAGATACGTATGAGGTTTTTGTTCTTGGCACTTCTAATTCATGATAAAATTCATGTTAATATTAGCAACCTAACAGCTAACATCAAACCAGCAGAGTAATTTTTTATTCTGGTCTGACCTTGTCTGACCTCTGGTCTGAAACAAGTATAAAGTGTTGTTCTGTCTTGCTCCTATCAGTTATGAAATATATCCAAGACCAGGTCATTCCTGTCCTTTTCTGACACAGAAAAGGTTATACATGATTTGCTCATTATGCTCATTATGCTCACTATGCTCATTAACGATCAATAGGCCAAGACCTTAAATCTGCAGGCTGGGAAATAAACCTTAACAGCTCTGTGCCGTAAGGCCAGGAAATCCTTGGTCAACCATGACACATAAACATAGATCAAGTCAGCTGACAAAGCAAACCACACATAAACATTGAGCCACACAAACAAACACACAAGCCTGGTGGAAACACTTCCTCATGTATTCCTCCTGGTTTTACACATGAGCAGCTATCACATTCTCTTCTGTCACATGCTGTCACATGCTGGGCTGCTGTAAATAGTGTTTCGAAGTAATGTGTATGCAATTGATGGGCTAAAATCACACCATGATTGACAACATCCCCTTAGGGGCAAAAACTGCAGGGGTATATTGTTTGTGGACTTTATGTTTGCTCGGGGCAAATCAATGCCAACCTTAGTGGAAAAATCATTCTGATGCTGAGTAGGAACAGCAATGACCGCTTGGTCCCAGAATCTACACAGAATTTTTTTCTGAAGTGATAGAGTCCATAGTGTTACTAGTGTAACGTGAACACTTTGTTGAAAGTCTTTTGCACTAAGTTTGCCTTGGTCTATATTTGATTGTGTTGCCATGGTGACCAAACCAACGGCAAGATTCAAGGCAATTATAGTAACATTTCCTTCATTACTGACTGTGAGAGTAGTCATACTTGGTTGAGGTTGTGAGGTTAGACTGCCATTTGTGTGATTCAAAAGGGGATTAGCTTAAAGCCTCATGAATCTGCTGATATGATAGATGGACATTGTTCCCTGCCATTTCACATACTGTGCTCACATAGTCTTCAATTTTTAGATCTAATACTGATTAAAGTGCATGGAAGGAATGGCAGGAATCCTGGAATCCTAGGATCCTAAAATGACACAGGAAATACATTTATTATTGCATGGAGATCAAACTTTGCTTTTTCTTACCGTTCTCAGCAAATTCCCTTCAAATTTATGAGCCTGTTATGATTCCATAATTTGAGTTGCAGCCAGTTCTGCTAGCCACAGCGCAGTGCCTGTGAAAGACGCTATTTTGGCTGAGCTCTGGGTTTAGAGATGACCTGGGTCATGGATGACATCAGCACCCCTCTTTGCCCGGTATACTCGTCCAAACTTCAGTGCCACAATGAGGTGGCAGAGCTGGCAGAGAGTATACACAGTCTCTTTTTCCACCATCGTTTTCATCTCAGCTTGGTCTATAAAAAGGAATTTCTTAGGCATAAACTTTATGGATAGAAACGTTTCCAACAGCAATTGCAGATTAGACAGGAAATGAAAATACTAAAACTCAAATTTACTAAAACTTTTAGTGGTTACAAAAACCTTTACAATGTTCAAAGTCAGCACTAAGATGTGTCATTGGTTTAGTGCATGCTAAAAGGTTTTGCACCCATGAAAGGCTTTAGTAAATCAGGACCTAAATGACGTGGAAATATTAGCAGTATGATGCAAGATAATTTTATTTGGCCAGCACAGAATAATGTGTACGTATTTTACAACAACACACACAATACTGCAAAGAAACATTTTACCAAGACTACAGTAGATTTGTTTTACCATTTCTGGTCTAAATTGAACTGTATGCTATCTGTGGTCATCATCTGTCACTGAGCGTTAGGGAATAGACCCTCAACGGACAGACGGGGACGGTTTTCATCTCTGTGGTCATATTGGGGATTTAAACTCACCATAACCTCGTATTACCTCGTTAGTGTGTGTAAAACATATGTTTCCACTGCATACACACACACACACACACACAGCCACACACACACAGCACTACTCATCACCCGCCATTACATCATGCAATTACACTTGAACATAGGAAGTTTGGCTGGGCTTATATCCAAACACAGTGTAACTCAAAATTGATTTCCCCTCAATACAACCTCGCACTGGCATGGAAACAACCCTGTAGATTTTGCGATTAATGTTGCAGAACAGATATCGCCGGTGCCGTACCACACTTCCAGATACAGACAGAGCACACACCCTATCATACGAGCTCAGCCATCATAATCAAGTGAGTCGCAACAATGATGAATTACTGGTAATTATGAGACTGCTGTAGCCCATCCAGAGAACACTTAGTATCAAGTCTGTATTTATTACCACTTTGTGATATAAATTTTTCTGTCCATGAATCAGAAGCATGTCTATGTGAAGGACTCATTAAATGGTACAATACTTAATATCATAGCCATTTGTGTTTCCCAAAACTTTGAAATCATGCCATCCTGTTCAGCAGTTTTAGTTCAAAGAATATTTCTCAGAGGCGGAGCTGCTCTGGAGGCAGAAATAATGCCATTGGTTGAGTTAAACCTCAATGTTAGGAGCCAAACAGACATAGTTTTTCTGGCTAAGGAAGGTTTGACTGAAGCCCAGAAAAAGGAAAGGGGTAAGAGAGGAGGAAGCTAATATTATGAAGCCTAGCGCTAACTGAAAAAATGCTATCCAGCCATATTAAATTATCTAGCTACTTAATACCATGGTCATGAATGAATGAAAGTCTTTCCCTTTTATATTTCTATTTCTATTTTGAGAGTTCCTTCTTTTCTATTCAAGTTTGCCAGTTAGCAAACTTGCACTCCAATCTGCTTCTATTCAGCACCTTCAAATAGATGTCCTGCAGCGAAGGCATTGTCACAGCATGGTCTCTGTTCAATGCCCAACCTTTTCAGAATAACCTTCACCCACCAGGTTCCATGCACATGCATGCATTGCATGCACTATGAATTTACCTTGGCGAGATTCGTGCTTAGGTACACATCAGTAATAAAGTGAGGAAGCAAACATCTCGCATACTATGTACTGCAAGAGGAGACAGTTCTTGGCCAGTTCTGCAGTTATTGGGACGGCTGGCTGAGCAGGCAGACACCCTCAGGGAAGAGGACGTTGAGGTGGTGGGTGGTGCTGGTCTGTACGAGCCACTTCAGTATTCCTGAGGATAGGTTTTAGTAGACATACTAGGCGAGCAGGGTCAGTGGCAATGTATTTGGCATTCATCCTTGCTTCAGCATTGTGCACGGCCTCGTTGGAGGTCATTTGGCAGTGAAGGACACTCGGCAATGTGCACAATAACCTGCAGGTTTTCCTTGGAACCAGTTAAGAGGGGACGAAACCAAGCTGCGACGGAGGATGCAAGGATGCTTTTTAGGATAAGTCTTTAAAATTAGACAAGGGTGCATGTGAAGAGTTTAAGTTTTTAGCTGGTGCAGGAGAGCACCGTTCGTTAGGGTGCTGGAGGTGGAGGTCACCATGGATTTGAACAGCTGTGCATTTCTTGACCAGCCTTCCTTCTGCTCTTAATCTTCTCTCCTTTTTCCACAAGATTTGAAGCCTTTTTATGGTGAAATTCTTTTTGCAGCACTTCTTTTCATTAGGAGTCCTGGAAGAGATGTTGGATCCTGTTGTTTTTGTTAGGATTTTTCTTCCACTTTTTCTTTTTCTGCCTTCAAATTGTCTGGAGCTCAGAGACCATAACTCCCAGAGCAGCCAAATTTGGTGGATAGGTTTCAAATCTCCCCCACTAAAAAAGTGGGGCTCAAGTTGAAACCATCGTACATACTGGTTTTCAGTTATTCCACCATTTTATGCAGAACCTAATTTTGCTACTTCAAAAAAAAAACATTTTTTATTAATTCTCCTGCAAAGGTGACCCCATTTTACACACAACACATTTAAACTGACTACATCACAGCTACTCCAGAGAATTATGACATTTGGCCAAGACACACAAATGAAGTGGACAGCAAATTGTGATATCGCCAACATCTGTGTGTGTGTGGCCAATGGGCTCGGACTTCGCCAATTGTTTCTGTTATTGCACGTCCTTCTCTTTTTTTCTGTCCCTTCAACCATTGCTCCTCCTCAACTTACAGTGTTGAATTTTATGGACAGTGAACAAACAGTGACCAAACATGTCTGGGTGTAATCGTGCTGGTTATCAGCTGCATGTAGTTCTTCCCTAGAGCTTCCATGTGAACTCTATCGATGATCCTACAAGTGTCAGTGCGCAGGCCGTCCATGATCAATATCCCATGTGACTGATTGTTACATTACTGCCCTTGGGCAACAGGCAGATCTCCAGGCACGTGTCCACTCCACATCATGACCACTGTTAGAGCTGATGGTGTTTGGGATCACACATATTGACCCTATGGGTCGGAGGATTCAACATACCGGAGGTGGTATCTGTTTAAGATGGTTCTGGTCAACAGAGGTTATAACTGGATACAGATTTAGATGGTGTATGGGCGGGTGGTTAGAGCAGTGTGGTTCACGTGCAGGGAAGGGGTGCACTGTAGGTCACTGCTGATGGCCAGTGGCATGTATTGTAAAAACAAAAATCCAACAAAAAAACAAATCATAAACTTGGCAAAGGAAACAAAAGACGCCTGGAGCTTCTCTCTTTGAAGCTTCTACTTTTTGTTCATTTGACCTTTCTCCGGGCTCTACTGCAATCCAACTGAACGGTCACAGTCAGTCCTAACTCACGGTTATGATTCACTTGAGTGTGAGTCCACTTCAAAAGCCAGGGATTACAACGTCCAGCATCCATGCCACAGCCTCATACCGAACTGGTTAACTCCACCTAACAAGCTCAACGATGGTAGCTAAAGTAGCACGGTTCAGGTTGTTTGTGCCTGCAGGGCTCCCAGTAGCGCGTAGCAATGGAAATATATTTACTCGACGGGGATTGATATTCCATTACAGCAAAAATGTGAAAACTGACACTGATGACTGCATGGTGTGCCTAACAAATCTATCGCAAAGTTATTTTAGCGTGCATCTCAGTGTTGATAGCCTGCACACAGTGTGCTATAAAAAGGAGAAACCTTGACATAGCTGCCACGGCGAAGTACAAAGCATTATGGGTAGGCAAGACGAGATGTCACTGACATTGGGTAAGGCTTCTATCGCGGTTGATATCTTCCAATGACAACAGACGAATGCACGTCTATTGTTTAAGAGCAGCCTTTACCGCATTTCCATCAAGGAGAATGTAGATTGAGAAAGCAAGCAGGGCAGGTTCCTCTTCCTTCTTCTTCAAAGCTGTTTGCTTTGTTACCGTTCCAGACAATACTAGGACGACGAGTGGAGGACGCCTCAAGGTGTTTATACAGTTGGGGGGAAATCTACCATATTCACTCATCATAGATATCCTTGATATGGGCCTTGCAGTCAATTACACTACCAGGGTCATGTCTTGAATCAGACTGTTTTTAAGGGCCACAAATCCCATTCTTTACCCATTTAATTCAGCTTTGTAGGAAATGATAAGAGGACTGAATGTCAAACCTCCAAAGAGGCATATTTACCTCAGATGTATTTTTTTGCCCATTAGTGGTGTAGAAGAGGGAGTTATACGGGAGCGATAACCGCTTAGCAGCAGTAAAGGCCAAACGAGTATGCATTTTGGTCCAATTTAAGTAAAATGTTGCACATTCATTCATAATGAACCCATTTCCATGTTTTTATTTCATGGTTTATGGTTTCATGGTTTCGTGTTTTTTCTGTAAATAGTTGATTTTGAAATCTCGCTCCAGTTTCACTGACCCAACACGAAAAATACCTCCAGGTCAAAATCTATTTCATATCATTTCATTTAATTTCAGGAAACTTCCCACACCCAAGCCCAAGCATTACTGGTCCAAGACCTGTTCATAAAAGCCTTAAATATTCTTAATTGGAATAATGTCCATGCAAATAGCCCTAAAAGAGCAGCTGAGATACTTTTCTCTCCATCCTTTCGACATTTCAAACCTCTTCACCTCCAGCTCCCTGGGCAGGCATGACGTCCACCTCCCTAATGACACTGGTCTCTGTGGCTCTTGTTTCCCAGGCTTAGTTTTGACCCCGGGCCACGTCCTGGTTCACCTGACCTCCCCGAGCCGCACTTTCTACAAGCGAATGCGTGACCTTCCGCTGATTTATTAAGACGCTACCACGGCGTTTCCATTTGTACTCAGTATTCAAGTCTCCTCCCAGGCCTGTCTCCTTGGGTACTCGGCGTCCGCGGGGAGGAAGTAAATGTCACTTTTTCCTGGGAGATAATTGGACGTAGGAATATAGCGGGAGGGATTTTCTTCGTGCTTCACTCTGACAGTCTGACATCCGGGTTAACGTCTGTTTTTTTGCACGCCTAAGCAATGTGCTTCTCTTCCTCTCATCAGTCAAATTACACATTCAAACTCAGGGATGCTGAATATTACAGAGGTGAACTGATACACATGTCTCGGTTCGGGATTGTTGTTCACCCGAAGGTCAAACATTCAACTCCTCTCCTATGTGCTGTTTCAGTGTGTCAAGCTGTCATTTAAATGTACAGGTGGTGGACAAAATAATGGAAACACCTAAAAGTACCTAATAAGGAACACGGCCACCCTTTGCCTTCAGGACAGCTTCAGTCCTCCTTGTCCTGCTGTCGTCCTGCATCCTGAGCTGGGCTTGGCAGGATGTTGGATGTGTCTTCAAAAACAAAAGCCTGCTGCCATATTGGTTCAATGATGTTTAGATCTAGTGACTCGAAAAATAGCGAAAGAAAGACGTTTTGTAGGGTTTAGCAACTTTCCTCTTAAGTGTCCGTCTATGTCTGTTGAGTTCCGACTTGCGACCACTGCTTCTCGTTGCGGATGCAGTTTGTCTGTGTTTGGCATGTGTTGTCATGGTTTTCAAGACCGTTTCCCTCGTCACATGAAATAATTTTGCTGTTTTTGTGACCGGTGTGTCTGCAAATTGTGGGCACTCAATATGTGGCCCCTTTTGAATGCTGTTATTCGCCTCATGTTGCTTTAAAATCTCACATTTAGAAGTGACAGACCTCTTTTAAAACTGACACATACTGCTGATTGGCTTGATGTGACTCACCGGTGTAGGTGCTTTTGCAGTTCTGACACAGTTACTTCAAAATTCATCTCCTTTTTCATTTGGTGTTTCTGTTTTTTTGTCCACCCCCTTTATTACTTAGAAGGATGATGGAGTCCCTAGGTGTCAGTACAAGGAGTGTTAATGAACCCTGGCATGTCTGTTCCCATATAGCACATTTTTCTCCTACTCCCCCACATCATCTGACCATTTGATTGACAAGCAGGCTTTCTCGTTTTTTTCAGTGGATAGTGACAGTTACATAAGGCGAAGAGTTGATGGAGGGATGATTGCCCTCTCTGCTGCTTCTTCCATGTAGCCCTCTAGCATTGCATAGCTATGAGCTGAGAGTAATGCATTTTATCCACTGGCCGACACACCACGCAGCTTTGAATGTGTCAAGGTCAGTACAGAGAGTGGGGTCTGGAGGGGGTGTGTTCCTACACTGCAAAAAATGTGCCATCTTAATGTGTCGAGTCTTCAAAAAATAAAAAATAAGCTTCCAATGGGGTGAAATATTTTCACTTTTTACAATGCATATGAAGTTATTTCAAGAATTGTCGCAAACCAAGTGTCATTTTCTTTTACACAACACAATATCTGCCTTATTCTACTACTGCCTTATTGTTTGAAGATATTGACACTCAATTCTCGAAAATTCCTGAAATTGCTTTGGAAACAAGCGGAAATTTCTCACTCCAGTAGCAGAATTTATAGAAAGAGTTTAAGATTGCATATAAGACTGAATGACTTTGGATTGCTATTTCTTGCAGTGCACCGTGACAGCCATTCGCCCCGTCACTCCAGATAACAATGTAACAGGAGCACAGAGTGTACTGAAAATGGCTCTACTGTCATTGGGACGTCTTGGGGATTCTCCTCCATGCACAACAATCATTCAGTTAAAATCATTATAACATGATTTTGAAAAAAAAAAATGGAATAATTCATTGACATGATTTGGCTGCACTTTGTTCAAATTATGAATAGGATTAGTTTCCTCTGGGGGGCTTAAATGGAAAAGTTAGACACTGATTAGATCCTAATGTTAATGATATCAGTGGATAGATGATTACTTCAGGGCCGTTTGGTGGAATGACTTAAAGTGATACACCTTAAGAAGATATGCAAACATTTTAGGGCTAAAATACAACTGCTGATGCAAGCTATGTATTTCCGACGACATTATTGATTAGTTGAAAGATCCAGAAGGATATCAAATGGATTTATGGTATCATGTCCGTGTGTATTCTCAGCTGTATTGAACGGTTTCATCACGGCTAACGCAGTAATCTCTCTCTTTCTTTCCACGGTGTCTGGTGTCTGATCTCCACGCATCCTCCACAGGTAAGCCTCTCTGTGTTGTGTTGACAGTTGCCTTAGCGTTTTCTTAGCTCTACTTTAGGCCGCTTGCCAACGCAGGAAAACAATTTAGCCCCGGCCTAACAAATTGTTGTAAATTGTAATCTGTATTACAGCCAGTGGATGTACTGGCTTCGTTTCATCGCTCTGAAGTTGGCAGCTTAAGAGCAAACACGTCATGTTGTTGGTATGTCATGTTGGAGATGAGTGGAAGCGAAGAGTAAATCCTTTTCACATGTCCACTTAAGAATATGTGTGACACCTCATTAGAGGGCTTTGTGTTGTGGGCTGATTATTCCTTACTAGTCTTTTTTTGGTTAGTTGGTCGGTTGGTTTTTAAGTGTTTGACTCCAAGCACCGCATGCAGCATGCTTTTGTTTCTGTCTTCGTATCTCCACCCCACTATAATCTGCATGTGTGACCACCACAGTCAATGTGCATGTAACTCTTGTGTTAGTTATAAAGCTATAATTTGATGAATTGTGAATGAGTTTGTTAACATACGTGAGTGAATATATTTGACTGCAACTTTCAACAGCCTACAGTATACGGCAGCGGGGAGCACCTGTGTGTGATCACAGAGATTTGAACGCTGTGCTGCAATCACGAGAGCACATTTCAGGAAAATGATGGAGGCTGGAGTTAGTGGGGAACAGCTGGCTGTGCATTTTAGAGTCACCAAACCATTAACTGCCCGGGGCGTCCGGTAGGTCAGCTTTGATGCAAACCTTTTTTGGCATAAATATTGTGGTTAGTTGCTGTGCCGGAGTGCGGTTGATGCTTTTTGGGGTTCTTTGTAATGCTTGGTAAAAAAGACAAGGCTATACCACAGTACTCCACACAGCATTTCTGCATGCATTTGACTAGATTCTACCAAGTGCAAGTTATGTACTGTACATCAGTGATTGCATTGGTGTTGTTCTGACCATACCAGTTAGCTTCAGCGTTGCAGCATCACAGGTATTAGTAGTGTTAGTCTGGTTGAGACACCTTTTCTAGTTCTGTCAGCTGCATATAGACTACAGACTGTCACCCAGGGATCCCCCTTAGCTGTTCTGGCTCCAGCCATTACAGAGTGAATCTTGGTGCTCTGTCATGTATTTGCTTTAATGTGTCTTCCAGGAGAGATTATAAGCTTTGATCCTGCAGCTCCTTTGTGCTCTGGCTGTGGGGCATCGAGCCCTGTCCGAGGCATGCAGGCATCATTTGGCTGAAATTAGCTGCCTATGAGTCCAGTAACAGGGGCACTCGAAATGGGTCCTCCATCACAATGTAACTAGCCCTCTGTCATCACAGAATGCTGTTTGTACAAGTGAAAAGGGAAAGGGACAAATTCACAATCTTGAACTCCCCCATCACACCTGTGAAAAGAGGCACTGTGGCCAAGATGCTGTATAGGGGCTGTATAGGTGTAACACACCCTCTGACGGCCATATTGGAGGTCCACAGCTCTTGGGTAGCAGTGGCTGTGAACTGCATGATTGCGTTTCTAAATGTAGACCTTCGCCATTGAAAAGATATGTTTAATTTCTGTGCTGTTTTTGACTGGGAGCTGATACATCTGCTAGCTAGTATCTGGTCAGATTAGCACACTAGCTAACGTATCTAGTGAAAGCTAGCATTAGAAGTGGCTAGTTACTTTGCTAAATTAGCTTGCTGGGTTGGTAGCTAGCTGTTTGTTCCGGTTAACCGAGCTGACTCTACTCAAACGACAACCCTTAGTGATTTGGAGTAGAGGCTAGGGTTGATGACAAGACACTTAGTGTGTTACAGTCGCAGAAGAAAACTCTTTTGCTCAGTCGCTTTTTCTTCATCTCTTTAGAAATAGGGAAGATCTCAATTTTGTATCATTGTGTGATCACCTACATTTGAAATGTTTCTCCTAAAACCCCCTTAGGAGCAAGCAGGAGATAACAGAAAGACTCAGTTCATGAGTTTATGAGATAAATGTGAACATCTCTTCTTGGATTTTGCTTTTCTATGGGATAACCTACATAGTGGACTATTCACTTTTACTTGTATTACCTGAAAAGACACAACAATATTTTTCCAATATCCCTCAATAAATGTTATTTGTTGTAATGTTTGTGAATGAATACAACTTAAAAAAAATATTTGTGTTGTTTCCATCCAGTTCCTTTAAATAAGGAAAAATGACAGAGGGGGAAAATGTCTCCTTCCATTTGTTGAGATTAAATTTCTAGGATGTACTGAGTTTTTTTTTCAGTTTTCTCTATCTAAATTAGTCCACAAAGTGTTTTAAGGAGGGCTCCAATTATCACACTGTCATCACACTATTATTACTATATATACTATATATAGTGCATTTTCCTGGCATATTGCTGTATAATTGGAGTGCAACAGGGACATATGCAGGGAGAAACTCCAGCTGTACGTTGATGTAGGAGGGTGATAAATCATATTTTACTTCGTGTAAAGAAAGTGGACTGTTGTTCACCGTAAATAAACCACCAATTTCACACTATATTTGTGTCCACTCACCACCTAACGTCTATATAACATAGATTTATGACACCTGATGTCAAAAAACAGCCTTTCCTCTTCATTTCAGTTTTAGATGTTTATTTTCAGCTTTGAGTAGATAAAGTGAAGACATTTCTGAAGAAATACATTCTGACGCTAAAGGTTAAGAGTACAGTGCGGAAATTAAGATGTATGGTTTTGCCTGGATTCCCATTGTTCTTGCAAAGTGCACGAGGTGTTGCTGTAACACCTGTATCCCAGGTGTAATGGTATTTCAACCGATGTGAGCAGGGTTTTCTGTGACCTTGGCCAATTGTAGTAATAGTTGAAATGTCACAGCCAAAGTGATTTATTATTCAACCCCTGCTGGAATGGGAAAAAGGTTAAAGTTTGCCCAGATGAAAGATGATGTTAGAGGATTGAGGTGTGACCCGCTCACTCCCACTTTACTACCGTTCATTATTTTGAATTACGCTGAATTCTTCCCAGTTAATGACATCTGAAAAGCTCAACTAGGTGCTGATTCTATTGGTGCAGAGGGAAAACCTTTCTTCTCTCTGCCTCTGTCGCTCTCTCTTTTCTCTTCTCTCATTTTCAATATGTGTTGTCTAAGTCTTCCCCCCGCAATTCGACGGTAAATTCTTGGCCCCCTTTTATTATTCATGTGGTGGCTGCCCTTTGACGTCTGCATTTGTCATTTAAAGGGATATAATTAGCTAATGGAGTGTGTCTGACTCAGGTCAGTTAGTCGGAGGCAGAGTTGTAGTCAAAGGATTCAACCAGCCCCTCAATTCCATTTAGCCTGAATATGATTTAACTCGATGGATCTTGGCTGCAGTTGCTTTTGCTTTTAAAGAGCCCCTTGAATAAATGAATACCTATGCTCAGGGATGAGAACTGCTATAGATGATACAATGACGACAATGTAATACGCGGTGAAACTCAATGCGTTATTCAGTTAAATGTTCTGGGCTGTTTTTCTGGGATTTTTTTTTTTTTTACGTCCCAGAACCCATGAATGCATCCCACTTGATGAATATCCAGTGTCCTGTTTTGGTCGTGATTTGCTGTAGAACATCAGCGCCGTTGTTTATTATTTTGCTGTTCCCCACCTGTTGACCTAAATTGCATCGCGTGTTTCAAGTTACCTGTGTTTTTTTCTTGCTTGTGCAGCTCTGCAGCTCATCGACCATGATGCTGTGCACTTGTAAACAAAGTTACGTAACATGCTAGGGTGCAAGGGAGGCAGCCAGAAATTCTGCAGAGCATTTTAGAGGCATCGTGGTTTCTGAGGTCCGCTTATTGAATAATTCAGAGCTGTTACCATGCAGATGTATAATCCAGTGCCCTTGTTTTTCTGTGTTTTCCGTCATGTTTTTCCACCAAGGACGTGGGTACCAGGGGTTCACTGAGATTCCCCATGTTGGGATTACATAGGGCGTTTTGGCTGCAGAGCAAGCAGACTTAATCAGTTGGATATTGTTGGACGGTTGCCTTTTGAGCGTCTGCGCGTCTGCGTCCTGCACTGAGAGAGACAAGCAGCATGCCTTTTTTTCCTAGAATGTAGTTTTGCCAGTGCAGATCTTTTCGAGAAGGTATTTATTATTCTCCTCATACATCATTCAACCCCATCAAACCCAATCTTTCAAATGGAATTGCACAGATAAGTTTATTTTTCAAGTGTTTACTCGCCATGGGCTGTATTATATATTCACATTGCTGTTGCTTGTGACACTGACACTGTATTAGTTACAAATTTCAGTGAAATTGTCTTGAAATTAGTTTTTTTTTTAGACATCCATACTCGAGAGATATGTACAACCCAATTTCCCAGCATGCTTGTTGACTGGAGCAGAGGATGGTCCCAGAATGCCCCTGTGGCCCCGCTGTGGCCCTGCACTGGGCGAGGCTGTCATTCTTCCTCACATCAGCGAGGTGAGGCAGGCTGAGCTGAGAGGTCATGGCTGGACAATCTACTGCCTACATGGTCCCTCTGGACTCTCCCTGGGACTCTGCCTCCTCCCCATGCCTGCCAGAGTAAAGATTAACAGAGGTGTGTGTGTGTGTGTGTGCCTGCATGCTTTGCTTGCATAAGTGTGTTAGTGAAGGAATCAGGACAATGCCACTGAACAACAATGAGCACCACCTCCTGATCCCCAGCCTAAACCAGCCCCACACCACCAAAACATCTTCATGTTAATCTGTTATTGAGTCTTAAAATCACATTTTTCTTAAAATAAGTGACAAAATCTGCCAGTGGTTTCTGATGCAAACTTGTTTTAATAATTTTCTTGAGGCAAGTGTAAATTTATTGATACTAGTGGAGTGGTCTGTCTTATTCTGCCTCGTTTCAAGACACTTCTTTCTAAAAAAAAAGGAAAGAAATAAGTGCATAAATGATATGGGAAACAAGTGGAATTATCCCAGTGGTAGAATTTGTCACTTGTTTTCAGAAAACATTTTTCATTTTAAGAATGAATATGTAACTATGTAACTTTCTGTAATTTAGCCGTTGGCGGCCCCAAGTGGCAGTGAGAGGTAACTGTTTGTATTGTTGAATACTTCACTACCCTTAGCTTTCTGTAGCGATAGCCGAGGTGCTAGCTAGCTCACTGCTGTTTCGGAGCTGTGTGCTTTCGGCTCCAAATCTTCATTGGGGTGAATGGAGCAAATGTACATGAAGGGGGAGGGGCCAGTCTTCTCTGTCGCAGCCCCACTTCATGAACTTGACTGGTAAAGAGCTTGTATTTCTACATAAAAACGTTACATAATGCAGCTTGTGCAAGTTGAGATTTTCCACAGTGACAGACAAATGCCACCACCAGGATCGAACTGGTGGGTGCATCGAATCTATTATCCTCGTCCTCCTCGTTTTCTTTTTGGTCCTCTAGCGAGACCTTTTCTCCCCCCGATGACATGAAGCCTTACATTTTATCTCTTTTGGTCTTCCAATCTCTTAATCATCCTCTTGTTGCTAAGGCTGTTTTTTTTTGTCTTCAGACAAGTGATCCAACAGATAAGGCAGCCCAGGGATAAAAGATCGATTGGAGTGAACCGCTGCAGCAGGGGCTGAATTAGAATTTGTCGCAGTCCCCCCCTCTCTTTCACTTCACAGCAGATCATCTGACACACACACACACACACACACACACACACACACAGAGAGAGAGAGAGAGAGAGAGAGAGAGAGAGAGAGAGAGACATGGACAGAATGGAGAGAAATATAGAGTGCAAGGAGAAGCAAAGCAGCTCATTTCCTCTACTCCCTCTCTGTGTTTCCCTCTCTTTACAGCGAGGCGTAAGTGAGTTAGACACCGCTGATATGTTTCTTAGGAGTGGTGAGTCAGGGATAATTCTGTGTACAATTGTGTGGCGGCAAACCAGAGTAGCATTAATCAGGAACCGCGGCCCCGTTGGCTTCACTGAGTCAGGATTCAATCACCTGAAGGCGATCAATGGATTCAGCTGCGTCTCCGAAGGTCTCAGATTACACCGGCGGATTTAGAAGAGGATCTTCGGAGGGAAGCCGCGGATAACCGAGAGAATCGGGCTTTGCAAAGAGAGTCGAATCTGCTGTGAAGATGTTAATTTCTCTGTTGAAGGGAAAGGGATTTATGGAAAGACAACAATATTTGTCCGATAGTTTGCTGCTCCCTTGCCCTGTGCATTTAACCTGTGTACACCATGTAGGTTATCCGTTAATCCGTTACACTCAGTTGCAGTTTTAAAAACGCAATATATCACGCATGTATCATCTTGCTCAACTTCCAGTCTCTTAATTGAGATGAGTTTGACCCAAGCGCAGTCGCATCAGCTTACCTGATAATCAGGAGTAAAAAAAAAAAAAAACATCTCAAAAGCCACTGTGATGATTGAGGCGCAAGGAGTGATTATTGATCTTGCGAGGGTCAGGGGTGGCAAAAATCATTGGCACCATCCAGCCAGAGTGGGCACTACCTGGAGGCAAAGATACCCACATCGATCTAACTGTACTAACACAACTCTGTTTTCAGGAATATTATGTCAAAATCACAGCTTGTGCCGCAGAAACTGCCTCGGTTCTTTATAGTTCGATAGCCGCTGTTCACAGTATTAGGCTTTCTAGGATAATTGTAATTGAAGGATCTAGTGTTAAGTAAAAAAGTGTTTTAAATGAATGAGCTGAGCATTTTGCAGCCATTCTTCCCATCGATGCGTGTATGTAATGGGAAAGGAAACCAACTCTAAATGAGTTACTCTGTCAAAGCCGTCGTGTTTTGCAGGAGCTCAGATGCAGTTTCAGTCAAACTGATCTGCGGTACAAGTTTTGATCAGCGGTGCAATTAGAGCGCAGAATAAAGACCCAGAGCAAATGTCTCTCAGGGAGGATGGCTCTCTGCTTACGACACTGAGATGATTTCAGAAGAGGATCTCTGCCAAACGACGGCAGACTAAATCCTCCTGCTAAGCTAAACAGCTCCAATGCATGCAGGAACGCATAATACTGCAGCAGAGTCGCCCTGCCTGAGGAGCTGCTAACCCACCTGAAACAATTTCATTAGTCTGGGTTTCAATGGAGAGTTTTAGAGTCTGTGTGGTCTAAATGCTGTTTCAGAGGCGTTTCCACCCTGCAGGAAACGCTGCTGTTGATATATTACATGCATCACCTAAATCCATCTGATCACCTAATAGACTGGTTGAAGCATCTCCTAACCAATGGGGGAAACGATCTGGCGGTTTGAAGAATTCCCCCAGCGACAGTGTCTCCTGTCAGGCAGAGTTATGGGCTGGGGTATCCCTGCGCTCTGACCTGGCCTCCAGCGCTCTCCTCTCCTCCCGCCAGTATGCCTTAGATCAGCCTGTGTCTGTGTGAGCTGTCTCTACCCTGTCTACCCCCCTTAATGTCACAGCAGCTATTAGGAGGGGCAACTCTGGCTCCGGCCCTGCATGGTAACACTACTGTCTAATCCTGCTGCTGCTGCGTGGAGAGATGAGGCCGGCTGCTGACGCACTCAGGGAGTGGGAGGGGGAGGAGGGGGGGGGGTCACCCTGTCTAGTGAAAAGCAAAGAGGTGTTAGTTGTTTTTTTTAATGTAAAACACACTTAGGATGTGCACTTAGCGATAATAATGCTGTGTACTGTACTGTACTGTAGCCAAATGAATAGAAGCCATCAGCCACCAAGACAGAAACCCCCGTCTATACGTCTGAGAATAAATGAACAAATAGGAAAAAGCAATTTTATATTATTTGAATGCTCTTTTTGTGTCTTCTAAATGAAGGAAAAATCATAATGGCGTTCTGTATTAATAGCATCCACTTCATTAACTTTGCCGCCTCTGTCTTTGGCTCGTAAAGTGTTTTTCTGCTGTAGGTCAGAGAGAAACTCAAATCCAAGCTTGGAAATGTCAAAATAATTACAGCCCACATAATTGAATATTTGGCTGAATTGGGAACACTGCATGTCTGGTCAGTATGTTTGCATTTATGGCGTATTGGAGTGACAAAAGCCTTCGTAATCGGATTATTATTCAGAAAAAGCATTTACTAGTGTAGCACAGCTTGGTAATTAGCAGAATTTTCCACTCTGCACAAATGAATCAGCCAGCTAGCATGTCAGTGGTCCTTTAAATATGCCTGTCAGTCAGCCTGTAGTATCTATGCTATACTGAGATAGAAGCCAAGCAGAGAAAGTGAAGAATTTCATTGGTGAATTGGAGGACGGTGATCAACAGAGTCAGGCCATTGTTTAGTGTGTGTGTGTGTGTGTGTGACTTTTAAGACTTCAATATGTTTGGTTGTGTTCGCTGGGGATCCGGTAGATCCACTTTCATCAGCCGGAACATGAACTGGTTTTGTGTTTTCGTTTTGATTGTTTTCAGCTGAAAAATGTACAACAAGAAGAGATGCAGGCCTCTCTCATTTCATCTCTCATTTCTTCCCGTGAGGACAACAGGGTTTATTATTGCACTCTGTTATTAAGCTCCTGTCATCCTAACTGTTAATAATTCATATTAAATAACCACCTGCATAGCAGGAGCAGTGACATTTCATTAGCCTGTATCTGATGCTGTCATTTGTTTGCTGGATTCACAATTCAGGATTAAAGCTCCTACATGTAGAATATTTTTCCTCAAGATATCACTCTCAAATGAATTTTGATACCATAGTAGAAAAATTAGAACACTGCAGAGTTCTTTCTATGTGTACGATTTCCTGCGGACTGTGCAGGATTGATTTACGGCACAAAGGAGGGGCCTCAACCAAAACGCAATGCAGTCCCACAGGTGTGCAGCATCAAGTTACTACAGTCCTGAAATAATCAGGATATAATTCAAGAAGAATAGATCCATTCTACTGTATCGCTATGTTGCAGTTGCAAAGCTTACGCGCAACACCGAGCGAGCGAGCATCACTCAATGCAAGGTGAGGAAACACCTTAGTGGTTAAGTGTCTGATGACTGACTGACCTGAATTTGGCTCCTGGCGTCCACGTCTTGCACCGTGGGAAAAATAACTTGCATCCTTTCACAAGTTTATACCGGTTCCAAGCAAGTGGCGGCAAGTGGCGAGTCACCGTTTACCTCGAAGGCATTCAAGGGGTCACCAAAGTCATCACATTTCAAATTGTACCGGTAGCAGCTTCAAGTTGCTTGACATAACCCTTCACACTGGAAATTATCTGATGAACCCTACAAATGGCAAATCATATAATATTTCACCCACTAAAACTAAAACATGATTTCACGTACTTACGAAGTATTTATTGCATACCACAGTATTTTTTTTGGCTCGCTGTCTCTTCAATGTGTGTTTCTGTTCTGTGAGTGTTTTAAAGGGGATCCACTGAGGGCTGTTCACGCTAGCCTGTAGCCGTTAGCTAAACTGGACTGAACTGTTATCATCTGGACCCCAGATGTACTGATGAGTCCTAAGGTGAAGTAGAAGGAGAGATAGACGGAGGGGGAGACTGAACCAGTGACAGAAATAGAGGAAAGAGTAGAGGGAAAGAGAGAGAGAGAGAGAGAGAGAGAGAGAGAGATAAATAGTGCTCAGGCTGTTTCAGTCATCTACTGCGCCTCCCAGCCGATCTTTTTCATTGTGTTAAGTCAGAGAATGGACGCCCTAGGATGTAATTGAACCCCCCCCCCCCAACCCCACATGCCCCCTGATGATTAAGTAGCAGTCAATATCAACCATTCCAGCTGAACAAACATCGTCATTGCTGCGGGATATCAGATCAATCAGCTCATTCTATGGCGCACGAGTCCGACAGAGCTTCTGATATGGGGAAGCCAATCTCACTGCACACTTCCAGTCATAAGCACAGCCATCCACTGAGAGAGCTTGAAAAGGAGGAGGTGGGGGTCGGGGGGAGTACCTCTGATTAAAGTAAGCTCCCTCTGAGTTGTGACCCAGCCTGACAGTGGCAGCGCTCCAAATCTGCTGATGAGGATGCCTCGGTGCGCCAGGCAGCCATGCAGCCTCTCCCCGGGCTGGCATGGGGGTTTTCTGTCGGAGGCGTAGCTCTCCTCCCTTCTATAAACAGTTTCCCCCATCAAGTGCAGGCTGCTAATTCACCTGGCAGCACACTCAGCATTATATAAGACATCTCAGTGTTTTTTACTGTAAAAATGTAAGGCATAACCCACCATGCCTCAGGCACTTATGAATCAAACTAAGCAGCAAAAAGAAAACACACATTTCAAAAAAAAAGCTCAGCAGAACTTTTTGCACCCCACATTGCTGTTTTAAAAGTGCTTCCATACTGAGGAGGACGCCAAACAATGGATGCATTCCCTTTTCTTTCTGACCAAAACCATTGCTAAGGAATGCGGACTTCATTCAACACTGGCTGAGAAAAAGCTGGAAATATTTCAATTAATTAAGAAATGAAGTAATACATGATTTCGGGGTGTCCTTGTCCTGTAGTGTAATAACACGCATGGGTACCTGCCAATCAATTCGCCTCAACTAATTTGGATTTGGCATTGGGGAATCATACTCAAACTTTAGGAATTTCCCTGTGCAGTTTCAAAACTTGATTAAAGCCCCATGGTTAAAAATACTTCAGTGCTTTTGAAGAATGGTTTATTGATGACACAATCAAAGCAAATTCGAATAGAAATACTGTAATGATATGGTGCAAAGAAACTCTGACAGATGAAGGTCTGGAGCAACTGATTATGTAACAACTGCTGGGAAATGTAATAATTTATCAAAATTAAATAAAACTGATAATAAACCCTGTTAATGTAATAAATTGCTGGATAATCACATTATTACATTAACCGACGATTATTATATCATAATGTAACATCTTTTTAACTGTTCTGATATTGACATCCAGCAGTTATTACATTTTCATCTGCTTCAATGTCTGACAGCATATCTTCCCAAGCCAAGTATAATATATATATAATATATATATTATTATATATTATATATTTATTTATTTTTGTCAGTGCAAATATGTATAAACCTCTCTGGGACGATATTATTCACGTGTTCACTTCAGTGCCATTCAGTGTGCATCCATTGCCGTCATGATGTCACCTGCATATCTACCATGCGTGTTGTCAGCAAGCCAACAGACTCCTCTTTATTTTGACACTCGTAAAACCACACTGGGCGTGCTGTATCGGTGCTCTGTCTGAAGAACAGTTCTTCCGGCCGCCGCCCACTGTTTGGATCTGTCCTTATCTGTTCGGACAGACAAAGGCTCAGGTTAGAGGCAGCTGATAACAAAGACAGTCCTATCAGAGGAGGAGATCCAGTCAGTGATGGCGCGCTGAGCACACCAGCTTGGGTGGGCATTGGGTGGCTCAGCGCACTGCATGGAACTACTGCTCACAGGGCTGTAGTACTTGAGTTACTTGAGTATTTTCTCCTCAGCACTACAAGCTGGGATTACAGTGTAGTACAGAGCCCCTGCAGATAGATCTACATCTCATTTGATCATTGAAGAACTACAGTGACTATTGGGGAGTTTGGCCCATTGGTCAACGTCCCCAGTATGTGATGAGAGGATTGGTACCAAAATCATCTCTGTGTCTGGTGTGCATGCTAACGCTTTAGCATACAGTATGTTAAGTAACTGTCGGTGACTAGCATTATTCTAAAAGTGAGAAAATGGTAATGGTAGCTTCATTGCAGATACATGAAACTGGACTACAGCAGCTGGTACTCAATAGAGACAGTTATCAACCAAGGTTAGAGGGGTTATCAGCCTAACCCTACCGAACCAGAGATATCATTCTTGTTTGTTGTGGGAGTCAACAACTTCAGGGGTGAAAGGGCTGAAACCTGTATCACCCTGCCTGAAGGAGCTGCCAACACACCTATGAATGGGTCTCGATGCTGTCTAAATGCTGTTTCAGAGGCAGAGACACAAATTCTGGAGGAAGCGCTGAATCTGTATAATTTTTGGGGATTTGTCTATCAAACGATATTGAATATTGTCTATCGGCAGCTTCAGTCCAAAAATTGGTACAGGCCTTCAAAAACACATGTCGGTCTGTTCCTATTATCCGATTGTTTTTGTCATCTTAGTCTGCTGTCAATCCAATATATTTCTTAGCTGCCTCCGTATGGATCGACAGAAAGACAGAACCCAAGTTAACCTCTGATCCATCCACTGTTATTCTGCCTTTCAGAAGAGGAAGGACTCCATTCACATCATTAGTGAGTGAAAAGGAAGAATGCTGTAACTTCATTTCTTCATTCCTTGAGTCTGACATACTGAGAAGTGCTGAGAGGGCGTTCCGCCCTCCGTTTGAATTTAGATACGATGTCCGTTTCAAAAGCCTCCGAGATGTTCATTATCTCTCTGAGTGGCTTCTGCTGTTTTGAGGGGCGAATTAAAGCATGGCGGTAATTACACTTCACATCACCTACCAGTCGACAAAGTCTCTTTCAATTATATTCAATGGTTTGTTTTTTTCTTCTTGCTGAGGCCACGGAGGCTGCTATCATAAAAGTTGGGGCCAAAACCACTGGGACCTGTGAACGTAGGTGCGGTCAGGCCTCTTCACGTTCCACAAGCACAGAATTTGGACAGGCAGAGAGCTTTTTCCACCACTCCACAGAATGAAGATTTTTCTTATTGACTTGACTCCTATCCTCTATGAGGATATGGCTATGGATCGGTGTCCTCCCATTAGATGGTGGAATGATGCATCTCACCGTTGCATTTGAGCATGACTCCGATTGGTCCAAGAGCGGGGCGCTACGGTTACAGGTCAAAACAGGGTGAGGTATTTGTTACTGATTGGCCATGACGGGGATTGCATCATTTGTCGGGGATGACTTGTTTACCGTTGCCTCGTTCTTGTTTCGTTTTTTATTTTCCCACTCACAACAAAGAGCCTAGATTACCATCACATCATGGTCCAGTTAACAATCCAATTATATTTCCAACCTTAGATAGACGTTTGACGAGGAATCGTGTTAGAAACGTGTTGATGTAATACCCCAAAATGATTTCCTCCCATCTTTGTTCCTATCAAGTCCACAACTAATCATATCGGGAGGTCAGGCAGAACAGTGGAAGTCTTGCACGGACTTACTGAAAAATAATCAAGCAAACCACTGCTTGGGATAGACTGAATTGATTAGGTAGTGTCCCTGAAAGCAGGGATCGATGACTGAGGTGCCTCACGACAACTGTTTTATCATGTAGCGTCTACTGGAGAAATACAAAAGAAACATAATCAGTAAATGTGCATGTGCAATTACGATAAAAAAGCAATTTTTTTTGTCATTGTAAAGGAAAAAAAACACACACACACACACACACTCCAAGCCTCGAGGGGCTTTTATTCATTAGGGCTTAGACTGCCATGAACCAGCATGCCAACAAATTGGATTAGAGCGTTTAGAGAATTAAAACACATTCTGTGGAAAATTGATCAGGATGAAATCGGATAATGAAAGACCCCAAGTGCACACTGAACCCTGCCACCACCTTTGCTTTCATCTCTGCTGTCAGATCCAGTGTTAGATAATTCATTCCTGGAGGGCGAGATGTGTATGTGAAAAGACGATTTGATAACCCTCATGTGGACGGATTTGCAAAAAAAAATGGGGTTAGAAAAAAGGGATAGATTGAACACAGCCAGAGGTGCCTTCTCTTCCAGGTGGCTGATTGTGGGATCTGAGAAGACAGACCCTTCCTTGAGACCGAATTAAAACGAAGACTCGGGTCATTTGGGGGATTCCTTCCTATTTGGGCCTGTGGTACATCTGTAGCTGTTCTCAAGCCTAGTGTGCCTGCTATTACAGAGAGAGTGGGTGTTATGTTAAGCCTCCGCCCATCCGGAGTATGTAGGGGCAGATCCATAAAAAGCGGTGGCTCGAGGATAACAGGATAAGATGTAGGACAAGATCCTTCTGGAGCAAAGATGCTAAAACTTCAAATCAAGATGTTTATATGTACATTTGCTCCTGGAATGCTAATTTCCTTTTTTTTCTTTTCCTGGTTTTCAGCCAACTAGCAATATGTGTAAGACATCCCACTGGCACAGCTACAGTTTATAGTCTGAACTGTCAGATCTGAGCCATGTTGCACAGTAAGTGGTGGTGAAACTGACTAAAACTAATACCACCTTGTGCAAATGCGCCATAAAAGGTGTTAAGTCACATGTATATATAGAATATACTATATGCACAGAAATTGAGAGAGCTGAGGCTCATTAAATGTTGTCTGGAGCTTTCATTGGCAGTGCTAGCGAATTTACTGTGCATTTTGTGAATAACGAGTTGAGGCACAACAGCAACTTTAATTGAGCTCCGTGTTTCTCACTGAAACTCTGACCTTAATTAGAAAAGCTACTCAAAAAGTCAAGAGGGCCTGTGTTCTGAAATTGAAGTGTGTTGCCAAAATTCAGCAAAAACTTTTCTTTTCTATCCTCGTGTTTTTGAGGCACCCAGTCAGAGATATCTCTGCTGCATTCCAGACAAATTCAACAAATTCCATTTAGCCACCCACCCAATCCATGTAGAATAGATACGGTGCTTATGGCAGCTGTAGACAGAGTTTTTCTTCTGCTAACCTCCGTGATGGAAATTGAACTTTTACGGACAGTAGTGAGATAATCAGATTCACCAACTAATATACATTTATTTGTATACAATATACAAGCAAATTAATGTATGTTTATTTGGGGTAGATCATCAGCTCAGCTAACCCTCGTTCCCTCTCCGAAGCCCACATCCTTTGCTTCCGATACTGTATATTTGCGGATCATCTATGTATATCTTATGCTAACCCAATGGGTGAGGTCAGGCTTGCAACGCCAGAGCAGCCTGGCCTTCCTCTCCGCTGTGAAGTCCAACTTGGCTCGGCCAGCGAGGTGAATGGAGTAAAAAGAGGGTAAAAGGGAGACCACGCCCCGACGGGGTAACCGCTGTATCGAGGGCTGATCCTCCGACTGACTCGGCTCCCTAATTGGTTGCCGTTACATAAGCAAGGCTCCCCGTGTACTCTCGAAGAAAGAGAGAGAGAGTGTGTGTGTGTGTGTGTGTGCATCCTTGAGTGTATGCAGTAGTGTATGAAGCTAACAAAAATAAGTTGCGAGTGTGCAGAACTCAAAGGTTGCCTCTGAGATTCTCCAAAAATATATGTGGAATGTGTGCGCTTTTACCACACATACCGCCCGCCTGCAGAGATATTGTGAAAATAATTCACAACACTGACGATGCAACTGCTTCTGAGTGCACTTTACTCCAATTTCTTCATTCAAGTTACTTTCCAGCTTCAAGCTTGATTGCATCTCGTTTGTAATGGACAGCAGTAATTCCCTCAGTTGGGAGAAAATGTTGTCCTTGCCAATAGCTCCAACACTTGTGTCCAACATTTCAGAGGCTTTCACAAATACTTGCAATAACCAATGAGCACTGCCCAGTAGTTTGAGTGTTTGAATTCAAGCATAGCAGGCATGCACTGAAAATGAATGTCACATTGTCCAGTGCTACTTTCACAGCATGATGTCTTTAAATGCAAAAACAACTTCTGCAAAATTCATTTTCCCACCATGAAAGGATTATGTGGAGGAGACATGGCGAGAAACAGGAAGTAGTTCGACCAAACCTTTACCCCAACCTTAACCAAACAGGTGAAAATGGCGTGTCCAATTCATACTATTGTCACATTTGTACCCATTACACATAATGTGGGTTTCCGTGTTACAGCTACAGTCCACCCAGAGGCTGAGTTCTTTCTCTCCCTAGTGTTTAATCTAATCAGAAGCCATCAGGAGGGTCTGAACTGTAATTACAGCCATTGCAGTGCATAAGTTCAATCTAAGGTAATATGTTTAATATGGAAAGTGCCTAATGTTTTGCATAAACCAGTCTGAAAGGCACTGCCCGCCTTCAGATGAGTCTGTCCAAATTATGAATTATGCTTTAAACACTTGGAATATTGTGACGGCAGAGAATGGTATTTGTGTGGTTTCCATCAGTGATTTCCCCTAATATACAGGAGTAGCTGCTTTTGCCATTTTGCTTTTCTCTCCATTGCTGAGTGCGTTTCCTCTGACTGCTTGTTACCGATCACAGCTCCAATCTTAATTAGCTTCAGTATGAGCGCAGCTACCTTCCATCCAAGGCACAACTAATGCCAGACAGACCATTTATAATTGACTTTAAGATGCTACAGCAAATGATCCCCCCCTCTTATAATGATTTATAGCTCTCGCGTAACAAAAGAGCCGAGGTTGTTTAACACAGATGGCGTAGGCACTTCATTTGCAAGATGAAGAGGCGACAGATACACAAACAGTCACCCCGGAGGTCACGCTAACAATACGCTTAATCATCTGTTTTGAACCCTGTTTGCCGAGCTGCCTCTCCTTTACCCTCCAGAAGCCAAGTTAGACGCCGTGCCTCTGCATGACTACTGGCTCTGTTTCGTATCGGGGAGCTGAGTGTGAAGACGGGAGGAGACAGTATGGATCCTTTCTCAAATAAGGCACTTAAGTCATTTACTTGTTGTCATTTGCCCTTGAATTGACAGGCTCTTCAAATGAAAGAGCCTTTCGAAAAAAGTTTTAGCTAAGCCACTGTCACTGTCCTCACGGGAATAAGAGGCTTTAGGCTTCACGCCTTTGTGACTAAACTCTTTTTTAAGGGCTCCTCGTGATAGCGCCTCATGACTGTTCCACTTCTCACTCAGCTAGATATTTGAGGATGCTTGAATGGACATCCTGCTACAACTTCAAGCCCTCACCGCTCGCTGTACAGGTCGGTGATGATGTACGTTCACTGAGTGTACCATGAATACAACCATATAACAACAGGGCGAGAGGAAAGGACTTTAAAGGCTAAACATAAAGTCTTGTAAAAATGTGACTGATTACTTACGTGTTATGTGAAAAGTGATTGGCAGATGCGTTTGCAATGTCTTGCACGCAGCAAGAGACACTACCCGTTTCCCCGGGCCATTTAACGGAGTCATGACTGTGCAGAAAAAAAAGCATGTTATTTTCTGGTTACAAAAGAAAGCAATGGATATCATGTTCTAAACCGAGCCTGAGGTGAGAAATACGTGCTCGACTTCACCAAATGAAGCATGGATTTTAAGTGTGAATAGAAAGCTGTGCAAATGCTCAGTAAGTGACAACAAATATGAGGTGCCTGCCTAAGCACGGCAGTAACATCCTTTTAGAGTCACAGAGAAAGCAAGGCCTTGGAATGCAGGATATTCTGGCGCTGTGGTGACAGAGAGATTATCCCCAATTGTTCCTTTCAGCTCCCCTAAACTGTCCCGCTTTACTTTGAAATCAAATCATTCATTTTGCAGCCTCGTCGTTGCACACCTAGAACCAGAAAAAAAAAGGTGTCTGAAAGTTTCTGCGTTAAGAATAGATGGAGTGTTTTACAGGCGCAGGCTAACCCGAGCCCTCGTCTTTCGCCAGCGGTATTCGGTAATAGAAAGCACAAAGCTATACAGCGGCTCTGCTAGGCATAGTTATTAGAGCTGTACTTCTCGTGGAATTACGGTGTATGAAATAGGTCATCAATTTTCACGCTCGGTAAATTCTTTGAAACCCACAGCGATGGAAGAAGGTACAGTGCTATTGTGGAGGTTGCCAAAGGGCCCTTTTAGTCAAAAAAGTCAACTTTGATGAGCTCGAATGGACGGGCGGCGCACGGGGAGTTTGACACAAGGGCTTGGTCTCCCCTGGGCTTAGTCAAATCTCGGGCCTCGGAGGGACAAACGGAGCCAATCAATCCCATCTTCTCTCCACACAATCCCCCACAGTGTCTAGACGGAGTAAAAAGGCTACAGGCAACTGGCAAGAGCCTCCGTCGTCCCCGTGTCCACCGATTGTGAGCCTTTGTCTTTGCCGGAAAAAATCCTCTCTGTCTGTTGGTCTTTTTTTGTCCTTTTCCAACATAAATACTGCCTTGTGTTTCTGCATGCACAGTAACAGCACCACATCCTTCCTCTGTGATGCATTGACTTATCTCCTCTGGTCAAATCTGGTCAGTGTAAATGGACATGACGGTATAAAAATGTCATCGTCTTGTGCAATATTTCCTGACTTTCATGAAAAAACGTATAAAAAGAATAGTGAGAGTTGTTATTCGGCCGTTCGTACTTAATGCTAAAAAATAAATATTGATAGCGGTCATTATTTTCAAATTGAGTGATTGAGTACAGTCATTATTTTCAAATCTTGACCATCCTCGGCCAGCTGGATAATTAATGGGAATGCAATCCCAACCGTACTAAACCGCACCCATGATGGATGTGGCTAACGGAGGTAAGACACATCACAACAACTTCGCTTACTTTTTATTTACGTGCTAATCGAGCCAGGTATTGCAGGAGACATCCAGCTTCACTTTGCCAGCAAACATCATCCATAAAACGCAGTGGTGCAACAGAGATGTGACAGTGACGTGCGGTGAGGTCAATAACAGGGTAGGCACAGATTTATGACAGCCAGATTTTACTCATGGCAAACTTTACGCACGATATCAAGCAAGTTCTCATCAGCGATGCCACAAGAGTGGCATACAAAACGTCTGCTTCTGAAATGTAACTACTAAGCACCAGTAGCCGATGTTCAGCATCAGTAATAGATTACAATGTAACCATCTGTATCCTTAATCATGGCACAGCAACCAATTATGTTTCTGTCAGGGAAGGCACTGCCTACCTTGCCTACCTAGACCGCACGTCACCGGATGGCGGTGAATTCATTTTCTTGTTCAAATATCAAATAAATATCTAAATATCTTGTTCAAATAAAGTCAAAATGTCAAAGGGGTTCTGTTGAAACATGAATGAGCTGCCGTGGAGGTAGCAGGGGAGATAATATGAGATGGGACCGCAATCTCCCTGAAGAGGTGTCACAGTGGAGCATATTCAGTAACACGCCGTGAGTATTGTTTGCCAGGGTTGTTATTAATAGCAGTAGTTCCATTCACCACATAGCTTGTTGGATTGGATGATTGCACAGCTCCATATCGAATTCCTGAATGACCTCTGATCATTCGATTAAATACTCATGTCACTTATGTGCATCTGTCGTTAGATACGTGACCGACTTTGTACACCTACTTAATGAGATTGTGTTGTTTTCGCTCCTCTGACTCGGTCATGGGGTTTTCTCTGTTCCACTCAATGCACACTGTGGCAAGGTGCCACATTACCGGGGTCCGGACAGACAGAGACACAAGGCATGAGGAGGGTTAGTTGGCCAGCAGGGCCGTTTTATTCACCAACACCAATAAACCCGGCCCCGGTGTTGACGGCAGTTGGTAGCGCCGTCTCCCTCCGCCGACGCACCTCAGTCCTCCCCGGCGGGTCAGCCGCGGAACCCCAAAGCCGGCCAGCCTGCCAGGCTTGCAGGGGCATCCCGCCCCAACCCCGACTGTCACCAGCTCTTACAGGCGGCTCCCGACTGCACCCCCGGGGACCTCCGTCGGTCGTCGCCGCGGAGGGAGACGCCGCTCTCCCACTCCGTCCTGCAGCTCGCGCCCTCGCCTCCGTCCCGGCACTCCAGCCGCGGACCCCGCTCAGACGCGGCTGCTGCTGCTGGCTCGCTCTCCGCTCCTCCGGTCTGCCGGCCCTCGATCCTCCCGATCGCCGCCGGCTCCCGCATACACGCCGCCAGCCTCTCACACTGGCGCGTCCCTTCCACTCACACATTCACACACCCAGGTTAAAAAGGCCCGGCTGCACTCAGCTTTAATTGGCCGCAGCCGCTGAGTCCAGCCGAACCTACCACCCTCCCTCCCCCCAGTCCGCCACACACACTTGTAAGTGTGTGTGTGTGTGTGTGTGTGTGTGTGTGTGTACAACTTGACATACTTCCTCTCTCCATCATGGAAATAGGAGGTGGAGGTAGTGAAGAGGTCCCCGAGTTGGCCCACAATGCCTCACTGCACTTCTGCAGAGCCAGGTAACTAGGCAACAGCCCTGCTGGCCCGTGGATGCGCATTTGCAGAGATGCTGTGGGGATATTTTCACTTTTAAAGTCCTTATATTGCGTCACTCTTAATAGTAAGACGCTCGCTGAGTCAAGGAGGAGGGGCGTTGCACGACTCTGGGTCACAGCGCCTGGGATTTCTTGCAGAGGGAATTTCCACTCCTTCCGTTTCTATCAGAAAAATCTGTGCGCAGATTGAGGCTTGCCGTTTCTTGGCTGTCCCTGACTCCCACCTCACTTGGATTCGGGCTGTCTGCCATCTGGTGCGGGACATGGTTGAAAAGAAATGTGCTGAGGGAATTTCTGTGTGGAACTGGGTCACTAACATTGGTGGTGTAGGGACAGGGTTGAAGTGGAGGCTAAACCCACCTAAACTCTTTACCTTACCACCTTTATGTTGTAAATGCATCCAGAGTAAGTAGCATCAGTCTGATGTAAGTTACATGAAGATAGGGTCTTTTAAGTGGAAGATATCATTGATTTTTGTTTAAATTGGTGGTTGTTTGCCTTCAGTTGTAAGATGTCAGAGACCGCTGGGTTCATTTTGAAGAAATTTAGAGGATTGATGCATCTCACCACCTGGCATTTACAAAACTACTCTGATTAGCACAAGGGAGGGCTCTTCAGTTGCAGGTGAAGTTAAGAATGTTAATAAGCAAGTCATGTCTCCCACACCACTGACTTTCAATGACATGGCATTTTATTGCTCATATCCAGCTATCCTTGCGCTGCAAATTTAAATTGATTTATGTCATGTTGGTTTTTCCACCATTTTGAGTTTCTTGAAAAGCTGAATTTCTGCCCAAAGACTTTTTCATTTATTTACTGACTGGCCCAGAGTAGGGACTGCATCATTCGTCGGGGGGTGGGGGGTGACATGTTTACTGCCAGGGTGCTCCTTGCGTCATGTGCTTTCTGTCATGTGCTGTCTGTGCTGCGAGTGTGTGTGTGTGTGTTTGTGTTTCACAGGGCGTGCATAGAGTTCCTGGAATTGTCCGTATGTTTAATTCATGCGGGAGCCCATGTTTAAACCGGACTGTCTTTGTCAGGCTGTCGCTTTCCTCTTCCTCTTCCTCTCCCTGCCTGTTGCCGAGCTGATAGCAGGGTGTGCAACCAGGCAGGTCAGTTCTATCTATGATCTGGCCCTGTGACACCTCATACCTCACATCTTGTTAGGATTTACCTGTCAACCACAACTGTCACTCAAATGCCGCAGAGCCTGCTAGCTCCTTCCTGAGATAGATAGTTAGATAGATAGATAGAAGATAGCTCACAGCACTGCTTCCAAATGTGAATGAATGTTGCTTATAGCTGCACTAGGAAACGTTGCTCTTTGTCAGCGAGTGATAGCTGAGTTTTTGAAAGTTTGAAGGACTTCATTACCCAGAAATCATCTCCTCAGACCTATATTTCTTCTTCTTAGTGGCTGGTTGGGGGGCTGGAGATGTGAAAACAATATTTGGCTGCAGGTTTAATCATTGTTGGAGCTTTCTCTGGATGGATTGCTTTTTTTTGACGTTTAGGAGACAGTTTTGTATTTTGTTCTGAAGTGTCAATTTGTCACTTCCTGTGGGCGGACAAGATTTCCCACAGGTGACCATACCCAACGGCAGAATTTCATTTGGGCAAATTAAGTGGATTTATGGGATGGCTGATAAGACAGGTGTATTTTTACATTAAAAAAAAATAAATCTCCTAGTGCAGCTTTAACTTGAATATCTCCTCATAGGATACATGCAATGTGTAGCTGCTATTGCGCAACGTTACTTCCTTTTGACTGTATGTCCTCTACAGTAACGGTTATGTGCCGTGATAGAGAATGAATAGATACAGTCTCTAAACTCTGGGACAGATGAAGACAAGTGAAGTCACGGTGCCCTCTTCTGATTGTCAATTTACAGATTCCATGGTTGACAGCCAACGCACCTGCCACTATGCAGGCACGATCTGCCGGTTTCGTGCAGTAATTGTCTAATTTTGTTGTGATGCCATCTAGCCAATCTTGGCTGATGGCACCAGGACCTTGAAACACAAAGAAGTTTTGGGAGGATTTGGGATTTTGTTTCCCTGAATTGCCACCCTTCCTTGCCCACATCAAATTTGTTCTTCTGGCGTGTTGTAATGTCATAGCAGCGTGTCAGGTGAAGTTGTGTCACCTCGGAGTTTTGGTGGCAGGAAGGCCCTTTTTTTATGCGACACCTTCATTGATAGGTGACAGCAGAGGTCAAGGGTGACGCATCCGTTTTTCTCTGGGCGGCAAAGACACACCGCTGACAGCGCGTCCTGTCACCCACAATGCCTTTGGGTGGCACGGCGGTGACGTTGAGTGACAGACGGAGACGATGCCCGGATGTGACACCCGCTGTAGCTCTGACCCGGGTTCCTGGGTGACCCCTGGCGTCCCCTCTCCACGAGTCAGCACAACCCGTCACCATCTGCGAAGAGTCTTGACAGATCGGCTTGTTCTCGCTCTCCGGTCTCCACGCCTGATCTTCCTGGAGAGTCATTATGCTGTCGACTGCGGCTACGGCACAAAAAATAAGAGGATTCCCTTTTGATGAGGATCTCAGAAGTGGCAGGATTTCTTAGAACTCAACAGCGAGCAATGTTAGGTCAAAGGTGCCTCTTTTCATTAAGAAGAAACGTCCTGTTGTTTTCTAGAATAGCAAGCTGATACGCTTCCTAAAAAACACCTCTAGTCAGAATCAGGCATCCGGGGGCCTTATTATTGTTCAGGTGGGAGCTGAACCTGAGCTGGGAGTCCATAACCATGTAACTCCACTCCTTCCGCCATGTTCGTGAAGAGCCAATCCCGGTCTTCACGGCTGCCTCAGAACCCGACACTAAGCTCCTCGTCTCTCCTTCTCTGCCACCCATCAAGGATTTATCTCCTTTCAAACAGACCGCAAGCTGCATGTCAGCACTGCAAAGTCACGCAAGGGCAGCCTTCGTCTTGGGTGGGGGGGGGTAGTCTGATTTCAAAGCACAATATGCTAGCCAAATCATCTTGTTCCGCGCCTACTATGCTAATCTGACATGTGATACACTCAGGGGGCTATTTTTACCAAATTCACAAGCCGTCCCGCCTGCCCGGGCCAACAGCCCCACCTCCTGTGGTGGTAGAGCTGTCGACTGTCTGCTGCAAGCGTGCTCAGCTAATTCGCCTCCTAGAAGAGGTGTAAGGGGATGGACCAGTCATACTCTAGCTTTCCTGAGGTATAATTATACCGCCAGAGCTCAACCTCCATGTCAGCAAGCTGTCCCGTGTGTCTAGTCTCACTTGGCTCTTGGTTCTTGCTCTTAAAGGATGTTAAGGAGGCTTGCAGCAGCGAGGGAGACGACCGAGGGTTACTACCTAATGCCGCCAGTAGAGGAGCGATAAGCAAGCCAGTGTGAGACAAGTGACAGGTGATGAAACGTTAAGACGTTAAGTCTTAACGTTTCTTTCCTCAGGCCATCAGGACTGTGAACTCCGACCTCACCAGGGCCCCCACCAAGACACACACACTGCCCCTCTTATGCACACATACACACTTAGGTAAAGACTACACATAATTTATAATTTATATTACACATACAATTTTCCCTTTTTTTACTATATTTTTTTATAAAGTGCTCTTATTGTAAATATTGTGTTGTTTTTTTATATAGAGCTCTTAAATATTGTAAATATTGTGTTGGTCTATTGTAAATAGTGTGAACCTGTTATTTTGCACATTTCTGCTGAGCATTGCCACTTTGCATTTCACTACACACCTCGTGTGTGTATGTGACAATTAAACTCCTTGAATCTTGAATCTTGAATCATCTTTAAAATGCAGATGGACTGACTTCATTTATTACTCTGCTCCGGTGAATTTAGTACTCATAGATTTCTTCACATGAGCTTTAAAGTAATAATCCATAATATCTTCATATAAATAAAAGTCAATTTTGCTGCTCCATTGCTGAAAATATAACCTATAGCCAGTTCATGCAAGCTTTAACATTTGCTGTTCTAAACACTCGGTGTCAGGTTGGTCTTTCCCGGGAAAAATCCTCTGGTACACAGGAAGTGATTTATGTTTCCAGCAGCAGCAACAGCGGTTTGTTTGTAATAAGTAGAAGAAGAACTGGGTAGTTGGCATGAGCAGCGATAGCCACCATGGCTGAACAGACAAGGAAAAGAGCGCACTGCTTGATTGACAGGTGATCTCTGGGAAGTGCAGTGCAGAAACACCACAGCAGTGAAATTGGCATTGGTGGAGGGATGTATCATATATATTATTATAGTACATACTGACAGATGGTACAATAACAAAAGGCCTAACATGCAGTGAAAAGGAGCGATGCAAAAAAAAACAAAAAAAAAAACAGGGCTGGTGCAGCAGCTCGGCGTTCCAGTTGAGAATAATTGAACGTAATTGAACCGGGAAAAATAGCGCACAGCAACTTCTATTAAACAATCTTCAACTTTTAGCAATATCATCTGCTTCCCTCACAGGGAATTGAGCCATAATAATTAGACCACACCTGAGCCCCAGAAGAGACATCAGCCGTAACACTGCAGAGAGAGGGAGGGGGATTGTGGTTTGGTGGTTTGTTGATGGAGTCTGGCATGGAACCCAGAGACAAGGGCGTTCCTCTCAGACTGTGTGTTTGCACTGCAAAAAATATCCATCTTACCAAGTCATTTAGCCACAGATCTTCATATATCTTGTACTTGAGGCAAATGGATCTTTTCATTTAAAGATCATAATGAGCTATGTGTTGTATGTACAATGAACTGTTAACACAATAAATTGGAAGTTGTCAAAATATGATCATCAACAAATGGCATACGCATTGATACATAATTGCATTATGAATGTAATAAGTAATGAATAAGAAATGAAATGTGATGATAATGAAACCTAACCTTAACCTCTAGGAAAGGCTCTTTTTGTGACGGGGTCTATGTGTTAGTGTGTATGCTGTTTGTTGCCTGATATTATTTGGGAAACTTGCGATTTATGTGTTAATATTTGATTGAATCATGGATATGATCTAATGAGATGACACGTTTCCTCTCTTGTACAAGCTAGAAGCAAAATGCGTAGCTAATTATGATCTTAAAACAAAAAGTCCATTGTCCTGGGTGGTGTGTGTGTGGTTTTTTCTCTCTTCTAGTGGTTCTAGTATCGCCTCTTGAAATCGAAATCCAGTGTATCAAGTGACAATAGCTTGATAAGCGGCATGATTGCCATATTTTTCACTTGTTTTAAAGAAAATGAGATTTTAACACTCATTTTTGCAGTGCCTCCTTTGTGTGTGCATGCCAGTGAGTGCATGTATCCATGTATGTGTGCACATGTGTGTGTAAAAGACATGATCAGGCCTGCTACCACGACGCTCGATCAGGTGTTGGTGTCTCTCCGTGGTGTAAAGCTGTTACATTAAGTGTCACCTAGACAGTAATTGCAGTAAAATTCAGCCAGCTCATATTCATGTGCATGTCTTGTCATGCCCCTCTAATAAATTCCAAAACAGAAAACAACTATCTGTACAGCATTTCCCCCTTTTCTACAGCAATGAAACAGCAATATTCCTCTCCCGTGAGTCCCTATTGACGTGTGGATTTGTTTTCTTCCTTATTAAAATGATGTTTGTTTGTCGAGAAAGGTCCCACAGTCACATTTCCTGTTGCAGGTATGAGATAAATATCGTTTCTTCTTTTCCAATTGTCCCTTTCAGCAGAGAGACATGTGAGCCGAAGCCCTTTTTCTCACTGTGCATTTCACATTCATAGTGGCCCACCTGTAATCTTAATATGCTGAATGCTAAGTGCACCTCCATCGATTCTTGTTGGCAGCTGCTGCACTGACTGGAGGGTAGAAACAGGTCTAGCTGGAGAGAGTGTGTGTGTGTGTGTGTGTGTGTGTGTGTGTGTGTGTGTGTGAGAGAGCGAGAAAATGATATGAGTGTGGGTGTGTGGGGGGGTCAGTGTGTTGTAGGTATATTGATGTGGGTGAGTGTGCCTGAGTGTGTGTTTGTGCTGTGTGGGTGACTGCATGGGTGGGGTGAGTGTATCGGCATAGATGTGTGTGTGTGTGTGTGTGTGTGTGTGTGTGCGTGTGTGCTCTCTTACCTATTAGCTATGCTGTTGCATTATTCATGTGCCATGTACTGTACATCATATCAGATGTTGTAGCCAGATTTGGATGGTGTGAGGCGGAGTTCACGTGGGACATTTGGCATCTGTCAAATTCACGGACAAGTATGTGTTGAAACCACCTAGGTTGCATGGTTGTGGGCGTGTCTCAAAGCCTTTTGAAGCAGTCTCATTGGCTGATGAAGGCCGTTAGCACATCACTAGTTTCTTTTTGTTTTGGACGGGCTGCGATATTTTCCACACACTGCACCACGTCAATGGACAGGTCTCATTGAAATACATGGGATATTGTTGTTTTTTTGTGAATGGGAACGTGTTGCAGTGGTGTGATAGTAGTGTAACAAATTACTATTCTAATTGCAGCAATAGTAATCAAAAATGAATTCCATGTTGAAGTATTCCCACTATTTTGATTTTATTAAGCAAAAGCATGACAATTGTTTACTCTGATCACACACAGGAGAGGTAACTCAGTTATCCTGATTTCTGAAGGTAACAGAGGATGCAGTCGTCAATTTTGGAGATATAACGGGAAATTAACTTAACAAGTCGAGCAACAAATTACTGCTCCCAGGGACACATAAGTTAAGCAATAATGTTACTTTTGAAATGAGCAACGAGTAACAAGTAGCAGATGACCTTTTTTAGAGTAACTACTGTTAGCTGCGCTGTTGCCGCTATTCATATGTTATTTGTTCATAATATCAGATGTTGTTGCTACAGATGCTCCGTCAGTCGGACCCATAATAAACACCAGAGGGACACATGGGTAAACAAACCGTGGCGCATTCCTCTCCCCTGTCTCCACTGGTGTTTTCCTGGCTCGCTGTACGTGGCGTGTGGACATATGGTGGCCATCTGGGCAGGCCCAGGGATGTCAGAACATTGTGGTCAGGCGATACTCAGGGTGCTGCCGGTCGTGTTAACCCCTTCAGACACGAGTGGTCGGCGGCGGCGGCGGGAGCAGAGAGGACAGGCGGCTGACTGGTAACACAAGCTACCGCCAGACCGGACAGCCTGGGAATGGCAGTGTGAGAAGAGCCACAGCCTGGCTGACATACAAAAACCCTCTGTGTCGGTCGTCTGTCCCTCTCTCTCTCTCTCTCTCTCTCTCTCTCTCTCTCTCTCTCTCTCTCTCTCTCTCTCTCTCTCCTTCACTCACACACACTCAGATACAGGCTGACACACACACACACTCGCTCATGCAAACCTTTGCACTTTCAGGTGCAAGTGTTTCAACTGCCCAGCTCATCTATCCTGAGGTTTCAGCAGCTTTGTATGACGTTTTCCATTATTGGAATTTCTGTCCTTTGTTCATAGAAAAGGATCTCTCCCATAGGAACGCTAATCTAAACTAAGCAGACACACACAAACGTCATAGTCTCTCACCTTGCGGGATCAGTCAATATTTCGACTTTTTGTTTAAAGCCAACAATGCTGTTTATCACTACAAAGCACTTTGGGTCAATTTCCTTGAGCCTCGATTGCCAAGAAGAGAGCCTGAATCCTCGGAGAGGGTTTTGATGTGAGGCTGGGAGATAAAAAAAAACATCACTTCCTGCCTCGCCGTGTCCTTCCTGTGCTCGCGGTCTCACTCGTTCAATCCCCACACATCAAACATCCTCGTTCTTTTCCATTTTTTTTCTCTATCACTTATGCATCGCTTCTTGTCTTTGTATCCTTCGGGTTCAGCGTAGTTCATCCCCATTGTTCTTTCTGACTCTCTTCATCACTCTCGGTTTCTGTCGCTCTCTTGCTCTTTCATGTGATCAGAGAGCTGCGGCACTATGGGGATGTGCAAAATAATTGGAGGCTGGCCCTGGGCTTCAGCCAGTCAGAGCTGTGTAACCTCGGCCCCTTCCCAACCTTCCCCCGACTGGCCGTGATGCCCCGCAGCCCGGGGACCTGCGAGCACGCTGCGTGGCCGTATCAGCCATGTCGCTAACCTTAACATCAAGACCGGCCCAGTCACGCCGCCCCTAAAATTAGACCGGCCACTCCAAATCTGCACGAATCCTTGACTTATGTCCCTGCCGTTGTCATTGTTCAAAGTGGTGTACGTTTTGATGCCTTCTTCTGTGTCCTTCTGTGTTGAAGTGCGGCTCTTTAATATGACCCAGAGGGAAGAGGCTGCTGCAGTTTAAAGGGGAAATAAGCAAAATGAACAGAACATATCTGTAGAGTTGCTGATCAATACCGATGACTCAAGGATTACTTGGCCATATGCTGAGATTTCTTCTGCCGATGTTGTTGCAATTCCTACTGACCCTGCAGAGGTCAAACATTATTTAATGCCCCTTTAAAGCTCACTAAATTAAGTTTCAGCCTCTCGTTGGGTCGCAGGTTCAGCCAGCTAAGCGTCCTTGGAGCTGGTAGGGGTTACGTACCAAGGATGCTCAAGGATATTTTGACAGGTATGGCCACAGGGGGGATCAAACCCAGGCTCTCCGGTCAGGGGGACGACCTCAGTAACCATTTGGCTCCCCGTCCATTCTGCTGTCCAATTGAATTAGGGTATCCTGCCAGAACCTCCAGTCTGAATCCAATTGCATTTTGGAAGAATTAGTAAATCAATATTTGCAGGGGATGAATATTGTTGCTTCATATTTTTAATTTAATTTTAATTTGCCTTACGGTTGATGAATTGTGGGAATACCCTGCTGAATTACGGTAGCAGCATCCTGGCTTGAGGTCATTGCCCTTCCCACGGGGCTGAAGGATCCAAATGTCAACACCGGCCTTGCCAAATCAGAGACGTGTTCTATTTGGGTACACATGGCTCCGTGGGATGGGCTGAAAGACTCACTGGCATCAGTTCACCTAATCGCACCAGGTCCGCTGTGGAGTGCGTTGTGTGTGAAATACCCACACTAAGTAACAAACAGGGCCAAAGGCTGTTTTGACGACCATGCATGGAAGTACAAGTGCATCTTCCACACTATTTAAAAGGTCAACTTATGCACTATATAGAGTTATGATGTAATATAACTATGTTGAGACGAGAAGCAGCTAACAGGGTGGAGATTATTCTACCTAATAGTACCTAATAATGTTCATAATAATGTTCATAATAATGTTCATAATAATAATAATAATAATACAAGTCCCAGTGTTATCATATGTTTTTGAGATGTTAATATGAAATTGATTAACTTTTCTGCACAAACTCAGACTTGTTTAGGATTATGGGTACATTGTGATTTCAACAAAAAAAACAAGCACTACTTACTATTACTATTAGTTTGGTCCAGTTTTTCCTCTGTATTAAAAGTAACCTACTGCTCAGTCAAAGAGGTTAGCTGGTGGCCAAACCTTTTCATACTTCTTCGTTTGCAGACTGTTCTTTCTGTAGACCGGACACCACAGTTGGACTGCAATATTCTGTTAACTGGTTTATTCATGGCAACAGGGAGACTCAATCACAGGGTATCAAAGTTTCATGTAAACTGCTTAACCCATACACAACCTTAACTGGAGTATGGCCAATAGCTGGGTTAGTCCATCCATGTAAATGTAGCCCATTAGTGCAACAGTAGAGAGAGCTTACATCCCTAGATCACCAACAGTACAAGAAACTCACAGTAGTGAAGACAAGGGTAAGAGACAGCAAAATGTTCTTTTATCCCCAGAACGATCATATTACAGAAAAGCGCTGGGTTAAAAAGTATCAGCTACGTTTTTTTCAGTTAAAGACAAAAGATTCCACAAATTGAGCACTTCGTCTTGTACTAGAGTACAACTTAGAGCCTATTTATGTTTATCCCAAGTTGTGTAATTATGAGTTATATGAATAACATGAATGCATATGTGTCAAGCTGACTCACTTCAGCGTCGCCGTTTTTCTGATCCTCCTCCCTGCTTATTAAACACAGGCTGATATTTGTGTTGCATCTGATTGCATTACGCTGCCTCCCTGTCCCCCCTCCACCCCACCCCGGTGATTGGGATGACTCAGACGGCTCCATTGAGAATACAGACGAATCAACAAGCGTCTCAACAGACCTCTGATTCTGAAGATATAATATCTTCATGTGCAAGCGATAGCCTGACGCAGGTACGGTAGGAGAAGAAAGACGAAGCTAACTAAATGCTAACTTAATTGGAATTGGTCCCATGTTACTTTAGGGGATAATCAGGTTCTACGTGGAGATTTTTAAATATAGTACGGCATCTGGCGTGGCACCTGCAAATCCATGTGGCTTGGCATGATGAAAGATTAGGCTCCTATAATGCTAATGACTACGCCAGTAAAAGTCTCCTGAGCTACAAAGCAAAACAACTTATCCTGGCAGAGGCAGATGACATACTACATCCAGGACTGAGCTTTTTCCGTGGAATACTGCAATGTAAACTGTGATACATGTGGACTTGTATCACATTAAATACTAAGGCGCTTGAATCCAATTAAAGATGTTTCTGATGTACTGCTTGTTTGCCAGGGATTCGGCACAGTACCAGAAACTTGAAAGACCATCTGGTGGAACGTCTTTGGCTCTAATAAAACGTATATGACTCTGTTGAGTTTGAAACTTTGGGGATGAGTTTATAAATTCCATCATTAGTTAATGAAGTTGGTACTTACTTGGAAGCAGACCGCGATAGCCTAGACCAGTGAGTCTCAGATCCGGTCCTCGGGGTCCAGAGTCCTGCTGGTTTAATTGCCTTTACCTGGTGTTAGCTTCTAGAGACTCTATGTTACATTCCTGTCTTTCTATCCTGTGGGTATAGCAGCTTTTCTTCAAAGTTACATTTTGCCCAGAATAGAGAAACTTGCATTCCTGTGAAAATGAGCTACATGCTGTGATCGCCATGGTAATGAAGGCCTTGGTCTGAGGGACATTTTATATATCTCCATAACCAAGGGACGGATATAGTGACAACACTCGTCACACAGGCTGTCAGTTTGTAGCTAATTTCCCGTACAGTATAAAAACTCCAAACACCGAGAGGAATTTGTGGTGGTTGAGACAGTAGACCGAGGATACACACACACGCGTTTAGAAAAAGACTGCAGTGCCGCATCTCAGAGTATGCAAATATGGTGGAAAACACCCAGAGAAAGTCTGCACACATGCAGAGAGGGTCAGAGGGAGGAAGGAGTTTTCAATGGCAGTGAAAAAGCAGCCGAGTAAACACATCTGCATGTATTTGAATTACCAGATACATATGTTTGTTGTGATTTATTTATGAGGATGTCTGGGCCTCTCCTGCTAGATGATATTACAAGGGAGGAGGAGAATTTTTCACTGGCAGCAAGTGTGATGGAAAAGAGGATCATGCGGGTGAGTGAATGCCAATGACAGGATGGAACAAAGTGGAGGGCGGTGAGCAATATTTTTCATAAACAAGCTGCGCTAGGTCATTTTGGATTTTGACTTTGGCTCTTAAGTTTTGATTCGTCACTCCCTCTGCACTGAGGAGACTCCCACCAGCGATCACACCTGACGCCAGAATTTGATTTGTGCAAATAGGAAGAACAGCGTCTCAATGAGAGGGGATGGGATGCTCTTCTTGAAGCCCCAGTTTCTGATTTAGGCTAATTAGACAAGTTTATTTTTTTACATAAAATCTTGCCTAGTGCAGCTTTAAAACTTTTGCATGTGGGGCAGCAGATTTATGTTTAGCTCTTATCTCAAATGGAACAACTCTACTACCTTGTTGTCACCCCTTTTAGTCACGAGAGTGCTGGGACTTCCATTAACAGCTCCTCTCATAGTGTGTGAAGGAGGTGTCACTATCAGTGCTGCCAGATAATATTACTGTCCCGTGTCACGTCTGTGTTGTCTGCTCGCAATGTGGCGTCCATAGCACTCTGAGGTATTCCCTGTGATGTAGCTGCTCATCAGGTGTGACGGTGGTGGTGTACGGAGCGTTCAATATGAATGTTTACTGTATTCGTCGTAGAAGAGATGAAGGCAGCTGATCACCTCGGGGAAAAAACCCAACTGCAAATGAATTAGGTCTATATGTCATTGCCATTGAATGTGGCGTGGGACTGTACAGATCTGTCTGGGTTCTGTGTCCATTCAAAGCAATATGTCTGCTCTGTGTGTTACTACTGTGAGCACATACAAACAGCTGGGTTCTGGCTGACACTAGTTAGTTGATTGGATGGCTCTGTTGATTGTGTTTGCCATTTCATTGCTAATGTCCTCTGAGTCCCAACTATACTCATTCATTATCGATGACAGAATAAATGTCTCTTTAGTGTAGATGCAGTAATTATCCAGCTGAGTCATCTGCTCTGTTGAGCTACTTTTGTGAAATGGCTGGTCATCCACTTTGGGTTTTAATACTCCAAGAGCTGTAACAGGTGGAGTTTCCTGTATGTGTGCTTTGTTACAGTAAAACCGATGCTTCTCCAGGCGCAGCCAATCATGAAGCTGTTAGGCAGCACTTGCCTGTTGCCATGGTAACTACCTGTTAATATTCTGGGTGAGTTTTCTCACTGACAAGAGCGAGCGCCGCTTCTTGCCACAGAGAAATCGATTGGACATTCCTGCAGAAAATGAGAAGCTGTGCACTGCAGCGGTTCGAGAGTGGTACCGCGATACCTGGACACGATGGAGCAGATGCCACATCCCTTGAAAGTGAGAATGACCTTGACTTGACATTGAGAGTAGCAGCGGACAAGTGTGTTTGGCAGAATAATTGCTGTAAATCAAAACATCATCCTTAAACCACCACTGAGCACCTTTGAAAGGGCCATTAAAGTCGTAGTTCTAAGTGGGCAGTGATTTCTTTTAAGTGTTTTTCTTTTGGTATGACTAGCAGTGACTTTTCTTCAGCAGAAAGGGCATTAAGGAATTAAGTTTGAGTGGTAAAGGCATTCAGAAAAGATGGGCTCTATATATCATATAAATGGGTGGCATTGATCACAGATCCCATCATGCCACGGGCTGGATCTCAAACAGTCCATACAATCCCATCTCTCCCTGTTTCTCCCCTGAGAAGAGCTTTGTCAAATGGAGCTTTTCTCATGCAAGCGAGACGGGACCATCCATGTAATGAGCTGTTAATTGGGAATGGCTTGGAGACACACACACACACATGCACAAAGACGTTGTCATGGTAACACATGCATGGCTACATCACATTTTGTGCATGCATGTACACACACACACACACACACACACACTATGAGCAATGAAGACCGACAAAGTTTGTTGTCTTCATTAATTTCATTAATTTCACGGTCAATTAGAAAGTTTCATATGAAAATCAATGCGCCATATTATAAGATACAGAGATCGTATCAGTGATCAATATAAAGTTACATGCTGTAGGCCTGCTAGGCTCGGGAGAAGACATGAACCATTGCCTCTGGCTCGATGAGAAAACCTAACAAGGAGAACAAGACTTTTTTTTGACTAATGCACAAATATAGGAACTTCCCACACGTTCCATGCAACAAGTACCTGGTGGAGAAAAATAACTAGAATTCAAAATGTCAAGATATCCCATTAAAACAATGATGTGTTTTTTTCTAAAGCCTTCTGCTCAAACCCTCCAAAAAACAACATTGTAGTGAAAGTATTGTCATTTGCAAACTGGAGTGCAGTACTTCTCAGGTTGGAAAACAACAGCTTCTGTGGTGCATCTTGGACTTCAGATCCAGCTCCCTCAGTGGATTTGCATTACCTCCCTAAAGAAAACACAATAAATTGCTGGGAAAATACCAGAGAAATGTGAAAAAGTTGTGATAACAAACACACTGTTGAAAGCTATTTTAAGTGTTGTCATACCTTTATGGGGCCTCTATTTCCCAATTGTGGAATTAAGGTAAAAGCATAGCATATGAGTATAGATGTACATTAATGAAGGCCGGGTCACATGTCTATTTTACTCTATGTTTACATTGTAAATGTAAACCATTGAGTCACATACATCCTGTGTTTAAGCAGGGACAGGAGGGACACCTTGTTCTTTTTCTCTGGATTGCAGATTGGGCTTTTTAAACCTATCAATCTATTCAGAGAAATCCCATGAGAAAACAAATACTCTTTTTGGAGCCCTGTGCACAATGAAATCAATGAAATAAAACAGGGCAGGTTTAAATGCTCCAACTTTATAAACTTTTGTTTATATTCTATTTTGTTTCTTCCCTGCTTCAATGAAGTTTCATCTTAACTTATTTGGCAAAGATCTGAAAGTTAACTGTAAAAGTGTCTAGACTGGGCTATTGTGGAGATACTGTATTTGTTGGCAGGAGTGTTGCATCTTTCACAACAGTTTTCAACTCACCTGGCTCATGTGAAGATCAAAAATCAGGTTTCAAAAATCACTTTTTTTTTTTATCAGTGCAGCAGCTCTAGGCTTTAAACACAGCAGCATCTTTGCTCCCCGGTTTCAACCTTTGTCTTTCATGCTCACTATATTAATTTCTTTGTTCCAGGCCACATGTGCATTCCTACATTGTCTCATAAGAGGGAAACGTTCTGGCTCTGCTTGTCTGTGAACGCCTTTATAAACCTTTTTCTCCCACGATCTATTCCCGTCCAGACAGCTTAACAAAGACGGGACGCTCAATATTCTCTACATTATTTATGACTACTTGCACGAGCAGCAATATTTCTGTTGAAACGACTCCGGGGAGTTTGGTACATCGCTCGGTGCTTAAAGTAGTCTTGCCCCCCTGACCCAGTCTCCGTCTTCTCTCATCTGCCCGACAGCAACGGAGATTGAGGGAGCCCCAGAATAGAAAATACAGGTCATATCTGCTTATCTGGGATTAGACTGTATTTGAAACATATCCATATATGTATGATGCTGAGCTCATCCGTTTGCGTTGGAGGTAACGGAAATGCATGTGTGAAATGTGACTCAGAAACACGAGGTGAAAAAAAAAACACCCTTGAGTCTTGTGTTCGTCATTTCGCAATCAGATGTTTGTATCCCCTCCTTCCTCCATCCCTGCCTGTTCCTTCCCTTGTCTCCAAGGGGCCATGCCTGCTTCTTTTCCCCCTCTGATGTTTAATACGCAAACATCACCCAGGATCAAATATCCTTTCTTTTTTTTTCTATCCGGGGAAGCCAAGTGGTAGCGAGAGATAACGGGGGGGGGGGGTGGTGAGAATGGCAGAGAGGGAGTGGGAGGAAGGGAGACTTGTTTATATGGCTTGATCTGATGAAGGATGAATAGTGCAGCAAAGAGCTCCCCGGCACCCCAGGATCACATTGAAGGAACAGTTGGGGCAGTTGGAGAGTTGGGGACGATACAGGGCAACGGGATAAGCCTTGATTATCAAGAAAATCATGAAATATTCAAACCCGTTTTTCCCCAAAAAACTATACAAGCAGAGGAAGTTGTGAAGTCTAATGTGGTTTTGGTGATTGGAAGACGTGTGCGGGATCCCTCTGCTTCACTCTTGGACAGGAGATGGGAAAGGGGAGGCTGACAACCTGGTGTTTTTCCTTCTTTTCTATTTGCCATCAAGCGATTTTAGAGTTACTTTTTTTTGCTTTGGCTTGCCCTAGATGTTGCAACATTCAACATACTGCAGTGGCACAACATTTCTATGTTCTTTACCCTTCACTGCTGCAGACTCACAGGCTATTCTTAAAGCCATCTGTTTCCCTCGTGATCCCTGGCCTTCCATGGAGTTAGTTATAACTCCTCGAAGCACGTGTTCATTAATCTTGATGGAACCAATTTAGTCTCCCACCTCACTTTTAGAGGTGCAATTATTAGCTAAGCCAGGTTGTTTATTAGGCCTTACACACACACACATGCCTGCATGGCAGATAGACATTTGTACTACTATACTATACCTAATCCTTAAATTAATCTCAACCCTAAACCCCACACTAGTCGCATAAAGAAGTGAGGCCCAATCAAAATCACTTCCTGATAAGTGCAGAAAGTCATCCCCCTTTGACCCAATGTAACAGATCCCTTTCCACATGAAGAATTCCTTTTGAGACACACCCTTAGCAGCAGCTCCGTCAATACCGCTCGATGGTCAGGCAACGTGGGAAAAGCTTTTATATAAATTATCGGCGGCTCTAAATAAAGTTGTCTTTCAGGAAAGGCTGTGGGAGGATGAGGGAGCGGGACGCTGGCCGGGGGAATAGCAGAATTCTGTGGGTAGAGGACAGGGTGGGAGGAATCTGGAGCTGAAGAAGCCCTAGCTCCCTGCACTCGATTTCATGGAAGGAAACCTCCTATCCCGAGGTCCACCGGGCACGCATGTGTGTGCTGTCTTATGTGCTGGCGTCACATGCAGACAAATTGACTACGTTCCTCCATGTCGTAATTAATGTTTGCTGAGGAACAACATATCCCCCTGGGCCGTGTCATTAGGATTAGCACTCGGCGGGGTGTTGCTTTCCATTCTCCTGTAGCAAAACTCAATATCCCATCTGTCACAACCCATTCTCAGCAGCCAAACAAAGCCTGGCTGGAGTAACGGGACCTAAATGGATTAATCCTCTCTCGCCAACATTGTCTGGTACACCTTGTTTGCAGAGAATACACGGTTCCCACCTGTGAACACGACAAGATGTAATGTAGGAAAACTACACGTCCCAGTGCAGCTGATTGTCAAGGTCACTGTATGGATGTCTTGACGTAACAAATAGATAGCTTGGAGGCTAATTGGCCCTTTTAGAGTTTGTGTTCATGTAGATGCACAAAGGTGAAATGGAGGCAGGTAGAAAATTCACTGTGTTAAGATGGTAGTGGATATGGCCCTTTCATGAAACATTTTGAAAAGATGTGATCAGCTGTGACGTTGTCTCTACGTTTGATTTGAATCATCTGAACCGAGGGAGGCGCGGTGACTCGCACGGTCCAAAGGTCATGTGGGATGGGAGACTCAAAATCGTCCATAGATGTGAGTGTTGGCGATTGTCTGTCTGTCTGTCTGTCTGTCTTTCTAACAGGCCGGTGAGCCGTCCAGGGTGTTTCCCAGCACCATGTGACATTCAATATGAATGAGCCAATGAATGAATTACAACTGATGCTTGCTGATGTAAAATGAATGTGGGAACCAACTCCATTTTAAATATTTAGCTATGTGCTGATTTGTTCACCCTGCCTCCCCTTAGGCTTATTTCAGAGTGTTGGCAATTGCAAACACATCAGCAAAAAGTTATGAAGTACTTAGGAAGTACTCCATCAATCGGCGTTATGTTTCTGTACTGTGACCCCTGACCCTGCTGCATCCACGCCCTGACCTTTTGCTCTGTGCCTTCTCCAGGTGTGCTGAGCCTTCCGGAGAGTTTGAACCTGCATCGGGACCAGCAGCGTTCGGGGAGGGATGGCGAGGGTCATGGCTACACTCAGGCTGAGCTCCGCACACTGGAACAATCCCTGCTGGCAACCCGGGTTGGCAGCATCGCCGAGCTGAGTGAGTGAACTTTCCTCTGTCACTGAACAGATGAGTGTGCATATACACAAAGGAATACACACAGAATCACATGCACATATAATTCACACCATACAGCAGTTCGAAATGTGATTATCTCCAACTATGTTTCAGGGTTAGACCAATATATCAGTTTGCTGATATATCGGGCTGATATTGGCCATATTCAGGGTTTCGATGGAGAGTTTAAGTGTCCCATGATGGTCTAAATGCTGCTTCTGAGGCTTTTCCACCCTGCAGAGAATTCAATTCTGCGTTAATTAAAAGATATTTAATATCAGCACAAAACATCAGCGGCTAAAAATCTCAGCATTGCCCTCAAAAACCCATATCGGTCGACTCCTACCATGAAGAAAACAGCATACAGAGTTTAAAGACGGGTTGTGAAGTGTTATTGTTATGCACATTAAAATTGATCTGCTGCAGAACGTATTTCCACATCTATTCGCTAAATAGCCCCATTAGTGTGAAGGAATGCACACTCCCTGTCCCTGTGGGCTGTCATGGTGGTCTATGGCCTGCCCACTGTTATTTTACTGTCCCTCATCTTCCCACTTCCATCCAACTCTCTCTCTCTCTCTCTCTCGCTCTCTCTCTCTCTCTCTCTCTCTCTCTCTCTCTCTCTCTCTCTCTCTCTCTCTCCCCATGACACACTCCATCCAGGAACCCTTCTAATACAGCTGTTCTCACACCTGTTTATGAGTCCTGCCTGGGGGGGTTGAATCCAAGGTCACTGCCTCAAAGGCTTTTAACCTCCTCTTCAAAGGATGGGCTCCACCTTTAACTCTCCACATTCACATATTAGATCATCTTGTCCCTCCCAGATATTTGACTCTGTGCATGTGCGTGTGTGTGTGTGTGTGTCTATCTTTTTGGACCAATTTATATAATGTCTGTTTTGCTGCTTGTTTATCGGCAATTGTCATAACACAACAGTGATTCAACCTCTATCCAGGTCATGAAAGCTTTCATATTTGCTGTTCTAAACACTCTTTCCTGGAAAAAAATCCTCTGGTGCACAGGAAGTGATGCGTTTTATGTTTCCAGCAGCTGCATCAGTGGTTTGTTTGGAATAAACAGAAGAAGAACTGGGTAGTTAGCATGAGCAGCGATAGCCACTGTGGCTGAACAGACAAAGAAAAGAGTGGTACTTACAGAAACTCAAACTCCATCAACAGAAAGACGTCACAGTACTGCACCAAAAAAAATGGAGGCTAAATTAAAAAAAGAAAAAAAAACAGGAACTTGAGGATTACCACTTTCAGCGTGGCCACAATATAAGATGCATGAGACATGAAGAGCTATTATATCAATGTTGAAAATGCTGCAGCCAATTCTGAATGGATGTTATTATCTATGACAGTGTTATTGGTCCATCATGCAGTTTGACATTTGTTGTCATGTTTACCAAATCCGTGTTACTGTAAGAGCTCTAGATTTATAGGACACTTGGGGGCTAATATCAGAGTCGTTGACAAGCCCTTATTAGTGGGAAGGAAAAAAATGAGTATCAGCAACTAAATGCATCATTCCGGTTACTTAAAGATGAACACTATGGCAAAAATCTCACTACTTTCAATCCCTTCCAAAATACTTGTGCTTAGAGTATAATGAATATAATATAATGAATATATATTATAGAATATAATGCTATGAATTGTGAACATCAGTGAACAACCTCACTTCAATAATGGCAAAGAGAATTTATGAGAAGAGAAGAGCGACCGTGAGAAGACCATAAGGCAGGTGGAATGACGGCAAAGAAAAAAAAAAGTTGTTAGAAATACATGAAGTTTGAGGTTTTCTTTCATGGCCAATCAGTCATTCTGAGAACACTCCCTGAGGAGCAGGAAATACACGAATGGCCTGTACTGCAAAAGATAAGATAAAATGCACCTCCTGGTGGAAAAGCAAATGAGCATTTTAATCCTGCGTTTGTGTATCAGTCCCGAACATTAAAGACGTTCTCATCATGCACACGGTTCAGACAGGCAGAAACACCAACACCTGGCTGCTGTTTGATTCCTGATTAATGTGTGTGTTCGACTCCCAGCGCCAAACTGCCCCGGCCGGGCCTCCTCGCCTCCAGGGTCAGCCAGTTGAGCGTTGCCAGAGCTAGACGCGCAGCTGCCAAATGCTTGGAGTCGTTCGTTGGGCTGCTCGGCGTGCTCTCCTCCCCATGTTGAACAGATTGTGTTGATGTGATGTACAGTACGTTAGTCACTGAAGAGTGTGAGTTGGCTTAACATGTGTAAGGTGGTTGTATTGAAGGTGCTACATCTAGCATCTTCCACCATCTGCTGTTGCCAGAAACTCTGAACGCTTCAGCTCCGTTAGCGCCGGAAGAACAGCGCCCTCTTCCTGTTTTGTGCCGTAAAGCAATCCAGCAGATTTCCCTCCAAATCCGATTTACGTGGCACACAATGTAAAATGCAGCGTAGAGGCTGCCAGTTTATGTTAAGTATACTTAAGTCTCCAAATTAAGTTAGTAATGGTTCATTGATGTTTTAATGCTACACAATGCCACACACCTTTCCAGAGACATGGAACATCATGAGCATATCAGTGCCTTGTTTCATGGCCAGGCGTTATGTCCCCACATACACCAATGGAAATTGTTTTTGATAGCAGCATATTTCAATTGTTTAAATTGCAATTATAAGTTATTAGCTCAATAATTGATCAATAGATAAGTGGAAAGTGAACTGGAACAGTCAGCGCCAGTTGTCAGGGCAATTTCACACCCGACTTGCTCGGTAATTAATGGATGATAAAAGAGGCAGTTAAAGAATAACATTCATCACTATCGTCATTATTTCACTCTCTTGAGGTGGAATAACATAATAAGTCTTATATTTCTGAGGTCAATATTATCTGCCGTCTTTCCTTCTGCTCTCCTATTTCATGTCTTTGGCCTAGCTAGTAGGACAGGCGGCGGATGCTTCGAGGGTTTGCAATTTTCGACTCTCGGCTCCCATGACCAGAATCCTTCTCTGTTTTCCTTCAACATGCCACATTGTGTGCGGCGCGTCTGCGGAATCCATAGGCACCATGTTTCAGAGCAGAAGTGACGGCTGACATCTTGTGACCAGGTGTGACAGAGAGAGAGAGAGGATGTTCGTCCATCAGCGTAGTCACTGCCCTGTGGGTTGCCACGGTCAGAGAGCAGCCACTAGGCAAATAAATGCCGTAATGTAATACAGTACAGGCAGTTAACAATGGGGCCCTCCATTCCACAGGCTGGGTGTGCCTCCACCACAGAGCATGGTGAGTATACACAGAGCCCTGCAGTATGTAGAGCCCTGCAGAGTTAGAATGGACCAAGTCGTCGTATCAATTTGTGCATCCCATGACTGAATACACTGCTGTCAATTGGACTTTTTACGATGAGTTGATTTGATGCATATGTATGTTTAAGAGTTTTGGCCAGGTTCTTATTTTCCCAGGCTGACAAGTCATTGAAAAAGTGAGTCATCGCTTTTTTTGTGTGTGCATAGGTGGAGAAAAGTGCTTATTCTTCAGGGTTGAGTTGGTTTTCATAGAGGAAACCCTTTTCCCAACTGCTGGAGTTGTGTGCTAGTTTGAAAGAGTACAGAAAATTGCACAGCAATTTTATTTCTCTTTTTCAAGACGGTGATTCAGCTTACTTATTGACTATCTCAATATGACTTTGGTGAATATGTGAATATGCACAGCAAGGGTCCATCCATAAACAGCGTTTTTCTCCACGATAAATGGTTATGGAAGGAAACGAGCATAGCCTTCCTGTTCCGTTTCATCCAACCTACATTTCAGAATGCAACTTGATTTCATCTATTTTACCTTTTTTTTCCTTTTTTTTTTTTTTTTAAACGTGACTCTAACTTCACATCATTTCTGTCCCATTATCACACAGCCAGAGGAGATTCATGGCGAGGTGTTAGATTCCATCTGGAGGACGTCCACACTCATTCTCATTTTTCATTATATTAGCGTTAAAATACTTTTTCCCAATCTTGCCGTGCTATCATCTCTCTTCCCTCCTCCTTTGTTCGCCCCGTACGGTAGCTGACCCAGTTCTGAGCATGGGTGATTGAAACAAAAATGAAAAATGAGTCAATCGAGGTCATTTTCTCTTAAGATGATGAAAGCTCCATCCCGTCGTAACGGCGTAATGCGGTCTGAGCTAGGATTGCGTTCCTCTATTTTGGAACCAATGAACAAACTTCACCCCAGCTACTGTAGATAATGTGCATGTCTCTAATGGACATGTCAAGGCGAAGCGATTGATGTCTTGATGTGCCGGTAAAGGTTATTTTCTTCCTGTCATTTTGCTCTTCTTCACTTCACTTTATGCCTCTTTTCCCATCCTCTTAGAGGTCTGGGGCGCCCTTCAAAACTCCACCTCTTACCGCCCATCCGCCAGTCATCCCGTCTTTTAGAGACACCGGGGTGAAGATTGTTGACTGGGCTCCGGTGAGGAACGGCTTGGCACATTCAGTCGCTGGAGCATGGTGCGGCCATTTTTCCTTATCTGTCTTCCAACACCTTTAGGAGGACAGCGAGGGCATGCTGACACAAACAGCCCTCCCAGCAATCCTCCACCCCGACCCACTGCACAAACACACACACTCACACACATACACACACACACCGCCTCTTCATCTCACACAAAAGACACATGCTGGAAAGTCTTGTCAGTTGTTGGTTCATGCTGCAGTAATTACCTGAGGCAGGATTCATTATTGTATAATGGTTTAATGTCCCTCGATACCTGGCATAGGATCCAGCTCAATGCTGGAAGGGTTAGAGTAGTGTTTTAAAAGCTGCTTCTGGATCAGTACTGTGGAAGATGTAAAACCACATTTCTTAGGCTAAATCGTCCAAACACAATGACACATCACATCCAAACAGATCTATAGTCTGTAGACTGTTGAAAGAGCTGGGAAAATGAACAGTCTTAATTGATTGCACCCATCTCAAACTATAAAGACGCTGCCATGTGCTCACATTCTTGAAAAGTTAATTCTCTTCAACACAACTTGGGAAGATCATTCTCCACACAAACACAAGTAACGACTTCTTAGATTTGATATTCACCTTGGGTCTTCCTTAATCAGCGTTCTTGTGCGTTCTCGCGTCATCCATGACACGTTAGACACAATATCCAATGACCGAAGTGCGATTCCAAAACAAACAAACGCCAAGGACGGAGGAGGGATGGAGATTGTGCACTTAAAGTGTATTGGGTGTCTTGCATTTCCAAGGTGTGTGTGTTGACTACAACTGACTTCAGTGACTGGCAGAAGTTCACAGTATTTGTTGCTGCAATAAGATGGACATCACACGATAGCTTCTGCCCCTACAGGCTTAAACGGTGTGGCTGTTGAAAAGTGCACAGAGAGATAATACAGACTCACTAATTGAGTGTTTTGGAGGGAGCCCAGGAGGCTAATGGAAGTTTTGGGGTAATAAGGCTGTGAATTGAACAGGCTGTTCTGAGTTCTCACCTCTCTGTTTTTCTGAAAGAGACACGCAACCGCTCAGAGACAAATCCCGGCAGCTGTTTGCAGCAAAGCTTTGATGAAAGGGGACTTGAGAGAAATGCCTAATAGCTGTTGGTATTTTGACTGAACTTCTATCGTCAAAAAGCTGTATTATTCTCCCGTTTTCTACACAGCCGGTACATTTCTCCCTCTCGCTGTCGTCTAACAAGGCACTTCCAACTTGCTTTTTTATGTAGCCATAATCGGAGCGCACACTGCAGCGATGCACTTCAGCCGGAGGATAACAAGGCCACTTCCACAAACTTACAGTACGTCTTCAGTGACTGTAAAGTTAAGAAAAAATAAAGAACTGTGGAGATTTGTGAAGGACTTTGGCAGCTTGAAAAGTTCTGTATGAAAATATTTACATTAACAGCCTGCTCAGCTATGACTTTAATTTACAGTCCACTGCAGTGGAGTGCAGTTCACTTCTACCCTGATTCCTCAAATATAGGCCAAATGATTTTTTTCTGCTGCGTTCCCAGTCATTGATTTGTTTTAATGTTTCTTTTGCACCCTGTATGCCATGTAGATTGGCTATGAAAGACTGTTTTGTTCACGGCTTTGTATTGAATTTCATTTTGATGGAGTGTTTTGATCCGCTGTCATCTGGGTGCCAAATTCTTTTCTGAGCATTTCTGCAAATGATATAAAGAAGGAACAAGGACAAAAGTCACTTTGGATTAAAGGATTTTCTTTGTCTCGGTCTGTTTTGAAATCTTTAGCAAAAGTAGTGCTCCTGCACCACACTTCTCTCTCATGTTTCAATTTATTTTTTCTACTCCTTTCTTCCTCTGCTTCTTCCTGAGCTCCATCGGCAAACTACTTCCTCATACTTGGAGCTGAAAAGTCCATTCCAACTTCAGCTGTGCAGATTCTTTGGGACATGTGCGCTATGGTTTCTTCCTTAAGTGTTCTTGATACTTGACACTGAAGATATTTTACTTTCATTCTTAATTATTTTACACATAAAGGTCCGTTGAGCTGGAGGGTGGGACGATGTCAGAAATGCCTTTAAGGAAAAATTAACAAGAGACTGTTTGTGTTTTTAACTAATTAGTGTTTTATTATTGTGATGCAGATGCAGGTATATTCTACTAAAAACTTATTTTATTGAAGTAAATGACCATATACTTGTGTGCTTTATACAAACTTTAATACTTTATAGCAGAACTTCCAGTCCTCTTTTATTTTGCCCCATATTTTGACCTACTTTATGTTCATATACAACGGTTTTTATCAGAAGAAAAAGAAGGAAAAAAAAGAATGTGAGGCTTTTGGAGCTTTTTTCAATTTCCATGCTAGAAAATCTTTCTTTATCTCTTTCTTCATTCACAGCAGTATTTATTTAGTAAGTATTTCGGCTTGTCTTTCCTTCCTCAAATCATCATTTGTGTACTCTGGTTGTGCTGTCTGGACAACTCAGTCGGTAGAAAATGAGACTCTCCCAATTTTCTGCAATTGCAATATGAATGGTACAATCTATTCATGTTTGAAGTAGTATGCGGTCTAGTAATGTAAGCATGTAAGACCACATATAATAAAGTTATTTATTGTGTAATGTACCAGTCTGAAAGTGCTTCTGCAAATCTAGACAAAATAGCCATTAAAGTTCCTAGAAGAGCCATTAGACAGGCATCCATTAAGAGGTCCCCTCCTGAGAGCTGCAGAACAGATGATGACAATAGAACGAGATAGAGCGTACATTTAATCTCCTGCTCCATTTCCATAGACTGGAGAAATCTGGAAAGCCCTAGATAGGATGATGAGACAAAATGAAGCTACGGTTCAGAAAGTCATTATCAAAAAGGGTTGTCTTGTAATTTCCCACTGTTTCATAATGGTTGTTAATGAACAGACATATCCCATGGATCCCTGGGGCTATTACAAAAGAACCATCTCAGCTTGTTTCAGTACATGGGGCTTGCTTGGTGTAGTTTCATTGCTGTGGTTGACAGGTCATCAGTCCAGGAGTCCTTGCAGGCAGGGCCTATTGCGGGATGTGCTACTGACCAGCATGAATGAATCATGACGATGGCTGCAGCACCACACTGTTACCTATCAGCTATGGTGCAGGAATACTGCAGAGACAGACACCTGACTTTTCTAGCAAGGAATTCTCAAAATATTAGCAGCACTGTGTATCACAAGCTCCTCATTCATAATCACAACCGATCCAGAGATACTCCACCCCACACCTCACCTCTCACAATATTGACATATAGGCCTTCAAGTGCTCCTTGTAAGTGCAGATGTCGTAAAGACATATTCAAGAGATTTTGGTTGGAAATAATGACATGATGGACTCATAACAAAAGTCGTTTTTTTTAGTGGCAGTTGCTTTAGTTTATAAATCAAGCGGCACAGAGATACTTTGAGGTACAGTGGGAAGAATGAAGAAGAGAAAATGTGCATCAGGCATGTAATCGTTGTTTCAGTTAATTTGTTAGCCAAACGTTGCTGTAAGCGCATGACATTGAAAAATTACACAAAGAGGGAAAATAGCAACATATAATATACATATACATTACTAATTATTTATAATTAGTGACTGATGATGATATCCCATCATTATAATGTTTAGTCATATTTACTGCTTTGTTGGGTTGTTCTTGTGCGCTCACCATGTAATTACAATTTTTCCAGCTACGCTTGAAGGCAGCACACAACCTATTACTAAGTGGCAACATTATGCTGCTGCAGATTGATGTTAGCCTAGCTGGTAGCTGTTGCACTGCTGTCTAGTGCTATCAAATGAATGAATCAATTTGTGGCATTTGGTCACATCTGCCCCAAGGGATTTGTTTTCTCTTAGTCTCTTAGTTTTAGTCTGTTGATTTGTCACATGACTATCATGATTGATATACAACACATTGGCTCAGCACTGGCCCACAGGTTGACCAGCCCACCAGAAAAACTCTAGATGACCAGTACACCTCTGACTGCACCCTGGTCGGGTTACAGCGTGATAAAGGTGTGACTTTCAACAGAGCTGAGAGCGATTATACATATTTTCAACAACAGTTGCTTTTACGTGGTCTCCATAATGATTCCCGATCTATTCAAACACAGCCGGTTAACCTTGACCTTCCTTCATTGTATCGCTGCCCGATGCCACATCATCCATATTGAATGTGTCTACCGGTGATTAATTAACACACGAGCAGCAGTGGTAAAAGTATCTGCTAGTTCTGTCTTGATGATGACATGTCTTGTAATTGACTGTGATTAATATTTGCCAGGGAATTGCTAATGTGCCCCAAGGCAGAGCTCCCAGTCGGTCGTATTACCAAGTGATGATTAAATGTCCTCGGTTCAGCCCCCCAGGGAGCCATAGGCAATGACATTGTGTCAGGGGACAGCGGAGGACTCTTCCATCTCAGTTCTCCATGAGGGGACACAGCAGTTGTTTTCCTGTGATAATCTCCGGTCGCATCTGGTAGGTAGTTGGTTCAGTGCCCCTCGCTTCATCCTCAAGTCGGCTCGCCCCTTTTTTGCCACTTGAGTTTCTGGCTCGCTCATCAACCATTGTTTCACCTAAGACCTTTAAATCACATCTGGTCAAGCTGTCCGTTCGATTTGTTGTCATACATTCAATAATTTGACTTTTCATTGTAAAGTTTCATAGACCACATCCCCATGCACAGAAAAATTGCAATTGTAATGCTATTAAAGCTGCACTAGGCACAAAGTTTTATGTACAAATCCAGCTGTCTTGTCAGCCTAAATCACAGTGTTGATGATGTTAGTGTAATTGTGCTTTCAGTCAGAGTCACCATCATCACAGTAACATATGCAGAGTAAGCCAGTTTTGCTCACATTAATAGACCGTCAGAACCGTAATCACATTTCTTTAAAATCAGTTGCATATGTGTAGTTGGTGAGCTCATTATTAATATATTATTAGACTTGTAATTTGTTTTCTGTCTATGTGCTGCAGGAAGAACAAATTTCTTTCCATCAAAGTAAATACAGTATTCCTAGTGCAATACCTCAAGCCAGATTCCCTGTGGCTTCGTTATGAGAACATAATTACATTGTGTCTTTATTGTACCTGTTGCTGGGAGTAACTTTATAGCTCATAAAGTACATAAAGAATGTTCTTAAAGGAATCACACACTAAAACAGAAGCTCACCTGCTGTGTAAAAATAATAACCAACCGTTACTTCAAAAAGCTATTGAAAAGCTATTGAAAAGGACTGGTGAACCTCGTCTGAACATTTAGAAACAGTCCAGATGATGCAACTGCTCTTTGTGTGAGAGTCTGAAGTTCTTTATGAAGAAGCAAGGCAGACTATATTGCCTATATAGTAACATTATGGATATTTCATCGGGGTAGCAGGTGTTTTTTCTATCTTAGACCTGATACCCTTTGGGAATCATTTGTTGTATTGGTTTTTACCTCTCCCAAAGGGTCCTGCCTTGCTCCGCTGACTTTTCTCCCTACGAAAGTCGGCAATACGCACTCTGCTGCCACCGGTGGTCGAAAGGTAGACTGCAATTACTTTTCAATTTTTTTGACAAAATCGAGTCTACCTTTCGACCACCGTTGGCAGCAGCGTGCGTATTGCTCGGAAGCACGGTACCATGAAGAAATCAAGGTGTCTGTCAGCCATCTTTGATTTCATTACATTGGAGATTTAGGGAATACCTGTTTTTAGGCGTAAACATTAGGGTGTGCATAGGACAAGGTGAAGGATTACAGACATCTGTTTGGAGAAGAGAAATTCAACGTCGTTTTTTCACCACAGAGCTCCCCGACTTTCGTAGGGTAAAATGTCAATGGAGCAGGACAGCACCCTTTGCGAGAGTTAAAACCGATACGATGAAAGACTCCCAAAGGGTGCTGCATCAGGGCTACTTCTATCTGTCCCCTATTTGTGACCTTAATACATCCAACACTCAACTTTTCCACATGTTATACTTATACTATAGTTTTTATGCATTCAGTGACAGGTACCGAAAGGGGAAGGTGACGAAATCAATTCTATATTGTAAAAATTTGAATGTTGTGTCGTTAAATTATACCATGGAGTACAGTGCTGCATCACCATTTTTTCAGTGGGAAGAGGGAACAAAGTTTTTCTCTGTAATGAGTCTTTCCAAGAGGGGAGGACTGCTGAAGGAAAGAAAGTGTCCCCTATGTTTAACTCAGGTGAGATGAAGCATGAACCCCATAGGAGTATTGCTTGGATAATTACAGTGAAGGAGACGGGCACAAATGTTGTCCTGCCAACAACACCGAAGTCACAAGAACAATTAATGGAGAAAAGGAAAGTACGTATCACTGCACTCGCTTGAGCTCTCAGAGGGAAAGCAGTAGAGGAAAAGGTAATTTGTTTTTTTTTCATTGCTTTTTGCATGGTGGCTGCCTCTAATGTTTGAAGTGCTGCCCTACTAGTTAGTCCTGGTAAAAATGTAGGAGGAGGCCTATTATTTATGGACACATGTTTTTGCTTGTATATGAGACACCAGCGGGAGGGTTGTCACGTCTTTGAGTTAGTACTTCCCTGTTATATTTGTTTTAAGGGTTGCTCATGTTGTTTCCCACTGAGCAAGGCGTTTTATAATGTAAATGCATGCCTCACTCCTCTTTCCTTATTCTTTATTTATCCCTTGCTTCTCACTATTGGAACCAGTAGCACACAGCGTAAACATACACTGAGTGCAGCCTGGCTAAAGGGCACGTCCTCCTCAGTCTGACCTCTGGTCCAGTCATGATTTGTTTGGTCTACACTCAGCACCTTGAAGAGCTGCCCTCACTGTGTCTGTGACTAATCAGACAAAAGTGACCATGCCTGGCTAATCATGTTTAGCTAATATGCATTCCTAGCGATGAGAGCCATGCCTCCGCACATTCATTGTCTATCAGACCACCGCAATCACGGAAGACGGGGCACACCAGGCTTGTTTTTATTTTATTTCAAGCTCTGCTGTGTGACGCTGCGTTCTGTTTATGTCTGACTGCTTGTGAACTCTCAGACAGATGGAGAACCTTGGGCAAAGGCTCACCATGTCTTCTTGTCTAAGGCAGGCCAAGGTTCCTCATACTACTTTCAAATAAGAGAGAGTGTACTGCAGTGTGTTTAACATTGCATTGCGGTTTCACACATTGTTATACTCACATATTTGTGTGTGTGTGTGTGTGTGTGTGTGTGTGTGTGTGTGTGTGTGAGAATGCTTGTGCATGGTTGTATAGATGAATATAGGTACTGAATGTATGAGAAAATGCACCGACTAGCTCACAAAACATGGTTTTTGCTTTCATAATTCAGGAAATAGTGTACTCTATTCTGCAGGTGCCAAGTTCACTCTCCCCATGAACCTCCAGTGTTCCACTAAACGGAGAAAATAATTAGATCAATGGAGGTATTCATTTTTAAGAAAACGACTGCAGTGTTTTCTTTCCCAGAACAGCCTCCTTATTCTAAAATGTATCACTAATGACCTCATCAGTAAACTCCTGTAAGGTTGCCAAATCTTGGATCACACTTAATATCTGGTCCTGTAGTATATAGGTAGAGGCCAGATTTTACACTTCCTTTAGATTAGGGAAAAAAAAGGGAATTGTCCCTATTCCTGTTGAGCACAATACCTGAAAACTGTTTTCGAGAGAAAAAGGTCTCATATTATCCAGTTTATTCAATGATTTTGTTTTCAAATGTGTGATGGCTCAGGGCAAGAATAATGTTCTTCATGATGTTTTGCAAATAAATGTAGTCTAGTTAAAGGTTATACTGAATTAGTTAGGTTGACTCAGACTAAGGTTGTGTCCAGAATGGGATACTAACTAAAGCAAGCAGTAAAGCAAGTTATGCTTTACTGAAAGGACAATGTTAAATGTCCATACTCACTTAGAGTATCCATAAGGATTGCATTGCTATTCAAACTTCTGTTCAAAATCAATAAGATTTCATTTTAAGGCATCAGTTTCCCACACAGCAAGGATTGTGTGGGCATGTGCATGACTAATTGTCCTGTGAATCATGAGGTGTGTGAATGAGAAAGCGTTTGAATGAGGGAGTCAGTCTCTATTCCATCACGGTCAGAAGTGCTGGAGAGTACTCACATGTCAAAGCAATGACGTAGGAAATGGAGTGTGCTGAGGATGACAATGAAGCTATAATGGCTAATGGATCCTTACTATACAGTATATTATTCTTATATACAGAGACAATCTGTCTCACATCACATCACATAGCAAATCCATGTACTCATGTATAAAACCTTCCTCCTACTACCTCCAGGTGATTTGGTATCCCGGGCCATGCACCACCTCCAGCCACTGCACATCAAGAACCCCAGCAATGGGACACCAGTCCACCAGAAGAGCAACAGCTCAGTGCACTGGGAGCCCGAGGCCCTCTACACCCTCTGCTACTTCATGCACTGCCCACAGATGGAATGGGAGAACCCTAATGTTGAGCCCTCCAAAGTCAGCTTACAGACTGAGAGGTGAGTCAAACATTAGCCCTGCAAACAATAGACTCACGATAGCATGTTTCAATGTTTCAGATAATCAAATGATGCAGATTGGAGTTTTACTTATACAGACATTTCTCGGAGGCAGAGAAGATCTGGAGACAGAAGTAATCTCATTGGTTGAGATAAACCTCAACTGTTTTAAAGTTACAGTTAAAACGGTTTTAACTGTTAACTGAAAGCATTACATTCAATGAGAACATGAATTCTAAATTTCTTTATAAATGTAGGCATGTTTATCCTTTCAACCATATTGCCACTGTAAGTTCATGGCACACCTTCACTCAAATAATGTGAACTGTCTAAAGGTTAGTACAGACCTCCCTACTTTGTTTCAAAAGTTTGCAGAGCCACAAGCAAGCCCATAAGATGCTGCATGGGCTGGTCAGTCCTGACACTTCCCTAGGCATTGAGCAGATTGATTGGAACCAGTGGGACTTCACTTGGATGGACGGATGGACAGATATTCCAACATCTTTCCTCCACTCTGAAGAGATAAAACGCCATTCTGACGACCCTAGGGAGCAAAAGGAATGCCAGACAGAGTGACATGTCAGCAGGCTCTCTGGTCCCTAGAGTAGCAAATGCTCTATTTAGCATTCTGCTGAAAGGTTGAAGAAAAGTAGAGAGAGACTGAATAACACAGAGGGATGAGAGGGAGCTGGAATACGATTAAATAGGATAAAGTTGTCCTTTAGAGTCTTGTGAAGCTTCAGGTAAGCCCCTGTGAAGTGAAAAATGACTGAATGAAAAAAATTGCAAATTACTTCCACGCCAGAGCTTCAAATAATATCTGGAGTTTGTAAGAAAGAAACTCTAAGCGCAAGCAATAACACTTCATGGTTTGCTACAGTATAAGTAAAATAGCTATTGTAGATTGTTGCTCCTTGGTAAATTCAATTACTTGACCGACATACTTACTCTTAAGGAGGAATTTTCCCACTGGCAGCTCTATGCGTTGGCTGTCGCTGCAGGCCTGCTGCCTGTAAGGATGGATAACATTACCAGCAATGTTTTCATTCCAGCCTAGGCCTCCCTCTCTCTCTCTCAAACCTAGAACGGTAAATATGTCTTCGGAGCAGCACACATCAGTTTTATTACAAGCTCTGAGAAAAGGGAGGTCAGGAGTGTCACATTAGTCAGCCAACTGCTAAGAAGCTCAGAAGACCCTGCAGTTTTGTTTTTGCCAAAGTTCACATTCCTGGCAGACTGTAGGTTGTGAGATAAGGAACCGATGCCCACAGCATGTAAGCCAGTCAAATACAGTTCATGAAAATCTCAATGATACTGCCTTAATTAAACAGACAGACCAGGCAGCTTCATACACACTAACAATAATGGTCTTAAAGCTTCTCAATGTCCATGGCTTTGAATCATTTTTAGAAAAGGAGTTACGTGGGTGAAAGAATCTAAAATTACCTTTCTGTAAGGATTCATAGAAAGATGAAGTGAGTTAAAGCTGAAATCACCTCATTCTTACTCTTGATTATTTTAATGTTTTAAAATGTTCTAATGTGCATCTGCAACTAGGTAATGGTTTAAAAGCCTTGCAGGAAAATAGGCTGTTTTATTAGGTCATGTTAGCTTGAAGATTCCTGACTCCAATTATTGTTTTTCCAAGTACATTTGTTGTTACAAGGTATCCTACATAAATATGACATGGTAGTAATGGCAAAGTACAGGGGAAAATCAAGCCCTATTATGTGCTTTAATGAGAACCTCGTGAAAGGGGTTTTTCACAAGTTTCATATCTAATCCTGCATTACTTTGAAGGGATAGGTCATGAATTGCAAAATGTTCATATTAGCATTACCCGAAGGTTGTTCCCCTTGACAGTAGCAACTACAGGCTACAGTCTGTAACTGTAGTCATCTTTGCACTGAGTAGAGCTAAGGATAATTGAGTCTGGAGGGATAATCATTTTGGAGGAGTTGGATTTATTGAAAGCACCCTGTCACTGGATTGACTCATAGGAATTACTACATAGTTTGACAAAATGTGAACTTTATCCAACCCAGAAAAAAAAATGTTAACCCATTTACATGAGTCATTTTTGTTTGTTTCCAGTATCTTTAACAGCGTATTGTACCAAAAAAAAAGAGAATAAGGTGTCTGATGAGGCAGTTTCCAGCTTCGGTGACAGAATGTGCCACAGGCTTTCTGACATTTCTTGCACATTTCTAATCTGCTGTAGGCACAAGATTTGTGTTAGAAGGTTATTTGCCTTTTTATAAACTTTAAGAGATAGTCAACTCTAAATCAGTTTTTTTGAGCTGTAAACATTTCTGTATGACTTCTATTTAGTAAAACCTAACAATACTAGACATAAATTCAACATTGCAGATATAATTCCAGCAGGCCGCTTTCAGGGCCAGAATGTGTTTGTAAAAATATGTCTTGCCCTCCCTTTGGTTGAAAGTTTTAGCTCTGCTGCACTGCCGAAGATTTAGGGGTAGTATGAGCTGAGTGGGCAGAAATGATAAAAAATGGCTCCGCCCATCTGCAGTTGAGGGCGGAGACATTTTTTAACTGCCACTGAGGAGGAGAAAACCTCGATTTCACTCTTCATTGTGTAATGTTAGCTAGCTAGCAGGCTCTCCATTATGTTCTCAAATGGGTGTCAGAGGTGTGCAACCCCCCTATTCCCCCCTTCTTACCTTGCTTCTGGGTATCTTCTGGTTGGAGACTGGCTAAAACCGTGTGATTCATCTTTAAAAGTAACCCCAAAATGGTACTGCAGGTAGATGAGGTACACTAGTTACTAGTATTCTCTGAAGACTCCTTAGTTTTTCTTGGTATGCAGTCAAATCTACATGCACAAAGAAAATATTTGTAGATATTGAGCCTTTAATGCTTTTTTGTGCATAAGGAAACTTAGAGCCTCTGAAAAAGGCTTTTATTTTTAGTTTTAGTTTCCCTCCTGGACATATATAGGAGGGGTGTGCTGTTACAATTCCCAGGAGGCAACTGAAGAGGATAAGAGCAGTATTGTGCTTTTTTCTTTCTGGGTTCATTAAATGTAATGCTCATTGTTCTGTTCAGCTAATTTGACTGAATGCATAACCAACATACTGTATCTGACAGACAGCAGAAACCTTTAGGAAATATATTTTACGAAGCAAATATCAAGGAAGGATTTTTCATAGATTTCTCTTGTGATAAAGAAAATTGTCTTGCGTTTATCTTAAGTACCTGGCTCACATTTATTCCATAGTTTTGCCAATTAAAAGTGTCAATCTTCCATAGTGGAGCTTGATGCTGATTGCTGCCTACGTTGAATGCACTTATTGTAAGTCGCTTTGGATAAAAGGGTAATGTAATGTAAAAGATGTGAGTGTTCACCTCTCCTCTCTCACTAAGTTAACAGAAAGGCTTTGTAATCCCGCTCTCTGAGGGTGGCGTGAGACACCGCACAGTGGGACTGAAGCACCAAATAATAATAATATAGTTTCAGGGAGACTGAAGTTGAAAAATAGCACTGGGGGAGAGAACAACACAAAAGAGTGTGTGTGTGTGTGTGTGTGTGTGTGTGTGTGTGTGTGTGTGTGTGTGTGTGTGTGTGTGTGTGTGTGTGTGTGTGTGAGAGAGAGAGAGAGAGAGAGAGAGAGAGAGAGATGGAGAGAAAGACAGAGAGAGATTAGGTGATTTACCAGATGTGTGATTAGAGACTATACAGGCACACTAGCCCAGAAATAAATGGTGAAATATGAACATGTCACCGGGGACGTCACATTACTGGTTTTGATTAAAGAAGGTAATATCAGTATTTAGGGGTTCATTTGCAGCATCTAGATCTCTTTCTCTCGCTAGACTCGCTGAATCATAGATTATGAATATTGATTTGATGGAAATTGACTTAAGTTATCTTTAAGGGCATCTTTAATTACAAAGTTTGTGGCTATCAATATTGGGCTTGAGGTTTTATTAAGTGATTTTATTTGAAGGGTGAATAGAGCACTCGGAGCGTTATAAAACCTAGCAACGTGCTTTAAAGGATTATGTGATATTATCAGTTTGAAAAATTCACTGCGACATATTTTTCAGTCATTTTTTTTATCTCACCATGTTCTACTGCTTTTATTTTTATTTTTTTATTTTATTTTGTGATTCATATATTTGTACTACAATCTAGTGTTATGTTGGTAAATGTCAGTTGTGTTATGTTTGATACCACCCCACTTGCTGTGTTCTCATTTCTAAACCTTTTTTTTGCTATATCCTATTATTTGCTGGTGCTGCAACCGGATTTCCCTGAATCTTTAAAGTCAAAATCTGATCTAATAAAATTTGGCCTGAGCAGATATGAACTCTGTTTTCCCCTACAGGCCGTTCCTGGTACTGCCTCCGCTGATGGAGTGGATTCGGGTGGCGGTCGCCCACACTGAACACCGGCGGAGCTTCTCTGTGGACAGCGATGACGTGAGGCAGGCCGCCAGGCTGCTCCTACCCGGCGTGGACTGTGAACCACGACAGCTAAAGTATGGATGTGATATCTGTAATGGAGATTGGAGTTTTTGTCATGCAAACATTTCCCGGAGGCGGAGCTGCTCTGGAAGCAGAAATAATCTCATTTGATGAGTTAAACCTCAATGGGCAGAGCCAAAAGTTCCTTCTTTGCCACTCAGTTTTGCCAGTAAGCCAACCTGCACTCTTTGGCTGGTTCTTTGGCTCCGCCCATTAAGGTTTAGCTCAACCAGTGAGATTATTTCAGCTTCCTGAGCAGCTCTGCCTCTGACAAATGTTTGTATAACTAAAACTCCAATCTGAAACTGTAACTGTGATTTTTTTTCATGCACATAAAATGAAAGTTAGAACGTTTTTTATTGTGCACTCAGCAGTGGTCAAGTGGTTTGGGTTTGATGTTGACTGCTTTGGATTGTAGTGCATAAAAAAACACCACTACAGGCTACTCTCTCGCTCTCGCTCTCTCTCTCTCTCTCTCTCTCTCTGTCTCTCTATCTTTCTCTCTCTGTCGCTCTCTCTGTCTTGCTGATAAATGCATTCAACTTGTATCTCTGTGTACTGAAGCTAAGGTCTCTTTCCTCTAAGCACCAGGGCTCCGTTTCATCTCTGAAGAGTCCTTGTCTCTATTGTCATTGTCTTTCTAATGTCTGTGGTTATCACAGTTGGTGACACCGTGCTAGCGCAGTGCCATAGCTGTATTTAGGGTGGACACATTCATTTTTACGAAGCGGTGCACTTTGTTTACGCATTATGCTGTCTCTGTGTCATATTCTGCTGCCAGATTGCATTTGCAATGTGTGGCTCGATCATCATTTGTGCACGTATAGATCTTTGCACCCTGACAACTTCCATCCATCTCTCCCAATCTCCCTCACTATTTTCCTCTGAGTTTGTGTCTCTCCTTCCCTGTCTCCCTCTCATTGTCTTTCTGTCTTGCTCACATACACAAACACGCACTGTCTGTGTTTGAGAGTTAGCCAGAGACACACAGTGCTTCTCATTTGGCAGCTCAATCAGTGGTTGTGTGTTGGTGATAATGGGTTAAGAGCGCCATCGCATTTAATTAACTGCTGCTTGAGTACTAGGCCCCCCTTTCAAATACAAACTCTGAGGTGCGTCGATGCAAAGTCAATTAACAACTCTCTGCACGTCACCTTTTTAACTAACATGTACAAAAAGTTCTACCATGAACTTGATTTGGGAACTTCACCATGACAGCTGCTTGTAAAGTGGATTACAAGACACATTAATAAGTAATAATGGTTCATAGCATAACCCTTAACTTGAGAAAAGCTATTTCACGAAATAAACAAAGCAGAAAACCAGAGCAGAGCACAGAAAAAATAAAACATTGACGTTTGAATGCAGAGTAGCAATCATTTCTATTTCCTTCAGTGCGCTGTGGAGATGTTTGTCCACGGAGCTCAAAATCCATTTCTGAGATAAGCTCCCGTCTAATCACAGTAATGGATCTGCCCGTTTCCGTCTCCAGGGCGGACGATTGTTTCTGTGCCACCAGAAAACTGGATGCAGCCTCTACGGAGGCCAAGTTCCTGCAGGATCTGGGCTTCAGGATGCTCAACTGTGGACGGACAGACCTGGTCAAGCAGGCCGTGAACCTGCTGGGGCCCGACGGAATTAACAGCATGAGCGAGCAGGTCCGACACTCAACACACCTCGAGACACCTACACGTACACGGCATTAACATCGCACACCTACTCAGACATAGTTCAGCGTTACATTTGATACATCTTAAAGAGTAAAGACTGATGGGTGCTGGGACGATCAACCCAGTCTCTCTGAATCCAAGTGTTAATCTCATTTGGGATTTTCAACCTTCCCTAGTCTGTGGAAATACTGCTTATTCCCTTGCGCTGCTAAGTGGGATAGGTTATGGTGCAATCTGATTTTCCGAGATCAGAAATCTATGCCTGGCAAATTCAATAAAGATACGCTGGCAGGTCTCCTCTTGTTTACTTTTCAAAATGCACTTCCAAAATCTGAGAGACTGCCTTACTCCTGTGTTTTTTTTTTGCCACAGTTTCTAATGTAAACCTGTATGTATTACGCTGACTTCATGATCTCCAGTGGGTAGCGTGTTGCTGGCAGGCTGATTCATGCCACGCTCAGCGAGAGCCCTAGTCACAGAGCGCTTGACTGGAACAGAGCAGAATTAGTGTTGAGCATTTACGGGGCCCTTGTGAATATGACAAATAGTATTGACTGGACATTTCCCTGTTAACGTCACCGCTAGCATAAATAACGGAGCGGCGGTGACATATGGAGGTTTATTTCCTTATAAAACAGGCTAAATGGTGCTGGGGAACAGACAGCATTACGGGAGCAATAAAGTAAAAGCAGGGGTCATCAAGGCCGAGACTCATTTGGACCCACTACGCATTTCACTTTGGGCCATCATCAGCCCACTATTGCCCTTTAGCTGTCTGCTGATTAAGTAGATTGGTGTCCGGGAAATATTACAGAATGAATCACCACAAAGGGATATCAATCTTCAATATAAAGTGCTTCGGTGTGTTATGAGCGAGTCATAAAAAGACTTCCATTGTGCATAATGGCCCAGATCAGACATATGATTACGGTCTGCTTTATGGCGGCTCACCCAAAACGCTTTTATTTGCCTGTAAATGCGCATTGTTTTAGTCTCAAGCCGATGATAAATTAGAGGATATTTACACTAATGTTCTTTGTTATTCCCATCCCGCAGCTTTGCAGCATAATGTGTGTAGGTGTGTCGAGCTCAGCAGAGCGCTGTGTGCATATGTTGGGATGTTCTGTCAGGAGCACCTATAGCTGCTCCTGATGCTCTCATTGTAAAGACGGGGCTATTTTGAGTGGGTAGTTTAATGTATTATGTCTTTATGAATTGGTCAGTGTTGTAATGGCAGGAATGGGCCCACTTTGCTGCACGTGGGCCATTAATATAGAGTAGATTTTAGCTCCGCGGCAATCTTTTGATTTGGTAATGAGCTTACTAAATGCACTTATGATGCTTCAGAGGTTCTTTGTGGGGAAATGGTTCTTTATAGAGTACCACTAAGGAGAGAGCTGAAAGTTGAAAGGATTCTCATCTGCTCTTTGAAGACGCCTCGGTGGGTTCCTGCAGAACCAGTGGGTGCTGTTGTTCATGAGGTCTGAGTTCCTCATGCTACAGCGGCTGGTTCTGCCTCCATGTATTTACTTGATAGCAATGAATTCCATGTTTGCACTCACCTACCTCAGTCCAAAATTGTAGAATTGTAATAATAAATTGAGTGAGGACAGATTTTATCATCATAATGGAGAGCAAACAAGTGAAAATCACCAGAAATGTATTTGAAATCCCAAAAAATCACATCAGAGGAGCATTGAGGACCAATGTTCCCTCTAAGCTGATAGTTTGGTGACCCACACCAAATAATAATAATAATTTCTCCATTTGGCCCTAGAAATTAAGTCACTATAACCAGGTTTGGAAGATTTGGTGGCAAGTGATATTAGATGCAGGTACTGCTACATTGGGGTTTAGTGAATTGAATCATGGGTACTGATAACTCCCTGGATTCCCTGGAAATCACAGTTTTGAGGCACCACCATACTCTCATACTCACCAAAGAGCACCAAAGAACATTGGATATCCTTCACTGCCTTCTCTTTCTTGTTTAATGGTGACTAGCCCAGCCTGATGCCTGTAACCACCCCCCCTCTCTCTCTCCTCCAGGGTATGACCCCTCTCATGTACTCTTGCGTTCGCGGTGACGAGGCCATGGTCCAGATGCTGCTGGACGCTGGGGCCGACATCAACAGCGAGGTCAGTGTTAAGCGCACACCGTCGAGACACTGTGAAATGCAGCACATGTTACATCGGTTCCGCATTGTTTCTCTGTTTTTGTGTGTCTGAGATGTTCATTTGCATTTGTAGATGTGGACGCCTCTCAGTATGCTGCTAATGAAAACGAAGACCCCTGCTTTGTGTCGCTCCTCTTCATTTTCCTACCTGCTCGCGGCATGCTTTCTGTTGTGTTGGTGGCTCTTTACATGAAGTGCACTGACACGTAATGAACAGGCATCAAGAAAACAGTATACGGCACATCTCTCTGCACTAATATAGAGTAATAATTCCCTGATAGCCCCTCAGTGGAGTTATTTCGTTACACTTTTGATGTTTAGCCGCAAGTGCTTCATAGCAGATCAATAGTGCATTCATATTCTATGAGTGCACTTGGTGTAACTTGGCTGCCACAGACTATAACATGAAGCATGACCGTCATTGCACTTCTGTATATTGTGTCTCCAAGAACATTGAGAGTGGCGGTGAAGCAGCGTTATAATAACAAACCGCACATCTCTCTCATCTAGAGTGGAGCTTGTGCTGTGTGTGTACTTGCATCAATCTCAGTGTGTAACGAGACTATAGTGGCCCCATCGTTGGTTGTGACTGCTCCATTGGTTGAGTGTAGTCGGGACGGGTGTGTTAACTCAAAAGCAAAGCAGCGGCTGTGTGAAGCATCCATTACTTCTGCTGCTGCATCTCAATAAGCAATGTTAAAGTGATGTGCAATCAAATAATTAATAATTAATGCATCCAAAACAGTAGAACCCTTATATTTTGTTGAGATATTGCAGTAAATGCTTTTGGTGACGCTCCCATATGTAATAATAACATTCAATCATAATGTAATTCATAATTCAGCACTGTGGAAATAGAAAACACTAATACCCCCGACTGTAAAATACAGTGTGGCATTTTATGAGACTTTTGTTGACGGACGCCCCCTCCAGGCAACATTTATGAATAATTTCTATAATCCACTGTGGTAAAGCTACTCCAGGAAAGCACAACATCAGGCATGTATGGCTTTTTGAAATGTATTCCTGCTTTTGTTCACGAGTCAGCACCGCCCGTCTCGACAGTGTTTGTAGTCTTTGCCAAATGTCTGTTTTCTCTCTGGTTTCTATCTCCTTTGTAAAGCAACACCGTTTTAAAAGATGGAGCTAGGAAGATAGCGCAGACTGTGGTTAGAGCCTTGCCCAGACAGATATGCTGCTCTCACGTTTAGACTGTGGAAACGCTGACGGGGATCGAGATGCGATGGGAGAATTCCAGCCGCTTTCTGGGAAACTCGAGACGAATAAAACCTCCCTTATTGCCGTCGTGCTCCTCCTTTGCTTACACTTCTCCTTCATATTGCTTTCTCGCTCCCCCTCCCCCCCATCTCCCGCCCTGAGCTGTGAATGTTAATGGCTGTATATCTCTCTCCCTGAACTTCACCTATGACTTCCCAGGTGCCAAGCACAGTAAACAAGCACCCCTCAGTTTATCCTGAAACGCGCCAGGGGACGCCACTCACTTTCGCCGTGTTACACGGACACGTCCCTGTCGTGCAGGTAGTGACGTTTATGACCTGTAACCATTAACCTGTGGCCCTTGCCCTGACCTTTGCACCAAAATGAAGATGATGATTATTATTATGGTGCATCATAATAATAACGATGCCATATGACCTTTCTATTTTTCCTTCTTGATCCTATCTGTGCAGTAATTATCTCAGTTATGTGGAATTGGCTTAACTGTATCCAGTCTAAACTCTCCAGACTAAGTTTGTTTTTGATCATGTATGCTCTTAAGATGTGTCCCTATCTTTCACTGTAACCGAATCTCAACATCGGTCTTATAGCAACAGAGCTCAGCCAGCCTGATATACAGCCTCAGGGATGCCAAATGTCAGTGTTTTGTTCTATCCATTTTTAATGTGTCATACATTGTGTTGCAGTAGTTACTGTATAACGTGACACCGGCTAAAAGCCTGATGAGCATCGTCGCCTGAGGGATTTTCTCAATTATTAATCTTCACGACCGAAATCACATTAAGCACTGATTTCAGAGTTTGTTGGGGATAGAAAGAGAAGCAGCCATTTTTGTTTTCTTCCTCAAGACATGAGGAGTTATCACAGGTCAACACAAACTATAAGCTCCTCAGAAAAGCCCACGTCTTATGAGCAGGCACCGCTAGGAATTAGTTCAGTGGCTCAGAGATAGGAACAATCTCCAAATTAGGTGATTTAGGTTGTTTTGCAGTTGAGGCTTCTTCCCCTTGCCAAGCCCGACTGTAAGACAAGGTCTCCCTCGCTTGTTTTCTCTGTCTCTACCTTTCTCCCCATCCCCCCTTTGCCACAGTTGTTGCTGGATAACAAAGCCAACGTGGAGGGCGCCCTGCAGGATGGGGCGGAGAACTACACGGAGACGCCACTACAGCTGGCCGCTGCTGCAGGTACGTGGATATGCAAACTCCTTTCGAATGGGCTTTGAGTTAAATACGCCCAAAAGTGCATTTCGGTGCTTTGCTCATTTGACCCGTGTCTCCTAATGGGTGATGCAGTGCATCAGGGATTAGTTGTGTTTTGATCTCATCCCATTAGGAGACTCTGACTCACTGTTTGAGTCATCCAATTTAATTTATCACTTTAAATTACTATCTCGAATTCAGGAGTTCAGTAAACGTGAAAAGCTATTTTTTTATGCTATTCATGCCACTTTTAAGAACCTAGGTGTATGTGAATATGTGAATTCCTTTGAAATGGGCTTTGTTTGATCAGCTCAGCTCGCCTGTCAAAACAGAGCCAAGAATTAAATATGCCCAGAGGTGCATTTCAATGCATTACTCACTTGACCCATGTCTCACTTCATATGATATATATAGCACGATGTTAGTAAGGTGTAGGTAGCTGCGTTGCTACGGTAACAGGTGGTAAATACACATAGCCATGGGTAATGACAGCTATTACCAGCCTACTCTTGAATAATAAATAATGTAGGTGTATTAACCACAATCCTGGAGCTGCTCCTTATAGTGAATAGCTGACTGGCGTTACAGGATTCACTTCGACAGAGCAGCTTCAGGTTTTCATCTCTTGATCTCACAGACAGGAGCCTTAGTTGTCTGGTTGTATGTGTTTACATTACAAATAGAGAGCTGTCTAAAAGCACTTTGAAGATAGTAGCTATTTCTACTGGGTGAAAAGCGGTCTGTTGAGAAGCGTGAATGTAAAATGTGAAATGTAACTTGTGACCTCGGTGGTTGTATCTGAGTGTATTTGTACTTTATCCTCATGTATTGGTTGTTGCTGCCCTCAGGGAACTTTGAGCTGGTGAGTCTGCTTTTGGAAAGAGGGGCAGACCCCATGATCGGGACCATGTGTCGAAACGGCATCTCCTCCACCCCGCTGGGAGACATGAACTCATACAGCCTGGCTGCGGCACATGGGCACAGGTAATACGGGCATAAACACACATGAGAAACATACACGATTGCCAGGTACCAAAGATAATACCACCAAAACACCACAGTATATGCAACTCCCAGACATATTGCTTTCCCTCTTCAGCAGCAGACTATGATAAGCCCTCCAGTCTATTCGGTGGCACTTACTTCTTCAGTTTCAACATAATTTCCCCGCAGCTGAGCAAGATAAAGCCCATTAACATTCTGGGCAATGCGAGCTGTCAGGAAGTGGAGTAGACTGGAAAGCCAACAACACAATGCAGCATTATTGAGACAATCAATTATATGATGAGCACGCTGCACCGTGGCGCGAGCTTGCAATCATATGGTTGGGTGTAGAAGTTTTCACATACCATAAAATAAAAGCATATATATATGAAACCCTACAATTCTTACCCATCTGTTTGTACACAACCGGAAGAAAGACTTTTATGTTGGTTTCATTCAAAGAGCGATGTGTAATTCTGTACTCCCAAGTTGGCTGTGAGAAGGGATCAAACTAAACGACACGGAAGGTTGGTCTCCGCTTCAAAGTGTCGACTGCTGACCTGTCAAATAAACAGGCAGCGATCCAACTATCTCACCAGCATGCGGAGTTGCGTGGCGCTTGGCGTCCTTAGCGAAGCAGATGGTGCAATGATGCAAGCTCGGGCTGCGATCGCGCGTCATGAGTTGGAGCGCGCGTATGTTACCAATCGGAGTCTATTTATTTCAGAGTGTGTTACCGCCGCGTCATCCCGTTGCAGATGCGCGCTATGTTAGATGTCTTCTATTTACGTGTTGATATTGTATGCACGCGCTGAAGCCAATGATATTTTCCTCTGAATCTGATTAGCAACATAATATTACACCACACTCACCACAGCTAATTATTATTATCTCAGTGTGTTTGCAGCAACATAACTGCATTACGGATTAAGTGTAATCCCTGTGTTCGCTGTTGAATTACTGGCCCTTAATAATCAAGGTACTAGCACCATTAGTGGATTCCTGTATCAGCCTTTAATTGGGAGGATATAATGAGGCCAGCTAGGTATGCTTTGACTCTGCAGGCTAGTAATTGCACAAGTTTATAAGCACATGTAATCGTGCTTAATCAAATAGAAGAGACTATGTGAAGTGTCTTCAGAGCTGCACAGGCTTCATGTAGAGTCAACAGTATTTGCAAGTGTAATTCAGAACCACTTTCCTGTATCACATCATCCTCGTCACAGTTTCTCGTCTCTCGGCTATCTTTTGACCTTACCGCCTATTTTACAACTTCGCAAAACTCTCTTGACCTCACCACCTCTTTTTCCCCCGCGTTCCCTTAATCTCTCCTTCTCTTTTGCCTCATCTTCTCCAGGAACGTATTTCGGAAGCTCCTGTCACAGTCGGAGAAGGAGAAGGGGGATGTCCTGTCCCTGGAGGAGATCCTGGCCGAGGGCTCGGAACCGGGGGAGAAGAGGTCGGCTCCGCAGGCCAACGGCGGCGGGACCCTGCGAACAGGAAAGGCCAAACTGAGGGCCCTGAGAGAGGCCATGTACCATAGCGCAGAGCATGGCCATGTGGACATCACCATAGACATCCGCAGCTTAGGTCAGAGTTACTAATACATGCGTTATTGGCACACTTGCTTCACTTTCTGGTGCCACCTGCTGTCCAGGAGCTGTGCTCATGCTGTAGCTGTAGCTGTACCTGTCCTGTCCTGTCCTGTCCTGTCCTGTATACACACACTCCCCAGTCACCTCCAGTCATCCGACCGTGAAACAATCAGCAATAGGGCTTTTCATATCAAGGCGATAATAGTTTGGGTCAAAGGTGTGAACATGACTTCCTGACACAATATCCGCGAGCGGCGCTCATTCTGTAGATGTGCCAATCATCAGCTTTCACCCTGACATCACACAGTTCATCGAGCACGCCTCCATAGTTGCACACAGCCCTCACCGACCATACTGTTATATGGTACTCTTATGTTCATTTCATTTCACACCCCGATCAGTAACCATCATTACAGAACATTACAGGTATTTTTTTTTAACAGGACATTCTTTATTTATTGTCAAGTGCTGCACAGAATCGGCATAGATACTCACACTCTGCTCCGATCCGACTCTGACCAAGCTTCACTTCACCTCACACTAACACGTGCAGAGTGATGGAGACATGGTCGGCTCTCTCGTGCTTCTGCAGCTGCTCTTACATTAGAACCTAGTTGACTTTTACCCGGCGCGAGTGTATTCATTGTCCGTGTGGTGGTGGTGTTCCCAGGCGTCCCCTGGACCCTGCATACCTGGATGGAGTCCCTGCGCACCTGCTTCGTCCAGCACCGCCGGCCGCTGATCCAGGGCCTGCTCAAAGACTTCAGCTGCATCCAGGAGGAGGAGTACACCGAGGAGCTCATCACACACGGCCTGCCACTCATGTTCCAGATCCTGCGAGCCAGCAAGGTCACCGGGGTTCGCTTTCATGTGCATGTAAACAAAATGCTTGTTAGAGAAACATCAGGAGAAATGAGGCTGTTTTGCTCGGAGCACTAACATCTACTGCCCTGCACTCGTATGCCAGGGTGACATTAACACTCGTATTTGCATATATTTAGATGCATCATAACGTAACATTATCATACATTTGCATGAAATCTGTCCCAGATAGCTCGCGGAGCAGAGAGCACATAACTCTGATGTGTGCAAGGCTCTCTTTTTCTGCCCTTACTGGTGTGTCTGTCTGGCTTGCAGAACGAGGTGATTAGCCAGCAGCTGTCAGTCATTTTCACCCAGTGCTACGGGCCCTTCCCCATCCCCAAGCTGACGGAGATCAAGAGGAAACAGACCTCGCGCTTAGGTAAGAGAAGGAGCTCAGAGTTAAAAATAGTGGCACTCCTCACCTGCTTCCGATGCTTTGTGCAGTAAATGAAGCTGGAGGATGTTGGAAGGAGTGACATCGGGATTATGGTCAAGGTGGCTGACTAACTACCCAGTTGTTCTTCTGCTCATTCTTCTGCTGCAAACGCATCACTTCCTGTGCGAGGATTTGTCCCGGGAAAGAGCTACCAAGAGCAGCAAATGGAAAAGCTTTCATGAACTAGAGGTTGAATCACTGTTGTGTTATATCAGTGATTGAGAGCAGCCAAAAGGAAATATATTTGTATCATAATGTCACAGATTATCACTCCAAATTCCTTTAACAAGTTGCTGGGATATTACTTAAACTTCCTAAGCGATTTCTTTTTGACAGTTGGGAAATATTACTGCAGTAACTTTTTTTTATTGAGAAAAAGGTCCTTTCAGAATTAGATTTCCAGTGAAAGTATCAAAAGTCAATCTGCTAACCAAGATTATGCCATACCTCATTTTCTGGTATTTTTTAAATCAAATAAAGGGATCACCTGTGACGTCTCCTCACGGCTCATAACACAATTTTGACTTTAAACATTTATACTAATAACTAATACTAAGAAATTATGTTTTTACTCATTGATGTCAGTAATAATGTAATTTTTTTTTTTTGAAAGTCTGAAATGTCACAGGACTCTTCTTCAGGGATTGCTTTTAATTCGAACCAGGAAAAGCAGTGCACCATTCAAAGCCAATACTGTAGCGCCCTCTAGTGCTCATTCAATGACAGGTTTAGCAGAAAACACCAGCTTGTTATGTTGTGTTTAAATGAATTAATTCAACTAACTAATTAATCTGGGTCCTCCAGGATGCACTAGAAGAATCAGCTCAAAGGACATGAGTATCAAATGTAATCAACTATATTTCAGAATAGTAATGAAATGAGAATTGTTTGAGAAGTGTTTGATAACGCTGGGCTGATAGCTGAATGATGAATTGCCCCGGAGTAATTAATGACCGCATTAGCTTAATCTGGCTGTTGTCGTTCCGCATCCATACTTTAGTAGCCATGAGTGATGAGGCATCGCTCGGTGTGTTTTCATACCATCTTATTGCCCATCTTTCTTTTTTTCAGATCCCCACTTCCTTAACAACAAGGAGATGTCTGACGTTACTTTCCTGGTGGAGGGGAAACCGTTTTATGCACATAAAGTTCTGCTGTTTACCGCTTCAGTCAGGTAAAACTGAATTTTTGAGTTATTAGTGAGATTTCAATCCATCCATGCAATCCAGCTGTGGTATGAAGTCTACTTCTATTCCTTTGGCAGGTTCAAGTCCCTGCTCCAAAACCGACCAGCAGCAGAGAATACCTGTATTGAGATCAGCCATGTCAAGTACAATATATTCCATGTAAGATCTGCGCTGTATTACCTTTTGCGGTCCTCCCATAGTCATGACTGGACAAGACCCAAACCTATTTCTATTCTTTCATCATGCTTAAAGGGCGATATCAGTGTTTTTAGCCTGTGGGTCCAATGCCATTCATACCTTGTCATATTTGCTTCAGACCAGTTTTGGTTGGTTCTTCCATTATTAAGATATATCGGACATGCACTTCAACTACCTCTCTAAGGATACAGTGACAGACAGATATAAACAATGAATGCATACTGTACCTATAGCATGCCTGTGTCTATATGTGAGGTTGAAATGTAAATCTGGACGATTCCACCACCCTGTGTTACAGCTGGTCATGCAGTACCTGTACTACGGAGGCACCGAGGCCTTGCACATACGGAACACAGAAATCATGGAGGTGAGAGAGACGATATCCACGTTATCAGTTTCTGACCGCCACGTCTGTCGCCCTGTCCTGTCCTTCACGCTGTGGTTTTTTTTTGCTGTGCTGTTCTGTGCAGCTCTTGTCTGCAGCCAAATTCTTCCAACTAGAGGCCCTTCAGCGACACTGTGAGATCATCTGCTCCAAGAACATCACCACTGAAACATGCGTGGACCTCTACAAACATGCCAAGGTGAGAAACAGCCTGCAGCAACTGATACTTTAATAACTGACAGGTAATACCAAATTGAATAAAATGTCCCTCTAAATGGGTTGGAAATGTACTAAAACTTGTTAATGTTAAAAACGTGCTGGAAAATGTAACTTGACATTATTATTGCATGTTTTTGGGATTTTTTTGGCATGGAATTTAAACAATTTCAGCACAAATATTGGCTATCAGCAATCCAAAAACATCGGTATCGGCCTTGAAGTCCCACATCAGTCGAACCCTATAGTAGTTTAATGTTTATCTGAAAGCTTTTCCTTTTTCCCGTCTCAGTTCCTCGGTGCTACAGAGCTGACGGCGTTCATCGAGGGCTATTTCCTGAAGAACATGGTGCTGCTGATTGAACTGGAGGGCTTCAAGCTGCTGCTGTACGAGCCCCCTGCAGCCGAGAGCCCGGCGTCCAGCCCCGGCATCTGCTCCGACATCCTCCAAGACCTGGAGAAAACACTGGCCACGCGCATCCACTCCATCCACCTCTCCACCTCCAAGGGCTCCGTGGTGTGACCCCCCCCCCCCCCGTTTCCACTCCCATTCCACAGCCATCCGAGTCACTCACATCACCCATGCAACATCACTTTAACGTCCGATATCCAGCCCATCCACCTGTCCTGGCCCCACTGCTGAAGAGGCTCTGTTGGGGGTTTTATGTCAGGGATTCCCTTTGCCTCGGTTTATTGGACTGTCGCAGCCCCCCCGCCCCGGGGGAGCGCTGATGTCGGCATATGTGACATTGTTAGAGAAGGAATGTGATCGAGCATTCACCTTGTCAGAGGCTTGAACATTGTCATCATAACCTCTACCGACGATCACTTCAACATCCATAAACGAAACTGTGAAGCAAAGAAAGAAAGGACCGACGTGACATAGACCCTACTGTATCAGCTAGACCTAACCGTGACTATGAAACATACAAACTGTATTTCATATAGGATACATGCATGGAATACATCCACCTGTTTGCTTTTAAAGGCAAATTTGAATTTTAACTCTCGCTGAACGCAGCTTTTCCTCCAGTTACTCATCTCCACAATGAGACTTTACAAATGTCACTTTATGGGACTGGATACCGTATAAAGTAATGAGACATGCCAAATCGCACCATATATCACAACAGATTCAGATAATAGGAGTGAAAAGTAGCAATGCCTGCAGGACCTTCGGTGGGAATGAACATCTTTGCAATTCATTGTGTGTCATTTATCTGTTGGATATGTTTCACTGTATTCTCTACTGTGTGTTGAGGCCAAACTGATCCAAGGAACTTCCACCGTGACTGACTGCTCCAGTGCTCACTGAACTCGTATGATTGTCCACGCCATGAATCTCTACCGACGTATGCTTGAAATATGGATGTTGAACTGGAAACGGACTCGCACTGAACTCCGCGAAAACACTGTTTTTTTTTTTTTGCATGACACCTCCTCAACTGGGCTGCCCCGATATCGCTTTTTCTGCAGAGCTTAGTTCACTGACTACTTTCAGAGGGAAGTACGGAATACGCTGCTTGTTGCTTCCCCTCTATTGCAAACCACAGATCGAGTGGGCTTCGGGATGCATTTTGAGATGGATTTTGACGAGCATCTTCAAGGATGTTTGAAGCGGTGTAAATACGTCCTGGAATTCATCGTGTTGGTCGTTCTGTTTTTTTGTAAACCGATGTACAGTATTTTCTTTCACACCTGCTTGGCTGATGACACCAATCTCACTGAATGTGCTCCCTGAACAGATGTCGTTCCAGCTTATACGTTTCTGTTTATGCAAAGTTGCATGTCTAATCTGTCCGTAGGAATTCTCTGTTTTGCTTTCCGCGTGTTTGTTCGTATGCCTATGTTCTTAGATGTGTGTTTCACGTAGTTTGGTAGGGCTGAGTAGGGTGTTGTTCAGAAACCTGTGAAGTCCCAGCAAAGGACTTTTATCCCCTCACAGTTGTTTTGCTGTTCCTAATGCATTCCAAATTATTAGGGTTATCGCGCAACAAATCCATTGGAAAGTCAGTTTTTATTTGTTTTCACGTCAATTTAATTGAATCCCTCAATAACACCAGTGGAAATCAGTGGACCAAAGTGAAACACAGACTCTGATGGATGTGATGATGATATGCATGCTGATCAGTATCAGCCCTCCCATTTAAGTGTTGTGAAACCAATTTTAGGGGTCGAGTTCATGCAGCTCAGGATGAAAACAATGACAGTGCTGCAACTGTGGCTGATTAGAAGCTAAGACAAGCTCACCACACCCCGATTAACCAACAAAACCCAAGTATGGTAGAATTAATATTTCACAAATGTGACAATGCAACAAAATTGTAACTGTTTACACAATGTGCAATGCATCCCTGTCCAGCACCAAGCCAAAAATAATGCTACCATGCTACAAGTGATATTCTGTTTCCAATGGCTTATAATGTAGATGTCTATAAAGTGTACTCATGTTTTGTGCTGGTTGTCTTTATGGTGCATTAATCAGCATCTTCAGTATGATAGAGATAAAAGAGACCAATCATATGACAATACAAACAATGTTGTAGCACACTTTAAATTACAGATTAGTTTTGGGCCAAATACATTTTAGGTGGGACACATACGCAGATTTATTTTGAAATCTGTATATAGTTACAGGAAATGAAATATATTAGCCGACTACTTTATTTTCTTACCTACATACATAGCACTATATATTTTATTTTACATTTCCACAGCTATTTTGTTTTACAAAAGTGAAAAAGATTATATAAAAAAAGATGCTTTCGAATTAAGCAATATTTCCATACGGTTGTGTTACCCGGTGTAGTGCAATTGGTAATATGCCACAAGAAATTGAGCTATAAATGTGAATTGAAAAGACCCATAAAATAATGAAAAGGAAAGTCACTGAAAAAGCTTGAATATATATTCTCATCTTTTAATATAAAGACATCCTTTGGTATTTTGCTTAAATCGTATTTCAGCCATTTCAAAAGAATATTCCCAACTGAACAGTCCATTAATGTTTACCCTGATAGGTTCAATGAAGCGGATGATGAATTATTACTCAGTAACTTTTTATTATTATTATTATTATTAAGTAACTATCAAGTGGCTGGGAACACGACATTTGGCATTATACTTGATCATTATACTTCCCACAATTCAATTGACACAATTTGCTATTTAAATGTGCACTGTAACAAGACCAATGACTATTCGTCTCCACAGAAGTAAAGACTTGTCGAGGTTCATGAAGACATGCTAGTGTTGCTATACTCGTGTATGATCAAAAGCATTAGTAGACTGTGAGCTTAAGTTTGTCTTTTTGTGACTGACTCATCCATCAGCAGTTTAATATTGCTTCAACATTAGGAGATGAATCCAGACTTTCAGCTTGTTCTGATCTGACCTCGCTGGTGATGCCATGAGTAAAAAAAAAAAAAGACTAACTTCAGCTCGTCCCTGTACTAGCGTTTGGATTCTGTGAGCCCTAAACCGTGTCAAAGACGTAGAGCAGACGTAGGCGAGCATGGCTCTTTTCATTTAATGTTGTCAAGAATGTGCTTTGTCTGATCAGACTCTCTCCCCTTAATTTGTCCGAGCATTTTCTTTGCCTGTGTATTCGTTCTCGGTAATCAATGACATTTCTCCTAGATCCAGTTGAAACATGCATGGGATATTTACTAGATTTGGAACCCAGGGGGGCACTTTTTTTTTTTTGCAATTTTTCCTTTGATGAGAACATGTATATTGTACAAAATATATATATGAAATATAAATTATACACGGTGTTAATAGCAGGGATGTGGTTGAGTATAACAACAAAAAAGGAATGTTACACTCGTGCTACAGTTCAATTGTTCCATGATATGCTTTTGTGTACAGCCAATAAAATGATCACAGTTTAAACCTGGAGGTCATTTTTTTTTTACTTAACCTCTGTCATGTTTATCGTATTACAACTTCTATGCTCTACAGTGTTAGTGTCCAACTTTAATCCATCCATTACACTTCTAGACTGCATCTACACGTGGTCTGCCAAGTACACCTTCAACACTCACAGCCCACTTAAGAGTACAAGGACGCCGCAGCATCCTCTGAATAGAAATGTGACAAATGTGGCCCGATCCCAGCACCGGGGTGATTTATTGATCGCTTTACTTTTACTGGGCAAATGAGTACCTCGAGGTACTAAAAGTCATGACAGCTCCCCCACCAAGCCAGTGGACTGTCTTCCTTTTTCTGAGACTGATCAGTGTAAGCAGACAACACTGTAAAAAAGCACATTGATCAGGTAACACTGGGGAAATGCAACTTCTAACGTTTCACTTCTTTTACTAAGCAGGCACTATGTTTTCCAAGTTTCCACCATGTTAAATTTCACATGACTGCAGTCCAGATTAATGTAGCCTCCAAGCCATTGGGCCCGTACTTGTCTTGCATCATATCAGATGGAGGGCAGAGGGTAGGTAGGGTGTAGAGTTGTCTACGGCAGAGTGTGGTCCTCCATGAAGCACACGGCTGATGTAAGCCCAGACTCAGGAAGGGGCTGGCGGTAAACCCTCGAAGCACAAGTCAGATCCGAGCATCGGTTACAGATTGAGCACACAGGGTATTGGAGGTTCAAGTGCTGCTAGCAGGGCCCTTGGTAGCAGAATCTCCCCCCCATACAGAGGAGGAACTGTGATCAAAATTAAACTGCATCCCTCTGTGTCACCTCACCCCACTGTGCGCCCTGTTGAGTTTATCTAGGCCCCCCTCTTCAGCTGCAGCTGGCTGCCACAGACTTCAGACGGCTTGTGTTGGTTTAGAAGAGCCAGAATAAGCAGGGATCGCTCCAGTCAAGAAGTCAACTGCATTAGAGCAGCAGACCCTAAGCATGCCGAAGACGCAAAATTGCCATGTTATTCACGGACACCAAGATGACAAAAGTAGAGCAAAAGCCGAGTTTACCTTAAAGTTAAGATGCACACAATTACTAATCTTTTCAAATATAGCTGTGTCTAAATGTGTGTTTTTTCCATTGCTGGTGAAGAACACATGGTAATCCTAGCTGACACACAAGTAATATTGAATAAAAAATGTGATGCTTGTTTTTTATGCATCAACAAAAACATTTGACAAGCCTACCTGATAAGAATTCCTTATCACACAATATTTCTAAAATAGCTTACAGCGCCACATGAATGTAAATTTAGTTTAATCGTTCATAAAAAAAGACTCTGGGTAGAATGCTTCTGTTTGCAAAATAATTCTTTGAATTTTGATCAAAATATCTCCCTACTTGCCTCCTCCACCTGCATGTGACAGATTGCCCCTAGAGTTTTTGCATTGTAATTTCTATTACTTTCCACTTGATGATGCTAGACTAGACCTATATGCATTCCTCATATGCATGGGTTTTTGTTTGTAAAATTTCTGTACAGTGTAATAATTGTATATGTTTTCATAAAGCCATATCAGAAAAGAAAATTTTACTGTAACTGACTTCTGCATGCTTTCAGCTACAGACTGTTCAAAGTTCAGGTACTTTAGGGGATGTGATTTATTCAACTTTTTTGATAATCTTCACAATTTTATATTTATATTTGATTTTTATCATTTTTTTCCCTGAGAAATTAATGGTCATATTGTAAACACTTTTAAAACATTTAAAGTTGACTTTTTCACTCATTTTCATCGTTTACTAAATGTTTCGCACGAGAGACAATGCTTAATGAAACAGTTTGTCTATTTCTCATGACACACCATACTTGCTGCATTGATAAATTATCCACCTGCTCATAAAATACGTTTTTACGTGAGGTTTTATTAATAATCTTTTATTTGTACTTTGTAACTGTGTTGTGCTAAATAATAGCCCTAAACCATGCAACACTGCATCACACGCCATCTAGTGGGCAAAAGCATGTTTTTGTCAGGAGGAACTTCAAAGAACTGGCCTGTCCCATCGCTGACATGGGGATTCAAAAATAGAAGCATAGTTGTAAATACTAAAACATTCATTAGCAATACAATTACATCTATAATTGTTTGGATTTTTTTGTCACCCCACAAATAATGTATATGCGTAATGAAACGCTCATGCATTGTGTTATTAACTACATCCGGTTCCCCGAAAGACTCCAATCGCCTGCGCACTCACAAAATAATATCGAGCCGCCCTTCCTCATCGCCAACTTGCACCGCAGGGTCGGGCGGACGTCGACTCAAAACGCATATAAGTAAAACCGAATTGGTTTCCTTCTCATATTAAATACTTTTCGAGTCACGATGGAGAGTCCGCATCATACTGAAAACGGTAAGGCAATGAGAAATCCAAAATATATCAACCGTTGCGAGTTGTCAAGTTTCCTTTAGGATTGTGTGCGCCCGTTTTTCAACATGGCGTACCCCGCTCTGAGATGGCGGTGGCTTAGCGTATGGTAGTTAAGTAACGTTAGCTAGCTAGCTAGCTAGCCATCCTAATAGAGTTTATCAATATAGAGACCGTTACTGTGACACCCGTCAAAATGTGATTCGATGTTTGTAATCGCTAGCTATTGGAAATTATATTTAAAATGTACAGTAATGACAGCCACATATGCTACCTTCACGTGCTCCTCGTAAGCTTCTACTTCCTAGCTCTAAAGTCCCAAAGACCATTTGTCATACATTCAAGTGCATAATGGTCGGAATTAATAACAAAACTGTGTGTGTGGGTTGGGCGGGGGCCAAAAACTAAACAACATTTGCTTACATAAAATGCCAATCAATAAAGTACATTAATGAAGCAAAACACTTGTACCATCAATTATTACAGTTATAATAATTATAATGTCAACCAATCAATTGACTTTGTTTCCATTCCCACTAAACGTCACAATTTGACAACCTGGGCATCATATATAATGCCGAGTTTCCCAGTAGTACTTTTTTGTGTTGTTCATGTGGGCACAAATCTTTAATTGCGATATTTCCGACGGCACATGAAGGCAGCAAAAGCCAGCCTGGAGGAGGTTGAAGTGCCTCTGTTGCGCCCAGGGGCCATTGTAGAGGGAGAGAGAGAGAGAGACCTGCCACCACCAGATGTATCCATACCTCCTAAAAGGCTATATGCACTATTATATGAGGAAAATATTGTTGAACTTAAAGCAAATTTGTGGCATTTTTGTAATAATTCATGAGGAAAAAACATTATGATATTCCTATAATATTCCTATAGGAACGTCTCTGGTACTCGGCAGTGAGTTTATAGTGACCTAATCCTACTTGATAGTATTTTCTAATCTGCTATGGTATTCTTTCTATTACTATAAGGTCTTATAGTTTTTCTATGATATTTGTGTACCAAGTATCCTTCTAAAATCTGTTCCAGGATACTTCAACTTCAACCAATAGGGGATTTTGAAGGCCGATATCAATATTTTTGGATTGAAGCTGCCAATATCCTTAAATTTGACCATGGTCATGGCCAAGTGTTCTAAAAAGTAGTTGTAGTAGTCAGTGTTCAGCTTTTCCCCCTCAATTTTATTCTTCTTGGGTTGAAAAAGCAGCATTTAGACCATGGGAAACTAAAACTATTGAAACCCAGGAGTTTGTACTTACTTGTAATTACTTCACTTCACTATAACAATATAAAGCCAAATTTTGTAGTTGTCATTACTTGTCTAGATGCACCTCTTCTACTGCCATCTCTGCGCCTCTTCATACCACCACTGCGACTGGTGTCTGCAGCCATGTGGCAAGTCGTCCAGCGGGGAGATGTGCAGGATTATGGGATGTTGGAGGAGTTCATCAGCACAGTTACAGAAATTGTTCCCGAACTTCTGAATCCGGATCAGAAAGCGCAGCTCCTCTTGGGACTTAGAGCAAGGGTAAGACTGATATGGAATGATCCCGGGTGTTTAGAAAGAGGGTGTGTCACCAAAATGATCTTGGGGTAGAGTTAAAAGGACACGTACACACACACACACACACACACACACCTTTAGCGAGGGCTTAAATTGACAACAGCAGTTTGTTTCGCTTACAGGAAAAACTGCTTTGTCATATATCTGTTACCTTAATTCAAATAGGAATGCGTGTGATCATACAGCATTTTCTGAAGTGGCTGGCCTTCCATAGTATCCTTAATAACACATCATCCAACTATTTCCCAAAATGCCCAGAATCCAGTCAAACAGCGGAGATATTGCTGTTATTAAAGGTTTAACTTTTCCATTGCTGAAACTCACGATCCTGCTGTTGGAGGATAACACTTTCAGGCTGTGTACTGTCTTGTATCACCCCCTGAGGCGAAATCGTTTTGTTGGCAGGTGGTTCTTGACTTGTGTCGGGCTGAGCAGATAACGGAAATGGACACCATTGAGATGCACCTGAAAAGGATCAAGAACCTCATATCAACTTGGGCAGCGCAGGTTAGTTTCTACAGATGTGATGCGTGTGTCGGCTCTGTAGTCGGTCGCAAGACTGAGGGCTGAAGTGAAAATTATAGCCCCCTTCGAGTATGATCATGGCGGGATGTTCATAATCCCTTCTTGTGTCAGGAGTGCGGCTCACGGCTCAAGACAGATTTGTAATGAATACATGTTGGCACAGGAATCGGGTTAGTTTTATTTTTATTTTTTTTATCATTCATCTTCTGTTCCTCTTACAAATATTAGGTTATACCCATTTCTCCCAGTGTAGAGGTGGAAACTCAGGGATGGTATTTGACACAATAAAATTGCTGATCCCCCTCAATATAAAGTAGGAGCTCCGTAAGCGGTGGCGTGATCTGCCTCAGATGGTGATGGTTTGGATGGCTTTATTTTCACTTTTGGGCCACTTGTTCCAGCCCACTAGGTTATAATAAGCTGCTTTTAACTCTTGAGCACCTTCTAGATATGTAAGCTACACTCTGCAGCATTTCCTATATACTGACTGAACCAGGCAGGCTAATGAGGAGTTACCACACGGCTGACTATCCAGCACATTATCATTACTGAATGATTTCTTTTCATCTTTTCTACTCTTGCATTTCTCTCTGTGAACCCGCCCATCATTAATCAAAAGGATTTTTGCTGCCCCTAGATTCACCTGCCCCGTGGCTATGACCTGTCAACCCGCATATCAGTACAAGACGACTGTGTTGACAATTTAACATAATTTGAGTAGATCAAAAGTGTTTTCTCTTTCTTTAACTTACAGTTGTGTATATTTTGTTCCAGCCGTGTTTTGCGGAGGTCGAGTTTCCAGAGTCAAACTTTGTGGATCAAATTGAATCGCTGTTGAAAGACCCCGAAGAGAGGGAGAAGTTTTTCCAGGTTTGTGACTTTGGATTGATACGTTCTGACAAGCTTTGGGTGTTGTACTTTGAAGTCTTGGCTCATAAGAGGACTGTTCTTAATATTGTTGAAGCAATTTTGTATACAACAGAGCACATATGTTGTGATGGTGGTGTAGTACTTAGTAAAACTGTTAATGGTGATTATTTGTTCCAGGATGTATTCCCTACGGATTTTGGGCCTGTATATGACAACGCTTTACAGGTGCTCATGCTGGATTTCCTGTCCAGACTGGAGAGGCTCCTTCCAGTACCAGACATTCAACAGGTACTGAAACCAGGGTGGGAAGCTTACATTTTTGCAACCAGCCACTGAAAAGTTCAACATTACTTTTTACCAGCCAAATTGATTTTAGGAATAGAGGAGAACCTTTAAATGCTGGTTGAGTAAACAAACTAGCCACAGCCAAAACGTGTTAGCATTTGGTTGGTGGCTAGTGTTAATCCCTGCCTTGACTAAAACTGAAAAACACTGGACAATGAATTCCTGTTTTACCATATTCAAGCAAATATGTCCACCATGACGTAGCAGTGAGAGTTTTCACTGTGATCATTTGTTTTTTGACCTTTGCCTTCTTTGTCTATCACAGACTGCATGCATGCTCAGCGCTGTCCCGTCTGCCCTGGAGGAATGTGTCCAGTCTGTTCCTGACCTGCAGCAGCTGAAAACTGTGATTCAGTATCACACGACGCTTGGACATTTGGATTTAATTGGTGAGTTTCTTCTGGGCTGCATGTAGGCCATTGTAATTTAACACTGTCACAACCTCTGTCTTGTGGGTGGTTACATATTTTAACAAGAATATTTAATAATGTTTGATGCTATTTTATCAGATCTTTAAGTGAAAGTAAAAATGCCAGAAATCATTATGGTAATGTGTCTTTTTTTCCCCCCACAGATGAAATGCAGACCATTCCATCTTCCTTTGGCAATTGCATCCTCTCGTCTCTGTCTCTCCCTCAGTTGGAGAAGGTTGTAATTGACGCGGACCAAATACAGCTACAACCTCCATCAGAGCAGATGCATGGTTGTATGACTGTACAGGTGGAGGGTGAAACGGTCACCCTGTTGGACTACATACAGATTGAACAGCCATCGGGTTTGGTTGAAGAACGGGACTCTGTGAAGTTTGAGCCTGAGGATCAAGAAGGGTCGACAAATGATGAGGAAAGTGTCCTGGTTATTGGACCAGGCGAGGGAGACGTACCTAATGAAGACGTCGCCAACACCCTCAAGCCAGCATCCTTTCAGCCTCTGAAACAAAGCAGAAGGCTTCAGTTAAAGAGAAAAGCTTTGAAAGAAAGGAAAGAATCCTCTCCACCAACAAGTAAGAGACCAAGAAGAAAATACTCCAGTAACAAGACGTGTCCCGTGTGCAGTAAGACGTTCCTGCGCGCCACGGCCATGAGAAGACACCAGGAAATTCATTCCACAAATCGGGATCTCAGGTACAAGTGCCCCAACTGTGACAAACGATTCAGGGACCAGTATGACATGAATCGGCACAACATGCGGGTTCACGAAAAGGAAGAGCTAAAGGATGAAGCCGAAATGGAGGACCCGGGCGATCCCGGCCCTTCCGAGGGACCGGAAAACAAGAATTGCTACCTGTGCGGGAAGTATTTTGCTCGCAAAGTAGACATGGAGAGGCACATGAAGTCGCACTCCGAAGATCGCCCATACAAATGTGCTTACTGCGAGAAAAGATTCAAGCATCCTTATGTTTTAAAGAGACATCAGAAAGAGATATGCAAGAGTAAAGACCTGAAAAACCCCGACTTGGTGGATAGCAGTGCAGAGACGCAGGGCTCAGATTCACAGCTATCTTTAGAGAGGCTGACAGATGGCAAAATCTGCCCCATCTGCTGCAGGATTTTGCCCTGCACTGCAGACATAACAAAGCATTTACGATCCCACTCAGAAGAGCGCCCCTTCATCTGTGTTACTTGCGAGAAGGGCTTTAAGTATAAAGACACGCTGAAGAAACATCAGATTATACACGGTCACGAGGGTATCCGGGAGAAAGAGAGCAAGAGTGTGGCACAGATTTTAGCTGAAGCTGACCAACATAATTGTACTGGTAGCCTTGATAAAAAAGAGAATAACGCGGATACACCTGTTGCCGTGTCAGGAGAAAACCCACCTGCTGAACAAGCTGGCAAAAAAGCCCTTAAAGTATGCCCTGTCTGTGCCCGGGCATTTGATAGTGTAAAAACACTGAATAAACACATGCAGTGTCATACAGAGGATCGGCCTTACCATTGCGTCCATTGTAAGAGACGCTTTAAACACATGCACGGGCTGAAAAGACACCAGATCTATGCCATTTGTCATAAGAAGATAGTGCGATACTCCACATTGAAAAAGGAGCCAAAAGCCGGGGCTGGCCAAGGCGGGATGAGCACGGATCCCCAGCAGGGGCCCCTCAAGATACCTGTATGGTGTTCCAATTGCGGCAAGCACTTTGAATACTTGTCTGCTTTGAAAGAGCACCAGGAAAGTGTTTGCAAAGTGGATGTCAAGGAAGTCATGAAGTGCGACGACTGCGGAAAGGAATTCAAAAGCATGACCATGCTCAAAGTGCACCAGAGAATTCACGATCCCCACTATTGCAAAGAGTGTGGGAAGATACTCGCAAATGAGCCTGCCTTTGAAAGACACAAACTGATGCACAAGCCCATCCAGTGCACGATGTGTGACAGGACTTTCACCCTCCTGAGACGCTTGAGGGAACACTATGAGAAGCAACATAATTTCCCCGGGCCGTATCCTTGTACACACTGTGAGAAAACCTTTACTCAGCTGTCCTACCTTGCCATCCACGAGAGAGTCCACAACGGAGAGTTCCCTTACACTTGTAATATGTGTCCGGAGAAGTTCAGGTCCTCCAACTGTCTGACGGTGCACCAGCGGAAACACACCGGAGAGAAGCCCTTCCTGTGCTGGCAGTGTGGGAAGTGCTATCGCTCGGCCTCCGAGTTAACGGTGCACATGGGAACCCACTCGGAGGAGAAGCCCTGGGCCTGCACACAGTGCAACATGGCTTATCGGACGAAGTTGCAGCTGACAAACCATGTTGAGCAAGTCCACATAGGGGTGAGATATCCCTGCAACAGCTGTGGAAAACAGTTCATGAAAGAGATTTCGCTGAAGAGACATGAACTCATCCACACAGGCGAGAGGCCACATCAGTGCACCGAGTGCGGCAAGACCTTCCTGACTGCCAATGAACTGAGGCTCCATACCAGGTACCACACCGGGGAGCGTCCTTACAAGTGCGAAATGTGCGGGAAGGCCTTCATCCAGTCGGGATATCTGAAGTCACACATGCGCATCCACACGGGAGAGAAGCCATTTAAATGTGACATATGCGACAAAGCCTTTAGGTTATCCTATCACATGAAAAAACACAGGCGAACACACACCGGAAAGCCAAAGAGTCACGTTTGCATTGAATGTGGGTTAGCTTTCACCCATAAAAAATCCCTTTGCGAACACTCACTTTCTCATGAAGTGAAAATGGGTCCCTCATTCACTCAGGAAGTGAGAATAGAATTCCAGTAGTAAGCCTGATGTTTTCATGTAGATTGTCTTTCTTTCTCTTAGGATGTCTCTGCTTAGTGTCTACGTGGGCTTGTAGTGTGTTCAACTGACCAAAAAGTCTTGATTTTCCTGGTTCATCATCTACATTTCATTATTTAGTTTTTGGCTAATTTGTAAGTCGGGGGGTCTTTCCTTGTTGCATTGTTATATTACTGATTCACATGATCTATAGCGGATGTGTATATATATATATTGGAATCCAATTATTTTTGCTTACATGGCTTTTGAAATAAATGAACCTTGAATGTAATGTTTGATCTTTGTTCATTTTGTAAGGGAGACAAAAGTATATTGGCTATATAATGTGTCATTAATTCCTGCTAAGACATAGACATAATTAAGTAATACTAGTACAGAGTGTTGAACATCATGATCATTAGAAGAATCAGTTTATAAAGTGAATTTATTGACAGTTACTACTATACAGAAAGGGATATAGCTAGATGCAAACATACCTTGACTTTGTCTTAAGTCATATAGAACCTTATTAAAGTGTATAATGTGTTCGATAAACAAAATGTGAGATGCATAGAATAAATGATAAACTGTTTTAGGTCTAACAGTAGTGTTGGCTGAGGTTTAACTGGTTTGTTTTCACAAATCCAGTGATCCTCTTCAACCACAAGATGGCAGTATAGTAGTGATGAAGTGGATACTCAACAGCAGCACTTCATAGGGGAGGGAAAGTTGTAAATGTTGCCCCCTGCTGCCACAGCTTGTGCTAGAGGGCCTTGAACCCTCTGCAGGCTTCCTGATACATAAATAATACACGGTGCATATTGTATCATTGGTACCCACAGTTCTCATTAAAAAGACGTTGATCATTGAAAGCGACGTCTGCTAAAGAAAAATATGTATTCTTTACGTGCTTTACTGCAATGGAACCTTTTGATTTTTATAGCTTTTCAGTTTATTCAACGATGTCTTTCCCGAGAATTGTGCCAATAGGCTCTTTGACTGTGAATCTATGGTTATCCCCTCCCGCCTGAACCTGAAGCCACAGTCCGTGTCACTTGACCGTAGACTCACTCGGTCTGGGTGACCGGTTGAAACTTCAGCGCAAGCAGCTAGAGCAGCATCCCGGCCCAGTTCCAGCGAAACCGCTCTCATCTCTCAGAAATCAAAGGCGGCCCGAGTCAAACCCTCTCCAGAGTGTTGGGAGCAGATCACTTTTTAAACCCAAAGCATATTGATTTATATGGGGCTGTAATTGCTTCAGTGTGTCCTGGATTATTCCCCCCGTAATTGAGGCCTGGCAAAGTTCTCTCTTCCTAGACATAGGCTACCCCGTGCCAGGCGGTGGGCAGTGGAACGCCACACCCACTCCCCAGCCCCACCAGCCAGCCAGCCAGCCAGAGAGCAGTGGCCTTTACCCCCCAACCACCCTTCACTGTGGGATGAGTAAACTGCCCAAACAGTACACATGCCTGAATACTTTGTCCGGTGACTAACACTAAAAAGCAGTGAATCTAAATTCTTTGGTATTTGGCTTGCACTCTGGTTTTCTTTCCAGCTTTAGTTGTATTTACTGACCGCACATATTCAGATCATGATTGCTGTACGTTCTATTGCTCCAATATTTATTTTGTGTTTTTGTTGCTGACGCAGTGGGGCATTCCTAGATTTGGTAAGAGAGGGAATGTCAGCATGCTCTGACAGGTCTGGAGACTACCACAGTATGTTGTAGTAGTGTTACTTTATCGATACTTTGTCGATACGATCAGGAAACACAGAGCAGAGAAACATACAGTAAACAGCAACCCGTGCCCCTGCCACTTGGCATCCACACTGAGAATGTGGGTCAGGTACAACCCCACTGTGCACACTCCTAGGAAATGGGGGGGGGGTATGACCTCCAAGTTTATTTTCACGAAAAAAACTGACGTAATAATGTACAGTTTTGTTTAAACTCCCTCTGAGAACTCGGAGCTACTTCTTCTCTCTTACAATAACCCAGCAGGTTCAGCGATCGCAAACAGTTAAACTGTCTGAGAGATGTTTTGAAAATGGGGTTTGATCATCAACAGGCACCACGGAATTTCCTGGCCTTTTTGCCAAAATAATTTGACCCCTACATGTTACTAAGGAAACATAGCGTATCAAAACAAGCGCCCCATTTCTCGCTCTGCTCCATGACGCACCTTTATTTCTTCCATATGAACGCTGTATGGCACACCGAAGGGCTTTGATAACAAATCTGCACTAAAACCATGCACATCAGTACCACACACAAACGCACATGCACCAGCACCACACCCTATTCCATTAACCACTAAGCTTGGGAAAGTAATATACAAAAAAAAACAACACACAAATTACCCCTACAATCACTTGCAATAGATACCCTGCTTTCATTGTTTTTGCAAAGCTTTTTTGTTTAAGTCAATGGATAGAGAAGGAAATATAACACAGAGAACCCACTGAGCTGGAAGAAACCTCAGACTAATCAAGAGAATAGAGAAGGATTGCTCTCCTAATCAAGTGTGTGTGTGTGTGTGTGTGTGTGTGTACTGTATGTGTCCTCATGTGAACCTCTGTGTGTGCCCAGACATATCCCCAGCCTCACACATTCCCTCCCATCTTGGGTACCAGCCCTGCAATCCCCACACACAGCCCTCCATCCTCCCTCGCTACTTCAGTGTACATGAACTCTCAGTCTCTCTCTCTTTCATCCCCTCTATTTGTATTCTGAACTGCTGTCTGCATCCCTGTATCTCTTTGACTCTGTGATTTGTTTGGCAGGAGAGACTAGGCGGGATGCACTGCACAAATGTCCGTCTTCGTGAGTCATTTAGTGTCATATTCAATTTTACATATTTTTTTTTTTCTGCCAGTGGGGTGAGATAATTACACTTGTTCCACTTATTTGCAGTTTCACTTGTTTCAAGAGTTTTCTGGAACCAAGCATCCATATCTTGAAACAAGGCAGATTAAGGAAAATCACTCCACTAGTATGAAGAAAACACTCAATTCAAGAAAATTCTTGAAGCAAGTTGATTTGCATTGGAAACAAGTGAAATGATCCCACTGGCAGTTTTTTTTTTTAACTTGTTTGAAGACAAATCTGATTTTAATTTTCAATTCTAGATTCAATGACTTGCTAAAATGGACATTTTTTGCAGTAAACACTTTCTCCTTCCTACAGCAGAAGCCCTGAGAGTGAAAACAAGCCTTTTCCTGGTCAATGAGTTCACTGGGGTGGACGTCTCCTTAGACGAGGCTGCGGGGGAGTTGGAGGGGAGTTGCGGGGGAGTTGGGGGGGCGGGGGGGCAAAAGTCTTGCAACCAAAGAGAAAAGAGTCAGAGAGAGGGAGAGAGAAAGCTGGCAGGAACACAGTTCTGAGAACTGGGCATTGGAGACGGTGAACAAGGGAAGGTCAGCCCCCCTGCCTACTGCATCAGCAGATGTACTGCATCAGCAGGCTCCCATCATCAATACTGCCAGACCACAGCAATAGTGATAACAGGGAACTTTGTGGTAAAGCATTTACACGGTAGCTTGTTTTATAATCTCTAATCATCAAGGGGGCAAAGGAAGATGGGATAATTTTACATCGGAGAACAGATACTGACAGAGAGGCTTATTGGCATCGGTGAGCGGCCGCGTCCCTGATCTGATGCAAACAAGGTCACCCTCTGGTTTCAAAAGCAGCTTTGTCCCTCTAATCAGAGGAGCATCATCATATTCCATGTTGTATCAGCAGCCCCTGACAATGACGCAATTCATCAGGGAGTGCAAATAGAGACGCACAGCACTCAGTGTACGTTCTGCCTCTGTGCTGCAGTCCCGATGGCATAAGTCAAATGTTCACACACACTTACACATTGAGGTCACGGACCTGCATTCTTGGCACTGCACCCAAAGCTGGGAGCTGTAGGTAAGCCGTAAAGCACCCTTAAGACAAAAGGGATTTGGCAATGAGCAGGGATTTTGGCTATGGATGTCATCTCACTGATCTTTGGTAGAGCTTTGGTATTTCACACACCAGGAATCCACTAAAGGAACATATGATGCTCCAAATCAGAAGATAAATTAAGTGTGAATAGTCCATGTCATTCATTTAGTTTTAATTTACTCTCTGTAGAGCCTGGGCCATGGGGGAGTCAGCACTGCCCACGTCATATGGGGACATTTGGCTGTGCTTGTGTTTCTGACCCACTTTACAACTAGGTGTCTTTGCGTGTCTACAGCCTTGGTTCCCTTTGGATCTGACCTTGCTTGTGATGCACTTACTGCCCAAGCAAGCTGGGATATGTGCTGATGTCCTGTTTTATGATTGGGTCAGCACTGATCTCCTGTTTGGTGATTGGATCAGTGTTGATACCCTGTCTCTGCTGAAAACAACCCTCCTTAAGCCCTCGCACAAGGCACAATCACAATGGGAACACTGGACCATACAGCTTGACATGACGTGACAGGATATGTCATACTGCAGTACGGGTGCCAGTAAGTGTCAGTCCAGCTACCAGCAAAACCTCTGGTTGAGCATGTCCAGACCAAAGTGGCTCAAAATAGGTGTGTAAAGAAAATGTTTACCCTGTCTACATGCATCCCATATGGAATAAACAGCATTTAAATCATGCATCATTCAAAAACACTTTTTTAGTCTCTGCATCTGATATCCTTTGACACCAAAACTTCCAACCCCTCTTGTATCAACTGAATTTCTGGGGAACTGCTGCCTGACAAGATATTATTATTTGGTCACTGTGATAAATTGTAGGGCACCAAACAATCCTACACAGAGGCACACGACTTAAAGGGAACATTGGTCCTGAACGGTTGTTAAATAAAACTTTTTAAAAATGATTTAATTAATCATTAAAATCATTAATTAATCAAATTAGGACTTTAGAGAGACGGGCTGCTGATTTTGAAGACGCGCTGTGTCTCGTGCAGCCACCTACCAAGAAACAGCACTCCCATCATAATTGCCAGTGTTTAACTTCACCTTCACGAGCTTTCAACACATAAAATATACTATGAACTGCACCAGTGGGGCAGCACCGCTTATTCTATCTCGAATTGAACTACTAACCAAAAGAGATCAAAATTCAATCCCGTTCTAAGAAAAAAAAAAAAAGGAGAAATGACGTTATTTGAATATGTGCCCAAAATCCTTAATGAATAACTTAGGACGAGTAGGAGGCAAATGCTGCCCCAGCTGTTTCCTGTTGAAAATGTCTGTGTAATGTAGATAAATGTGAGGGATTTTCTCTCTAAATCCGTCTCCTGTTCGCTAAATCTCACTTCTCCAAAACGAGCCTGCGCAATGGAACAAAGTCGGAATATTGAGATGTGACATTGCCCGCATCTCATCCTCTTTCTCCCCGTTTTTTAATGACTTCAAACAAGTTCATTTTCGCCGGGCTTTGTCGTGCGGAGACCCGTGGGGATGTCTAGCGCTCATTTCTTTCAGTGGCATTTATGTGATGTCTTCAAGGTAACTTACCTGATTTCCTTTGACACTAAAGATTATCACCTTGGTTCTTCACTCGCTTCACTCGTTTGCATAGAGCATCCTTATGTAGTGTAAAATGAATCAATAAAAGCAAATATTTGCGGCTTATTTATATTTTTGTACTCAGTTTAAATGTATGCTGTAAGTGTATTTAATCAGATTTCTTAACCTCTCATGCACAGTTAGTCAGTGAGTGCATGGCTTTATTGCATGACCTGATTTTCACCATAGAAATTACAGCCTGTCCCCCCTATCGACTTTAATTGACTTTTTTTTCTTTTAAAAAAAAAAAAAAATTCTTGACATGTGTCGTGCATGACTTTCACTTCTTGGATGAATGGATTTCCTCATCCTCAGAGCCTGTGCGCGCTCTTTTTCATCGTAAAAAGCCCTAATGCGGCTCTGCAACTTTCAAAGTAATTATTGCTGAGTGTGCATATTAGGTGCTAAATGTCTAACCTGAGCCCGGGGTTAAGAGAGGAGAGCCTGGGAGAGTGTGAGTCTTAAACAGGAGTTGCTGTGGGGCGTACGGACCCTGCGGTCGGGGTTGTGATGTAGATGGATCATGTCCTGTGTTTATTCTCTTTATTATGTATATTTGGCCCGCTGAGCTTCCTCTGCTGGGTTTGGCGGGAGAGCCGTTTTCCATCTCACATTTTGGATAGGCAAAGATCCCTGGCCCCTTTGCATCTTTTTATTCTCCTTTTTTTGAGTCCGGGGCACCTCTGCTTCAGTTAAAAACGTTCGCGGAGAAATAATGCGTTGGCAATGGCACGGGTGAAACTTTCAGCCTCGTTTGCAATGCGCATTAAAGGTGGGTTTTAAGTAGCTTTATTTGTGCTTTTGGAACATCGCGGAGTGAGAAGGTGAAATGTGTGTTTCCAGTTTGAACGCATTTTGCGCACTGCTCCGGAGTATCCAAGCTTGGACGCGCCGTGTTTGACTGGCACTAGGTGGAGGTTATGATTTAATATTTTTTCCTCTACATCTCTATACCCTGTAAAGTTACCATCTGTGCCCACTTATGTGTTTTTTTCCTTCAACCTAGAGGTTAGACAAGCAGGCGTATGACCGGTAGGGCGCCGGTGCGAAATCCCCCCTCTGATCGGCTGGGAGTTTTTTGGACGGGGAAGGTGAATGTTTAACGCTCCCCCCTGCCCCCTTGTAACTACCGGCGGGATGCCCTTGAGCAAGGCACTTGGACCTCAATTGCTCCACTGGATCTGCTCAGTGGCCACCAGTAGAAGAGTGTGGTTGCACTGGGCAGCTCCCAGGTGTGAGTGTGCGTAAACGTGTGAATGGCTTTCCCTTTCCGGATACATTACAGTTAAATAGGTTTTTGCTCTTTCTCTGATGATGCTCAAGACCATTGAGGATGTCATGATTGCCCGGTTCACTCTCTCTCTCTCTCTCTCTCTCTCTCTCTCTCTCTCTCTCTCTGTGTGTGTGTGTGTGTGTGTGTGTGTGTGCGCGCGCGCGCGCGCAGTGTGCGATGTGCTGTATCTCCTGTAGCCACACCCTCTCACTACTGCTGTGCGTCCTCACCCTGACTCCGACGGCAACAGGGGCGGGGCCAGAGACCCTGTGTGGGGCGGAGCTGGTCGACACGCTGCAGTTTGTGTGTGGAGACAGAGGCTTTTATTTCAGTAAGTGCACCTTTTTATTTATTCATAAAGGTTGGCTGTATGTGTCCCAGAGCTCTAATGTGCACCTCCAGCTCATCAATAAAAAAGCAGCCGGTTTCACATCTTGTCTTGACTTTTCCTGCATAAATGTTATTCCTCTCTGTCCTTCCTTCAATCATTTTCCTTCCACTATTTCACTTTACGTCTTATCTTGTCGGAGAATAGTTAATGTTCATCCCTGCACATTTGTCTTAATTCTTGACTACTGCTATTATGGACTGACTCCAAGGTTTTGAAAAAGTTCTGCATGTACAAGCTACATGAGATATAGATGGATGTTAAGTAACTATATATATTGTTCATGGCAAATCTCAGCTCTGCCCATGGGAATAAGGCTTTAAGTGGAATTTGGCTGACTAAATCTAAGAAAGGGGAGGGGGAGAAAGTAAATGTTGCAGTGAAGTTTTTTTTTCCACCAGAGTAGGGAAAGCTACCCAAAGAAAACCCTCCACCAAGAATCCAGGATTTAAATCTCCTATTTTCCATTAAGGGTACTGAAGCCAGCCCAGAACAGCAAAGGATATATGGAGCTACCAAGGTTAGGTGCAATGTTCTTCCAGCAGCCAGTCTTCCTCAAGACATGTGCCCTGATCTTTCTGTCAGAAAAGAGCAGCATGAAGCTGGTCCTGACCTATCTCTCCAGAAATGTACAACTTTATTATATACATGGCTTTGGCTGACACCCACATAAATTAAGCTGATTTTCACCAACCTGTTCTGCAGCAGCCTTGTATCTTTAAAATTATTGACTATTTCTGTGACTCCCATATATTTTTGGCATTACAATCCATGATCAATTTATGGTCTGGCTCAGTCCCAAGGTCATGAAACATTTTCCACATGTGCTAGATGTTGTCAGTTGCCAATTAAAAAAACAGAGGAGGCAGGAGTTCTGGTGGACTACAGTGCATTGACAGTTCTTCTCTTTTCCAATAATTGATTGCTTTAGCCCAACACTGAACCTAGAATGGTTTGTAGATACGCCTTCTGATGCACTTGGACACATGATGAGTGATGTAACTTCAGGGGCCTAGAAGGGGGCCTGTCTTTGCATCCAAGTCTCAACACAGCAGAGGAATGTTGCAGTAGTGGCCAGACCCAGCACACACTAATGCAACTCTAAAGACAGTAAAAATACAAATTAGTGAGTTGATCACTTCAATTGTAATGCATATAATTTGACTATAATATGTATTTCCTCTTTGGGCCGTATATGGGTTTTATGTTTTCATTCTCTCCATTATATAATAATGTTTAAAAATTGAACAATAGACCATAATTCACAAATATTCACTGGTGCACTGTCATCTGAAACACGTTATAATGTCTGTCTATTACTGCGTGCCAGCTGAGCTGAGATTGATTGATAATACATTGTTTCTGATTATCGATGCTGACTACAGGCTTTATGCGAGTGAAACATTCAATTTGATTGGAGCTGCTTTTGACTTGCAACCCAAAAATGTCACCAAGCTACATTACAATGGTTGTTTTTACCCTTGCCCAGGCGACCCAGCCAGTGTTGATCAGTCCATGGCATGAGCCCAAGTAGCATGCATAGTCCACAGATTGCTGCTCTTGCGCCATGGCCATCTTGAGTTCCACCCCACTCTGCAGCCTCTATTGTGGTTCCGATGGCCATTCTCTAGTGCCTGTTATGGCCAGGAGACGTAAAACGAAGCCTGGGAACCTTCTGCAGGCCATCTTGATGGGCACACACTGCGCATGCCGCTGTACTCATCATACTTGGCCCTCCTACCTCTGATTGGCTCCTCCATCCAATCCTTCCAGGGAACAGTCAGCTCTAGCATGACCACCTGTCTTGATGTTTCAGACAGTAGCACAATGTCTGGCCCAAATGTGGTCACTGCAATGGTTTCTGGGAATTTGAACTGCCCCCCTACGTCAACCCTTCAGATGCTAATCCTGTCTTGTTTGGTAGAGGGTTCTGCAGATGGTGTCTGCTACAACCTTCAGCACCTGGTTATGGTGCCAACAATGACACTTCTGTCCCAAGGCTTTTGGGCAAGAGCTGAAGATGTGCTCCAACATCCCTTTCATGAGGCACACAGGACATGCTGATGACTCTACCTTTCCCCGGTAGAGGAGGTTGGATGGGAAGAAGACATTGTAGACTCATAGCATCATGAACTTGATATGCTGAGGCTCAACCTGCCATAACTTGCACCAAAAGATCTCTCAGTCCTTTGCTGCTCCCATCTTGTCCATGCACCTTGCTGCTGCATCCCCGTCATCCTACTGGCACACAATTCCTCCACTCCGGCTTGCACGTCCTCCAGAAAGACGATATTGTTCTTTGCCTTGGGCCCTGGTATAAGAAGTTTGTTGGAAAGTTATTGGAAAGCTACCAAGGTGGTTGGAAACTTACACGTCCTGCCCATCCAGATGCCACTGCCCCAACCCACATGCTGTGATGCAGTTGTGACTCAGCCTGCTCAACTGCATCCTGTGCCTTCCAGATCCTCACAGTCCTCTCTCTTATGCCAGTGACAGAGACTTTTGGGTCTCTGGATTCCTTGTACTGCAGCACTTATATAGGTGTCCATGTTCTCCTCATTCAGGCTGCTGTTGGGGAGCTTCAGCTTATTTTTCTGCCCGTGCAAAGCAATGCTGCTCAGGCTTTGTAGCAATCCTAGCCACTGCCTAATAGACAGCAGGACTTTATAGGCTAGTAGGGGCCACAGGATCCAAGGTGGTGTGCCATGCTACCCAGGCCTTGGGTTTCCCTGGTACTCTTGATCTGTCCACAGCCACCAGCCATGATTCAGGCTCCTTACTAATCATCTGGATAGACCCCAGATCAGAGTTGAAGCAAAACCTGTCAGCCACTTTTCAACTCTTTTACACCAGGGACCTGGATTTTGACATCCTCTTCATAGATGATAGTTTTTGGCTGATTATTTTATTCAAAACCATTTGCTGCTAGAACCCATCTTAACGGTTCATAGTAGAGTTTGGAGGTTTGTGAATTGGGCCCATGAAATGGCTGCAGATGTATATTTAAGTTGATGAAATGTTAAACATGATTTTGATGAGGTGTGAGGGTGTCAAGAAGCTGGATGTGAGATCGTGATGATGTGTTAGCTACTGATAGTAGAGTATTGGAGGCCAAGCTTGCTCATGAATCGTCATGTGGGATACGCTTATGAACAGGAGCAGACCTTAACTCACCTTATGGAATGAATTTGTCTTTACTGCATTACCTTACACTGAGCAGCTGCTGAACTGCACAGCATCCATCTATCAATGCCACATTTCCCTGTGTTGAAAAAGAGACGTATTTCATGAACACTCCATCCTTTTTCTGAAAAGACGATGAGGTTTGAGCAGCAGGGTGCTGGAAAACATGCTTCTCCCTTCGCTTTCTCGGTTTCCCGTGCTCGCTCACATTCTCCCTCTCTTTCTGTCACTCCTTCTCTCCCCCTCTTCTCCTTCGGTCCGAAGGACCACGTGGCTCTTTGCGTAAAATATCTGGAGAATCCATTTGGGTTCTGTCATCTATAGCGCTCGGCGGTGTCACACTGCTGGGCCAAAGGAGGCGTGCTCCTTCCGTGAACTCTTCCCTTCCAGTCTGGCCGTGTTGAACTTGGCAGCCCTCTGATTGATGATGTGTCCTGAGAAAGTGTTGCAGTGACATTGGCCTCTCTGTGGTGACAGCTGCATCGCCGATCCACCTTAAGCATGTCACTGGTTAAGTAGCTACAGTTGCATTTCAAGACTGCAGATTTCCTCACCCTGACAGAAATGTGAAATACTAGTTAGTGGAAATATTTTTTTTTTAGGTAATGAAACAAGCTGTGGTCTTAAGAAACCATAGTCAGTTTTTCCAATTATTAGCCTGACCTAGAAATCCTCAGTTGTCTTTGTAATGCTTTAGCAGGCGTGGGGTGATGTGAATGGGATGTGAAGATAGACATCCCATGAATAAGGTCTTGTACGGGAGGCTTGTGGCGAATGTCTACGATCTGAGTAGCTTCCAGTCCCAAGGCACTTTTAGCTCCTGCTGAAGTGTGAAGTGAAGTGTGTAGTGTGAACTACTACAAACTAAAACTGAATAATGACTGGTCTCTTGAGTTGCTCCATTCCCCAGTGCCTAATAACGGACCATATCCAAACCACTGGGACCATTGCTCATCAACATTTTTGCTTATCCGTGAGCTACAGTTGTCAGAGATTGGGTTTAGATATTTTCAAGTAAGTGTTTTGCATGCAGAAATGCGACAACTCAGACCATTAGTACCTTGTTCTGCATGCACAAGGTGGAGAGGAGAGCGGAGAAGAAGAGAGGGGAGGAAATTTGCTTTTAGCGGCCGCCGATGAGACTTTCTTTTCACTGTTTGTCCCTGTCAATTTTATTCAAAGCTGCTGGAGCCGGAGAGAGGTAGAATGTGTAAACAGCACATCACACGCATGCACACACACACACACACGCACACACAGCTAGGCCTTGTCCCTGAGCAGCAGGGGATTATGTGGATTACAGGATGATCAGGACACCCCCCTCCCTAGTTTTACATTGGACCTGAACACACAGCGGAAGGCGCTGTGCTCTGAAGAAAGACCTCCTGTGTCCTCTCCGTCACTGCAAAAAGGTGTCGCTTTCCCATTGAGACCTGAACTAAAATCTCTGACCCTTTGTGACTTACTGCTCAGTGGAACAAAGAGGCATCTCATGAAAAGGACAGGCAGGCGTCCTCCAGATTTAGATCTGTACAGGGATTTGAGGACACTCTGTGACTAAACAGTACTTTACCTTTGAAACTCTTCATCAATTCACTGCCCCTTAATCCAATCATGTAATGTAGGGCCTCTACAAAGTGAAGACAGGATATAATATCTGGTTGCATTTGTTCAAAGATTGCCAAATGTGACTCAAGATTTACAGTTGATGCTGTGGACCTGTTTGGCATATTCTCTCTTCTGGGACTTCTGGGTCATCTCATAAAATCCCAAATCCTCTTTCATACTTGGATTTTAGTTGAAGATGAACCTCAGCTGAAAATGTGAGGGGAAACTGAGTTTTGCCATAAACTCTTTGTGGTACCAGTGATAAAGAGGTAGTTTCCAGTGCTTGAGCAGCTTTCGTGGTCCCTGCCCAGCCATAAACTGCCTGACACTTTGCAGGGAGAGCACTGCACTGGCTCCAAGAATCCACTGGTTTTTATTGACCACGACTACGCAGTAAAACTCCGATCCTTGCTGTGCCACTCTGGAATGGGGGAACCCAGCCATCTCGCTCCAGTGTTCCTTAGAGGAATGAACGCTATGCGAGTTGCATCTGTTGAAGAGCAAAGATTTAGATGGCAGTGATAGGCGGCAACTCGTGACTCAGTACAGTGATATCATTACTCTCCTCAGTAACAAGTAGGGTAACAAATTACTATGTCAATTTCACCTCTCATTTGTAGATATGTACGTCATCAGAGACGATAACCTAATAGATCACCCACGCAACATGCCAAATAACACCGAGACGCAACTGCATCCTCATCTGTCACGACGACTGACACAGAGACAAACACAACACACTAATCTGACCTGAAGCGCCGGCCCCAATCTCCCCAAAACAAGCCGCTTCGTGATGGATGATCCCTGCATCCTCCTCGCAGTCCGTTTCAAAGACCAAAGGCCAGGAGGCGGGCAGCCCTGGCAGGAAAAGTTGTTTACCCTATTTGATTAACAACAGTCACACAAAACTACTCTTTTTCATGAGGGATTACAACAGTTCTCCTTGGAAATGTAGCGTTCGAAACCCTCCAAACCTTTTAGACCTGATTATTATATGCGTGTTTTCCCCAACCTGCCCTAGCTGATTATCCTACATGCCAGCTGACTTTTCTCTCCCTTCCAGCTGTTTGTGCAGCAGGGTTGCAAGCTATTTTCAGAATAATAGCGGATGTTAATTTGTAAGGGTTTATTTGGAGGGATTGGAAAACAGGCCAGAGAACTAGGCACTGCCCCTCTCTTGGCTTGCAACAGCCTTTATATAATCACATGCCAGAGCTCAACATCATATTTCTCTTCTCCCAAATGTCTTGACATCAGGTGATAATATAATGGCCCGGTCTTGTTGAACCACACTGCAGAGGAGAGCTAGCGGATTTTGTTTCTAAATCCATTAAAATACCAAAACAAGGTGCAGCTTTAAAATAGGAAATGTGCATGCACAGTCAAATTAGCAAACAGAGTACTTAATAATGCAAATATCAAAAAGTTCATTAAAATAGAATTCATATTTTGTTCTCTGTATATTTCATTTAGTGGGTCAGTTTGGCAGTCTTGAGGTCTGTACCCTAAATAATGTACTGCATGTTGTATTTATGGCAGCATTGTACCTGATGTACAGCATGAGAGCCTCCCCATTGTTTGTCATATGCTGCTTATTCACTGTTTCATTCACATGTCCATTAGCTTCCTCCGTACCTTGTGTCTGGGGGTCCAAGGAGAAGGATGCTTCTGTTTCTGAATGAAAGCTGCTCTCCCAAAACAACATTGTCAGGACAAGGCAGACAGAGAGCAGAAGTTAATGCACTTTGTCAGCACTGGCAGGCTTCCGAGCCAAGAGCTATTAACTCTGAGAGGGAAAGGCATTTCCTCCTTGTAAATGCCATATTAAATTATTATTATTTCATTTGGTAACAGGGAAAAGCCCATCAGGGCTATATTGCCCAAGGTGAGCAGGGAATTGTAAATGGAGAGTCACAGTTTTTCTACAGGCCACTGAAAGAGGGTGGGTTTTTGGGGGGAGGAAGTTGAAGGAGGAACTGTATGTTGGTGTCACGGTAACTTGATGTTGTAGCTGAGCCAGATAGCTGAGTATCAGAACTTTTTAAATGCTCTTTTACCCTTATAGACAACTATACTTACCCCTGCTGACCTCTCTTGGCCTCTCTTTTCTCAACATGAAAGGTGCATCCATCTTCAGCATCCATGTTCTCTGAGTAAGACTTAAGGGTGCTCAGGTTTTTGCCAAATTAAAATGTGAATGAAAGGTGGGGCATAGCCAATGGGGATGTGGCCTCAAAGCCTGCCTGATTTTTCTGTGAGTTGATTGGGCCCAGAGGGCTTGTGGTTTGGTGTCACTGGCCCGGGCCTCAGAGTAAAAGATACCTGGGCCAAAACAGTCGAGCGTGATATTCTCAACTTTTGGGTGACTTCGAGGCCCTTTTTACAGGGGAACAGCTGCCAAAAAGGGTCCATACTGTGCAATGTGATACACTGTAAATTTTACACTGAAGAAACCCGTGTCATTAAGGCTGTTCATATATCAGAGAAATCAGACCCATGACCTGGCTGTTACCACTCCACTATCACAGGCGTAGCGCCTGGCCACCCGCCACAATTTGTTTGATTAATTCTGCACACATATATAAAGCCTTGGAGAAAAACTCTGTTCAGTAGAAGTTGGTATCTCTCCAACACTTAAATGACCCATGTGGCTCTTGGTTTTCGATTGAGACTGAGACAAAAGATCCCAGAAATGCATCAGTAATGAACCAGCTGTCTTTGCAGAAGCCATGCAGAGATGTGTCATGTCATGTCAAGTGCCATGTCATGCAGTTAATTAATTCCCCCTGCTGTCCCGTTCACCCAGGTAAACCAACAGGCTATGGCCCCAACGCACGGCGATCACATAACCGTGGCATTGTGGATGAGTGCTGCTTCCAAAGCTGTGAGCTGCGGCGCCTGGAGATGTACTGTGCACCTGCCAAGACTAGCAAGGCAGCTCGCTCTGTGCGTGCACAGCGCCACACAGACATGCCGAGAACACCTAAGGTTAGTACCGCAGGGCACAAAGTGGACAAGAGCACAGAGCGTAGGACAGCACAGCAGCCAGACAAGACAAAAAACAAGAAGGTGAGCACAGCACCAAAACAGATACACTCAAAAAAAAAAGAGCTTACTCATCAGGAAAATATGGAAGAAAAACACAGAAGATAGACGTGTAGATTAATGCCTAGGCCTCAGTTTGCATTGTACGAGCATGCACACATAATATTCTGGGAATGTTATAAGGGCAAAAGGATCAATAATAGGCTTGATTGGTAATACATGGCACATTACTGTATAGCAACATGCATGAATCCATCCAATCTAAACGGCTTCATTTCCCCCCACAGAGACCTTTATCTGGACATAGTCATTCATCCTGCAAGGTATGTCTGTCCAGAGTGACGGGGCGCTATTATGTGCATGCAGCCATGTGCTGTAACCCGAGTCGATGCATGCCAGTGAATACTCTGCATTAATTTGAATTATTGCATGTCTCATTGGCCAGACTATATCAACCGTTGGATCGTCCTATAAGCAGGTTTAACTATACACTTTCCACTTTGAGACTTTCAGAGCTTCAAAAGCAGTGGGAGATTTATTTTGAAAGGGGAGAAATTTGTTTAAAAGTTCTAAAGAAAGAAACCGTGAGGTCTAAATGCAGACTCTGTCTCATCCTTTAGTTGCCAACCTGCGGGGAGAGTGTGATCCTTTTAAGATTCGACTGTGTGCTTTTTACCCTTCTCTCAAAAAAGAAAACCATTAGCAGGAGAAGGAACTAAGTGGTTTTTGTGGTAGACCCACTGGCACTCTCGCTCCCCAGGCAGAATCGCTCCTCTCCTACTGTACATCATGTGCTGAAATTCTGGCATCTCACAATAACAGATTGATGCATGCGAGGTCCAGAAATGAAGCATGCGTATCACATTTACTGTATCTATGGGTGCAGCGGCTTCCACATCACTCATCTGTTCATTAATTTGTGGATTGTGGTGCGCTGTAAACGGCGGTATTGGTGTATGGATCCTCTCTCCTTAAGAGAATAGTGCCTGCGCCTCCAAGACAGGGTTTTATTTTCACCATCTCATGAAATCATTCATCCTCTGTACAGCTGTGTTGTTCTGGGCACAGGTACAGATTTCAGACCCAAAGCTGTTTCCCTCACTCACTCCATCCCTATCTCTGGTGTACGTCTAAAATGTGTTTCTCTTTCATTTCAGGAGGTGCATCAGAAAAACTCGAGTCGAGGGAACACGGGGGGGAGAAATTACCGCATGTAGGGAACAAGCTAATGGACAAATGCCCAGCAACTCGGGAAGAGAGAAGGGCGTGGCCTTACCTGGTACCCCTGTGGAATGGTTCACTGTAAAACAAAACAAAGTGGATGCTTGCAATGGTCTGATAACCTCTACAAAAAAATGATAGAAACCTGAGAGTTAAGTGCTGTTTAAAGGTCGATGAGGGATATTCTGATTATTTTATACACTGCACCATTCCATATTGGGAGGAATTCTTTGTTAATTCAATGCAACAGACTAGTTTAGCTGCTGAGACACGAACAAGAGCTTATTATAACTCCATGTGTGAGCTGCAGCATCCCCTGGCTCCGAGAAGGCGGGAAACACATCTGGGCTTCAGCCATTCAGAAAGCAGCAGGCTGTATATGAGAATCAGTGGTCCATCCTCTCCCCTGAACTTTGAGGAAGTAAATCGTACACTGAGAGGTTTTGGCGGCGCTTGGCTATTCACTTCTTTGGTAAGACAGGATACATTTTCACCGAGTCACATGTAGCAATTGCTATCCCAATTAAATCTGATTAGACCTCATGTCAAAAGAGTTTTCTTTTGCAAATGTGACCAAAAAGATGACTACAACGGTGTTATGCATCATGCATTACTGAGGAAAATAAAAAAATAAAAATAAAAGTTTCCAAAAAAAGGTTCTGCTTTAATAGACAAGCACTTAAATGCAGCCAGGCAGTTCATCAACAGAGCTTAAACACACACACAGTGTTGTAGTCAAGTCATTTTACCTTGAGTCCAAGTTAAATCCCCTGTTCTCAGTGACTGAATCCAAGTCAAAGTCATGATGGAAATGTTCGAGTTTAGTCTAAGTGGAGTCCCTGAAAGGATTGAGTCCGATCCAAATCCCTCTTAAGTCTCAGGAAGTGTTGAGAACCTGAGTACCATGCCTACAATCCAAATAGATTAAACGGTTTTAAGGAAGGTGGGAAGTACCGTCCTAGAGAAGACTAACATTGCACTTTTGTCAGTTCAGAAAAAGAAACAACAAACAACCAGGAGCTAAACTGTTGACTAGCCAACAAAACATGGCTGGCTAGCTCAGTGGATTCCAACTGCATCTGGCCCAAGTTAAATAATTGCATGGGCCGATCTGAATTACCAGGTACCAGTGATCGATATTTGAGGCCACACAAGTTTGAGTCAATGAAATGACGTTACGTTTAAGCAGGAGTCATAAAAATTGAGCCCAAGTTCAGACCCAAGGAGTGCTGTTACACTAGAGTGACAGGCACAACATCTTGATAAAATCTTTTTCTTGTTATCTTGCAGAACGGAAATATCGTGAAATTTTCAGCGTACTTTCTCAAATCTGTCAAAACGGAGGCCTAATGCAGAAGACCAAGGGACTCTAACAATAGCCACCTAGATGGGGAAGATTAATGATTGATTTATCTTGGCTTGTATGATTTTGTTAGTTTAAGGAGGCTGAGAACTTTGCTACTTCAGAAGTCACTTGGACTGCATTAGCTTCCATCGTGGTGAGAGTACAAACAAAAACCCCTGACAGAATCCACGGCAAAGCGCTCGCAAGAAACGCGCCAAGGTCATCCGATCCAAAAAAATGACGCTCAAGAACAATATTCTCACAGTAACATACAAGTAAGGCGGGGGCTCTGAGCTACGGCGCACATACAAACACGGTACACACACACACACACACACACACATACACACAAACACCGACAGTGTAATTGAGAGTTGTGCAACTACGAGCAAGGTTCAAGCACACACACACACAAACACAAACATACACAAGCTCCATGAAACGCCAGTTCTGAGAAATCTCATCTCTGGCACTGCCTCCTCTGCCTGTGTATAATCAAACAGTACTCCCATTTATGTTATCCTATGCATCCTTCTACTATCATTCATTGTACATGATGGTTTCATATAACAAAACTGTATTAAGAAAATCCTATCCACTGTATAATGGTGCTATTTTGTAGTTTGTTACTTGCAAGAGATGGCTAAGACAGAGAGATGGCAGAGCTTACATCGGAGGTCTTCCCTTTTGCACAGCCTTGTGGCCACCATTTTAATAGTGTTTTTATTTGTAAGCTGTTTCAATAAGGTAGTAGTGTAAGCGAGTAAATGTATCTGTGGGAAATCTGTGAATGCATGGAAAAAAAAAAATCATGTTGTGGTCCCAGGAAGGCAAAATGCTATTTTTTCTACTGTTTTTAAATTATTTTCTCAATATAGATCCCTATGCCAAATAACTTGACAAAAGTACTGTGAACTGTGATCTTCCAATTGTGTTCAGATTGTTAAAAATCATGGTGTGCTTTTTGTCTGTCCTGAGATGTATATGTACATGCACCTCACTGAAAGCCAAGATATTGACTATTGCAAACCTTCATGAAGAAGCCAGGAGTTTAATTTATTTTGTCCAAACCATGCATTCTTTAGTGACACAGTCGATTAAAACTTGTTTCCACCAATTCATCTAAAAGTGCTTTTTATCTATTATGATTTGCAGTTCTCAAATGGGAATTAGTGCATGTGCTTTGATATCCATTTCTTAGTTGACCTGGCTAACTGAAATTTAAAAAAAAAAAAAGGAGCTGGCCGGTCAAACAACTCTGGTCCTCCCATGTCTTCAGATATACGGTACATACCAAAGACATTTTGATCTCACTCACAACTATTGACCAGATCGGAACGTATTAATTGATGCCATCCCCATTTGAACTGCACTGCAGCTACAATGTGCCCATCAGTCTCTGGCCCCTGAATCAAGCTGGTGTTCTCAATAGTAACTTTGACTCTTCCATCAACAGTCTCAAATTAAATAAAACCTAAAACGCGGGGAGTTAATCATAACTTCACGACTCTTCCGCGTTAGAAGTGTTTATTGAGAAAATGTAATTTCCATAAGCTCACTGTCCAGGAAACTGTTTGATTAAAAGCGCTGTTATTTATGGTGCTCGATTGCCTTCTGTAGAAAACGTTTCAAATACTGACAAATTGTTCACCGTTCCTGCTGAATAAACCACTTGTCAACATCGTAGAAATGCCTGGCGAGTTCTTTCATGCAATGCACACACACACGCACGCACACACACTGTCCTGCAGGTCTCTGGGGGAAACATCAAGACATCTATTCTCATGACACAGCAACATTCTGGTAAACTCTCTGCGGAAGGATATAGGTGAGACCCCCGCGGACTGCGCACACAAACAGCGGAGTTTTGCCTCTCTTAAGCGTGTGCAAATCTCATAAGGGATAGATGACTGTTTGGCTGTGGCCGAGGCTATAACTCAAACCGAGGTTCTGCGCACCGGAATGAAACTGAACATACTGTGCGCTGAATGACAAAGTGATACTTCCTAAAAGACGGCGGGAGCTGCCAAGGCAAACAGAGCGGGGCGCGGTGTTCCCTGAGGAGAGAGCTGCGTGTTCAGCTCTTTGGAGGATGCTCGCAGTGACAGCGCTCGGCTCACTGTCAGCATTTTTCTTTTTCTTTTTTAAATGGACATAAAGGACAACAATCAAACCCCCTTTTTTTTCACTGATAAATTGGCCCTCTGGCCGGCGTTCAGCAGACGTTACAGATCGAAACGAGGAGCAGGGTGGTTGGCAAGGTCCCCGGCCCAGCCATCCTGGATGTTATTTCATCCCTGCTCGATGACTAATACAGGATCAATTATCTCGCCCTAATGGCCCCAATTGCAGTATGCAAGCTTGCAAAATTCAGAGTTCAAATAAATCAGAGAGAAATTGTGTGCAGAGGAGCTTGGGCAGCGGTGGGTAACCAAAGCCATAACAAATAAGCCAATTATCATACAGATACAGATGTCTCATGCAGTTGCAATTATTATAAAACGCTAAGCTCGGGATACATTAAAAACACCCTCTTTTATCTTCTGAGCTGTGCTACCTAATTTGGGATTACACTGTGACACGGTGAATAAAGAAGTGCAACATGAAGATGTTTGAATAACCTCAACAACCAGGAAGGTTCTGGAAAGAACACAATCTGCTCCCATTGATCTGTACGCACTCAGGATTCAGTGCATCTAAGGACACAGATTTTGGACCTAGCCCTGAAATACAATCTCTCCACACTCTTCAACTCCTCAACTTAAGCGCACAATTGTCTTTTGAATGACCTTGTGGTCTATTTTACTACACTCACCAATTTTACTTCTTATTCTCCTAGTTGTTTTGAAGGAAAAGTGGTTGGTTCGTCAGTCTTCATCCATTTGTTTTTCAAAAGGACACGCTGGATTTCAGTTTCCTGCTCTAAACTAGAGAATGCATTGTAATCCTGTATTGTCAACTCAGCATTATTGATTAACACGACCATCTAACATTCTCATGTTTTGAGGATAGTCAGGGAAATGGAAAGAAACCAGGCAGTATCCAGTATTTGCTGATGATGGGGTTGATCATAACAAATTCATGAGTAGTCTGGTGTCACACATTCATTTTGTCAGCCAAGCCAAGACCAGCCGTGAAAGGGAATGAGGACACAAGGATCCAGGAAATGCACAAGGAGCCTTGCAGAATATGCAGTCAGCATGTAAAGAAAAAGGGTCTAAACCCATTGGAGGAGATTCTCCCTCTTCCCCAATTTCAGTCGACAGTGGAAATTCACTGAGCCTTGATTATAGCAGGAGAGAGTGTTGGCTCAGCTGTGTGCTTTAAGAACCCATGATGTCAGAGCCTTATTTTCCTTGGAGAGCCTCTCATCAGCTGCATTGTTCCAGGAAACCATGGTCTGTTCTCTGGGCAACAAAAAGACCTGCCCAGTTGTGGCCCCCCTACACCCGCATCTCTGCTGAATGCAGCACGCCAGGCTTCTGCCCAACCGAGGTCCCTGCCTGCACCCCAAATCATCCTGCACACACACACACGCACACACACACACACACACACACACACACACACACTGGGAGCATCACACATGGAGCATCAGTGCATCACATTTCCCTGGAACTGGAACTTCCACTCTGCTGTGACACAGTCGGTGTTTTTTTTGTTTGTTTTTTTTCCCCCTAGAAGCTGAGCATCAGTGATGAAAGGCAGTATGTTAACACAGGACAGGGAAATAATGTGTTGGCCTTTGGAGGATTATAAAATGATGCTGCTACTGATGTCATATGGCCCGGACTTCTGAGGGATTTTTTACACCCAGAGAAAGATGTAGGCCGCGTGATTCAATTACAATATTGGCGACTGACAGGTGATGCAACCAGTTGATAGAGTTGATGAAAAAACTATTCCACAGCTTGTTCTGTTATTGGAGAGGGATTCAGAGCTGAATAAATACTTGATAGGATCATGGCTCCCTACAGACAAGACAGCTGTAAATCAATGGCAGCTCAGTCAGTAGTTGGACAAATCTTATTGGCATCAGTTTATGATTTGACATTTGTTGTGCTATAGAAATTTGACTGAGTAAACACTACAGATATTGTTGAATGCGGGTAAAGGAGATTTTGTAAATAATGTCTACGGATGCCCATCAAATCACATCTGGTCTTTATAAGATTATTTAACTTTTGGCTTTGGCTTTAATGTTCTTTGTTACAGAATTATGGTCATGTTTTCTTAGAAATTCAGAACAGGGAAAATCTCAGCATTACCAGATAAAGACCTTCAACTCGGCTCAGAGTTCATTGGATCAGGGAAGCTGATGCAGCAGAGAAGCTGAGTGAGTGATGGGTTGACATACGTAGATCTGAATTATGGAAAATACATAAAATAGTGCAGAGAAATTGGACCTTCCGTGTCTTGATCAACTCAAGAATAATGCAAAGATTCAGAATTCCTATGGACGGAATATCCCATAGAAATAAAGGAGAAATTTGGGAGAAGGGAGGGAGAGATTATCAGAAAGAGAGAGAGAGAGAGAGAGAGAGAGAGAGAGAGAGAGGTTATAATAACAGAGCACGAAGCTCACAAGTTCAGTTGTGCTTCTGCTGGAACGGCCATGCCCCTGTGGACAAGTTCAGTCCTTCAGTAGAAGTCCTCACCCTCCAACAAAAATACTTACAAAATAAAGGCTGACCGCTCCAAGTAAAATCACTTCAGCTGGGTTCAATGACTATTATTCATGTCCCGTTCCTCCATCCCTGCGCTATGGCTTCTGTGATGTTAATAAGGTAAGCCTTCTTCTGTTTTCCTTCGAGCGGAGGAGCCTGGGAGAAGCTATATCAACAAGGCCTTCGGTTTTCCTTTGTGAAACTCCTCCACCTTTTTGCATCAGCTGATGAGCGTTACCTTGGTGTGGATGCTTGGCAATCAAACATGCTTGGTCACAGACTACTCAGGGCTCTGGAGCTGTGACATATCACATTCTCCAACCTGCTTACACCCAAAGACATCATTCCTATCACTTAAATGTTATTTTAAAACGGTTTCTTGGCCCTGTAAACATACCCTTAGGATTTGGAATCAAATTTGGAATCTGATCACCACCAAAAGCTAATCAATTGTTGGCCCGAGGCCTATCCGTCCACCAGAATTCATGACAATCCATTTGTATGTTATTGAGATATCCTGCTGACAGACTGAACCTAACAGGGATGAAAATATAACCTGCTTGTCGGAGTCAATTCATCATCACCATCATCATCATCATTGTTGTCATTATCATTACCTCTCTCTCTTTGGTTGAACTGCTTCAATGGATGGTTTGCTATGGCAACACGGCCATGTGCAGCCACTGATGCCTTTCAGAGATAATTACTCACTATGGGCATTCAATGGACGTCTTTCATGCGGCGCAGTCAGTGTCTGTCCTGTCTCCCTGCTGAATTCATTTCAGCATGTGGATTTTGAGAGGGGAGATGTCCAGTTCATTCCAGCCCGATGACCTTTTGTGGGCCTTGATGACCCCACTCTGCAGATGGGAGGGAATTACAGCCCACGGTGGCACCACTCTGATCCACTTGAATCTGTCAGGTCTCTAAACATTAGTAATAGAGTTATTCAGCTCCTTTATTACTATTGAACAACAAGGGGATCTTGTGGTGGCTTATATGCTGCGACCTTCAAACTGACCTGTGACCTTGTGCCGGTGAGATGGAGTTATCACTGCAGGAGGCTTGACACGTTGTTAAATTTAATGACTTTAAGGTGTAGGAACTACGCCTGTTCCCTCAACTGCCCTGCTATAAAAGACGGCTGAGAGAGCGCTGACAACAGCCATTACAGCTGAGGCAAGATCAGCCATTGCTTTCTATGTCCAGCCTGTCAGCCGAAATAGTGCAGATATCATGATCTCAGCGTACTCCGTCTTATTTTCTCTTGTGCTGTTCTCTGAGTTGAGCGGCCAGTCAGTTACTCTGGCCATACCTGCGAGCAGACTAGACAATGGCAGGACAGAGCAAGAGAGCTTGGGTTCGTTGGGTAATGAAGCCCTGGCTGAGTCTGCCGTAGGTCTTCCTTTTTACAGACAAAGCCTCATCGTGGACAACAAAGTTGACGATGAAGATGGAAACCCCCAAATCATCATCCTCTCAGTAAGTACCTTCCTTTAAGAGGTCATATCCTAGCAATGAGGATTCATAGGTGTTTAATGTGGACACTGTTACCTTTTGATTTTTTCGGCCTAGATTTAGAGTTGGGAGATTTTTGCAAATTGATCCAACTTTACTGGATATTTGTGACTCATCACAAATAATTGGCACCTTAATTGGCATTTCTCCATTCCTTCATTCAGACATTTCATTTTGGGACACTGGAACCATCCTGCTAATCAGGGTCAAGCATTGTGAATACTCCCTGTTTTTCTTTCAAGGAATATGCTCAGCCAACCATATCTGAAAAACATATAGCTCATTATCTTCATCCTGAGAGGGTGCATTTGAAAAACCTGACCCTTTTAAATTGGCTACCATTATAGCATCTACTGGGCACACCATGAATTTGATTTCTCTCATATGCTCCCATGAAACTCTTCCTGCTGTGTTGGAAAAACTAGAACTACTATTAGATGAAAAGGTCAAAGGATCACAAGCATAAAAAGATTTATTGGATTCACACAGTGGGAAGAATGATGACATATCATTGCTCCCTCAGATGCTTGGCTGAGAAGACTTTATCTGGCAGCTGTGTGTCCAGTGTGTCATGACCATGGTGGTTATCTCTGTAGTAATGGAACAGGCAGCCATCATGAGGGGAACAAAGCCATTCAGGTGAAGAGGGGCTTTGGAAGAAAAGGGGCCACTGTGATATAGTAAAAATGAGTTTGAGGAATGGGAAACTGTTGAAGTTTGACACGTTTCTTCCATGTGGGGTTTCTTGCGGCTTGGTGCAGGATCAGCTGTTGGAGACGGAGATCCATATGCCCCATGCTGCAAGTGAAAAGATAATCTTTCAAAGCTGTTGCGGATTTGCCGCGACTTGACTAACCAGAGTTCAGATACTTGTGTGCAATCATATTGTGTCAGGGATGGCTGATATATCATGAGGCCTCCTATTGTACCTACCCCACACGTAGTCACCGATGAATAATGTGCTGCAGGACATGGGGCTGACGAGACCCAGCCTGCGTGGCCTGAACCCAGCCTTCTTCGCCCGGGGTCTTCCTCCACTCACGGACCACACTCCTGCTGAACACAGTTTGAAAATAGAACGCAGACAGGACGACCTTGGCAGTAAGTGTCAGATGCCAGCTCTCCCATGTGTACTGCATTAGTGTAATCAAGCAAGTGTTAAGCTTCAAAATATTTTTGAGAGGGTATAATCACAAGACCACATTTTCTGAATTGCTTTGTTGTACATATTTGGACCAACGCAGCTCATTTTCAGTATTGCTCATGCTCTTTTTTTCTCTCCCTCTATATAGTGCTCCGATGTATGATAGGAAGAGTTTACCGACCCTGCTGGCGAGCTTAACTGTGTTGTCCCTTTACTGCGGTCCTGGCCTCATCTGCTGTAAAATTTCTTCCTTATGTGTTAAACTGAAATGTGTTGGATTGTAGAAAATAAGAGCACGCAAATGTGTAAAAAATAAAAGTTTATTAAAATGAAAAGTCTGCAACATATTTACAGAGTGGATTTGATTGTGGAACTTAACAGGTTGAGGAGATAAACTATACAACTATGACAGTGATGAAATGCATTTGAAGCAGGATGTAAGCGTTATTGGCAGCATGTCCTGGAGCAAGATAAACTCTGTTGACCGAATCCAGGCCCCCACTGATCTGCTACCAAACTGATCTACTTAGGTTTCAGGCACTCACATTTTCCACATTGCCTAATGGGTAACAATGGCCAGTGCCAATGGAGCACTCACGCACTATTTTTGTCAGTGACTAGAGAAAACAACAACAACCTTACCGGTCATCAATGACAAACATTCATCAGTCTTGTACTTTGAAATTGAGGTTCATATGACAAGTCAGTTTTGCATCACACAACCAAATATAAAAACATATCCAATACAATATTAGACTCTGAAGAAGCTGGTTAGCTTGCCCTGTCCGGCTATCAGCTTCTTCTTACTTGGGGCCTTGCCGACATTCTTACCGGGCATTTTGCCTGAGACACTAGTGGGCGGTTTCTTCTGTGGAGGCTGGTTCTCTGATCCGCCATCTTGGTCAGGCATCCACCTGCTTCCTCTTGATGCCCTTGCCCTGTGTCTGAATGCCAGTTTTCTTTCTATTGCCCAGACACGCTCCACTGCTCTGGGCATTTCCACATCTCGGCCCAAGAGCAGCCCCCCAGGTGTACACCTCTCTGCTCCTTACTTGGACATTCAGTGGTAGGTTTCGCTGAAAAGAAACAAAGTAAAATCAACCTTGACAATCTAGTAAAAAAAAAAATCCAGTGCAGAGGAAGCAGAGGAAAAGGTTGTGATGAAATTGCTGACGTTAGCCTCTACTTTAAGCAGCCTGTGTGTTTATTCTACCAAACTGAAATTGAACATTTGTCATGTAACCTGATGGAGCAGAGCCTGAATTCCCACAAAAAGAAAGACAGAAGGGGAAACGGGCAAGAAAAGTGTGTGTGTGTTTTTTACTCCAGATGTGGGGGTGAACGTATTTTATAGAATGGGGAATCATTTAATGGTTGATGGTAAGTACCAGTCCCAAGGCTGGGACTGGGCAGGGTTCAAGGCTTTGGCTGAGAAGGTGGGACTGGGCCTCGGTTCAGTTGTGTGGCGTCAGAGGGAATAGAAGCCTGTCCCAGCAGAAAGGGGGGCCGGGAGAAAGTCCACTGCACCGCTTGTGATGAAATTTTGAGCTGTTGTCAGCACGCAGCAGAGTACAAGAAGTACATGTGGTCAAAGGTAAAAATGAAGATTGATGTAACAAAAGTAGAATATGTACCTGTGCCTAGGTCCTCCACAGCAGATGGAGGCGAGTCTTCATCCACTAATAGGGTGGCTTTGCCTTTGGGGGCTGGGTGCACACAGGTAGGGACCTGGCTGGTGCTTGGGAATTCCAGCGCCCGGTTGAGGGGCAGTTCATCATCTTGGTATGTGCAGGCAAACTGGGACCGGATGACATTGTGTCTGACCTGGAATAAACAGGGGGAAAAAAAACTTCATGAACAATGATCCATTAGTTCAAAAACGTGCAATAAGTACGTTTTGGACCAAAAGCTCCAGATGGACGACAGTGCTACAAGCGCCAAAAAAAGGGAATGATAGCAGATCATCCTGTTGGATCTCTGCTCTAATTAGTTAGCTCACTCATGTCTATTGTAAGAATGGGACTTTATTATTTGTGCCAATTACAGGCCAAATCCCTTGGCCGCTATTAAGGTCGATACCCAATGCTTCCTAAATATGGAAACAGTTGTCTTCAATCATACCACAACTATAAGTCTATTAAACAATAGCATAGCAGCTAATTAACATCCCCTTTTTCGGACATCCCAGTTATAACAAATTCAGTGATATCGGAGGACCTCAATCCTAGCCCTGGGGCACACATACCCACCGCTTCTATCCATTGTTTGATCTATGCCTGCTTGAGATTATCACAATCCAAGGATTTCACTCTTTACGCTAGTGGACCGCAGTAGGGAAGAGGAATCAGAGGGGAAAAAAATACATTGTGCAAAGCTGGGTGGGTCTGTAAAGCACAAAGGGATCAAAGCCTAGGAGAGAGGCTTTTCAAAAGAACTTCTCAAAAGAGCACCTAAAACAACAGTAACCCTAAGACCAAGGCACGCTTCAATAATGGAGCTAAAAATGTAAGCTGCCCTGGTTGCATGCTAATAAAACATATCTGGAACGCCCCAGAAACAATGGGAGGGGATGGAAGAATGAACATAGCCAAACTATGACTGACTGAGAACATCTAATCCAATTACAATAGGTGGGAGCCCAACGTGGCACCGTGTGGTCAGACGGCCCTCATTCCTCTGGAGGAGGCTGTCCTGAAATAACCCCTGCACACTGCCTGACCCAATGCTGGAGACACCTGACCAAGAAATTCCAGATAATACTTCCAAGAGCAGGTGCAAGCAATTTCTCCAGTTCTTGTGTGTTTGATGTGCATGCACACACATACACGTGATGGAAGTGAGAACGCATAGCAGGTGTGCTGTTACTATCTTAGCATGACAGAATTGTACTGAAAAAAAAAAAAAAAGTGTAGCAATCAAGAGTTACTATTCACAAACATCATGAATAACATCACAGAGCACCACTAAATTGGCATTAAAAGTTTTACTATGCCGTGTGGATCTTCTTTAGCATTGGAAAACGTATTGGAAAGATCCCAAACGCAGAAACTAAATCTGTCCATCTCTGTGTGTGCCAGTTGACGTCAGTGCATGATGAAACTGTTGGAGAAGTCTGGGATAAAGTCATTCAGCAGACAACAGGAAACAATAACCTTTCAAGTTTCCCTTGCTAGTCGAGTTACGCGACTGATATGGCATCTTCAAAGTGAAATTGATGCAGAAAGCTTCCGCTCACCGAGTTCAGGAAGCGGTGAGCTGCCCAGGGACCATTACAGCGCACTCAAACAGGAAAGCAGCCAGATTGTGGGGAGCTAAAATGACATCTGCTAGCGCAATCAAATAAAGGAGCCATTTCACAAAATGTGTTTAGCATACATGTTTGAAAGGGGTTCACACAGTTTATTTCATGTTAAAATATCAGTCCTACCTTTACATTTAAAGCTGGTGTTTTTTTTTTTACTGCTTTAGGGTGACTCAGCAGTTGTGAATACATATAGTGCATGTTGTGATAAAGGCAGCTTTAATGGGAATGGGTTTTTGCAGCTGCTAAACCAAGAGTCTAATGAAAATCATTCTCCTCATGTCAGAGACTGAATTTCAACAACACAAGCCCACACGCTAACATCTATACACCCAAAGCGACAAAACTGTATCATCAATATGTGACTGATTCTGTTACTGACCCACTGAAACATCAACATGACAGGACAGAACATTTAAGGTCATGAACAGGAAGGCAGAAAGAAACGTTGACATCAGATATACTGTGACATTGGACACTGCAGTGATCAAATTGAGGACCTGAGCTCTGTTAGGTTATTATCAGGATTGGTTGATAGTTTGAATTCCCCCATAGATAAGTAGTTTTATACCATGGATTCAAACAACACTCTAAAACTAACACCAAGAGCTAAAACACAGCTGTACAAACGGGAATGGTGGAAGTCAGTTAAGATGAGAGCTTCAGCTAAGCAAATAAATAATATAATACCAGGGAGAAATTACAGGATGTAAAGACATTATTCTCAGTGTTTGTACATCTGATTCAATTTGAAGTAACTGATGGTTTGGATTTGGTCTCTTGGATGAAGGGGCCCATGTTACCTTGGGTTTGAGCAGGTCTTGCTGGCTCTGGACTCGGTTCCTTAGGGGTTCTGGAGAACGTCCAGCAGACACTTCAGGGGATCTGAAGACCAAGCCACAATCAGGCAGAGAGAAGAAGTTTATAAATTGTAAGTGCTAGAAGGTTACACGGTCACATTAACACACACACACACACACACACACACACACACACACGGAGTCTGTCCATTATGTTCGAAAAAGCTGTGCTCCCCTTATTGCAATCTTACACAATCAGCAATTCAAAACATGAAGAGTGTCTCGCGTGTTTGAACTAGGAGTACACCGTGCTGATCTTGGCCTTTTATCAAGAATGGGGTATCGGCCAGTCAGTGTCATCCACCTCTGATACGATGGAGGTTCCTCCCTGAGCACAGCTGGTGATAATGTTTTAATTATTATTTTTATATCAGATGTTTGACCAGAGAAATCATTCCAGTGTGGCGTGGGAGGATTTTACTCGACAGCTTCAGGGGTTTCGTTCTGTAAAACCTTCAAGGAAACCTGCTTCACCCTGCCTTAAGGAGCTGCTAACCTACCTAAAACAATTTCATTATCCTGGGTTTCAGTGGAGAATTTTAGTGTCCCATGGTCTAAATGCTTTCAGAGGCCTTTCATCCTCTTTTTTGGGCATGAAAATGATCATTTATTTTAAATTTGTATTGACAGCTGCTCAAAATGTCAGTATTTTCCCCTTACACCTAGTTTGTGCACCACGACCAACTGTGCCAACCTGAACAATGTAAGGATGCAGGTCCCCTCGTCTCCACTGAGGATGGGCTGGTCCTCAGACAGGAGGTCTGCCTTGTTCCGACAGGGAGGAGCCAGGGCTTCTTCGTCCAGTAACGCCATCAGTACCTTCACAGTTTCCCGGCCGCCGTATGCAGTGGCGTGATTGATCACGTACACTTTTGGCTGGGAGGAAAAAAAAAAAACACACACAAGCAAAACAGTGGACTATTAGATTTCATAGCTGTCTGTGTGTGAAGAGAAGATACCCTGTGCATGAGCATACAGACTTCAGGAGATCATACGTTACCCTGGCTGGGCTTATCCCTGTTCCATCAGAGATCGGTTTCTGACTCTGGTGGAGCTGACGGATCCTCTCTTTCAGGTCCTTTGCAGTCTCCTCGGCTGCAGCGTACACCGCATCCCCACTGCTGCGTCCCTTCACCAGCACTGCCCTGATAGTAGTCACTAGTCTGGCTCCACATACACTGAGGATTGAATACATTGTCAGTCACAATGAGAGGGGAGAATTGAATTACACCCTAGGTAAAGTGAAAGGCTGCATTTGGTTTAGAAAGGAATGTAACCTTTTTGGAGAACAGACGTAGGTTTTCAGCTGGATGGAATTAATGATCTTTAAGAGTTCAGCCAATGGTTGCCAACATAATAACTCCTAAAACTGGAAACCAGAAAACCAAAGGGCCTTAGTCTGAATCTCTTCAAAAGATATAGTGTAGCTTCACTTCCAATTAATTGGACACTGACTTTGTGGGGCTCAAGAGTAATTGTTAGGTGTTAACATCCAGTTGAGCTTTATTTTATTGCACTGCCAATGCTAACAGTTGTGAAGCAGAAAATATGCTCCAAATCCCTGTTAACGCCACCCTGGCCACTGTGCCCACCAATGCATTGTCAGTAGAGAAGCTCCAGGATTTACCTCTTGATGACATCAAGAGAGTTTAGTCTCATTTCTAGCTTTGCTTCAAAAACATTGTAGTGAGTCATTATAATCCAAAAGAAGCTAATCTACCATATCAAGCAAAAAAGGTCAAAGCTTTATTCAATGACCTGACACCATCAATTTTGTCACTTTTGCATACTGCTAATACTACAGTCAGTGCACTGCAGCACTTCATGTTACAAAGATCAGAAAACATAAACATAGTAAGCTGGAGAGGCAGTGGTCCAACCCTGACCTAGCTCTGATGTGAGTGAGGAAGGCTCAGTAACAGAATGATTTGGGAAACCAGATGTTAGCAGAACAAGGGGATCTGAACTCTCCACAGAAGGTGTTTGTTGAGGAAATACAGTACTCCACTGAGGGCGTAGAGGGGGGAGTGAGAGGCACAGACTGTTGAAAGACTCATTTTGGCTGCGTTCATACAGTGTCTCATCAGAAGTGGACCGCTCTGATCAGCCTATGTATGATTTGAAAGCCCTCATAGTAATAAACACCTGCTACAGAAAAACTGGAACAATAAGACCCAAATTCAGTACGAGACAACAATGTGTTACAGCTTGACTAAGTGAAGCGATAGCTGCTACTGGGTCCGGTACAAAAGATGACGTCTTCACAGCTTTACCTCAAAGCTCAGTCCTCAAATGATTCAATGGGCAAACCATTTCTGATAACCACTTTTGTTGCATTGCCAAAGGCTTGATGAAGAGCATCCAAAACAATCTGTGATAGCACGGAGGACAGAAAAGCCCAAGTTTTGATAATTCATCCAAGTAAGATTAGTTATCATTTAGAAAAACAGGCTTTGATGTAGCAAAGATAAACATGCGTTAGAAATTCAAATGTTATCATGAGAACCTGAGATGAAAGTCACCAGACGGTTTTTGAAGGAAATAATAATCTGTACTCTGTAATGGGAGAGGTGGGATTTGATGGTTAAACAGATCACAACTCCATGTGGCCTATACACCAGACAGAGAGAGAACACGCAGTAGCCCAGATTAAGTTGCACCATGTACCTGGGGTCAGGGGTCTCTCCCAGTATTTCTTCCAGGGTGTCTAAAAAGTGGACAAAGTCAGACAGGCCTTTGACACATTTCCTCAGTGGGTCAGACTCCGCTGGAGCATAGCCCTTTCCTCCAAGCTGGATGGCCCTCACAAAGGACGTTACAGCCTGCAACAGGAAACAGAAGCAAATGTTGCCACGGAGGTTACGTTACTCCAATTTAAAAATCCCAGCTTTGGTTATGTAACAAAGTGTGAATACTGTGATTTGCATTACCAAGAAGAGTGAAGTGTTGTTGTTACGTGCGGCGTGCTTTAGGTCCGTAAATGCTGTTCGTCCAAGCGCGCGACTGGGGACGTCAAGGGTAAGCGCTAAGGCCATGTCGTTCTTTGAGTTCACAAGCAAATCCAAATAGGAGCAGAAAACCCTTCTGACTGCCCTTTTCACCTATCAAAGATTGATAAGATGCACATTATTAGACTACACACTGGTGGCTTGCTGGGTTAGAAAACAAATGGAAGTCAGTTAACTTTTGATTACAGGCTACTGCAGTTTATACTCTTCAAAGCACAATGAGGACAGCACTTTTGCAGGCTAAATAAGATCACTGTAACAGCAGTTGACAGCCTAGACTATGTATTTGAACACAAACTCAAAAATGTCATCACCCTAGCTGGTAGTGCAGTAGCAAGCCACTACTAACCACTCATAAATCAGCAAGTGACAGAGAGCAACTGGAGGAGAGAGACTGTTACAGAAGCCCTTCTCCAGCCCCACATTGTGTTGTGTTTTAAAACATCTGCCTGGTAATTGAATTCACACTGCACTCTTAAATCTAAGTGATATGATTTAAAGTTCCTGTTAATAAGAGCGGGGTGGATTCCAGAGAGAAAATGAGTGCAGTGAAGACTGGAAAAAAAGATGAACGAATTCTTGCCAGAAGGAGAAAAATGAAAAGGAACAGTCAAAGTTCCTGTTGCCCAGTGACACGAGCCAACGTACTGTAGAATTTCATATTCCTAACAAAACCTTTATATGAGGGGAAAGAGGGGAAAGTGGAGAGAGGAGGTCAATTATGAAATAATTTACACTTTTTTTATTACTGCATGAAAGACAGGATTAGGCCTACCTGTGAGCTGCAGGGCCTGCATTTGCTGGATGGTGTGGAGGGGACTGAGGAATCCATCAACTCTGGGACCTCCATGTTGCCTGATAGAAATTCAAACAGCTGGACCTTGGCAAAAGAATAAAATAAAAAAAAGACTCAGAGATAAAGTGGTTGGCCTCATCTCTAACACAGTAGCCTATCTAATCATCGTCATCAGTCTGGTTTCAATCAGGTCCTGCTCACCGGGCTCACAGGCTCCTCTGGGTCCGGGTCCACCCTCAGCTGTTTGTACATAGAGTGGATATCAACCAGGTCCATAGTGTTGGAGCGTTTCAGGAAGGATTCGTACGCTTCCAGGATGAGATCATAGTTCTCCGGGCGTACAAAGTTGTGGGGCGGCAGGTGAAGTTTGTCTAACAGTAAGTGTTTCCAGGCCATCAGGACATCACTCAGAGCCACTTTGAACTCTCCACCCTGCTGTCACAGGAAGAGAGAAAGCAGTGAAGGCAGCAGCCATAATTACTGACTGCCTGGAACCAATCACAGTTTAAAAGGCAGAAAGTACTTCTTCCACAGCCCAAAAATGGGCCATGAGCGGTCTCAACAGGAAATCTGTGGTAATGTCATCAGTTATGAACATGATGACAGTAGGCCTGATGGTTCAATTGAACTATGCCATCATGATGATATGGATTTGGCTCACACAGCTTTGAATTTGGGTGGTATAGCCACTGGCAAGAGCATTCTTAGTACAATGGTCGTGGTTTGATGCCTTTAGTAAGGGGTTTTATTTGTTACCTGTTTATTAACCTCTTCCATGACCAGCTGCAGGACCATGAGCATGTCATCAGCTCCATGAATGGTGATTCTCTCAGACTGCACAACTCTGTGGCATTCTCTCCTGAAAGTTTTTACCACCGTCTTCAGACCATCTGCTAAAGTGGCCATTGTTCCCTAAACAACACAAAAGGAAAATGCTCTCAGAACATGCAGAAATATGGCTCAATAAGTTAAACAATGAATGTAATCAAGAGTGAAATAACTTCATAATTACAAAATGTATATGTTTTTAATTGTGTAACGTTCAATAGAGCCAAATATAATATAGTGAACGCTAGTCATCCTGCAGTACAGTCGTTGATGTAGTGGTGAATACAAAATGTGACTAAACTATGACCTCGAAATGGTGACCATCATAAGGCAAACAACTACCAATACAAACAAAATAATTTCAGGAAAAGCATTAACGTATGATTTTTCCCTCAACACACATACAGTCTTCATAAAACATAGACCAGTTTGATACAATTTATGCCAAAAAACTTTGATTTTAGGCTAGCTTCCACTGCACCCCTGAATAAAACACATAGCTTGCTACGTCTTTGGCTACAAAATATCACAGCAAATGTTCACTAAATGTTGCAAACCTCTAATATTGTAGTAGTGGTGGTGGTCAACAACACCAAACGAGTCCACGCCAAAGACTGGAGCAGCTGATTTGAAATTTGAAATTGCCTGCGATGTTTTCTGTCCTGGCCAATCAGCTCGCAACAGCCAACCATGGGAGTTGTCCCATAACCAAAGTATGTCTCTGATTTAAAAAACAAAAAGGTTTCATGGCAAGTAACGAGTACGTTTGATTTAAATGTAAACGCCATGTGTAGCTCAACTCTAGCATTTAGATCGCTATTTAGATTTAGATTTTTAAATGTACATTGCGCCATAGCCCCCCTTACTATTTGCCCTGACTGGTACGTTCCACTTCGTACCCGGAAGAAGATTGAAAACATCTAAACCCGCGCACCATTTGATTCAACAAAATTGTTGCATTAACGTGGTAACGTATATAAGTCGATGCTGTGTTTTGAATCGGAATTAACTTTCGTAATCAATGGATATTTATTAAGTTCACCAGCGGACCGTTAATGATAGAACATGACAAAATAAAGTTGTATGTGTGGCAGTTAGCTGATTGCTAACTAGCGGTACACTGACTGCACCATGCTAGCTGGGCCATAGTAGTACAGTCACGTTAGCACCTTGTCAGATGGGAGTTTGTATGCGAACACTATGGTATAAATGCAGTCGTGTGCTGAGGCCATGTATCATAGAAAATGGCCACACCACAGCGCATTGTATATAGATATTCCTGAATGAATCATAATTACGGAGCAGGCTAGCTCAGATATGTGTCTGTATGAAGTATGAAGAGAACCTACTGCCAAATCCTATTCGAAAATCTGACAGATTATTGATGCATTGGTCATTGGTAAAAGTACACTTTTTTGTATACTTTTTTATGAATCCATAGGGTCTTATGGTAAATCCGGCATGTGTATATAATTTACTAAGCAGAACTTTGTGTCAGTAAATTCTTAACTTTTATAGCTGGTTAATTGTGGGAATTGTTTTGATCTATGATAGTTCTTCAGTGGTAAATGGTATAGCTTCCATTTTCCTGGCATTGAACCCAGTGTTGCAGAATTATTGCATTGTAATCCTGCCCCTAGACACTGTGTGTAAGGGAGATTTTGAGTTAATTCAGTTGGTATATACAGGCCTATAGTATTTGATTAAAGCCAGAATCTAATTTAAAACATTTAAATACCCACATTCTAGGCCGTTATGTGTCTAATGTACTTTTAGACTAATATACACACACAATCAGAAAAAATGCACTTGGCCACTTTGTCACTACAGCCTTTCCTCAAAAGTGTCTTAAATTGAGCAATATTTCAAACAATTTCAAAGCTTCCGCTTTTAATGTGTACTCAGATATTTTAAGTAAATTAGTCCTAATGAATATCGAGGCTAATCTTTATGGATTCTTTACTACATCTTATAGCAATCTAAAGGCATGCAATGACCTCGGAGATGAAATGGGTACATCTTTGAATCAGGAGTACCTCTTATAAAAATTATTGACACAGTATGCTATTTACAAATGGAGCCGCAGCTGTTTTATACATCAGGATTTAATAGCGTAGGTGCTCTGCATTTTCACAGTGATAACCAACACTGCTAACAGACTGCAACTCCTTTATTATCCTAGATAGTGACCATTTGATTCTTCAATGATCCCATCAAACTTGAGCTTAATGGCCCGCTGCCCTGTTCGTCTTTCATTCTGAAGCAGGTAGTACAGCGGAACCCCTGACCTGAGGCCGGCTTTACCAGGACGCAGCATGCAGGAGGACTCGAGTCGTGGCGCCAGCTACACAGTGGCGTGCGAGGACTACGTCCATGTGGTGGAATTCAGCCCTTTCAGCTGTGGTACATCGGCCTCTCTCCTGGCCTATGGTGGAAACCAGTATGTGGTAGTGGGCACCTGCCTCTTCCAGGTGAGAGACGCAGCTTGACACCCATACTCAGTAACTCTGTTTGCCTAAAGCCCAGCGCGTTCCTTCCCATCTGAATGCAGAGCGTTGTTTCCACAGGAGGAGGACATGGAGGTAGAGGGAGTTGAATTTACCGTGCTTCGTGCTTTCCATCATGAATTGCGCGTCGACGCTCTCGCCTGGAGCCCCGAGTCCCGGCTGGACAGGATACCCACCATCAGGTACTGCTGCTTTGTCTCAGCCTGCACCTGTGCCCAATACGCTGGTACCTTTTGTATGGTATTATTATGTAAGGGGTTGTTCTACTATTGTCACAGGATTAGGAGGTGCCAGGGTGTAATTTACTCCCACATTAGTAACCTGACAGCCATGCCCTTTAGCACAACAGGATAATTATCCAATAACATTCGTCTTCTGACCTGAACAAGAGGCAGTTGTAGAGAAAGCAGAGCAGCCATTCTGTATGAGTCTAGTCATCACAGCCTCCCAGTGTCACACTGCAGCTGCCAGGATGTGAGCCAAGTTATTTCAGGTGGCCTTGGACAGGAGGGAAGTAGCCTAACTGTCGGTTGTTAGAAAGCAAGAGTTTCCTCCTAATTGGAATGGTGGATGGCAAGATCCGCGGGCCTTCTGAGGTGTTTCAGCTTGCTGTAATTGAAAGGGAAAGCAGCGATAATTCCTGGCCTTCTGTGGTTGACTCTGCGAGGCCCTCGAGGCAGCCCTGTGACGTGCGCACATGTTATTACGCTGATGGCTACCCACTCAGGTTCCATCCCTCCCGTCGTTCTGCACGTAGCCATGCCTTCCAGGAAAAGTACAATGTTCTCACGGGCGTGCCTGAAGCAGGGGCCCGAGAGCGGGTAGGGGGGGAGAAGGGGGAAAAGAAGGGGCTTGAGCTTGGGAGGCTGCCACCATCGACCAGGCCAGAATGTGATGTCCAGTCAGCAGCCTCTTGGTTTGAGCCTCTCCTGCAGTCTTCCACAGCTTTCCAACATCAGCTCAGAGAAGCGTTTGACAAGGAAGACCCACTCACTAGTCTTTTAAAGAGCGAGTCTTGCTCATCACCTGTTAGTGGATAAAAAACGACTTAAGGTTAAAGGGGAATAACACTCTAATACTTTCATGTCCACCATCTAACACAGTCCATTCAGTATTTGGGGACATTAAACATCAACAACTCCCTTATCGGAAAAACCAGAGAAACAAAATTGTCTAGTTTGTGATGATGTGCAGGCTGTAACGGCTTCATTGGCAGTGAATGGGACACGTAACATTTCGCTGGAAATCTAAATGACCTTCAGGTTCCAAACTTGAGAATGTACCCTTTCCCCAGATTCCCCCAAATCATCCTGACTTTTCTGTTCCATTCTGTCAGCTTTTCCATTTTCTTCTCCCCCAGTTTCTGAGTCTCTGTGGAGGTGTACACCGGTGTGATATCGCAGGGGAAGGGAGAACCTCTCGTCTCTCATCTCTGTGTGAGAGATAGTGATAATTGCTCACTGAGAATTGTCCCAGGCCTTCAGAACAACAGCACTGAAATTCAGTGGGATTCCTCTTTTTAATAGTGACTTTTAGAGGATTATTATTGCGGGATTATTAGAGATCAATCAAGAACATGCCTCTGGCAACGCACTCAGAAACTGAAATAAAGGGCCAAAATCTGTTCCATGCCTTGCTCCAATGTGCAGAGCTAATTTGTAGGGTTAGAAAGCCTATCCTAATATAATCTAATCTACTGTAGCAGTAATACCCCAAAGCACGTTAAGGGTGTTTGTAGTGACATCATGCCAAATCCGTCTGTGCCTGTGACTGAAAACGTGTGAACCGCTGTCTGTTTATTCTGGTGATATGTGTGTGTTTTTCTTGTCATAAGTGAGTTAGTGTAATTGTGTGAATAATTGCAGGCACTGGTGTATACTAGGGCTGATTAGAGGGGAAAGTCCTCTGCCTGGCTCTGCACAGGTTTTGAACAGAGAAATGCGTGAATGGCGTGAGGAATCTTGTTTTTCTCCGTGTTTATCTTCGCGTGCAATTAGAATCTCCCTGGCAGTGTTTCTACTGATCACTGTCCAAGTTTCTACCACACACACTGACACGCTCATCCAAAGGTGTCGGTCTAGACAGTTGCAGGCATGTACGTAGAAATAGGCATCGTCTGTCATTGGGTCAACATAATCTCATTCTGTTTTGATGTTCTCGCCTTTGTTTATTTTTATTCTCTCCGTCTCTCTTTCTCTCTCCCCAGATTTTGCACTGCTGCAGCTGACAGAAAACTGCGCGTGTTGACTTCAGATCTTCAGGATAGGCACGAAGTCAAGGTAGTGGAACATCTGGACCGCATTGGCCATGAACTGTTCTTGTCAGCTGGCATCAAACCGTCTCTATTTAGTGCTGACATTTGGTACTTAGTGATACAGGAAATGTAGCCGAGCATGCAGAACGCAGAGCGGCAGCCAGGGTATTGAGCCTGCGTTGACAATAAGGCAATAGGAAACCACCACTAAACAGTTTGTTGACCGTGTGCTTTTCTGTTTATGTTTACGTATTGTTTTTCTATGCTGTTGCCTAGGTGATGGAGGGTCACACCAGCTACATCAACCAATTGGTGTTCGAGCCCACAGAGGGGAAACAAATTGCTTCCGTCAGTGATGACCACACTTGCAGGTCCAAGACATTTTTTTCCGTTTGTGTGTGTGTGTCTTTGTGTGTGGGTTCCCCGCTCCTGATTCTGAGTTCTGTTCTCTGTTAATGGTGCAGAAAGTCCTGACTGTGTTTCCACAGTGAAACCTGACGCTAAGCACAACATGCTCCGGTGTGACCGTGCGTAAGCACACAGCCACTTTGTAGCTTTTCTAGCTAATTGGTTAAATATGGAAATCCAATTAGCTACAGATTTCCCTCTCTAAGGGGGCGCTCCTAACAAGGTCCCCAAATTTTCCTTTTGAATTAATGGTTGAGGAGGGGAAAAATGATGCTAGTAGCCAGGGTCACCTCAGGGACACCCCCCCCCCCTACATCAGTGGGCGGGTTCTCTTACAACGTACAAACCTGTCTTGCATTACTGGGCCCTCCCTTCATTTTTTACAGATGTTAGTAATACAATTTTAAGAATTCCTTAAACCTCATTTTATATTTGAACCAACGTATCTGGCATTTGAAGACACTGGGTTCAGCACACCCAGGCTTCTGAAAACAGTGGTAATCTAGCTCACTGAAACCTGACACCTGATTTTATTTTTCAAAAGAATATTTCTGGTAGTTAGCACATTGACAGCGGGTTGAATGTCCACCACTCAGGGACTGTCCCATCCTGCTCGATGCCCTGTCCGACCACAATGCTTAGAGTCAGAGACAGAGAGAGAGAGAGAGAGAGAGAGAGAGAGCGCTGGGAGGTGATGGAGGCCGGAGCAGGGGACGGGGCTCCACTCGCATCCACTCTACTCTCACCCTCCCTCTGCCGTCCAGCCAGAGAAAACAGGCGTGCGCTCCATCTGCTGAAAGATTTAAATTCTGTCATGTTGAGAAAATATGGGATGCAGGAGGAAGACTGGAGGCGGAACAAGGGATAGATCAAGTTAACAGGAGAGGACCTTCCAGGCAGCCCACACAAACTGAGCCTCTGATACGAGAGGGTGGAAGTGGTCCTGCAAAGAGGGAGGGAGGGAAGTGTGTGGGCCTGCGACCCCTCACAGCAGAGCATCTCGCTACAAGTCCAAACCCTGCCTCACCTGTACCTCAGGGTAGTTGACATTTGTTGCATGTTGTACATCCATTTGGCGAGATCCAGTCGTCTGACCAGCTCTTGATTTTATGTCACCAGTATAGATGAAGTCGTGTGTGAATGTGCCACCTAGAGACCACAAATGAGAATTGCAGGTTTCTGAGGTGATTTGGGGTTGACTGAGTTCACCGATGAACTCAGGATAACACACACACACACACCTGCTGCTGCTGCATTATGTATATAGTATTTTGTCCTGTTCTCTGTGTTAATCAGTTAAGGCTGTATATAATCTAGTGTGTGTTTTGTCGTGGAAGGGGAAACAAGTTACAGCAGCTAGATATTTTATCCCCACCGCTAACCTATCTCCTATGCCATAAATTTGCTTGAATTGTTTTTTTTTTCCTGTCTCAGGCAGTGCAAGGGGATCCCCGCGTTGGCCTGAAGTATTAGGGAAACGAGCCAATCCAATAAAAATGACAAATGGCTTTAATAATTATTTCAACACTCCCCAAGTATGCGGTCTTTTAAAGATAATGTTGTTTGAAATAGAAAATCTCGAGCAGGTCCGAGGCAAGGTAGACGCTGACGTGGTGGCAGTGACGGGGTTGGAGGTGCGGGGCGTTGCGCAACCTGGACTCAACCTGGATCGCCCTGCGAGGCGCTGGGATGGGATTATTATTTGACTCATCCAGTTCTCGCCCTCTGGAGAGTCACCGCGATTATTTACTCTGCTCCCCACAATAAATCAGATCACACGGCGCTAACGGCATTTCCCGTTTCCTTCACTTTTGGGAAAACATTGTCAAACCGTAACGCTCCACCCCCGCTGTTTTCTCACTTAGATAATACAATGCAGGACTTCAAATGCCCTCTCCTTTTCAAGTCTGTTGTACATGGAAGCGGAGTGTTATTGCTTTACGTAGTGTTATGCAATTACACGGTGCTTTATCAGAGGCGGTCGCTTGTGTTTTCGTGTCTCATGCCTTTCACCTCACTCGGCAAAGGTTATGTTTTGCTGGGGAGTCGCTGCTCTCCATTTGAAGGGCAGAGTGGTTGACCACAGTTTGGCCAGTGGTGGTGTAGCGTGCAATTGAGCTCTGCTTGGCTAGTGGTCTGAAAGAAGAGGGTTTAGTCGTTGTTTTCCTGGTGTGGTCTGAGGGTTTTTCTATTTTTTTCAGCTTCACTCATGCTCCACGGTGGAGGCTCCGGCTGAGTCTGCACATAGGCAAAGGAAAGCAGCACAGGGAGTTTCGACAGGGCTCTATCTCCTGCAGGGGAGACGAGGCAGGGAAAGGTTGAGTGTTTACTGAGGTCTTCATCTGAGACGGGGCATATCCTCCCCTGCACCGCACCACTGGGGACATTAATCTCTCCAACAACACACTTGACATTTAGGTGGTCTTCGGAGGTACTTTTTCGGTCTTTATTAGATGATGTCTTCTGCATGACCTCATCAGTCAGCGCCTTCCCATGCTTCGCCATCACTTATATTCCCAGAAACACTTGCACCTCCCCATCCCCACCTTTTGCTTCCGGTTCAGGGATCGTCGGGGATGTGCACGTTCAGATGTGGTTAACCTTGGATCTTGGTCTGAGAAGCCACAGTTCTGCACGGTGTTTCTCTGCTGCCTTTGCTATCATAGGTCATGTTTAGCTGTAGAATTGACCATTATTTAAGGAAGAAGTGATTACACTGAAAAACATATCATTCTCTGATTGGTCATGCCCGGTACATAACCTCCGCACAAAGCACGTGTGTGTGTAGAGCTTTGATTCTTGATTTGCGTTCTCTGCGATGGCGCTCAAGACCCTTCTACATCATTTGCGCAAAGTAGGATGGCGTTCAAGTTTTCTCCGCCGCGCTTCCTCAACTGCCGTGCGTTCTGTTGCTCTCGCTGTAATCCGCAGAAAATGAATGGCAGCGGGCCGCCCACAGCGAAACATTTGCTGTAACGTGAGTGGAGCGTAACGCCTGACTCAGGCTAGGGTGATGTTTCCCCACTGCCCCTGCTATCATAGCTCACTGTAATGTGAGTCTGGTGTTTTCCACGTAATAAGAGTCCAGCATAAGCCTGTCTGTCTTCACAGCTCGGGGGCCAAGATCCAAGAAAAGAGCCCTTTTCCCTGGAAGAGGATGAAGATTCTGTACATCACTTGCTCACAACTGGCAGAAGATGAATTGCGAACAAACATGAACTTGGATGGAAGTGCACCGTCCATCATTGCCCCATCGTGTGCTATAGAACCCCATTATTAGTGTGTCCTGCATCGAGCCGCAAGCTTTGGGAAAAGTTGAGCTAGAATTCTGCCCATGGGGAAGAAGCATCAAAAACAATTGCCGTCTTTGTTCCTCGGTATTTTTAGCATACGGTAATGGGAAAGCTTCTGACCTTATGTCTGTCAGCATCAAGGCGTCCTTACTCTGTTCACACAGGGAATGGCTGGACGTCTGGGGCTATTTTTAGAGCTGCGCTCCTCCGCCCAAACGTTGTAGTTTACTGAGAGGTCATTTATATTTTATGTTTGGAATTTAAATCAAAGGTGGTTTGAGTTGAAGCAATCTCTGACTCTACATAGTATTGATCAAACGCCCTCTCTGCACATTGATCTGATGCACAGACCTCAAGGTTGCTTTCACAGATTTTTAGCAAAGAACACTTTTCAGCTTATAATAAAATTGCTATAATAATATAGACCATAAATATTCTCAACAAAAGATGTGTAAAAGGTCTGGCCTGGCGTTGTGTAACTATCCCACTAACACCAATACATTAAGAGCAAGTTATGCACTGCACTGCTACCACCACATGTTGTAGAAGACAAGACCCACACCTCAAATGCATCATTTCTGTTCCTGATTCATCTTGCGTCATTCAAAGGTTTCTTCTTCTCTCTTCTGCAGGTCTTTGTTTCTTTCTTTGTTTGTCTGAAGGTAGACATTTGACACGGACTTAATCTGAAATGGACAACTGAAATTCTCCTCATCCTGGTCAACCGTGCTTTGTTGTGTTGATTGATTCTCATGTTCGTTCATTCATGCATCTGCAGGGTTTGGGATCTGGATGGCAATGAAAACATCACTCTCAGACTTCGCTCCCCTGGCATCAGTGTGTGCTGGCATCCACAGGAGGTCTGTAAGGTAAGAGGAGTCATCATCACAACATAGGCTGGAAAAAAGGAACAGAACATTGATAAGCTATTTGGAAAGGAAATGTGCCAACTCTTTGGAATTGGAATAGTGTCGATGCGAAAAGTAAACACCCACTGTCCTCTGCAGTTAATGGTGGCAGAGAAGAAGGGGACGATTCGTTTCTATGACCTGGTTACCCAGCAGGCCATTCTGTCTCTGGACTGTGGCCAGTCACCGCTCATGTCAGCTGACTGGTGCCTCACCAATACCATCAAAGTGGGCGCTGTGGCCGGCAACGACTGGCTCATCTGGGACATAACCCGCTCCAGGTGACCGGGGGGGAAGTGGCTATGGTATTGGTACTGCTTGAGCTATTGATGGTAGACAATAGGATGGGTTTCATTACAGCCTTGTTTTTTCCCTCTAGTTACCCACAAGAAAAAAGACCAGCCCACATAGACAAAGCACGCTTGTTCAAGTAAGTTTTTCAATCTTTTTAACTACCGTCATTGTGGTTCCCTCCAGCTACTATAATGCCATAAATGACTACAGCAATATAAGATGAGCTGCAGTTGAACGGGTGTTGTTGTTTACCTCAGGTGGTCTCGAGCCAATGAAAACCTCTTCTCCACCACCGGATGTCCAGGAAAGATCAGTAGTCAGCTACTCATCCACCATCTCGGTCACCCACAGGTCAGTCAGTTGCCCAAATCAACTCTTGGTAGGTGTCATGTTAATGGCTGTCGCTCGAGTCTCATGTCATATGCTGATGTCGTTACAGCCAGTGATGATTGGATCAGCCACGGTGGGGGCGGGTCTCAGCTGGCACCGGACGCTCCCACTCTGCGTGATTGGCGGCGACAGGAAACTTTCCTTTTGGATGACTGAAATGTAGTCTTCTTGTACAGTACTTCCTTCCCATGGTGGATAAGAGTTGTGCAGACGCTCGACACAAAGTCCTCTATTTCTGTTCTGGTACATTTTCAATAAAATATTTTTATGAATATCTGCTGAGTTTGCATGGACTTGGGTGGAAATTGGCTGCGTGTTTGAACTTTTGTTCTTTCTATTTCTGACTGCCCCTTCAGGTCAGATGGAGATAGACAGCCAGTCGGTGTGGTTTCTTTTCTCTGAAGAGTAGGTTATATCAGTAGTCTGTTATGATGTCCTGCCAAGAGGGCTGTAGTTGAAAGGAATGTGTGATCCCAACGGTGCCGACACACCACTTCACTAGTCAACAGGATCATCACTCTACAGGTGTTCCCTCTCCACCTGTCTCTCACTTTCTCACTATCCATGACCGACAATAAATTGTTGGATATAGCACACAAACCTCCATGGAATGGTTAGGATAAGGAAACCTAGGTGGTCTGGCCATTGTCCAAATATTGTATGAACCCTGAAGACGAGCAGGAAGTGGAGGAGGTAGGGGGGCGAAAGGCCTCAGAAGCGCGATCATAGGAAAAGCTTTGGGAAACGTAGGAGTGTGGGGCCATTTCAGGTCAGATCCAACTACAGCACATGGCAGGGAAAAAAGTGTGGTTCGTCTCCTGAAAGAGTGAGGATGCAGCGAGAGGAAGAGATTTGCATCACCTTACAGTGTGTGTGAATAATTGTCAATGGTCCACAGACCAAATGTGGAAGACAAGGAATCGTCTGCCAGGAGTTTGTAATGCCCCGTGGCAAAACAAGGACTCATTGTACTGTCACGGAGTGCCATGTGTTCGAAAACCGCCATCTCCATTTCAAGGCAGTTCCACACCCATTAAGCTGCAGAAGGCACTCGTTTAATTAACTTGATCATGAATCATTCTAGGTGACAGCTGATCACTTGTTTCCACAGATGTGCTTAATCTTTAAGGGTGCAGCGTTGGCTAGATACGCATTCACGGCCAGTGCTGTAACAGAGCCGTTTATTGTACTCTATTAATGTATACGTTAGCTGAAACAGTAGGTTGCATTGTGCGGTGATGTCTCTGCACGACAGAATAGGGCAGGTATAGGGCATGGAGGCCTCCGCTCTTTCAAACCGGTTCGTCAGCCCTGTATATTTCTTGGACAGGACACATAAACCATCATCCACAATCATAACATGCTACCGCTCTCCTGGTCCACTCTTTTTGTTTGAATAAGCCCGATGTGGTCTCCACTCTACGTTTGCTGTGTTAGGAACAAGTGGTGCTGGAGCAGCTGTGTAAAACACAGACATCAATGTCAGAGCAAGAAGCTGCCATTTTCATCGGTACACACACATTTTCCAATGGGTTTAAAAACCTCTTTTAGAGGGCATTAGAATTGCTTAGTGAGACAACACTTTCTAAGAAACCTGAATCATGACTCTCTTGATCAACTGCGTCTTTATAAATCATCATGACTCAAGGCCACCATCTGATGGTGAAAGAACAGAATAGCATTGAGGTTTAATTCTACCTTACCTGTGAAGACACCGGTGTAATTGCTCCATCAAATGATCCATCTTGCAGGGCTTTTCTTCTAATCCTCATTTACCCATTTTTTCCTCTCTCCTGGAAACACCACCTCGGATGTCACTACCGCGGACCTTCGTGTTCCCTTTGATGTAAACTGAATGAAGCCATTGTGCCTCGCATGCAGTTTGATCTCCTGCGCTGGTGTGTGGTGCGATAACAAACTGTGAAATGGATGAGAGCGAGATCAGACAGTCTTAAACTTCACCAGTTTCTCTTAATCTCCTCTTCTGCTAATTCTTCCGCAGCCCTGCCAACTCAAGCCAGGGCTCAAGATCAAATAAAAATAATGAGCAGCATGATATGAGGGGAAACAAAGAACGAGATTAGAGCTCTTGGAGGCTGGACTTTGATTTAATCTCATGGTTGGTTTGTTGTGCAGTGCTTTCCCAGAATGAAGTGATTAAATGGTAGAATTCATTGATCATCTACGCGGCTGATGTAGGCTGGATTTATCATCTCTAGCAGTGTTAGAAATCGCAGGGTTCTCTTGCATCCCATTGCGTAGGCCTATCTCTCCTTTTATTCTTTTATTAGCCCTCAGGCCCGAGGACACAGTGAACCTCATGACCCTGTTTCCAGCCCGGAGGAGGCGTCCAAGCCAAGGTAGGGATGGCCATGACATCAACAAAGGAAACACTTATGGTTGGAGGCAGGATGATACAGCATTTGGGATTTGCGGCGAGTATGCAAGGCACAAGAATCTAGCTGGATCCCTTACTAGTCATCTTGTTGCCATGGCGACCTTCTTTTGTTTAGGGCTCAGCAGATTTGGATCCTGGCAGCGGTTTCATGGGGATTTTTGGATTTGAGTGTGCTGGATGTAGAATGAGATGCTAGAAATTATTAAGTGTTTGACTTCTGGTTGGAGCGAGTGGATTGAGCATGTGTGTGTGTGTCTGTGTGTCTGTGTGTGTGTGTGTGTGTGTGTGTGTGTGTGTGTGTGTGTGTGTGTGTGTGTGTGTTTCTGCACACCAGTCAAGCAGTAGATCACTCTTTCCCCCACTCTCCCTCCCTCTCCCCTCCACCCTCTCTGTCTCTCTCCACACACAATTTTCTGTGCTCTGCAAACAGAGAGGCTTGGGTTTCCCTGGGAGGCCGGAGCAGGCTTGATTTACTGTACAGTGGAATTATGGGAAGGAAAGGCTTCCCACACAAGGTGGCCGAACCGAGGCTTTGCCAGCCACCGTGTTCGTCACGATGCTTTATGAGTCCTGCAGATGGGAGTGATTTCTCTCTTCAAGGGAAGGCTCTGACGCGCATTGTCGCCGATATGGAGATCAAGCGTTGCACGTCCCCTGAAACCTTGAAAACCAAATTCTCCGGGCACGCGGAGAAAAGGAAATAAAGAGAGTGAGAAAGACAGAAAAAGCATCTGTCAGCAGTGCAGCCTGACCGTGCTGCGGTCTACTGTGAGGTCCCAGTGACCTGGCCCTACTGATGTGCTGGGCCCCAATGCTGGCTCCAGCCTTGACCAGCAGAGGGAACATGATACTTAAATCATTCATAATTAGCTCCTTCCCTTTGCTTAATAACACATGAAGATAAATGGGTTCCAAGAATTTTCCAAATGGAAATAGTTGGTTTGGAATTAGAAGTTAGAAAATGGCCTGCAAGCCCTATATTGTAGTGGTCCGCTCTCTCTCTCTCCCTCTCTCTCTCTCTCTCTCTCTCTCTCTCTCTCTCGTTCCTCATGGTGCCAAGCATGGCCAAACAACGCCTCTATTTATCACCTGCACCCTGTAACCTGTCTCAGCCTATCACCCGTTCTCTCTTCTCAATATAGTCATTTTTATTCTGCAAGGCTCCATTTTTTTCTTTTCCTGTAACTTTCCATGTCATCTCTCTGTCAGTCTGTCATTCCTTTACTCATTTTCCAACTGTTTTGCAATGATATCTTTTGACGATCTTGAAAATAAATACATTTATTTTTACATGCTCTTCACATTACATTGTACATTATGCAAACCAATGAATGGCCCTACGGTATGTCGGTACGTCATGAACCTCATAAATATATCTATCTTGTGATTTATTTTTTCCACATCGTTCACCGCAGTCCGTCTCACACGGGCCAAACGTCCAGCCTGGTGCTTGCATGGTGTCGGCCTGCCTGTCACCGCCACCGTCTCTGGACCGGACGTGTTTATGGCCCTGGCATCAGCCGAGCTTCTCCAAGGCACTATGAAGGATCTTCAGGTCCTCTCTCATCTGGCTCAGGGCGTTCTGGATCTTACCGGGGTGATCCAGAACCTCCATGCTGCAGGTGAACGGGTCGTAGCGCACCGAGAAGGGCCGCTTGATTGTTGCAGAGTACTTCCTGTGGGAGCGGATGGGAGGCTTAGAATACACAGAGATGCACACGGACAGGTCGACGGCATATAGGCTGAGATGTACATTCATATGTCAAGTTTTATTCTAAAATGATGTATCAATTGGTGATATCCACCTTTTGAAACAAGTGTGACCTAATTTTACAAAATGACTGACAGCTCAAAATTAAAATTGAAGGGTAGAAGGTAGCGTAAGACCTTTATTGGCAAAATAGGAGAGATTAACAGATTAGATCCTCTAGATTTAAGAGTTTGGGAATGTAATGGCTTTCTTCCAAAAAAGATGTCTTCATACAGTATATACCTCAACTTAATCTTGGCGTCCTCGAAGCTCTCGGACACAAAGTAAACAGGCTGGTAGGTTTGGTCCTGGTAAGGCTGGACTGCAGTCTCCTCTGGGTTAAAAGGCTTGTACTCTGGCTCATTGGACAGGGCATACTGGAAGACAGATGGGCCAAGTAAATGGGATATGAAGTACACATACTGCAGCAAAATCTTTCTGCGTGTGCGAAGAGATGGGAAAAAAACTCACAACAAGCTCGCCGTAGGAGGACAGGAGTCCAGCACCATAAGCCTTCACTACTCCATTCTGCTTACAGAGTCCAAACTCAACGGTGAACCAATACAACTGTAAGGGAGGAGCAGATGATCATATTTTAAAGTCTCCATAACTGGTTAAACGCAATGTGCAGTCATTTAGTTTTGGCACTAGATGGCGTTAAAGATCCATTATTTGCACACACAAAAAAAGAAGAACCTGTATTTCCCTTATATATTAGATTGGAAATCAAATGAAATAGCTATTCTTTCAGCATTTGAGGTGAAATTGATTTACTTTCCCTCTCTTGCTGTTATTATAAGTGCATGCCTGGCTGTGTGTGTGTTTTCTTTTTAATTCCATTTGAAATAAGTTTGTAGAAGTTGTAGCTGAGTAGGTCTGATTTCGAGAGCACAAATGAAACTCTTACTGTTGACAGTTTCTCAATATCCTCATCTGATGCGCCAAGTGATGCAAGTCCAATTTCCTGGAAAAGTTCAAAGTGGTAAGTGTTCAGAGTAAAACAATCCGATTACACCCCAGTTCTGCTGAATCAAACAAAGAAGAGAAAATGCAGTGTATTTACCTGGGAAAACTGGGCGAATTCTTTATCTGCCAGCATGGGAATATGGCCGAGCAGCTCATGGCAGCAGTCTCTGTCGGAGCAGACAGAGCGGGAAGTGAATGAAAGGCAAAGTCACAGAATACGCAACACACAGGACAAATAAACAGATAGATAGTTCCCTAGATATTAGGGTGACTCACGGTTCAGGGGAGTGCATGGGTGCTGACGAATGACGGATGTACTGGGTGCACTGAAACACCCTGAAGGCCAAGCTGGCCAAGAAGTCTCTGGCTGACAGCAGGCCTGCCACTGGACGCAGCTGGAAGCCTGTCCTCTCTGGGGACGAACGAGAGAGCACTGTTACACACACTGGGAGGTAGTTCAGGGGAAGTATTGGTAATAGAAGCCTGACTGTGTGTGATCACATCAGTCTTTTGGTAAAGTCAGCCTTGTAATGTTTTGTTCTCTTCGTTCTGTTCTTCTCTGTCAGACTGACTCTCTCTTTCTGTTCTTCTCTGTCTGACTCTCTCTTTCTCTCTCTCTCTCTCTCTCCTTAGAATAACGTATGTATGACTTGTATTGTCAACGCACTCACGGATATTAATCAATAAGAAAAATGAAAAATTAGAGGATTACTTCTGTGAATAATTTTAAAGTGAAAGCGAGAAACTCAGAAGGCCATTTAAATAGTGGCACGTGTTTTTAGAAAATGTGGCAGAGGAAAGTTTCCTGAATTTCTTCTTATCCGTTCTGGTCGCTTTATACCTCAAATATAGCTAAATAACCTGAAAGTAACTGAAGTAATCAGAATACATCACTGAGTTTGGATTATGTGATTACAATTTTGAAGAGGTAACTAGTAAATGTAATGGAATACATTTTTAAAGTAGCCTACCTACCCACCCTGCATGCATACAATATTTACAATAATAATATCTTCCAGGGATTACGGGATGTTTTTTCAGCACTAGTCTGTCCGGCTCTTAAATATATATATTTTGAACTTTTCTTCATCTGTTATGGCTCGGATGCCCTTGATGCTCCTTTTCTATCTGTCTCACCTTTTAGGAGGGCCGAAACGTCCCTGAGCTGCGGGATGCTGTCCTCCCCATAGCCGCACTCTCTCTCCAGCTGCTGCAGACTGTCCAGGAATTGCCTGCAGGCCAGGCTGGGGTAGATGCTCCTCAGTGTCCGGTACACCTCCCTCCTTTTTAACATGACAAGACCACACCTGTCACACTCTCATGCTTTGTGGTGGGAGTCATCCTCCACAATGCATCTGTAATGTGTAGGACTATGCAGTTCAGTCTCACCATGTGCATACTTCTTCTGCTGTGTACTCCACTGTGGGCAACACGTCCCCCCTGCGAGGAACAGAATCAATGCATTCATTCATTCAAATATTCTGATGCTGCTCAACGCATGAAATCGATTTGTTTTTGTGAAGTAACTCACTGTTTGTAGTTGAAGGCAAGCTCCGAAATGAAAGCCCTTCTTTTTCTGTATTCTGGATCGCTGAATCCCTGCAAAAGCGATGTTTTGCAAATTAGCAAATGTATATTATGTCTAATATAAAATATGATACAGTGGGAGGGAGTAAAACCGGGTTGTATTGCAGTAAAAACACTAACTGGATGTTCCTGGTCCATGTCCGGATCAAATTTGGTTATTAACATGTTGCATCTGTCCAGGTCTTTTATCTGTCTGGGAAACCAGGGAACTGTGAGGTTGATAAAAGGGAAAAAAGTCATTAGGATTTCTGTAATAGGCCTCGTTGCATGTTATTATCTTATGGTAATAGTAAAGCAGCATGAGCATTCACTGAATGAATGAATGATTATCAGGCCTGATGCCAGCATCACATATAATATTATGGTCATATGATAACATACTTAATTAATAAGTCTAACATAAAGCCAATAATAACATCATGTAATTGCCTTTTTCCTCTGGGATTGTGCGAACATCGTCGGCCACTCTTTTGAGTGAATTTATGAAAATCTCCAGGTCGGAGCTGTGCACTTCACACTTCATGAAGAATTCCAGGTCGGTCGTGCTGTTCTTTGACTTCTTCACCGGTCGACTTTCAATGTGTAGAAGTTTGGCTTCAAACGTCTAAGAGGAAAAGAAGAGAGGAATGTCAACGCTGAGAAAAAGCTGCATTTATGTCATCCTAGTTATCGTAGACGAAGAGAATATTCAGTATGGGTGTCGTGTGGCATGAGTCCACATTTAATCATTACGCTAGAGAGTGATGATCAAGCAAAATTGCCAGAAATGTATTTGGAAGTCTGAAAAGAAATCACATGAAGCAGCATTCAGGGCCAATGATCCCTCTGAGCTCAAGATAGTCTGGTGACCTATCTCTAATAATTTATCACATAATAATAATATCTATAGTCGCTATAAGCGGGTCTGGAAGTTTTGGTGTCAAATGACATCGGAAGCAGGGACTTTCCCCAGTGAATTAACCCCATTGATATTTTTGGGAGGATTTTTTTCAAATTTAAACTTTTTTGCTCACCTCAAATATTTTCCCAGTTTTGAAGAATCCCACGTTCTTCTCGTTGCTGAGTGCGAAAAGGATGTTCAGTGTGACCCTACCGTCCTTCTCCTCAAACACCGAGCCGTCCCCGCACCTGGAGGGCCCCGGGGGCGAAGAGGAGCCGCCGCCGCGCTCCTTGCGGGCGTCCTCGATCAGACTCTGCTTCCTACCAGTAAATGGCACATTTTGCGTCACGCTGTCCGTCTTCATTTACCGTCTGTTGTCTTCCAGGTGTTAGAAGAAAACAAACACAAAACCCGACATTGGCTGCTGTGCCATCAGGGCGGCGGGCAGGTTTAAATACCCGTGCCGTCTGAATTCTTTATGGAAATGAGTTGCGCAGATACGTGCGTCTGATTTTTTAGAGCTGTTTTTGCGTCACGATGTTACATTCTCTTCACGGGACTGAAATAGCATGGTGTAAGAGAGGGAAAATAGCCCACTTTAGCCGTGATTACATGAGAAGCTATATTAGGGATCGAAATTTGTTAAATCAAGGTCATTCATTGATTATATGTTTCATAATCTAGTTTATTCTTTAAAAAGGTGAATTTTCATGAGCCTTGTGGATACTGCTTGACTGGTTGATTTTTTTCATGCAGGATAAATTATTGTTTTCCTCACATAGTCATTCAAATTCGATATGATTGACAGTATTTATGATTAACTCTTTTAGTTTTTCTCTAACATAAATACTACATTCTATATAATATTCCTAGCATATATAAATAAGAAATAATATTTTCCAATGGGGGGAATTATAAAAAAAATGGAGAAGCAGATAAACAGAAGATATATTTATTTGTTACACCAATTACAAAACATTTAATGCATACAAAACGTTTAATATAGCTAAGTGGTATTGAAATATAAAGCTAGAGGGGGAAAATGACCTCCCAAATAGGTTTAAATGGGTAGAAACAGGAGATATTCTCCTTAGTGTCTGCTACTGTTTAATAATAAAGAAAAGTATCAATGAGCTACTAGCTTTAAATACATGCATAGGATATTAAAGAGATGCTGATTCACAAAACCCCCTCCTTATGAAAAATATTTTAAAAATTAATGTTTATAGTGTGATATTTTTAGTATTTACATTTCTAGGTATTAGACCAAACACTGATTATTATTTTGCATAATTATTGAGCGTAACAGGCTACATGCTATTCACTTGACTAAAATATACAGTATACTAATGGGATTACAGTGGTATCGTCATGATTTTATTTTTTTAATACAAAGGAATCAAATTGACAAGCATGCTAAGCATGACTGCAAATGAGAGTTTCTATCAAGAAAAGAGAGATTCTGTCTTGTTTACGGCGGCTCAAACACCATGTCCAGCTACTCCAGTTTCCTCAGGGCATTGCACAATGTCGCCATCTCACCTGAAAGAAAACAGAAAATTAGATTTCAAAAAGAAAAAATGAGAAGTTCCTAAAATGCATTTTTGACGGTTATCCTTTGCTCCTTTCCATTCAAATGAGGAATATGTCACTAGAATTTCTTTAATAACTAGATAATAACTTAATGACTAGAATAGTGCCAAATACTTGTGATGACTTTGCTACACAGCAAAATTGTCTGTGTTAATTTAACTCTGAAAAGTTGTGTCTGCTCTCTTTTTCACCTCAATCTTCTTTAACTATATGACAAAACTAATTGAAACGGTGGACTGGAGAGTGGGCTGTCCGCTCGGCCTACAAAAAAAAAAAAAAAATTGATTTATTGATCTAGGGCTGAACTTTCGAATGTGCCACATACTATTGATGCTGTCAGCCAGGTTTCTGAGCTGCTTGGTGTTGTCCAGCACTTCCATGCTCTGGGTGTAGGCGTTGTAGTGCACTGTGAAAGGCCTGGGGATGGTGGCCGCAAATTTCCTGTAGGCAGAGACACACGTAAACATAAACTCACTTAACTCAATTGTGCTCCGCGAGGGAAACAAGAGAGATTCATATTGATTAAAATGACGAAACGCTTATTTGTACCTCACTCTGTCCTTGGCATCCTCAAAGCTCTCGGCAACAAAGTAAACAGGCTGGAATTCTGTGATTGGGTATTTCTGGAGGCTGGTCTTCTCCGGGTCGAAGGGCATGAGCTTGGGCTTTTCTGTCAAGCAGTACTGGAAAACAGCGGAAAACTCATATCATCCTGCCTGTTTAACTGTCTCAATGAGATCCTCTCTTCCGGCTGTGCGTGTCAGTAAACAGGAAGTGCAGTATGAGTCAGGGGCTCAGCTTGATGTGACCTGGCAGAGTGCACATCCTCTGCTGATGTAACTTGTGACCTCGGTGGTGCAGTCACATCCAGCCCCACTCCCCTATTTAACCTGGGTCTGAGTGGACCACTAACCCACTGCCTGCACAGCTCTGGTTGTGCAACAACCAGAGCTGATGCTGAGTGTGTGGACAAAAAAGCAACCTAATACCTAGATGCCTGATTTGGTGGACTACATTGACTGAAGCATGCAGAAGCTTTTTTTTTTTTGGTGTCTGTAACTAAAACAGTTGAATTGTCCCCCCTCTTTACCTGCAGCTCTCCAAATGATGAGAGCAAGCCAGCTCCGTAGGCCTTGATCTCAGAGCCCTGCTTACACAGGCCGAACTCCACGGTGAACCAGTAGACCTGCAGACAGACATGAGGGTTCATCACTATATGGTTCATACAACCAACCAGTATTCTAGTGTATTAGAAGTCGTATTATAAATTGTCTAATGCTGACTAGAACATCTAAAACTACTGGCCTGATCACAATACCTTCAGAAGTAGAGGCGTAATTTGATAATTTAGCATTATAAGTCGTTTTTCTTGTACACAGTACTTACAGTAGCAAGCTTCTCAATGTACTCATCAGGGGCACCAAGGGAAGCTAGACCAATTTCCTGTATGGAGTAGAATCAAAGTAGAGTAGAGACAAAAGATCATAGAAACAAAGTTACATAAATATCTGTGAGTCTAAAGATTGTTTCTTATCCTAATAGCACGCTTAGTGTTAGTGTGGCTATTTAGTCCTTTATGAACTACCCCAAGATAAGGACTTATAGTATAGAATAATGTAATATTATTTTATATAATTATTATATCATTGCATAAAGCAGTTATTAAAATACCTGTGAGAAGTGGGCAAAACCTGGGTTAGCAAACAGAGGAACGTGTCCCAGGAGCTCGTGGCAAATATCCCTGCAATAAAAACAGAATTGGCTCTGTATCTCCGTGTTATCACAGACATTAAGCATTTCTCCTTATCCCACAGGCTGAGTAAGACACTCACGGCTCGGGCGTGTACATGGGCTCGGAGCCGTGGCGGATGTACTGCGTGGAATGGAAGACCCGGAAGGCGAGCCCGGCCAGGAAGTCCCGGGACGAGAGGAGGCCGGCCACGGGACGGAGCCGGAAGCCCGTGCACGCTGCGGTAGGGAAGGAGAAGAGCAGGTAAGACATGACGAGTGGCGTCGTGTTGTTGTTGTGCATGAGCGGTTGTGGATGGGAGACATAGATGAATAGGAAGTAGGGCACTTGAACAAGCACTGCTCCCCACTGGGGCTCCACTCTTCCCAAAATGGAATGAATGAGGAGAGGATGCCTCATATAGAGCTAGAAAACTCAAATAAAATAAAATAATAACATAATAATAATAATTAATAAATAACAATAATGCTCATGCTACTACTAATAATAATCATAATATAGGAGTTTACAATGTAAGAAGAAGGTAAAAGGACAGGAAAAGGACATCACACAAAAGCAAGTTTATAAAAAAAAATAGTTCTAAGAAGTGATTTTTAAAGATTGATTGGTTAGCCTAAGCTCCTCGGGCAAGTTGTTCCAGAGCCAAAAGCCCGGCCATTACTGTTAAGGTGGCTGGTTTTAAATGAAAATGTCTGTGATACAGCGACCCGGCCTGATAGATTGAGATGCCATTCATGCTACCGATGACGAAACGGAAAAGGAGTTGCCGCATCCTCCCTTCCACCTACACTGCAGGAAGCGTGAGATGTCCTCCAGCTGAGGGATGTTGTCCTGCCTGTAGCCGCAGTACTGCTCCAGCACGGGGAAGACCCGGTTGTGCTCGCGGCAGGCGTACTTCGGGTACAGGGTTTTCAGCTCCTTGAACACCGTGCCCCACGTGGCCTTTTCGTCCTCTGTGTACTCCACCTTGGGAATGACCTGGCCACTGGGACAGACAGACACAGGCATCGTGCATAGTCAGATACAGTACAGGTTGGTGAGAGGACACATACCTGCAAACAGGCGCGCATGCATACAGACAAATTGTCAGTTGAGTGGGTTTATATTACCCTGAGTTGGTATATTTTTGTCTATATTCTATTTTTATGTTACTATCTATTTTTCCCTGCTGCATCCTGTTACTATTTGCTGCTGCAATTACTCAATTTCCCCACTGGGATTATGAAAGTGCCATTTAATCTCACACACACACACAGAAACACACACATACACATTAGCAGGGAAGACTGTGAGGGTATAGCAGAGAAATGGGCAGTGGGGGGGGACCACAGTGTCACTTCATTATTTGTCAGTATCCCATAGCTATGTAAATGTGCACCTCCTCAGTGGGCGTTTCATCGGCCTGGCTGCTCTTTGTAGTGCCTGTGAATAATATTGCACACAAAGAGCATGGTCTTTAAATCCACCACTCCCCGCCCTGTCATTTGTCCCCATTTGTTTATGATAATTTTCAGTAAAGGCAAAGCGGGGAAGGAAATGAGTCAGACTAGCCCCTCGAATACAGCGCGAGTACGTCTTTCTCGCCCGCAACTTTTCTCCAAACTTGCGAGACGAAAGAGAGACGAGACATTTGTAAAAAGGTAGTTACTGTCTGTAGTTGTAGGCAATGTCAGCGAACTCCTTCCTGCGGGTTCTGTACACGGGGTCTGTGAAGCCCTGGGCACAAACACAAAGGGAAGCCATGTTAGATCTCATGATGGGAGCCTGGCCACTCACAACTAAATCAAAGAGTGGAGATCCTCCGCTAAGGCTAAACCCTGTGGCCTTTGACAGCATTATGCACTCCGTCTCTAATAAGAGCACGCAGATACATATTCAAATGAAGCCTTTGTAGAGTGTTTTTCAGCTTATGATGAATACATTTCGCTTTAATGGCGGTGGCAAAAGGGAGCAATTATCTATAATTATAGGGGCTCAATTAAAGCAATGACATCAATTTGTGTGTCTAGATAGTTTCCATTAGAATAGACGGCAGAGTGGGGCCTGTCATCTCGGCATCTCTGCCTTTCATAAAACATGTGGGCGTGAGTGGACGCGTATTCAGACAAATGCGCGCACGTACACACACACACACACACACACACAACACACACAAACACCCGGGGCAGGATGTTGCAAACAGACAGTGATGGATGAGTCAGTCCTTACTGGGTGATCAGAGTCCAGCTCGGAGCCGTAGCTCAGAATCTGGTTGGCGAAGCGGTCCAAGTCCTGGATGTCGTTAGGGAACCATGGCACTGGAGAGTAAAGACATCATCGATCAATATCAATTCACTCTTTTATTTAACCTGGCGAGTCAGTTTAGAATAGATTCTAGCACTAGGATGATTTACAAATGTTTTCATCTTCTATTCTATGTTACTGAGTGCAACAATTAAATGTCTCTCTGGATCATCTGGCACTTTAGGTTTGTTGTCCTGTCATTGTATCTCTGCCTTGTGTTGGCGCACAGTAATGATTCCAGATTGATGGAAATGAGTATGGCACAAATTAATACTGATGTGGCTCATCTGCCTACAGGACAAGCCATTTTGACAATCAACAGAACAGTGAGTGGGGGTCATCTGCTTGTTCATGTGGATTTATGACAGTCAAAAACACTGGGGCCCAATCATCAATCCACATTTGTGCAGTGTGGTCCGGCCCGAGGCCTGGTGGAACAATAAGGCCCTACCAGGCTCTATAAACAGGCCGTCTCTAAAACAGGCCATAAATATCCCCTCGTCCACTTGACCCTGACCGCTAGACGACAATGGCTGCACTGGGGTCAGGGGTGGTTCCATGGTGGCCCTGTCTGTCTCAGCCTGCCGTGACCTTGGCATGGTCCCCTTGCCAGTGTTAGTCCGGGGACCGGGACACAGAGCTCCTCTGTTCCCGCCAGGCCTGTTGGTCCTCAGTAACTAAACTAATGTCATTCTGGAAACAACTAATAAAGGGTCTATGTGGGAGACAGGCCATCAGTCTCAGCGGCGACGCTAGTTGTCTATTACATAGTCTGGCTGGGCAGCTCATAATGCACCACCCACCCTTCTGCTCTCTTGATGAATGGGCTATGTCGCCTGTATGTGATCACTTAAATGAATCAGTGATGTCAAGGGCATCAATTTACTAAACCCAAAGGTATGACAAAGTCCCTGTGTCTAATATCATTTGACTACATTTCTGGGGGAAAGTGGAGAAATGACTGATGACTGACAAGATATTAGTATTTGGTCAGTGTGATAAATATTAGACATAAGTCACTAAACTTTCAGCGTAGAGAGATCACTGGTCCTGAGTTCTCCCCATATGTGATTTTGTTTTTTAGATGACTTCCAAATTAAGAGTGCCACATGGATGATGTCACATTTATCATATTTTAAACCACAGTTGTATGATCATTGAGATCAATTTGTAATCTCCTCTCACAACATGTCAGCACCTCTTGTTTACTAATTTTGAGGATTCATTCTTATCTTGTTCAGGGTAATGCCCTCTCAACACACACACACACACACCTGTGTCCTTCTGTTTGTTGCGTGAGAGCTCATGCACTTGGCCGCTGATTTGTGTGCGTAAGCCGTCAATGACCTCCTCCAGGGCCTGGGAGCAGGTGGAGTCCACACTGATGAAGAACTCAAACTCCTCTTTGTTCATCCGCGACGGACGGGACTCAATGTGTGTCAGGTTGATGCCCTTCTCCTGCAATTCACAGAGACAGGAGAGCAGAGAAACCCGCAGTGAGACAGTGACCATACATGAAGCTTTTGTTTTGTCCATCTTTATCAATATTTTATATGCGTTTTACTTTGCGTTCTAGAAAAAAAAGGTCTACTTATCTAACAAAGTAAAGCATCAAAATACATGAAAGGCTGCAGTGTCTTTGTTTCACCACTAGATGGCATCATACACTTACTAAAGCGATGGGTATTTGTTGACTTTCTGGAGTCCACCATGACCTGGGGTCAGAGCTGCCTTGGACTCTCTGGACCAGCCAGAATATGCTTACACAGTAAAGGCATTCAGACCATTTTGTAGCGGTTTAGGAATATCTGCATAACTTCACTCAAATAAATCATCCTGTCTGCATTTAGGCATTTCTCATTCAGGAGCATGAACACAAAGGCGTTGGGATGTTTCCAGTATCCCGATTGTTTTTGCTTTGGACGCAATTGACTAGTCTACACGTGTATCCCTTTTAATGTCCACAATGCTGAGAGGCTCTGACTGCTGCCAGAAGGCATCTTTAATTTTATTATCAAAAATAATACCATCAAATGATGTGCTATTATCCATCCACTGTCAGCGAGTTTACTGTATGTCACATTTCTGTACAAGTCAAAGCGGCGTACCACTCAGCTGCAAAAGTCAAATTCTTCATTTTTGTGTTTTATGACACGAGACGCTAATCTGTAGGATCATAGAAATGTAACAATGTAGAAGAGACGAATGCTATCAGTTCTGAAATAGCAACGTATCCCTATCCTCAGAAATTCAAAAATACTCAAGATTCTTTTACATGCGTGTCCAGCCTGGTCCAGCTTAACATAGCTCAACCCTAACCCTTAACCAGTAGGGATGCTGGGGCCGGTTGCATCAGATTTGTGTACCCTTCAGAGATGCATTGCAGGCTTACAGATGGTAGGAACCGACTCCTCACATGACAGCCACACTGCCGTATCACATGCACTCAGGTTCCTTGGATCATAAATACTAAGATTAGGCATTCTAACAGGGATCAAGTCCAAGTTTTTAAACATGGAGTCAGATGTGAGAGGGTTGGATTCAAACTGGCGTCCAAATATGCAAGAGCGTGAGATGAATACGAGCATGCTGTACCACTACTGCTCGGCTAAACGTTAGCACATGGCTCCACGGCGCTGGTGTTTTATGTTTTTGTGTTGACAACTTCAAAGGCATGTCAGGCATGTTTTTATGAGGCTGTCCATATGTACCATGGTAAGAAGATAGTCAGGGGGATCCAGCATATGTTACCATGTAGACTCTAGTTAGTCTAGGGGAGAGTGAGGGGAGGAGTGAGAGGAGTGAGAGGAGTGAGTGGACGAGGGAGAGGGCGGACCAGGGGGTGGAACTGGGAAGTGGGAGCTCATAGGTTCAGAGAGGATCCTGATCCTGATGTTTACAGCTGCAACTGGAGAGCAGCACTTGGCAGATACTTGATATTGATCAGAGGCAACCTCCCACATCTCCACCCCCCGAGACATCGATGTGGCTGAGAAGAATTTCCCCAGAAAAATGTTTTGTTGTTTTTTGTTTTTTTTGCTTGTTTTTCCATCTTGGACGGTTTTGCACTTTGGTAATCCAGCCCAAATGTCACGGCAGTGCTTTTCAATTGTTTTTCCCCTGTAAGGACATCCAACTCAAACTTTGATATCAAGGTGAAATGATGGAAGCGCTGCCAATCCGTGTGGATTTCATGCAACAGCGCACGTAGTCAGTTTGAGTCAAGAAAGGACAATAAAAGCAGCATGTACATGACTACGCTGACCGTCCTGTGGACCTTCAGTACACTACATTCAGAAGAGAAGAGAAGAAGAAGAGAAGAGCAGTTTTATTCGCATTTCGCGGTGCCCATGCACCAACACACACAACACATGCAAGGGGAAGTGGCCGCTGAACACAACACACACATGCAGGGTAGGGTGTCCGTAATGAATGATTTCTCTGCTTTTTCCCATCCCCGACGACCTTCCTCCAGGGACAGCCAGGGAGCAGTGGGCAGCCTCCAATACCAGCGCCCGGGGACCAATTCCAGGTGTGAGTCCTCATCTTGGTCAGGGACAGGACAGGATGTTGCATGTTTTTAGATGGGGTTCTTTACAGGAGGAGACCCATGTGAGCACAGGGAGAACATGCAAACTCCACACAGAAAGGCCCAGGAGATAACCTACCCCAATGTTTGACTATTTCACAAACAGCGTAGCAGGCCTGGAGTTGGGCTGGTGGGTCAAAGAGCCAACTGTCATGTTTGCACATAACTGATACATAGACATCCCACATAAGGATGTTATCTCAGTTCAGTTTAGATTTTTTTCAATAAAGGGGTCAGGAAAACCCATGCCCCACAGTATGCCATTAAAACACCCATGGATCATTCCGGCACGCTCTTGTGGAGACTTCAATGTGCTATCCACTTCTAAAACCAGAGCCAAATCTCTGCAATTGATTATATTAATACGTGACTTTTTTTGCAGGAAATCTTCTACTTCTGCAACCTGTTTCCTGTTAATCAGTAACTTTTTTGAATGCAAAAGCACGCATGAATCTCATCGTGTCCTGTGTCTTCAGATCGAACTGTGCTGTTTCAGCCCATTTAAAATGAATGTGCTTACCTTGTGGATCCCATTGACTCAAACACAGTTAAAAAAAATGCAACTCTTAAACAATGGAAGTAAACAAACAAACAAAGAAAACTCAAAATGCCTATATGAAACTTGAAGTCCCCTATGGATAAAGGACATTATTTCAACCACACATGGTCAAGGAGTAGTTAGCCAGTTACAACAGAGCGCACTACCACTGCATTAACATTGCTCCATCCTCTGTTTTGTTTTTTTACTGCATGAGGACTGTGAGGACTTCAATGAATAATTTTCATATGACTTTAGTGACCATTTCTTCTTATTAAAAACATTAAAAAATAGCAAGGTGTATGTGTGTGTTATCGGTGGAGAAAAGAGGTTTACCTCAAAGAGCCTCAGGGCCTTGGCTAAAGCTCCGACCTCCTCTTTCAGGGAGAAGAAGCAGGAGAGCACTTCCGACTTGTTGTTGGTCTCCTCCTCCAAGTACATGGAACCCCTTCTCTTCTGCAACAGAGTCAGGACAGAGCTGTGAATGGGACGAGCTGTTACACAGAACTATGAGTGTGCAGGGTCACGTTCATGTATGTCTAGCTGACCGTAGGGAGATGGTACAGGGCTTCCCGTCTGCGTTCTGGGCAGCTTTCTAACCCCAGTGTGTATTTTCAACTCCTATCCTGTCGCTGCGGTAAACACCTTTTTGTGAAACAGAGAGCGTGGCAAAAGGCCAAAGGATATGCTCACCTAAAATGGACCATCTGGTGTGTGGTGACACTTTCCATGTCTACATGATAATCTAGCTCTTTTTCCCCCCATTTTCCCTCTTTCTCCCTCTGACCTGCAGGAATCACAAACATGTGTTGCTCTCTTTCCTCTCCCTTGCGGCTGAATATTGTACAATCTGCTTGCCTCAAGGCGTGCCAAGCCCTCAAACATCTCAGCTGCACGTCTTCAGCCAACGGACCATGTAAACCGTTCACATAGGACTAATACTCTTAATACTGATGTTCGATATCTGTTGCTTTTATGCACGGCTATATGACAGTCTCCATTCTGGGTGCCTAAGCCCTCAAACCTTTAACCTTCTCCGTAATGTTCCCCTGAAAGAAAGGAAGTTTATTTTTTCTCCAATCCAAACTGACTTTGGTCATTACTTTCATTCTGCTCATCCACTTGACATTCCATAATTTTGTCTTTTGGGAGTGTGCGAGGGACATGGTCGTATTGCCCAGGTATATTATGACGAGACATATTGTCCACTGTTGAATAACATCAGCTGTAACCCTCTATTCACCACTGGATCTTTACAAATTCCCTGTTTTGTTTCCTGTTGGCTGTGTAGAATATTCCAGCCTTGTCAATAAGCACAAAGAGCATGCCTGGCTCTCTCACAGTTGCTAAAAAAACCAGAATGACTTTGCATTGCAGGATGAAAGAATACATACAACAATTTGCTTATTTTCTTCTTAAAGCAATCTTTATCTGAAGGGCTGATACGTTTGCTGATGGAAATAAAATAGAAAGTGATGAAACAGCCAAATGCAAACAGCCAAAGAAATAAAAAAATAAAAAATAAAATAAAAATTCATGCAGCAGGAATTTGTCAAAAATAGATTTACCCTTGTATCACTGTCTGTTTCTGCACCTGGCCCATGATCTCCATTGACTCTCTTGTATGCTGCGTCCATCCTCTGGTCTTCAGGTATGTCTGGCTCTGCTGATGCGGAACCGTGAGCTTTGGTAGAGTTTTGTTTGACCAACTCGGTAAAAAACTCGCCGTTTTAACTTGGGGCCACGTGACACCACCCCCCCCCCCCCCCCACCATCGGTATGTCACGGGACGTGGCTGTTGTGAAACAAAACCGTTATGGCACAGCTGGTTCTAATTAGGGGGTTGGCGCTGGCCATGTCAGTTTTCTTCTGCAGCCATATTATTTTATCACATCTAATCTTGTTTTAAGGCCCACGCTACCTGTTTGATACCTTGAGATCATGTGGAAATAATCAATGAAACTGATGCAAAATGTCATTATAGACTCAAATTTTCTGTTTCTTGAGTTCAAGTTCAAGTTCAAGAAGTTTATTTGTCACATACACGCAGTGAAATGTAAAAAGTGGCAATGCTCAACAGAAATGTGCAAAGAACAAATTAACAGGTTCACACTATTTACAATTAAAAACCAACACAATATTTACAGCCCTCAGAAAATGGATGGGTAATAATAATAATCACATTTCTTAAAAAAATATTATTATTATCCATTTCCCATTTCCCTATGGCTCAAAAATGTTAAACATAAACACACACACACACACATACATTTCACATTTCTGGCCTTCAGCTGCTATAGCAAATTCTAGATTCAAGAAAGCAGTGGTTCCCAAGATCGGACCCCTTTAGCAAGTTGTGGGTCCGACCATCAAAATGAGGAAGATTACTTTAATAGTTTGAGTATTATTTAATTTAGACACAGGTCAGTGTGAGAGAATGCCACATGAGACTGTTTGAGACAGAGGTTTCACTCGGTTGTCAACTTCTATACAAAACCAACTAAACAACAAACAAAACGTCAAACGAACTGACAAATAAAATGTCCTCAAATCCCAGCGACAAAATCGTATCCAAGCTAATGCGTAACTACTTACATCAAATAGTGTGGAAGCCCTCCAATAAAGCAGCACTGGTCCCTCGTCTTCAAGTAGTAGTTACCATTTTGTGCCACTAGGTGTCGGCAAAACCCACTAAATCGGCGTTCAAGGTGGTTTCAGCAACAGGTAGCTGGATATGGCAGGGAGTCGTACTTGTTTAAGTAAGTACAAAATTCATCTTGTAGTTTATTGTTATAGTGGAATGAAAAAAGATCAGCTATTCTTGGGGATAAAACGTTTATATTAGAAGCCAACACGTTTTGGTTGCAATAGCCATTGTTTGGACTTCTAAACTGAAAGATCCAAACATCCTCTCTGTTTTCTCAGGATTTAAATCGGCTCCTCTGGGGCCAGTAGAGACCTTCTTGATGCAGATAAAAGAAAAGGCACACATAGGATGCTTAGCTTCTACAGGGTTCTTGACATCCTCTTTCTTAATGGAACGTCTGTGCTCAGTGATTTAGTCTGTTTCATCTAGTTATACTTTTCCTCAGGGGCATGAAATCATCATAATCTCCACAGTCTGACAAGATGTTGAGAATTTTGTGTGCTTGCTTGTGCACTGCCAGTTAACACAATTTACACATTTGAAATTCCCTCCTGGAGGCAAACCTATCAAGCACTTTAGCTTGAACTGTAGAGGAGGACAAGTCTTACCATGTCTTTCTTGACGACCATCGTTGGTTTCTCTTTAAAAGCATCACTACTTAAAACATGATGGCAGTGCTTAAGAACAACGCTATCATTATATTGGAGAGCAAATGCCAAGCAAAGAAAAAAAAAGGCAGAAATCTATTCTGAAGCCATATCTTTAAAACACTTCAGGGAAACACTGAGGACTAATGTTCCCTCTAAGCTGTGTACATCTGTGCAAGACGTCATTATCTAAACTGACTTTGTGGGCGATGACGTACTTGATGCACCGTACTGGGCTCTCAAAGAACATGCTGAAAAAAGTGAGACCATTTAACATACTCAGATAATACTGCAGGCTAAATGCATAAGCAGTGGTAGACTACAGTAGGCCTGTGTAGACTATGTTATGTTCATGGTGTGAAGTTTTACTAGACACCACCACTTTCCTCTGGCAGTGAGGACTTATAATGGACCACTGTATACGGACGTGCACGTGTGCGCCTACAATGATGTCATGTAAAACTCCCAAGGTTCCTCCACATTGTACAGTGGATGGAGAGCGCCCTACTGCGTCATTTACCGTCATTAATGGCGATGGAGACAATTGCTCGTTTATCATGGGAAGTGGTTCAGTGCGTGTCCACAATGGTCTGCTCCATAGGGCCTCAGTCTCGTTCAGACACTGAAGATCCATTCTCACACTAATGATCAGCCAGATGTGAGTTAGCGGTAACGCCTTATGGGACAGGCTGCGAGGAAATGAGCTCTTCAACAGGCTGCGGCCTCCCTTGCTCCCCCACATATTTTGTTTTGCTCATCACGCTGCAACCCTCTCATACCGGCACACAACGTCCCAGCTTCATCCCTTTGCAATTATTGTGGTGAAAATGTGGTGAGACTGCATCAGCTGGTCTTGTTAACCAACTTCAGCGCTGACCATTGCTGTGCAGAATGAGTAGCAGGGGGGCTAAGAGATGATAATCAGCATTATAGAGTTGTGAGGCTCCTAATTGTGCCTTCATGAGATGTTGTTGATTAATGGACTGGTTGACAGACACTCAGTGAATGTTGTCCACATGTGCACTGTCCACAGGGGTGCTGAAGAATCCACTCCAGCCTTCCACCGGCATTGTGGAGGCTCTTTTCTGAGTGAGAGAGGGAGCAAGAGAGAAAGTACGATTGGAGGAGGAGGAGGAAGAAAGGGGGTGGGGGGGAGGCAAAGAAAAGAGAATGAAACTCTGAGGCTTTCAGTAGTGCTGTTGTGAAGGAGAGTGAAAGAGAGCGGGGGCCGTGCGGCCAGCCACATGGGCCGTTCTCACTCGGGATAATGGAGGCCTTTCTGTGGTACTTAACCCCCTCGTCGCACGCTGGGAATGGGCAGCCGTCCGCCCGCCGCTCACAACAGCCACGCTCAGACACGCTCACCCGCTGCATAATTGAATTTTTACACCCAGTAAAGTCACCCCCTTCCCTGGCCGTCTCCCCGCTGCACGTGGCCCTGACAGCAACTCTCCCAGGATCGCCAGCCTCGTCTGGGGAGAGAGGGTCCAGTGTAGACAGGCCCTGGTACTCGAAGGAAAATACGAAGGAGATGCAGGAGAGGATTTAAAAGTTGGGTCACATGATACCAATTTGACAAGGCAACAGATAGGAGAAAGGCATGATGATCCCTAGGGGCGTTAACTAACCTAATGTCAGTCAATAAGACCGTCATGTGGTAAAGATGGAGATAAGATTGGCTTCTTGTCCTCAGGGTTTTTTTCTACCTGTATGAGAGGAGCTGAGGTCCCTAACTGAGGGGGGGGGGTTAAGGTAGGCCCAAGGGGGAGGGTATTGATCACGTGAAGGGAGAGTGATCCGCACCCTCCCTCAGCTCCATTAAAGGCCCTGGGGGGTGCTATCTCTCTACCCTCTACCGGCTCTCTGTCCCCCCCTCTTGACCAAACACAAAAGGTGTTTCCTCCCCACTGCCCCCGGTCACTTTCACCTGTCACTCAGACTTTCTCTCCGTCTCCCTCTGAGGGTATGGAGGACGGCTCCAGGTGAGCGTCCAAGTGTGGCCGGCGGCTCCTCCTCTGCGCTGAGTGTGTGCAAAAGCCCCTGAGAGGCTTCAGTCTTCAGCCTGCCGCACATCACCTGCAGTTGTCAAGGTATATGGGCAAAGTCCTTGCATCTTACATAATTTGCCACCGAAAACGTCCAAACCCTTTTATTGCTGTTGTCATGTGAAAAACTCCAATTTAGGTGATTTTCATGTTTTCGCTTAACTTGAATTACACAGCCTTCTATAGGTTGGGGAAACCCATTGGAGAAACTCAAAAATGACTTGTAGTCAAGAAAGACAGAAAGAGTTTTTCTTAGTTCCTGAAAAGTTTTGCAGATACAAAGTTTTTACCTGACTGAATTTCTGTGGGCAAAGTGATGCAATTCCTGATGACTGACAAGATATTATCATTATTTGGTCAATGTGGACACAGTGGATACTTCAACTTGCATGTTTGAATGAATGTCTGTATTTGTTCTGTCAACACTTGGACATCTGTTGCAATGAAGATGATGCACCTTTATCTCTATTTATCATTTGCTATCTTATTATTTTATTATATTATCTTATAACATGTTTGGTTGTTTTAATTATGTGTTTCATTAACTTCAGTATTGACAATTTGTCTTGTTCTCGTCTGCATCTTTTTCTCTGCAGCTGCAACGACCCACAGGGATGATTAAAGTTTGATGACTCTTTTACCTTCATTCATCCAGTAAGTGTTTTGGTGAGCATGCATGCACTTTTGCAGCACTTTCCTCCTTCACATTCATACAGTTGGGAGCTGCCCGGTACACCCACAGTCTTGTTGGCCACTGAGCAGCTCAACCAATGCAGGGTAGTAGCTAAGCGCCTTGCTCAAGGGCTCCTGGAAAGTCTTTGAGAGCATTACTCATTCACTTCTCCTGCCCAGATTTTCCCAGCCAGCCCGGGGATTCAAACTTCCGGTCACAAGCTCGCCATTTTCACATCATCACTCAGAAAGTAAACGACCAACTCTAAACGATTTATTCTAAAGGCATATGTGTTTATTGGTGAAGCTCAATATGCTGACACCTAATACCCACCGCGCTGAGACATTTCCGAGCACTGTTGGCTGATGCATTCAACAGGTGTATTGTCACTTCCTACGCATGCCTTTTAAGCTGTCCTGAGGTCTGTTTGCCCAGCCGTCACCGGCAGTACGTACGGTGTATTGTAGGGAACAGAGAGACTTAATGAGAACCTTGTGATTGACCAACATTCATCCCTGTCACACGATACCCCACTGCCCACACACACACACATGCACACACACACACAGGTGATGTCACGCTTCAGCTAACTGCACACAAATTTGACAGGTAATTTCCTTACCGTAGATGAAAATGGGGTTTTTTTTCTAGATCGTCAGTTTCATATCTGACTACAGTAAGCCAAATTGTACAAAGGGGGGATGGTGAAGCAGTAAATTGGTGTTTCCTAATATATGTTTTTTTTCCTAAATTGTAAAGATAATAAAGCAGATATAAAGGGCCTGGGTTCGATCCCTGGTGAGTCCATATCTGCCAAAGCACCCTTGAGCAAGACACTGAACTCCTGCAGCCTGGCTGATCCAATAAGTGTAAAGAGAATTTCCTCCTCAGGGATTAATAAAGCAAATTAAATCAAAAATGACATCTCCTTAAATTGTCCCCAATCTGTACAATCTTCCCACAGATCAAATGAATTCTTGTGAGTGTTTGGAGTGCTCCCTGGTCCTGTAAAGCAGCAGTTGCTTAACGGGGGAGTCCCGGGACCCTCAGGGGTACTTGAGGGACCCATCAACATGATAAATACCTAATTTCCACCACTATTGCGCAATGAATTTGGCTGTATTTTGTCTACCTGTCTACCTCAATTGGTACAATTCCACACTATATCATATCTAACCACAAAAAAACATCTTCTCGGACAGCGTGGTCTGTGGGCCAGCATGTATGAGGTTCCCTGACATGAAAAGTTAGGGAGACTGCTGTAAAGAGCTTTCCACCAGCAGAGGACGACATTCACTCGGCAACCCCTTCCCCTCGGTCTCCCCAGGCAACCTCCTCCCTGTCCCCGGCGACGGCCCCTCCCATCAAAGCCATAACCTCTCCTAATCCCCCCCTCCCGGTTGCCCTGGAGACGGCTCAGACGAGCAGGTGATGCATTGACAGGGAGCAGATGGTTCCCTGTGGAGGTAAGCATGGCTGAACAATGCTTCCATATTCATCATACAGTCTCTCTCTCTCTCTCTCTCTCTCTCTCTCTCTCTCTCTCTCTCTCTCTCTCTCTCTCTCTCCTTCAACCGCATGTACACACATAACTTTAAAGCTTTCGCCTCTCTGATGGATCATGCTTTCACACACACTGAGACACACACACACACACACACACACACATTCTGCTTCCTCTGATGTTGATTAAAACAGTGTTGTTTGCGTTGTGATGGATCTGCAGAAACACAAGCGAGGTGAGGATGTGGCGATAGGTTAGTAGCCGGAGGGGGTGATGAATAGAAACCTCCCCCATTCAGAAGAGGTCGGGGTACAGTACACCGGGCTCTGGGACGGGAGACAGAAGAAAAGTAAAGATAAACAACAGGGGGTTCCTTCCCTCGGTCCTCTCGGCGCTTGTCTTCTGCAGGTGTTTGCTGGCCTTTCGCTGCAGTAACTCACTCCTCTAAAGAAGCTCCTTCTTTAGCCCCTGTCTCCCCCGGAGATAAAGTACAGACACCCCACTCTCCTTGTCTCTTTCTTTCAGCTAACTCCTGAATAATCCAGCAACAATACAGGGCTCTGAGGCGGTGTGCAGCGATTCGCCGGAGGCCTGACTTGTTTTGGGGTGACAGGAGGGGGGCGGGAGGGGGGAGAAAGGCCAGGGGATGGCATTATGGAGATCAGCTAATGCATGTAAAACACTGCGTCCACTTTTTTTTTTTTTTTTTTGAACAAGTTGAAAAGAAAGTGTGCGGCACAATAGCTTTACTTTAGTGGCTTCGGAGCGCTGCGCTTAACCCACCACACCTGGAACACACAACGGGGGGTGAGAATAGCAGCCCACCACTCCCCCACCTCACCCATCATCACCACCACACTCCTACCACCTATCAATACAGGCTGTAAGGAGCTTGGTTGGGGTGGAGGAGGGGGTGGGGGGGTAAGGCGGGGGGGGCCTGCCTGTATTCACGGCCTGACTATGATAAAGACGCACAGTGAGGAGCCATTCAAGAGCCCTGTGCCCATAATGGAGTCACTAATAGGTGCCTATTCAGCAAGGAAAGTGTTTTCTGGAAGAGAAAAAAAAAGTTTTGGGGAAGCAACAATCACTTTGCCTGCTGCCTTGTGTATGTAAAATTTATGCAGTAACCCCCCCCAACACCCCCCCAACACCCCCCACCCTCTCCCAACTCTTTTTTTCCATCCTCTTTTTAAAGAGAGTCACCATTGAATAGACTACATGCATAGTTTGGAGTCTTCCTTTCATCCTTACTTGAAAATAAATTGAATGGTCTGTTCACGAGTCCAATCCAGTGGCAGAGATTCTCAAAAGAGAAATACATTTTCTCTCTCTCTCTCTCTCTCTCTCTCTCTTTCTCTCTTCTCATCTCCCTGTCTCGATAAGTGTTACCCATATACACATGTGACCAACTTTTACTTTTAACAGGGGAAAGCTTTTCAACCGGATTTTTCCTGTTCCCGATCTCTCTCTAGCACTGTAGCAAAAACGTGCTGCACCAAGACTGGAGCCTGGAATATCAGGTGTAGGGAGAGCAGTTTCCTAGTGGGGAAAAGCTGGTCTGCGGTTACAAGCAGGGGTGGAAAGCATAGCAAAATATATAAAGTAGAAGTACTGTTAATTTGCTGAAAGACTACTTAGATAGAAATAAAATTACTGGTGTAAAAATTTAGTAAAAGTAAAGAGACTGATACATATGATCTTTCATACATATGACGGAGTTCATACAGCACAATTACAAGAACGCCAGTTTCTGATGCAATGCTTATGGGGCCTATGCATACTACTACTACTACTACTACTACTACTACTACTACTACTAATAATAATAATAATAATAATAATTATTATTATTATCTATAATTGGTGTGTTTTATAAATGTAGTGAAGTAATAATGCACTTAAGTAAAAGTAAAAATACTGACCATTCAAAAAAAACACAAGTACCCTAAAAACCTACTCAATTACAATAATGAGAGTAATTGTAACTTGTTACTCCCACCCTTGGTTACAAGGCACCAGGGGACCAGGCCCCGTGGGAGTGGTGATTAATATAGAAATGCTGGGACCATATTGAAAGAGGGAGAAGCACTGGGACCATATTGTGCTGCATGTCGCAGGGCTTAGCTGACAGATTGATGAGATGAGGAAATAACGGAGCTGACCGGGGAGCGCCTCGGGGGGGGGGTTGGTTCCCAGTGGGGCGTCCGAGGATGAGCTGGGGACCAGGGGTTGGAGTGAACCCACAGAGCAGGACTCCCCACAGGTTTGCCGGGCAGAGCCGGCCCAGGTCACCGCTCTTTGATTCTGGGTCCCGCTGCCAACAAAGGGCAGCACGCAGTGGGCAGGGCTGCTTTCCTTAGAACAGCATGAAAGCCCTTGTAATGGTATTTTTATGTGTTTTGTGAGAGGCTTTGTCAGCTTTTGCGTGTTGATGAGTGTGTGTGTGTGTGTGTGTGCGTGTGTGTGTGTGTGTGTGTGTCTGATGCTCAAGTTAACCTTTTTTGTGTGAATTGAATAAACTCTTCATGGAGCTATACATGTTGATGTTCTGTACATTGCACAATTTCAGAAAATAGTGACAACTGATTCAAAGAAGAAGACGATGTTTATTGCTTTAAGAGGACATTTTCTACCAGTTGTCAGCATATAGATTATCCAATGCAACACACAAAACCTACAACACCGTGCTTTCGGACAAGGACTGTCCGAATTTCTCCAATTATGAAAATAAAAACATTCCCATCCGCGCCACAAACATAAAGCCATTTCAAACCTTGCTTCCCCTCACAATGCATTTTCTAGCAGTGTCTTAGCAACTGGCATTGTGGCATCTGGATTACCCAAAGTGCACTGCAGAGCCCCCTGCAGTGTGGAACAGAGGGAGACCTCGGGCAGAGTGTGCTTTAGGAAGGGAGATGTATAGGAGAGGTCTTGATCTCAGATGCTCCCAAGAAGCTTTAGTGATGTGCTGCAAGTCGTCCTATTATGTCCGGTCAAAGGCCTTTCTTGTTTCTTCCCCGGTGGACACGCAACTGTGAACTGCGTTTTTGTCAGTTGTGGATAAAGAAGATGCAACAGGTTCTTCTTTTGACTGCCTTAACCTTTATTGAACACCGCGGACGACAAAGGTCACGGGGGGTTTAAAAAGTAGGACAGGTTAAAAAGATTTCGTGAGCAGAAGCGGGACGTGGGCTGTGTGGGGGGCGGCTGCCGCTCGTGACACAACTGAAAAAAAAGTGTTTGGTCCGGTCACCATGGATAACACTGACTATCACTCTCTTGTTAATGTTTTACCGAGAACGTATTTGCTAGGATTTCCCGGCATGGCAAGTCTAAAGATGAAGAAAGCTCAAACCCAAGACACACTCTAGATAATAAGCTTTGATTAGAGATGCAGATAGAGGGCTGTTCAGAGCGTGCACACTAACACACACACATACACACTAATGAGCTCTGATGTGTGGAATTGATAGGGTCTATTGTTTCCACAGAGCTCACCACTATATTCCCTGTAATGTAATTAAGGGCAGGAGATTTATGCAGCCCTATAGCCGCCCAGAACCTGATCCATGTTCGTTCTGTGTCTGGAGTCGGGCTGAAAAGCCTCCCCTCTGTCCAGCTGGTCCTGATTTCTGCTCTGGCCTATATCAGTGCATGGGGTTTTTCTGTTGTTCACTTCTTAATTGAAAGCTTTGGTTTACTGCAGGCCTTGTTTTTCTGCTGTACGTACACAGAACATAAGGCTGATATTCATTATTTGCCTGCCAATTTGCAGCAACGTCAGTAGGGAATAGTGTTGCGCCCGAACCCGACAGTTGTTTTTTTTTACCATGGAAATGGTGTGCATCAGAGGCCTGCACCAGTTTAACAAGGTGGTAATTATTAACAGCCATGAGCCATTTAAGAAAGCTGCATTTCTCAGCCTCCCACAGAGAGGTATGTCGAGGGGATTCCATTTTGCTGTTCGCTCGATTCACTCGGCTAAAAGTACGAGCTGGGATATTACTGACAACCGTTTCTCAGTGGGACGACACCGTTTCCTGACTATTTCACAATTTCAAAAGTGAATCTTTTCACATTTTCACAGAGAAGATCAGTAAAATATTGGACATGTGGGTCATCGAGAGAGGGACAGCGCAGGAGCCTTGCCGGGGAACGAGACCTGCTAGAAATCAGGCGGATTTCAGGCGTCCTCAGAGGCTGCTGGCTCGGCCCAGGCGTCCTGTCAGCACCAGCACCTGGCCGCCCTGTGGCTCCCACTCGGCGCAGCACACAGACAGGGTGAGTCCTACCATGCCCACCCAGCTCCTCCTAATCCGCAACAGAGCGGCCTGCTGCCGCCACCGCCCACCACTCCAATATCCCAAATGAAAGACACGTCAAACGCTGCTCAAAGAGCCCCATGGAGAGAACATGAGAGAGAAGATCCGTAAGACCCTGAGCATCTGGCCACCTCTCTGACACTAATGAATGTTAAGTAGGTTAGCTGCTGGTGTGCCACCATCCCACAGGTCATTGTGGCCCGTGGTGGCAGAGGGGCTCTGCTTTTGTGCGAGTGCACCAAGCCCCCCCTGTCAGTCGTCTAAAATGGCTGGACCGCTTACTCCTGCAAACACAATCGCAGCGCCAATAGACACCGTATTGATCCCCGGTGCTAGCAGATTAAAGCATAAAAGGGGCTCTGTCCTACCAGCAGGGGGTCCCCTCTGACTCCCGGAGCTCATTTCAGGGTCACAGAGTCCTTGCAGCCCTCTGACCCGCCACCCGACGTGAGCGCACACACACGGCCGCCTCAGGCAGGACACAAACCTTCCAGGGATGAACCCCATTAAACAGGATTGGTTGGATGCTCACATTCACTGCTCATTATAGCTGACCCCGGGCTTTCTCTCTCTCAATCTGGGCCCTCTCCTCTTCTGTCTCTGGCTCTAACCTGGCCAAAGCCCCGCTGAGGTGGTCACCCCGGGGCCCTTTTGTTTGCCATTAATGGCTCGGCCGTTTGCCTGATTGTTTTCTGAACTGGATCTCCTCATCCGTTTGTGCCGTCCTGCATTGTCGGTTTCCTGCGGTGTGCTTTCACAAGTTTTCTCCTCGCTTTGGCAACAATGTAACCTTCTTTGTCTCAATGTGATTTGGTGTATATATGGTGTGTGTGTTTGTGTGTGTGTGTGTGTCCCTGCTTGGCCACGCCTGTGCTCCTCCAGTAGGCACTGACCTCACCAGGATGCTCTGATGCCTGGCTCTGTGTTCGCTGCCTGCTCCCTTAATTAAACGTTGATTAAATGCCTATTAATGTGGCCTGACTCACAGACAGGGTGTAATCAGGTGAAACGGAATTAATAAAACATCCCGTCTAGTGCTCAGGAGAGAAGGAAGGGCTCCCCTGAGAAAGACAGACAGATGGTGGCAGAAATCAGAGAGAGGATAAAGCAGAGTGGGAGAGAGGATAGAGCAAAGACCAGCCACCACTTTGGCGATTAGCTCTAAATTGGTAATTTGATCTTGCCCTGTTCCACCTACTCATTATTGATAAGATTGACCACATTTGACCATATTTCCCCTGCTACTGGCTTGGACCGGCAGCTCTGCGCTTCCTGTGTTCCACTTCGAGCCGGATTCCTGCCGGCCCACGCCGCGCCACACTCAGTAACATCCCCCCTCTAACAGGAAGTACCGCGAGGCGGAGCCGCGTGGAAACGGGCACCAGTGGAAATCCCATCTGCCAAGAATCTCCCTAATCTCATCATCTGAATTGAACAAGGAAAAGGGGAACCGCAATCACTTTAGACAAACCCTCTCTGGGTTTATGTGTTGTGTTTGCGGTGATGGGTCAAATGGTGAAATCAAAGGCAGATTTGATGACTCTTTTGTTTTAGCTAAAAAGACACTAGTTGTGTTTTTGTCCTTGTTTTACAATATGAATGTGATGATTCTCTTCTTGATCATCTATATTTAATGTTTATATCTGTATTTTTGAAAGAAAATCATATTTTCCACTGAGTTCTGCTCCTCTTTCCTCTAGGTTTCTCTTTCCCTTCATGTGGTTGCCATAGAATGCCCCAGCCCCCCAAGCCACTTCATTCTCCGCTGTCTGAAAATGTACTTGATTTCACATTCAATGTGTAATTAGTAACAACAGGGTCATTGGGCCCCAAGCACCCATAATTCACGGGGGAAATTGGTCGTTGTTCACCCCCTGGCTAATTGTTCGGCTGCAATTAGGGCTGGAGAGCTTGTGGGGTATTTATGTGACAAGGGGGCTTAGTATTTGGTCATAATGTCTGGCATAATGTCCATAATCATATGTAATGTGCTTTGTTAAATACGCCAGGTATGGCACAGACGAAGCCTGTACACAAAGGCAGTGTGATGAGACAGCCAGACCTGACGCTGCCCTCTAGCCTCTCACAGGAGCATTGAAGGGGTTTGAGAGTCTGGCACTAGCTGGCAGAAAGCTCCACGCCAATGCCCTCCAAAGGAAACACACACACTCACACACACACACAAAAACACGACAAGCTTTATTGTCCTCCCACCCTGTGAGCTCCTCTTGGCCTCTGTCACCCACTCTGGTCTGGGGTTACAGCCCATGAATGAAGGGTGAGTCCTGGGAGGGTCCGCTCTCTCCCTCCCTGGAGTGGGCCAACCCTGGAGCTGACTCGGGGCTTCTGGGAGCTGCCAGGAGCTGCAAAGAGAGATGGATGAGCTGCCGTGCCGACTGCTGGGCATTGGCTGGTGATGCGGGTGTCTCCGGTGATTGATGAGTTAACACAGCGGCCCTTGCTCCGCGGGTCAGACCGATGCACCCTGGCCGAGGGCAACCAGCCCACAAGACCACCATACTGTCCCGAAGAACCTACGTGTGTTAAAGGAAAGGGGAGCAGAAGTTTTGTAAAGGGGTTAACTGAACAGATGGAGCCACGTGGCTGTGTGGGTAGAGGAGACTCCATCATTGAGTCTTCAACCTCTGCTGTACAAGCTGAAACCACTGGAAGTGTTTCACAGTAGCTCAATAATCAAGACAGAGAGGTTATTGATGCACTGGGTTCAGCTTTCTCACTGCGTGGCTGTATATTTGTTTTGCTTGGCTCCAGTCATTGTGCTCAAAAGGGCCCCATGGAGAGGGAGGGGGAGCTATTGAAAACAGTTTATCTCCGAGTATTACTCCATCTAGTTTGGATATTTGTTTTTTTGTGTGTCTGTACCCTCTGTCTGTCACCAGGTTAAGGAGCAGCTGTGTACAAAGTGTGTGTTTAGACGTGGCTGTTTTTTCTGTTTATTTTGCAGGCACCCATTTATGTGTCTTTTGTCAGCAAGGCCACCCTGTGGGACCGAGGACTCTGCCGCTACACCGTGAGTGCTGAAATATTATTTGAGCTCCATAGCACAAAGACATTGCAGCTGAATGATCATTGACATATTCACTGATGGGACATTCTTGATGAAAAAAAAAAAGAAATCCAAATGCTACCACAAGTAAGAAACACACACACACACACACACACACACACACAAGCACATACACACTCCTCTTCTCCTTCTCCCTATCTTGCTGTCCCCCACCTCTCCCCTTCGCTCAGAAGAGTCTGGGAGTGGATGTGCCACAATTAACAGTGGGGTTGCCATGGGGACAGCAGAGTTGTGTGGGTTGGCTTCCTGTCTTGGCCTCTGGTTAAACAAACAAGTGAAGGCGGTGGACAAAGGCGCTCGCTGGTCCTTACAGCCTCATTTACATCTTCAACTGCCTTCAGCGCTTCTGCATTCACCAAGTTCATCGGCCCTCTGCCATTTTCCACCTCTCCCGTTTCTCCTCCTCTCCTGAAATGCCTCACAAATCATCGGGGCATTGTCAACGGTCAACTGCGCCCGTCATACAGTCAGACAGTGAAACTTTTACAACCCGGGGTGTCCCTGTCCAAACAGACGGCCAGCGGACGAGAGGCTGTTGACCCAGCGGCCCCGCCTATAGGAGCTTCAGAGCTCCCGCCGCTGTCACCCAGGACACGAGCTCCAATGGGACGGCCCAGTTCAGAATGCACAGGAATACAAACCCAGTACAGGTGCCCAAACAAGTGGGGTTCAAGGGGTCCTGTTTAAATCTTAATACTATACTGGTTCTTTACACAAGGAGTTCGCCCCAGGTTTAACGGTTTCAGTGGCCAACAGTGGTTGTGACTGTTAGGGGATGAGAAACCCTTCACTATGTACAGTAGACTCATCTTTCACTGTCTTGTTCCGTGATGTATCATGCCGTATTGCACGGTGTGGTGTTATCTTGTGCTGTACTGCGTTGGTTAGGGATGTGGGGGGCACCGGGGGGAAGGGTTGCCGGGCCCTCTGGGGCTGCGGGGCCTGAAAAGCAGGGTCATTGTCTCACCATCGAAAGTAGAAGTTGCTCTGAATGCTAAGCTGCATCTGAGCCTGGCTTCTGACACGAGCTGATAATCAGATTTACTCCCCTGAATCCGCTGGACTCCACAATGCGCCCCACTGTCGTCGACCACCCCCCCACCCTCCCCTTCACCCCTCGCCGGCCCCTTCGCCAGCATCCCGACCCTTCATCCACCACCACCCCCTCCTCCACCAGAGCAAAGCTAATTACACCCTGCAGAAACACAAATCTCCATGATTTAAAAAGTCGCTCTTTTTCATGGGCTTAACCTTGTTAGGGCCTAAGCCTGGCTTTCTTGTGCATCAGCTCTGTGAAGAATTCTCTGTTCCTGCAGACGCAGGGACATAGACACACTTCTGTCTCAGCTCGGAGTCGTCCGCCTCTCAGAGGGTTCACTCAGAGGCAGTGTCATTAAGGGTGTGTGTACATGTGCGTCTGTGTGTGTGTGTGTGTGTGCACGTGCCAATTTGAGCCTGTAGCACAGCACTTGTATGTATGCTTGTGTGTGTGTGTGTGTGTTTGGAGGTGAGGGGGGGTGAAGGAGCACACGCCGGTCTGTCCTCTGCAGGCCATCTGGGACTCTGACTAACTAATAGACTTCCTACATTCATCTAGCAGCGCTACTTGTACATCTCAATCAGGGAGCTGTTGACCACAAACAGGCCCGTAATGACATTAGCCAGCTCTGGCTGTGTGAGGACGGCATGTGGGCTGCCTGACGCCAGGAGGTCAGCCTGTTTCCTGGGGGCCTGCATGGGCCCCCGACGGAGCCCACCACCTTTCCGGGCGTCTACAGCAACTGCAACTACAGTGTTGTGCAAAACATAGTGCCGGTTCGAATTCAGCTATAATATTACAGTTGCCACATTAAAGAATAAGTTGTTACTTTTGCGTTACATATCACATTTAATTATCCAAAAACTAGATCCCACCTCCATTCCCTGATTTGTTGTCAGCATAATTCGCAAAAAGGATGACGAGAACGTTGGACATCAACATTCATGATCCTTATCCTGATTTTTAAAGTTAAGATGCAATCGCCAATTTTGGAGTTGTAAACAGAAATGTAATAATATAACATGTAGTGTAATGGAAAGTAATAATTATGATTGAAAGTAATGAGTAACAAATTACTTAGTAACAAGCCCAACACTGCCTTTTGTTGACAGTATAATTTGGAGTATTTAGACCGTTGAGTTCAGTGAAAAGAGTGAGAAGACAAAGAGGGGGTCTCAAACAGAAAGCTGTTTGGTGTGTTTAAGGGCGGACACACAGTGGTATGTATAAATGTATGGTGGCGTGTGTGTGTGCATTAAAGGGGCTTTGCGTGGGTTGTGATGGCGCAGGCGTGCACTACAGGGCGTGCTCAGACCTGCGCCCGCGGAAGGTTGTGTGTTTGGCGACACCGGCCTCGTCTAGCCTCACAAAGCCCCCCTCAGCCTTTTGATGGGCCTGAGTGACAGGTAATGAGGAGGCCAAAGGGGAGCGAGAGGAGTGCGGCGGGCCCGGGAGGAGAAAGGCACATCGCCGGCTCTTGTTCCCCCTGTTTCTACCTCACTTCTCCCTCTTTACTTCACAAGAATGCAAATCTTTAAAGCCTTTAGATCTGAGAGAAGGGACTCAGTGGAGATGGTGTAGGGATTTAAAAGCTGATCCTCCCTGTGTGAGTCACAGACAGTGACCCCACCTTCTACCCCCTCTCTCTCTCTCTCTCTCTCTCTCTCTCTCTCTCTCTCTCTCTCTCTGTCTGAAGGTCTTCTGGTTCATCACAGTATTCATGGACACACAGATGTGCTGTCTGTGCATTTATGTGTGTTTGTCTTCATTCTGTGTTAAAAGGCTGAGGAGCACAGTGAGGAGCTGAACTTTGTTTCAGTGTCTCAGATGCAGCCTAAATCCAAGACAAATAGAAGCCCTGCATCTGCGGTGTGTGTGTGTGTGTGTGTGTGTGTGTGTGTGTGTGTGTGTGTGGAGATCACAAGGCCATTTATTACAATTGTTTGTTCTCTAAAGGCCAGAGAGGGACTGAATGACTCACTGGCACTGAGGCTGTGGGCTGGCTGGCGTGCTGCAGGCAGCTTTCCCTCCTCATTTTCAATATTGACCGTCCCGCCTGCTTTTATCTCGGCACAGAATGGGACCGTGACCCGTCAGTGTACTGTAAAGGGTTTTTTATCATCCTTGAGATAATTTTCTGCCTTCTCTCCATCTGGTAGAGGGGGAGGAGGGGGGGGGAGCTTTAATGAGAGGAGTGCATAGTGGCAAAGAAAGCTGAAGACACATTTTATGTTGTGAATGCGATGTGTGATCTCGTCTTTCAACACAAGGGGGCACTGGTGTCACCGTGCAACAGTTGAATGCCCTGGACATTCAGTCTTCACTTGCTGGTGGTGGCATGGAGCACAGTTGGATGTTAGTGGTATTTTTAGTCCCTATTTCAGTTTTCAGTATTTTCTATATTGATTTATGAATGGACCTATTTCATTTTCGGCTCAATAACAAATCACAAAATGCAAGATGAAATGAGAGGATTATGTGTGAAAGCAGTACACACTCATTCCCAACGTGGTCCTCATTGAAGAAAATAATGTATAAGAAAGGAGTAAGAGCCTTCACATGTGAAATATATTCAAAATAGCTAACTCTCCAACTTTGATAATCTAACCCATGGAATACTGTTGTTCTTTTGCAGGCCCGCGCCAGGCTGGATCAGCGTCCCTTGTTGTGCCCACGCTTCTTGTCCCACATGAAGGCCTGTCCTGAAGACCTCAGACCCCCTCGTTACCTGAGCACCAAGCCCAGACAGCAGCCTGCGGGGCAGACCCACAGAATACAAGCCCTCAGTGCCCCAAAGACCCGAATACTTGAAGGTAAGGCTTGAGCATTCACAACATCAAAGACCAGTGTCACGGCATCAGGAGGGGGGCACTGACTCCTTTGACTCCACACTTCTACTCATTATGGACTGTTTTCCCTTCCTCCTTTTTCTCGCGGCGGTGGAGGTGGAGGCCACCAAGCCCTTCGTTAGCTCCTAATCTCTCTCCGTGGCTGTGTTTAGTTAAGTGCAAATCTCGCCTGTCCTCTCTTGATGAGGAAGTGCCCACAGCGCCGCCCTCCTGGTGGTCCTCCTGTGGGAGTGAAAGGCCCGGGCCGGGAGACCTGCCGCTCCTTTCAGAGCCCGGCCTCTGATATGAAGGCATTTCCCCCCGGCGCTCGCTTCGGCTACACGGCAGGGCACTGCTTTCAGCATGAGGGGCTGTGTGTGTGTGTGTGTGTGTGTGTGTGTTGGGGTATAGCGGAGGGGGGTGCAGAGGAGGGGGGGGGCATTTCTCAGCACCGGGGTCTAACACTAATTATTCTACCATATGGTGGTCGGCTTCCTCACAATCATCCCTAACCCTGTTCACTGAGGAAACGTGCTGTGCTGTACGCGGAGTGGTGTGTGTAGCTTTGCGCTCTGACACATGTCATTCATATGCACATCAGTACGCACCCCAACTAACCCCAGCCCCCTTCCAATACGTGTGTGTGTGTGTGTGTGTGTGTGTGTGTGTGTAACAGATGGGAATGGCAGGGCATTGTGATAGAAGCAGTGCAGAAATGTGCTCTCCAATGTGTTCTCTTTATCCCCTATGCTGACTCCTCTCTGTGGCAGATCCCCAGGAAACAAGAGCAGATTGTCTTAGACCCCCCCCCCCCCCCCCCCCCCAACCCCCCCCCTGCACCCCCACACACACACACACAGCCACCCCCATCCCTCCACCCTCCCCGACCCCCCAGTCAAAAAAAGAAGGAGGAGAAAGAAAAGAAGTGTGCAAAGGCGAAGAGGAAGAATAGAGAAGGCAAAAGGGAAATGGGCAGTGTTGGTTGGTGTTGATGTTTGTGGAAGAGAATCTCAGAGGGATGAAAGGAAACGCTCAGGAGAAGGAAGGGCCAGTATGAGCAGAATGGGAGGAGGAGAGAGGGATGGATAGAGTGGAGCCACAAGTGCTTGATTGATTGAGTTTGATTATGCACTGTGTGTCTTTTCAGTGCACATTTCTCTCTGTGTGTCTATTAAAGATCCGAGATGTCTTTCCACTAGCCAAACATATATGCTTTAAAAAAGTAAATCTGTAAGAATGTGTGCATTTTTGCTAGAATATTCCCCCTGCCTCCCGGGCTGCTCACCATTGTGAATATTGAGTTGGGAATTGGGCAGCTGGTCCCGCGGGGTGATTTCTCTCTGCCTTTGTCAGAGGGCCGACCCACTCAGCAGGGGAACTGGAGTGTTTGCTCCAGGACTCGGGGGAAACTGGGAACGAAAATGTCACGAGCAGGTTTTGCCGGTACGTCCCAGGCTGTAAGTGATGATGAATACCTTTAAAGATGACCCGCCCCGTGTTAACTGTTCAGAAGCATTCTCGCCTCTTTTGTGCCTTGAACATTACTGAACACTGGCTGTTCTTGAGCTCTGGATCCAGAACGGAAATCTGGCTTTGATATGTCTAGTCTCAGACTGGTTGAGCATAAACCATTTTAAAATTTCAGTATATCCATCTGTATGAAATAAATATAGAGGTGTTTTGGTGAATCTTTCCCTCTTGCCCCTCACCCAGACTCTAGGAGTGGCGTGCAGAACAAGTGCTTGGTCAGAGGGAGGCGCTGTCCTGTTGTAGTTCCCTGCATTCCTATCCTGACCGAGGCCACTGCCGGGTCCACGATCAACCCAACGGCACCCCCTCGCAACACCCCTCACCTCGATTCCGGAAGACGCCGAACCAGCCCCGACGTTGTCCCGGCATCTCAAACCCCCTCCCCCCACCCTCCCCTAGAGGAAAAGGATGCTCAAATGAGGGAGGGAGGGCAACAGGTTGGTCTGGTGTCCACCGGCGCTCCAGAGCCAGGCTGGGAGCAGCACCTCGGGCCCGATGAACCACGCCGCTCGGTGTCGCCGCCGATCTCCGGGGTGTCCGAGGGCTCTCTCTCTGGCTTCAGCCGTCCACCGTCCAGCCAGTTCAGCAGGAGCACTGACCTGGCCAGTGGCAGGAGCAGTGTCCTGTCTGGTAAAACCTTTACTGTGACAATGGGATTCAAATGTTCAGGAGGGCTTTTATTTTTGAGTCAATAATAATTAAAACTCAACCAGTCAGAACTGAGGACTCGAAGTGTCGGTTTTATATTTCATCATTTCACTCTTGATCATGTGTTAAATGAAGCTATCCTATAATTTTATGGTCTCTTTTTACAGCAGATCTGAGGGAGATGGACTCAGAGTGCAACACTTGCCTCTCCCAGCTCCGGCCTTCTTCGGTGGTGCTGACAGCTCCGGCTTCTTCTTCTCCACCAGGATCCAGCGCTGACCGATCCTCAGACCCTGCCCCTCCGCTCAACCAGCCCTTCCCCGGCCAGACCAAACCCCTCACACCTGACCCGACTTCAGTCACCCCTCCTCGGGCAAATGGGCCTCTGAGCGGCAGCACACACTCAAAAACAACAGAGCATCTCCACCACGATGCAGCCAAGGATCCTGGTCTAGGCGCGTCGGATCGTGGCCTCGTTGCCCTGGCCTCCCCCTCTGCCACCTGGTCGTCCTGCCCCAGTCTACAGAGGACCACTCCCCGCTCAAGGTCGGGAGCGAAGCTGACCCCGTCCCCTGTAGCGGGGCGGCAGGAATGGACGTCTCACCGCTGGCCCGTGCTGCCTCCCATCTCCCCTGTCAGAGGTGAGAAATGAGCTCTGCCTGCCCCATATGGACCGTTCACAGCCTCCCCTCCCCGCACGGCGCTGCACTCCTACTCAGCTTCCCTGCCCGCGGTCTCTGGGCCCCGATTGTCCGCAACATGGCTGGACATCCACCCGCACACAAAGAGAGCGAGGCAGACATAGAGAAATCAAAGCCTGCCTCCATAGTGAGGCGCTCAGATGCTCCTGCCCCCATGGCCACTTTGTGAATGCACTGCTGTCAGCCTGTTTTGCCCACCCCCGCCCCCATAATAAATAACGCAGAAAGCTTTTCTTTTTCCTCTAAATCAGCAATAGAAAGGAGGGCTTTTGATGAAGAGCTGGTACCGTTTGATTCCCTGTTCAAAGGCATGAGGCCCCGACAATAGAAGTTGGGGACCCTACCTCGTGTGCCGCGCCTCTCAGCCTCGGCTCCCCCGCGCCTTCCCCATTCTCCCGGATCTGAGAGGGAGACGTGTAGCCGATGGTCATAAATCCACACTGACCACCGCTCGCTGACGGCAGAACAGTGAGGACGGCCGCCACAATAGAATACCTCCGCGGCTTTCTGCAGCGGCTAATTTACCGTTCCCAATGGGGATAAAGGACGGGGCCACTGACATCTGACTCTTCCAGGAACTTTGTGAAAGAAAGCAAACAATGTGGAAATTGTGTAGGGATTTTCTTTCTTTTTTTTCCATCAGAGACATCTACTGTTCTCTGTGTGGTGCTGTTCAGTAGGGGGCCCCGCGCTGTATCGGGGCACGCTGTTCTCTTCACGGCGGACACAGAGCAAGTGTCACCGCTTCATTTATTTCCCTGCAGATGGAGGCAGATTTTTGAGAGCGAGCGATTCAAGCTCGGCGAGGCCACCGAGACGAGACTGCGCATTAAGTTTTGGAAATGTTTGAACTCATGAACTAATTTCTTACTTCAACCGGTTTAGGTTGTCAATGTGGACGACGGGGAATTAGGCAAGATTTTGAGCCTGTCTGCTGTATGTGGGCGCACAAGCCAATGGGCGTCCCCCTGTCCCCCCTTTCAGACGGACCCTCTCTTTGTGACCCCCAGCTTAGCCCCCTCATATCCCCACGCCAGACCCCCCGACAATCCAGAGGGTGACCCCGGGGTGACCTGTTTTGAGCAACATCTCCAGAGTGTAACTGTCCTTGACAATGGAGCGGGACACTGGCCATTGTGGTCGGCCCGGCCTGGCCTCTCCACTCGGGGCCTTTCAGCCCAGCGCTGTGGCCGGCATAGGGGGACACAGGCACACAGAGAACGCCTTGTGTGCCTCTCTGCCTTCCGTCGTATCAGACCCAATGACCCCCCCACACCCCTCACACCACCAACCCCCTAACCTCCCCGAAAAAAAGTCACCCTGACTCAGAAACCCTTCTCGGCTGAGAAAGACAGCTGACTTGACAGCAGCAATATGCTTTGAAGTGTCAAGTCAAGTCCCTCTATTGTCTCTCTGAGTAGAGAGCCGAGGCACTGAAGTGCACAATGGTGTGTGTGTGTGTGTGTGTGTGTGTGTGTGTGTGTGTGTGTGTGTGGTGTTTGTGTGTGCACATGCTTGATTATGTAAGGGTGCCTTCATGTGTAGTTTTATATTTGAGCATGTGGGAAGTCATGAAGGAGCTGAGTTTGTCTTTTCCTTTCAGAGCCTGTGTATATATTATCCTTTTGTCTGTGGCGAGCTGTTCTGCATTTCTAATGTGAGAAAAGGCTCATCCTCTTTCAGGGCTGCGACAAAACACACCACCCGGTCAAACTGTTTCACTTGCTAATCCTCTGATTTTTGGCCAAGAGTGAAACAGTTTTGTTTTGACGGTTTGAGAGGAGATAAGTAATTAGCGATTAGACAGTTTTACCATTCCTCTGAATGAGTGGTAATGGTGGTAAATGGGGCTTAAGGGCAAGAGTTGCTGCTGTGTGTTTATTGAAGGTGAGATGAGACACGGCTCCGGGGCCCCGGCTGTCTCACTCTGGGCTCAGACCGTCGTACTTCACCTGGGGGGCTTCACTCATGGAGGTCCTAGGAGAGTGTTTGTGCTTGTCAGAATCTACCAGATACTGTGTGTGTGTGGGTGTGTGTGTGTGTGTGTGTGTGTGTGTGTGTGAGAGAGAGGGGGTGGGGGTGGTAAAACCTAGAAGGGACAGGCTTTAAGTGAGCCATCGACATCCAGCCAAGATTACAGTCTGATAAAGTCAGGCGCGTCCCCTCGGCCGTCTGCTCCTGCAGTATTTATTGTTTATTTACACCACGTTAGTTATCAGTCACAACTATCACTGGGGTCTACCTGAATCTAGAGAACAATGTTAAAAATCAAATATATTCTTTTACTAAATGTATTTACACAATAATTATAATTTATTACAACTAATAATAATAAAAACTAATAAATTCTTAATTATTATTATTATTACACGTTCATTTTTCTACTGGTGTAACTGTCAGTTGCATTACATTTAATATCCCCATTTGCTCTCTACTTCATACCCTATTTTTTTCTTTGCTGCATCCCATTATTTTCTAATATAATGACCAACTTCCTCCACATGGATCATTAAAGTTTCATCTAGTCCTCATCATCATCATCATCATCATCATCATCATCTGTGCTGTTACAGGAGGCAGTGGCGCAGCAGCAGCAGCAGCCTCACGCTCCTCCGAGCTCAGCTGCAGCTACTCCTATATGTTTGATGAACTGGAGGCCATCGCCCCCCGCTCACCCTCCTGTCTGTCCCTAGACCACCCACCCAGCTCGCCAGGCTGCCCCTCGCCTGATACAGGTACACACACACACACACACACACACACACACACACACACACAGTATAAAACAGCACAGTCAGCCACTGGTTCCAAATCAGTTCAGTGACTGAGTTTGTGGGTTGCACTGGGTGGTGACATCCCATGTTGTCAGTGTATATTGTTATAAATGGACAAAAGCCAACAATTATGTGAATGAAAGTCATAACAGCCAACACAGCCAACACTGTGTTCTGCTTAATGTTTTTGTGTATGTCTGTTGTTGTTGTCTCTCTGTACGCCTCCCAGTAATGTCTCAATTAGACATGCTCTCCTTCCTCTGTGACTTCTGTCTTGTTATGGACAGGGATGGGCTGTGTCATGTCTTTGAATCAGCCCGTACTGGCCAACAAAGGCAGAGGAAATGCAGTGTGTGTTTGTGTGTGTGTGTGTGTGTGTGTGTCCTGGAGGTGGTTCAGTGAACTGTGAAGACAGACATTAGCCAATGAAGACTTCCTCCACTTCCCTTATAGCCCCCCCCCCTAATCCCTGACAAGGTGTTTAACCTGCTTGCTTGACCTGAACCTCCGTCTGACCCTGGTGACCTTTGCCCTGAGGATGTGGAAGGATCAATTCAGCAGCCACAACGTGATAAAATCAACTCAGGATTCAAACCGCGTCTCTGCTAATGCAACCTAATGCTCTGACCTGATTTTAAGCGGAGATTGACGTGCAGCACTATTTACAACTAGTGCAGCTTTTAACATTTGAATTAAGACATGGAAGTGTGTGTGTCCCCCTCTGGGTGACCCCAAGTGGGTGGTAACTAGTGTGGCCAACACCTTAATCACTAGATTAGTCATTTGCTATCTGCAACAGTGTCGGCCAAGCGTCTTTCAGTGTTCTGGATACTTTTGGCTAATGGCTGGGCTAATACCCCGGCTAACTGAAAGTGTGTCCCGCCACATCATGTTACACCCACAGTTATCTCAGGTACTTCCTCTCAACGACTCCTTAATCAATCAGCCAAGGCAACAGTTCCTTTTTCTTTCACCTGAGGGGTTTACTTTACCAAACAGGAGAACACACCTTTCTAACCAAACATGCTTTCCTCTTGCATGACAACGGAGCGGTGTGTGTGTGTGTGTGTGTGCAGTCTAAACTTTCTGTCTGGGAAAGCTACTCTGATGTAATGGGGAGGAGGGGTGGGGGGGTTTTGCTGGGACAGAGGGCTGACTGCTAGCGGGATACCTGCAGTGGAGCATGTTGTGTGAAATCCCCTCCAAGACGAACGGCAGCTCCACACCCTGCCAGCGTGGGTCGGGGATTTGCATGGGCATGGAGCCCACACTGTCACTGATCCGCTTTTAATTGGGTGTGACAATGAGAACTTTGGAGCCGGTGGGGGGGAGGGGGTGGGATGTGGCGAGAGAGAGAGAGAGAGAGAGAGAGAGAGAGAGAGAGAGAGAGAGAGAGAGAGAGAGAGAGAGAGAGAGAGAGAGAGGGGTACTTTAATAACTCCTGGATCCACACTCATATTCATCTAATTTGTTATATTCTGCATGTATCTTGATATTTGTTTTTTACTTATTTCATACTGTATATATTTCAAATTTTTGGTACATTTCCATATAGTACATTTATTATATTATTTTTTCTCTGCCAGTATGTTCTACTTTGAACACCCTAATAATGCTGTAATTCATATTTTTTTCATACCTTTTATTCATACATTTCTACTTATATTAAATTTTCCTTTGCTATGCCCTTTTACTCTTTGCTACTGCAACTTCCCCACAGGTAATTTTTATCTTATCTTAATAAAAATGTCAGTGGGATGAGATAATTTCAGTTGTTTAAAATGCAAATGAACTTGTTTCAAATCAATTGTTTTCTTAAATCATTAAGTCGTGACTTGACTACTGGCTGACTTATTCTGCCTTTTCCAAGATATTGGCCTTCCTGAAAAAAAGTGAAGCTGTATTGGAAAACAAGTGGAATTATCTGACCCCCAATGGCAGAACTTATCACTTTTTTGAGACAAATACCATTTTAATGCTGAATATGAGACAAATTAACTGAGATGGATGGATATTTTCTGCAATTTCATTGGACACCCATTGGTGATCTGTGTAGGTCTGTACCAAAACCCACCATGTCTGAGAGGATTCACATTCATTGTTGCTGTACCATATCATGATGTTCTATGTGGTACAGTGTCGCAGGATATATGTCTATGTGCTGCACGGTGTCTCCTCTGCAGAACTGTCCCCTGGCCTGGCTGCACTGACGGTGGGCTGTGACTCGGGGAATCTGGGCTCTCTGTCTCGTGTCCAGCTCCTCCTCCTGGGCCGACCAGAGCCGGAGACGTTCCTGAACCCCCCCGATGTGGAGGACTTCTCTCCAACGCTGGACTGGCCCGGTCAAAGGATGCAATACAGTCCAGGATGGACTTCAGCAGGTAGAGCAAAAGAATGGCGCACACAACACCGAGGCGCCAGAAAGAGGCCTGAACAGATCCGTGGGGTATATTCAGGAATGTAGGTGCCCTTTACACCTGACGTCAACATAAAATCCAGATGTAAATGCAACCAAGACTCGGTGATCAGACCTTCAGGATTGTCAGGATAATTGTGGATGGGGACCAAATCAGATGAGGCATTTATCCGAGGGAACATTTTAACATCAGGTGTAAATGTAATCCAGCTAAAACATTTCCAGACACAACCCGGATATAAGACACATGTTTAGGCCAAGAGGAAAGACTGACAAGTAACTTCATTTGTGTGTCAACCATCTGCTTTGACAAATATCTCCAGCAGTTTGAATGAGATCGTTTGATAAGCGAAAACCGTCACTTTAATAACAGGGAGCAGACAGACAGGTGTGTTTGTGTGTGTGCGTGTGTGTGTGTGTGTGTGTGCACATGTGTAGCGAGAACACACATGACTAGACAGGGTGGCATTGTAGGCGTGTTTCTCAGACCACGGTCGGCCTTGAAAGTCAGTAATGCCTTTATGGCGTCGGGCGGCTTTCTTTTAACTGGCTATGACACCGCCTCTCATCTGCTCCGAGGCATGCTGCTGCCGGCTCTTAAATGCTGTGCCATAAAGGTGTGGCGGCTCATCTCTCCTCAGTGAAAAGGTTTATAGGGATATCAAGATATGCCATATTAATAAAGATCAAACCGCTGGAGTGGATCATTAACCTGGAAAGTCCAGCTAAGATAGCTAGAGCCAAGGCATACATAACAGTGGATAAGGGACTGAGGGCAGAAAAGTCCTTTGGCCCGGTGCCTGTTGTTTATAGACTAAAATCTGAGAGTGTTTGCTGAACGCTGTTTAAGTTTAACAGCACCAGTCTGTTTGATTTAGTTTGGCTGCGTTATAGAGAAATGGTGATTTTGAGTTCATTTTTCCTTATTGCTCAGGCTGTTGCAGCTATGGCTATACCGGTATTTACAACAGCAGAAAATCTGTGTGTGTGCTGAAGATTTCAGCTGGAATCCCCTCTTTCCTTCTCGCTGTGTGTCCAGAACAATGTTTGCACCTGGTAGACAGGTGCTCCTCTAGGGTTTGTCACTCCATTTCTGTCAGTATTTGCTCAGAGATTAGGAGCCATAATTGTGGCTAATACATTACATTATATCTGCGCACACACCCAAGTGCAAGTGCACGGTAGGCTCCCACTTATGCACGTGCACGCAAGCCACAACTGCATGCACGCACTTGTTTCCTCTCTCTTTAGGCTGATACACTGTTTAACATGTGCTTTTGTCAGGTGTCTTGAGGCCCTTCACAGTTGGCAGCATTTCTGAAAGGTGCGACTCCGCAGGGAAAGTCCGGGGAGGCAAACCGGTGAGTGTCTCGGCCACCTCAAACGTCTTTTCACTCTCTCCGCCTCTCCGCTGTCCGTCTATCAGCGGGACTGCGCTGAGCAAACACAGACCTCAAGAATCGACTCCTATCAGACAATAACCCCAAACCTGGCACACTTACTCTCCCTCGCAGACAAAGACCCCCATTTACAAACTTGAACTGGCATGCATTTATAACTGTCATTCTAGTAAGACGAGCCAAATTGTTGTTGATAATTGAGACACAATATAACAGAGGGTGCACGGCGTGCAGCAGGTGTGTGGTTAATCAGTCACGGGCTGCAGAAAGGAGAGGCCGACTGTACGAGCTGAAAGACCACGGGGCAGGCAGGCTTTTACACCAGCTCATTGCTCTGCCGCGGGGGTGGGGGGATGCACACAGCCAAACGCTCGGCACGGGGGGATTCTTTTGGAGGATGCACCACCGCTAGGATCAGACAGGGGTGAGGGGTCAGGGGGTAAACGGGGCTTTTGCATGCTGGGCTGCTGCTGCTGTGGAATGGATGCAGGTGCTTCACGTGATCTACTATTAATCTCCCCTTTATGACGGAGGAGAGAGAGCCCCTGAAAAGCTGAATGAGCCTTATAAGCCCCCTGCAATTACGTCTCACCACAATGACGAGCTGGAGCACTCAGAGCATGATTCATATGAGCATTTGCATTATGCACCTCGCCAAACCAAGCGTCCTCCTACCATTAGGGCATGGAATACTTGTGACGTGGAGAAATCGATGGTTTATACGGCTGATGTGGCAGATTAACATTTTGTGGTCACGCTATTATTGAAAGTTTTGCTGTTTTCTGTTTTGCTGCAGGCACATTCTGAGGAAGACTCTGGATCACCATCATCGTGGATCATAGACCCAAGTCCATCAGACATGTTCAGAGCCTCTCCCTGCAAGTCCAGCCACAGTACTGCACCCCTCAAATCTACCCACCTCACTACCAGATAAATTCTTCTCACACACCCTTTTCCGTGATATTGCACTTCTGTGTGTGCTGCTATGGCCTTTTTGTTAAATCTAGCGCTTGCTCTTAAGAGCCTATAACAACAATACTTAATCAATACAAGAGCCTGTCTTCGCCATTAGCGCCTGAGCCAGTAAAAGCCCACTCAGTCCCTGTCAGGTCTGGTTTATTAGGAGCCATTGTCTCCTCACTGTCAGCGCTGTGTTTGGCGTTCCCCTGCCTCCGGTACACTTAAGCCCGCTAATCCTTGCTAGGGCCAGCTGGCTAGCCGTATCACCTTCACCTGTGTGGCCGGCTTGTGTACATTCATGAGTGATGGTTTCAGAGGCAGAGCTTACAGTACGGACCACAAACACCGGAAAGCTGGCGGTACAGGAAAGGAAAAAGGTCAGGAGTACTTTCACCACGTGGAGATGGAGAGCCATCCTTGAGCTAATACTCCGCTCTTTTCCCCCCTGCCTTCATTTGACCATGTGATCATGTTTTCTTTCTTTCTAGCTGGTGACTCACCAGTCCAGTATCAGTCATCATGCTGTAAGGCTAATGGTCCATATTACGCCGCGCATCGGGGATAGCAATGCAGCTGTCATATGAGATTGATAAGCCATATCTGAGGGCCACGCTGCAGCTAACCATTAAGACCAAGGGCATGGTGACATGTCTCCCCGATCCTCCATGTCTGACGTCAGATGCCCTAACTCCTTCACCGTATGACCAATTGACACAAAACTTGCTACACAAAACCATAAAACTACCTAAAACCTCCTCGCACACATCTGGCTCAATATTACACCGATGGGCCTAATGGGGGCGCTATCATTTAAGGTCAAAATTTTTATCTCAAATGTAGTATCTCAGACGTCACTGGTGTCATTTTGATGAAACTTGGAGGGATGATGCATTTTGGCACTGTGATCTGTTGTTTAAAAAATTACACTGATTGTCCTGATGGTGGCGCTATAATTAAAGGTCAAAATCAAAAACGGAATAGATTTTTAATAGCTGCTACACTACCGGTCTGATGTTGATGAAACTTATAGCGATGATGCACCTTGTCACTAATTGGCCCGAGGGGTGCGTGCATCATGCATGGGTGGTCAACATGTTTCACTTGTTAGAGCAGGAGCTTTCCAATGAATCTACTGTGCTGTACATTACTTGATCTGCTATGCGTTTACACGGGGAGGGATCAGAAAGGAGTAACCACAACCCTCTGATCCTGGGAAGGGTCGGCGTATGGGTGATTTAGTAACTTGTTAAATTCAAACAAAGTACTACATCCATTGTCGTTGGCTACTTGGCTGCTATAAAGTGCAGAAGGTTTTTGTTGCAGACATCCCTTCAACAGTCAAAACCAAGACTGGCCCCTGTTTTACTATGCAATGGGAGGGCAAACTCGACACATAAAAAAAAGATGTCACCCAGGGATTCTTGGTCATGGCTTGTGTGCTTTGACCTCTTGGAGGCCAAAGGCATGGTCAGCCTCTGGGAGGGGGGGGGGGGGGGTCGTCAGCAGGGCGGTGAGAGGTCAGGCCTGAGGTCACACCGCCTATAAGAGATGCCCAGTGTGTGGCATGGCTTTGTGTGGGATATGTGAGATTTGGTTACCATGGAGGTGCAAGCAGCTCACCCTCTCAATAGGGCCCCTAAGTAATTGATGGAATGACCTTGTTATGACTCAATATATAGGACGCTGTGGAGAAAACAGGCGTGTGACAGCATTTCCATGACTGATAGTTCATCAACTATCAAAAACGTTCAAATTTACATTTTAGAGGCTGATGCCCATTGCACATCAATGAATTGTCCACCTGTGTTTGAATGGTTGAGTGATTCTGTAATCATTTTAAGATAAAGTTTTCCTGATCGCCGGCCAGCCTGGTCCCCAGTGAGCGTCACGATAAGACCCTTTGTCCATTTCGCTCATCAGAAATTCATAGGTAGAATAATCCCCCTCATAATTGTTTCATGGCCGTCTCACTTCTCCCCCGGTCACTCCGCGTTCACCCCAGTGTTTAGCATTCAGCTGTTACCGAAGACGTTAGCGCCCAAATGAATGTAGCGATCTGCGGGGGCCACAAAGAGCGCTAATCTGAACTGACCCTGGTGGATTGTTTCGCAAAAAAACCCGAGGAAGCAACGGGACAGATTAGAAAGCCTCAGAAAGACAGAGACAGTGGAGCAGAGATTAGCCGTGTACCAAGCAGGGATCGTTTCCCCCCCGAGGACCACACACTGACAGTGTAGCTGTGTCAGCATTGTCTATAAACCACTGCCACTGTGGGCTCATTGGTTATTGTCTCTGAAATCCTCCAGCGTTGATCCACACTGCCCCCCCGCCCCCCCCCAAACCTGGACTCAAGCCCTTTGATTGGCACTTGTCAGAGCTGATAGAGAGGGTGACATGTTGGAAAAGGCTTCGATAAAGGAACCCTGAAAGGAAAATCCCCTCCCCATGAATAATAATTTGGCAAGGATTTTCCTTTTTTCTCCACCCCTCGCTCTATTGGACCATTCTTCCAGGAGATAGAGGAGTGGAGGCTCTGGGTGGCATCACTGAATGGCCACAGCACGCTAATTGTCTCACTGATGCTCATCCCTTTCTCAAACATACAAAGAAAGAGATACAAGTCAGACCTTCTTGCCTGTCCCTGGTGCGCTGGATGTTGGCCCGTTCTGGAGGGGTGGAGTGTAAAGGGCAGGCAGTGTGTGTGTGTGTTTTTGTGTTCAGGGGAGAGGGTGGGTGGTGTGTGTGTGTGTATTTATTGTCTTCGGTGGCCTTTTCGAGATCAGCGAGGGGATTTGACTTGGCCGCTCACAGCCAAATCCAGCTATCTGCTGTGTTCAGATGCTATGGTTGGTATGGTAACCTGCTCTCTGTGTTTTAGACGGGCTCTTGTTTCCAGCTTGGGCTGACCAGTAATCAGTGCCGTGCATTCACGGATTAGGCCACGTTGGAGGTTAGGATAGGAGGGTTTCAAAAGGAAGGAACCAAAGCCTGAATAATTTTGGAAATGCTTTTACCCAGCTTCAAAGATTATACATTAGAAATACACATTCATACACTTTCATGTTATGTGTGATGTTTTTAGACGTAAAGTTTTTGGATCCATGCCAAAAACTGGAAAATAGTGTTCACATTGTTCATAATCATATACATCACAATATATAGATATTCTAGACAAGACGGTGACGAAGAAGATGAATTCTGTGCTCTAAAGATGGATAAGTTGCCCCCGCCTGTCTTTACAGAAGGACATTGAGAACTCAGTAGGACGTGGAGGCTGGCGTAGGGATATGATTGTGTGCAGTGTGCTGGAAGACGGCCTGTCAAATGAGACATGGCTCCATCAATCTTGGCTGCTGACCTCTGAGCTCCGGCGGGATAAATGAATTCATCTGACCATGTTTTTGATGCTTGACGGATCTGTACCCCATCACTCCACCGGTCAAGCTTTTCTCTCCTCTTAATGAATAGAACCATCTGCAAATGTATATGTACATTTGAATTATCGCCCATGCGCTAACTCAAGTAACACTCGTGTTTGCAAAAGTAACGCAGAGAATAGAGTCCAAAGCTCTAATGGAAACTGTAGCAAAGGACAATCCAAGCCTTCCTAAAGCTCAAGTCTTCATTGATGGTGCTCTTTGTCTCTGCGCTGCTACACCAAGAAGTGCATTATGGGGACTTTTCATTCAGAGATAATGGGACTCTTAATTGGCTGGTCACTGACAAAATGGATGGCTGTTTAAGTTTTGGGGACAGCGACCCCTTCTTAGTGCGACTCTGAAAAGACTGGAGATGTGACTGTGGCATTTAGGTGAATAATGTGATGAGAATTACTGTTTATTAAAGAAACCGAAAAGGGTTTTATTTTGAAGTGGCTAGGTCTACGCAGAGGGCCATTGATGCAGATGTGTGATTTTTTTATAGCATGTGGGTTATTTCGGGACTATGTTGAATAGTGTTTGTATTTGGATCAATAATAACCCCTGTAACAACCATGAATGTGATATGGTTAGAATAAATACATAGAGCGATGAGCAGCAAGAGGCTGTAAGATGGAAAGACTGTAGTTGTTTTGTATCAGCCAACTCCTTGTATCTCTCTGCTTCAGCCTCCTGCACAGATGAAGGGGGCCCCACCAAGGAGGAGTCCAATTATCCAGGGTGGTGGAAACAAGGCGAGTCCTCAGCTGGAGGGAGGAGGCCTGAGAGACTGGAGTGCAGAATTAAAGAGAAGGAAAGGAGGATGGAGGAGAGGAAAACAAAGGTGCTGGATATGCTCTCCAAACTGCAGGACAGCACACCCCATCAGCCCACCAACCAAGGTCGCTCCGACTTTGAGGACTGTGAGTTCATTATGGGCTTATTCATCCCTTAAAGCATACCTGGACTCTAGTTCCCCATCATTTTCCATCGTAGTGATCAATTCTGACCAAAATCTTGTCAATTGCTTCACTATACCTACTTACATCTTGGTTACATTACATTACATTACAGTCATTTAGCAGACTGCTTTTATCCAAAGCGACTGAAGTGCATTCAACATAGATAAGCAAGAGAACTACTAGTCACCAGAAATCCTAAGTGCATTTTCTTCCTAAACAAGCATCTAAGAGCAGAACCAGTGCTAAGGTGAAAGTGCAATAAGTTAGCGACCTACTATTTATTTAAACAAATGAGACAAATAAGTGAAGCAAATAAACAAGAGCTAAGACAAATAAGTGAAACATATAAGCAGGTGCTAAGAGGAAGGGTCAGGGTAGTGTTTCTTGAAGAGGTGGGTTTGCAATATCACAGCCGACCAGTAGGTAATGGTGCAGTCTCTTTCCCCATAGACCACGAATGTAAAATCAATAGCTGAAATGAATGGACCACAGTTATAGCTTCCAAAAAGATCGGTAAATACCCATAGACAAGCATGGCTTTGGACACCTGTGCAGGTAAAGAGGAAAAGGGAATATTACAGCCTGTCACAAAACAGATGCAACAATTATTTATTATTATTATTGGGACATGTATGTATTTAATTTATCCATGAACTGACAACTTTTGCACTACAGCAGCAACTGCTTTAGCACTTCCTTGTTACTCTTACAGGCAGTAATGACCATGGTAGTAGTGCTTTAACATTAACTGTTAAGAATAAAGAAAAATCTCCAGCCCAGCACTATTTAGAGAGGAAATTCTATCACTGCCTGCCGACATGCTGTTTTCCTCACAAGTCAAACAATAGATCATGCGGGAAAAACACAAACACCCTGACGCATTTACCAACACTCACCCTCTCGACTCTAAAATGTCCCCTCAATTACAGCACTTGATTTTTAGGTTTGCCTCCTTTGTAAACTGGAGTTTTGCCTGGAGTTCTTCACTTTCCCTCAAGTGTCTAATTTCTGGCGTTTCTGCCATTGTGAGAGTACTGGGACCGGTGGGCTCTCACAATACAGCATCCACACCTCGGGTCAAGACTGAGGGGCCGGCCCTGTAGAGGGCTCAGCCGGGTCAGGGTTCTCCTGTGAATACTGGCACCCCTGAATGGGACTGATTGGACAGGTTTGTTCAGCGATAATCAGGCAAGAAGAGGAACCGTGCAGCTGGCCTCGCTACACTGCAGCAAGGTGATTACCAGTGGAAAGCTTTTGTGGAGTTGCGAGGTTGGGTTGTGGTGTGTGTGTGTGTGTGTGTGTGTGTGTGTGTGTGTGTGTGTTTTTGTGTAGCCATACTTGTGTTTGTGTGGGTGGTGTGTCTTGGTACAATCTGGTGTTTTGCACTTGTTGTTAGCCAGGGTCCTTCTTTCCAATGTGTGTGTGTGAGTGTGTGTGTGTGTGTGAGTGTGTGTGTGCAAGTGTGTACATGTTCGTTACCTCTCACTCAGACACTTGTAACTGTGTCCCCTCATTAGGCTCTGAAAGGCCCTAACTGGTCATAATTGTCCCCCTCCTCGTCCAACGCTGACCACTTGCCAAAGGCTTCCAAAAATAGAGACTCCCCTCTTCCCCTCATTCTATTCTCCCTCTCCTCCCCTATACACACATCTATAACTTCCTGTTCTCTCCCACTCATCCATCCATTCAACTGTGTGACCCTCTAGATTGTCCCTGTCATCTGCTGGCTGGACAAATGAGCACTAGGAGTCCACCTTAAAACACAAAGCAGCTATTGGCGATGTGCCGTGCAATTCTGGGTCCATTTTATTGTTTGGTGGTGGCACTTTTTGTTATTCCGTCAATAACTGCCGACAACGTGACATGACAAAAATCGGTAGCCTCAATAGACCAGAATGCAATGCAGCCACAAGACAGGTTGTGTTTTGAGTAAGAGGCACGACTCTCACTTTCTCTTCACTGGAAAACCCTCGCTCTCTTGCTCTTCATATCACTAGTGATTTCTCCACCTACACGTGTAACCCACAGCACAAGTTCACACCCGTTCTGTCCGGGGGGTTGTTGAAAGGCATTCTGGGAAATGCAGGGAATCACTGACTAGAAGTAGAAGTAGACGAGGCAGGTTGAAGGAAAGTTGGTACACCAAAAAAGTAAATGACAAACTTCTCCTGGAACGCAACACCACAAAATGGTGATATCTAACATAAGAGGATCCAAGGGATTTTTTTGAATGCTCAATACCAACTGTTGAGTGCATGGCTGGTTTGTTACACAGCCACGGGTGAAGGGACTGTATGTGCATGGAGAGCAGAGGGAGGCTGATGTCGGGTATGGTCTCCATTGTGTGGCCACAGACCAGTTAACCAGCGACTGACTCTGGCGTCAGGGACTCTTAAGGTTGAATGTCAATGTTGATATGGAACACCTGGCAGGCCCGCGGCCAGCCTCACCTCACCCCACCCCTCAGCATGCAACATCACCCCCCCACACACACACACACACACACTATCCCGCACCATATATTACCGTCCTATAGCGGTCCCTAGCTAGTGTTTGCTCTGTTGTTTTTCAACTCGATGAATGACTTCTGCAAGAAAGAAAAAAAAGAAAAAAAAGAACAAACAGGCCTATCCTAAATAAACAAGAATGACTAGTCACTTAAAAGAAAGAGGGAGAGAGAGAGAGATTAAAGCCGAAGTGGAAGAGCATGAGAGTGTGTGTGTGTGTGTGTGTGTGCGTGCAGGAGGATGTTCCTAGTGCGTGTTAGGGTACAGTGCCTTTATGTAACCCCTGTTTGCTCAGCCTCTGGTCTGGAATACCTCTGTGTATTTACCATCGGTCCAGAATGCCTGGGCAAACAAACAGCTAGCCTATTGATGAGCGGCGGCGTGGAATATGCCCGCTGTATTCAAGGGAGAGGAAAAAGGAGGGGGCAGAGGGAGAGAGAGCAAAGTGAATCTGTCAAAGAGTCTATTATATGGTGTCCAAACAGAGAGGGCCCTCCACAATGGCCTTATTAATGGCACAATGTCAAGGAGAGGCAGGGCAATAATAGCAGATGATTTTGCTTTGTAAGGTTATCTCAGGAGATCTGGTAGAGCAGATGATTTGGACTCTGGGGGCTTATCAGTGTGGATCGGTGTTTTGCGGCGGCCGGTGATTGGGCATGGACGTGCGTATGACTCGGCGTGTGTGTGTGCGCGTACGCGTAGATTGTGGTTTGTGGCGAGGCGATGGCGTGCAGCCAGAGATGGGAGTGTGGCCACTACGTGTGTCTTTGTTTGTTTTCCCGATAGAGAGAGTCCGTCCCCCCCCCGACCCACCCACCCACTCGGCCTTTTTGGAGAAAGCGAGGGGGAGGAGTCGTGTGTCCATGGAGCAACAACAGCGCCTGCAGGAGAATGCTGCCAAATTCTGCCGCCCTCTTTTACTTTGTAGTCACTCAAAACAGACCAGTGCATGCCAAATTCTGCACTGAAAAAGAGTATTTCTACTCTGCTCGTATACCCTGTGCTACCGCCTGCCTCCTCCTCCTCAATTCTACTCTTTGTTATATCAGCCTTCAGTCATATTTGTGACATTGTTGGGCTTCAGGGACATCACAATTTAAAGTACCTACCAACATAAAGCATTACCGAAACATTTTTTGACGGGTAAAATAAAATACATCTCTGATGACAAATATACAATAGCGTGAAAAAGTAATGTTCTTTCAGCAATGTCGTTCTTACAGACAGTGGTCACATGTTTATAGTCATTATCAGGGATGTAGTGGAGGGTAAACCCACTTAACTACCGTTTCATTTCACCACCTTGTTAGGCTGACGTAAACCGTAATGACTAGAATAAATAACTTCATTCCATACATCATAGTAAGTAGTATTAAACTGATGTAAGTTTACGTTTATGTGACATAAATTATTGCTTTGCAGAAAACACATTAGCTCTCTGTTGATGTTGGTGCCTTATGAGGATCATCATTTTTTTTTGCCCCTCTACTTATCAAGGTTATCTTAAAAACATGTGTACAACACGCTGTGTAGTGTTGATGTGTACTTTTATCAGTGAATCAGCGCTGGCTGGTATTCTACCCTAAAGCCCACACAGCTCCTTCTACTGCACCTCCTACTGGCCTACTGCAGCCTGGTGTTTTTCCTGTGGGCCTTTCAACTGCCTGCTGCGCTGTAGTATTTCAGGGTGTTTATCAGATCACATTCAGATCTTCACCTTTGACGTGGGCCTCTTCTACATGCCCCACAATACCTCATTGTATACTGTTGTGAAATGACACGCTTAGCCTGGTTTATAGGTTCACTTTTGCGTTCAGACCTGGATTCTTATCTTGCAGCCTGGTAAACCATACTTCATATTTTATGGCTTTGCCTTTGTCTGAAGAACTTAAACCCAAAACATCCCATAAACCAAGCCAAGCTTGGGACAGTTAGCCGTTAACTGGGGTGTTTATCTGTGTGTGTTTGAATGCAGTTGTGCTAAATACAGGTTCTTAATCACGTATTTCGGGGCTCTATATGTGGGGCATGTTGCACTCTGACATTCTCCTGCTATTAAAAAGGGGGTCACCTCCTCTCCGCTGCTGAATGTGACCTTTGTTAGAGGAATTATGGGACACTTTATATATGTGATGATGAGCAGAAACAAAAGTCTGGGATTAAGCGGGAAAGAGAGCAACAAACAAGCAAACGTGTAAAAAAAAACACACAATAGACCCCTGTGTGTGTGTGTGTTAGTAAATTTCATCCCGGCTCTGACACTGTTTAACTAGTAGGTTATAGAAAGACTATTTTTCAACTGTGCATTTCATCGTCTTTTTTCAATCACATTGTCGTTGTTTTTTTCTCGGGTTTTGACCGTAGGAGAAAATATAAATCATACACAGATGAGTAGCAAGGGCAGCCAGCGTGTTTTTCATCTGTCAGCTGCTGACGTTGAAAGTGATGTCCAAGTGTGTGTTAAATGAGTTGTGACCCAGGGCTGTTTGCAGTCTGCGGGCCGCTGCACGAGCAGTGACTCCGCGGAGAAAGGGAACAAAACAGAAAAACAAACGCCAGTGAAAGAGTGAACCTCCCTGCTCATCATCATCATGGCCCCATTCTTCCTCTCTCAATTGCTACTGAATCGCCTCGGTCTCATTACAGATTACGGCCTCAACAGAGTGACTCTCCCCTTTCTCTCGCCTTTCTCCGCACAGTCCCTCTCTTGATTAACATTTTCTGCTAGGCTTCACACCAAAGGCACAACCTGTGTGCTTTAAAGGCAGGGTGAAAAAAAAGCCATCAAGCGCTGGAGTGGAATCAGATAAGGCTATCAGGCAGGAGGCTTTACTGCCTCGGCTTTGTCCCGCTCCTCCACCCGCCTTCGCTTCCTCCCTCAATCTCTCACTTCACTGCACCTTTTGTCCAGCTGATTCCCCGACGGAGTGCTCCCCTCAGCCGCAGACCCCCCGATCTCCTGCAGCAGCACTGCACTGTGCAGGCCCCACAGTGTGTGTGTGTGTGTGTGTGAGAGAGAGAGAGAGAGTGTGTTTGTGTGACTGCAGAGAGCAGTAGTGCAAAGACGCAGGGAGAGCAAGCAAGGCTATGGTCAACCCACCTAAAGTTTTTTAGCCACGTTTCAAGGCTGACATTAACCTCAGTGACATAAATTCATAGTCTGTAGGATCAGACCAACGGAAGTTACATGAGGGTAGGGTCTTCTTCTGAAAATATACTTGATTTTTTTCTTATTTTGGTGATTGTTTGCCACCCAGAGGCAGAGACAGAGGCGTTGAGAACAGCCATGACTGGGCCTCAGCCTCGTTCTGAAACAGAGATGGCAGATCCATTTACTCTGTCACACAAGCTGTCATTTCACTTCAGCAGATTGATCAGTGCACTAATCCAGCCAGTGTGTGAATGCGTGTGTGTGTGTGTGTGTCTTTTTGAAGAGGGGGTCGGGGGGCTAAGTCCCTGCCCAGGCCCGGGCCAAGCGGCCGTGTGACTCCAGATCCCAGCGCAGCCCCTCTCATCACAGATATTTGCAAACAGATGTACGAAGCCGGCCCGCGACTTTTTGATCAATCAAGCTTTAACAAGTCAAGTTGACTAGATGCGAATGTAACATTTTGCATGTGAATGGGCGAGGCTGGGGAAGGCCTGGTTTTGATTAGGCCTAAGCAGATAAATGGCAGATTGAAACAGCCCCCTGCTATTGGGGAGAAGCCCCAGAGGTCCAGAGGTTTAAGTCCAGACTGATATCAACTCTGTTGCTTCTCTTTCTTCTCCCACCCAATGAATAGATCCATTATTCAGCGGACTCATTCTCTTCTCCTGAATTGAAGTGGCAGCAGCTTAAAAAGCCCCCGTTTTCTGTCCCTTTTTCTCTCGCTCTCCCAAATTTGCTTACTGAAATATTCATGGACGCGGTTAGATGTCGGAGGCGATGGGCTGTTGTTGCCTGCTTTCCAGCTTGTTGACCAATCCAGGTGTATTTCCAATTTCTTACTCAGTGCCAGTTAGTATTATGGCATATTCATACTGTAATCATTCCTCACCTCCATCTCACTCTCTTAATAAAATGACCAAGCAGCCAAGTGCCAAGTACCCCCATCCCCCAGTGAACTGCCTGCCCTATATTGTCCCCTCTTACTGACCTCAGTGCTTCCAGAAATACACACACACACACAGGGCAGTTTAGATTGGACATCACGGTGAACTGTGTGGCACACTATTTCTTGCGCAGCACAGCAAGTGTGGTAATAATCGTATTTGTTGTTAGTTTCAGTGTTTAAGACGTGATCGTGTGAGTTTGAGCTGTAGACGCCACCGGCGTTCCTGTAGTGAGACGCGCATCAAGTCTCTCTAGAGGTTTGTGTTTACCCCTCTGCCTTCTTCTCTTCTCTTCGCAGTCGACTTCTTGGCAAAGTATTGCATTTTCAGTCAGGAGAAGCTGGCCGAGTACAAAAGAGCTTTTGAAGCAGTAAGTGAAAGGGGATTTAAACCCTTTCTGTTCACTTCGCTTTAGATATCCCCTCTCTCTCTCTCGCTCTCTCTCTCTACTCCCTCACAAAAACAAGCGTAGAGATTTGCTTTCTTTCATTTGCCTCTGATAATGATGATGATGGTGATGATGGTGATGGTGATGGTTTTCCCTGCAGGTGGACAGCGATGGGGATGGATATATCTCCTGCCTCCAGGTTGTACTAGCTCTTAAAAACATCATCCCTCCAGAACTGCTGTCTGAGGAGGAAGAGATCTATGTCTACAGGGTATACTGCATGTACACACACACACACACTCACATGCAAATACACATGCACACACACACACAGAGCTCTCACATCACTAAAGCTGATCATCATCATCTTTCTTCAGATCCTGGAGATGGTGGATTTCAGGGTGACAGATGGGCTGACAGACCTGAGGCTCTTTGCTGTGATTGCTAGCCTGGCACAGAAAATAGCCACCATGGAGTAAGTAGCTCGGGTCACCAGTCCAACGCCGCGCTTCACAATGAAGCTGAAAGAGGTGTCACTGACCTCCCATAAATAAGAATAAGAGTGCGTGTGCAAGTTTGTTCCAGTGATTTGGTCGTCGTGTGGGGTTTGTCTCTAGCCTCCCTTCCCTGGCATCTTGAGATAGTGATGGCGTGTTGCAATTATGAGTTTGCATGTGTGTACAGCACGAGTCAGTGTGTTTGCATGTGCATGTGTGTGAGAGTTATAGGGTGAAAGTGATGAATGCATGTGCGTACTACCACAATATGCATAAAGTTTATATTTGTGACGGAGCTAAAGCCACTGGGCAGACCCGAGACCAGCCAGAAGACCATCACACTGATTAAAGTCTGGCTTCAGCGTCCCTGAGTCACTGCATTATGTCCCATATGCCACAGATTCCCACACACAGCGCTTTTCTCCTGCCCTGGGCTTTATGACTTCCTACTGAAGTGTGTGGAGCCAAGCCTGCTCCGGAGGTCCCGCGGGGGTCAGGGCCTGCTCCCAAAGCCCACGACCCGGAGTGAGAGCTCCCTCTCAGTGAGGACAGGGCCAGGGTCACGGGTCCTCTGATTTATGGCCAGCCCATTGTGTCATGTAGTGGAGGAGGCTCCTCATCCCCGCTGCCTGTAGACTGACTGCCTCGCTAGCACAGAGAGACCAGGGTGTCTGTTATGAATAGAAGCAATTACGGCAATGATAATGGATGCACAACGTATTTAAACCTCTTTTCACAAAACTGTCCCAGAAGAATTTATACTACCCATCCCAAAACAACAGCATCCCTCTCTCATCTCATCCCAGCTAAACTAAAATTGATCCCGTTACCTGTCCCAGCTAATCCTGTTGTCTGTAATCCCAGCATAGACAATTTACCTCTTCCCTATTCTGCTCCCACTAATTGCACCCTTCCCCCCCACACTCTCTATGGCGCACACTCCTCTATTCAACTCTCTCTCCCTCTGTCTGTTGTTGCCTCCCTCTCACCCCCTGTGCCGTGGTGTGTTGGCCCTTGACTCAGCCCATCTGTGTAGTATTGTGTTGTTTGCTGCTCTCAGCCCGTCCACCTCACACAGCGCCACATTCCCTCAGGGCAGGTCACATGATCTGCCAAGAAGCGCATTGCCATACAGCAGCCGACGGGATTCCCGAACGGGACATTAGTGGAGCTGCCCCAGCCGTGGTCATACTCTGTGGCTTTCTCACCACTATTCACTCTCATCCCTTGTCTTGACCTTTGTGTGTGTGTGTGCAAGCATGTATGTGTGTATGCAAGCGTGCATGAGAGTAACAGTAAATCCCCACGTTTCTGGAAATTCACTAGCAAGAATGAGTCAGCAAGTGAGGGAGTGTGTAATAAGACCTGCTGCCCTCTACATTGTCCAATTATTGTACAGTGTCCAATAATATATGTCCCTCCTCCGTGGGACTCCAGAGAGGTTAGACATGCATGTCTTCTCTCCCTCAGATTGCCGGTGCGTGTCTGAACACAGTGACACTGCAGTGAACTCAAAAATATCCAAAAACAATTTTGTCTGTCACGCAAGTCAAACTGGGTCAGAATACGTTTGCGTCCCAACAGCCCCGCCTCACTGTACCCCGGCGCCCCAATGAGGAGACCGCCAAAATTTTGGGCATTACGTAAGCAAGAAGTCTGCTGTGTTGTCCACAGCGGGGTGCCAGAGGAGGACCAGCAAAAGAAAATGGGTTAGGCCGCTAATATCCCCCCCACAGTCCATCACTGGTCCCCCAGTCCCTCATTTAGGCTAGCCATTATCACGCCAGTGTCCTTAGCGCACCAGCATTTGGACTCTTTTACTGCAAACCAAGTGCAGTTAATGATCATTAGCTGCCCTGTCTCCCTTCATCCCCATCAAGCCCCTTCCCGCAACCTGGTTGGTAGACGAGGGCCAATCACGGCGCTGGGAGCACTCAGGCGTGCACTGCACTCAATGGCCTAGCGCTTGGCCATTCTTCGCCCTAACAGGCCATTCAGCAGGCTGCGAGGAGGGGCTCATTAACACTGGGCGCTCGTTAGAGAAGGGACGACCGTCGCTGTGCCACACGCTGGACAGGAGCGGTCTGTCCCAACACAATCGGTTGTGTCTCCCTCCAATTATCCGAACGGACCTAGATTTAGTTGGTCAGCGAGTGGTCACATGGCGCTAGAGCGTGCCCCAGTCCTGTATCCTCCTCCCTTTCCCTCTCTCCTCCCCCTCCGCTAGCCCCGCTCACCCCCACACCGTCCCAAACCACAGCAGTTTTATCCGTTACTGTGGCGGGATGTTCCTCTGTGCCCGCGCATTGTTTGGCAGTGTGAGCAACCACAATGGACTCAGAACATTTTACCGTCACATCGCCCCAAACACACAACATCGCACGGGACAGACCCGCCAAAAATCACCCGCCGCAACACCCAGACTGACCTAACTCTGTCTGCTGTGGCCAACATCCGTATTTACCAACATTCTCCTGACAAGTTTTGCAGTGACGTTAGAGTAAAATTATATCTCTTGTGTGTGGCAACAAAAAAAATATTGCTCTCTTTTTCACAGTGAGTTTATGCAATCTCTAATCACCAATATGGACTTCCGCTCTCTGGAGGTGAAGCTGTTCAAAGCCAAGGTAATGTCACCATAACACGTTCATACTCTTGCTGGTACCCCATCACCCCCACGCAGCGTCACATTAACTACATTCTCATTAATCACATTTACGCCACAAGCAGTACCTCTCTTGTTTTTCATGGCTCCGCGGGTTTGATTACTATGAAATAAATACTGGTAAACACTTTGAAGAGCAATTCCAAAGCATGCTTTGTAAAGCTAGCTTTTTTTATGAGAGGCACTCAGTCCTCATGCATAGAAATGAAGGAAGCAAGCCAGAGAGAGAGAGATGGAGAGAGAGAGAGAGAGAGAGAGAGAGAGAGAGAGAGAGAGAGAGAGAGGTGCTTTTCCCTTTTCATAGATTAGCACGACCCTAATCTCATTAAAGGGCCCAACAGTGAACATGCCGTCCACTCCGCCCAGCTCTGTAATCAGCCTGAGACACACTGCTCATCTCACATGGACCAGGACTAGCCTACCAGCTGGCCGCTCACAACCAGCCCCAGCCCTCATTCATACAAGGAGGCACTGAGCAACTGAAAGGCAGAAGGAACATGAAAGCCTGTGGCCATGGGTGTGGAAACTGAACCCTGGCCAGGTAGGGGAGGCCTTGTAATTATAGAGCTGTTAGGGATAGGGTTGTTAACTGGAGAGGCTGGGGGAGAAATGGGCTAATTGCCAGAGGGATTATACCCCCCCAACAATTATTACGTAGAATGCATTAACTGTGCAAACAGGTGCACTCAAACAAGACTAGAAACAGGCCGAAGTAACCTGAGGCCACTCAGAGAGGAACACACACACCGAGAAACACACACAATCATGCACTTATTCCCACGCATGTACACACACACATATACACAAACAACTATGCTGAAAAGTCCACAGTCAATGTTTCTTAACCATTGTGTTGTGTTCGTTTCCTGTTACCTACTTTAGTGTTCCCGGTCAAAAATGACCGACCCATTATAACTGTTTATAAATCTATCATTATATATATATAATCACTTGATGTTGTATTAGATCTTTTTATCAACTTCATTTCTAGTATTTATGACAGGTTTTACACTTCTCTCTTGAACTTCTGGCCTGTAGGCCTCATTGACCTGATCTTATACAACTCGTTTTTGAGTAAACATAGCATAATCTATGGATTATTTTGACTATAGTCAATACCACAGGAAACATAATGTACTATTTATCACAGACTACCTTGTGTCAAAGTTTAGACAGCACATTTGTTTTGAAACCCTTTCAATTTTTTCAAAAGTGGCACAAAATAACATCTGTGGTGTTCCCGGTCAAAACTGACCGTTGTGATTTTTTTAGTAAAGAAAGGTCATAGACCTAAAACTATTTACACATTAACACTTTACCACATTACTGAACATATTAGAGAACAACAGTAACATCAATATGAGTAAAAACAACAGAAACACTAATAGGTTTCATGCACATGATTGACAACAGGTGATGGTTTTTGCATGTGCCTTGCAAATATGTGCACTGCATTTTAGACACACAATGCTCGTTTTGACGTCTCTTGGTGCACACGGTGTGCATCTCTTCCTTTTGTCTCTACTGTCTGTGGTTCTGGCCCTTCTATGCCTCTGACCAATGTGGCAGAGGGTAGTGCTTTGGTCATTGTGCTGCCACAGAATGAATGGTGAGCAAGGCCCTACGGAAGCTTTATATACCTGAGCTGCAGAAAGTTTCTGTTTATTGAAACAATGTTACAGTATTTTGTCTGAAAGGTTCCATGGGGGAAAGACTCTAATGGGGAAAGGTTCCTGTCAGATCAAGACTCTAATGGGGAAAGGTTCCTGTCAGATCAAGACTCTATTGGGGAAAGGTTCCTGTCAGATCAAGACTCTAATGGGGAAAGGTTCCGGGTTGCCAGGGAAACTCAAGAAGGGGGGGTGAGGTCTCTGTGTGTGTGTGCGTGTGCGTGTGTGTGTGTGTGTGTGTGTGTGTGTGTGTGTGTGTGTGTGTGCGCACATGCATATAGGGGTCTGGGAGTGGCAGTATGTCCATCTGATGGATGGACATGTTCCTGAACTCTCAATTTCTCCTGCTTGTAGTCTCACCCATTCATTTCCAATGGCCGGTCATTTTTGACCGGGAACACCACAGATGTCACAAAGTTAAATAAAATAACCAAAATTTAATGAAAATGATCTAAATTTATTTTGTGTGTTCAGATGCCCTGTGTGGACAAAGTCATGGAGATTTATTCCAATCAGATGAAATAAACTAAAGATTTCAGACATAAAAGTTGTAAATCTGTCAGATTTGACCGGAACACAACAGGAGGGATATATATATATATATATATATATTGTTTTATCCATGCATATTGTTAATATAACGTTTGCCCCCCTACAGCAACTGTTCCTGTTCCTATTGGAGGAGCAGGCAGGGGGCACTGTGGCCCAGCAAGGCTTCATCAGTGCAGAGCAGCTTCTTGTGGAGCTGAAGGCCGGGGGAATCCACCTGGAACAGGAGGCAGCCATCAAGCTGGAGCTCCAACACATTCAATCCCTGGACCTGCTGGACTTCCTGGCCTACCTGCCCCTCTTCATCCTCATCCACAAGTCGGTCATCGCCAACCCTCTGGATGACTCCAGCAACCTGTGACCTCACTAACTTTACCCTGATGAGCAGCTTTACCCTCACTGCCACTGCCATTACCAGTACTGTAGCCTTGAGTGATAAGGAAATAGGCTTTCTGGAAAAGGTGTGATTTTAAAGTGAAGAGATTGAATCAGGGATTGTAGTAAATATTATCTTCACAGGGAAACGTTATGCAACATTTAATAGATTTCTATTGCTACTATTGGTGATGTGGAACTTTTCATAGAACTGTGAAGTGCTGTCTATAAATATTCTGAACTTTAGCAATTGTGGATGTTATGTTTGACACTGGAGCTCAGCGCACACTTTAATCTTCCAAGACCTTCTGCTTCAATCTGACAAATGAAGCTTCAAAGGTTCACTGAGCAGCGCTGCAAAGACACGGCAGAACTATTGTATTGAGTGCATGCACGGCTTTGGAGAAAAACTCTCAAACGTCTTAACAAAATTGGTCTGACACAGTGGTTAGGGGGTGGGGCTCATGTAGATTTGCTGATGCACCAACTGTTTATCACACTGGAGTAAAAAAAAAACAATGTCTGAACTAAACTAGTAGCGGTATTTCTCATGTCTTTGGACAGAAGCAAAAGACTTTGTCCAGTTTTATCCCGCTCAGTCAAGACTGGTGAATGATATTCAATGAGATATTCAACTAATATAGTTCATGGCATTGTTTTCCCTCAGCGTTGTCAATTAGATATGGCCATTCTCTCCTGCAGTTCATGCACGCTTGACAGGCTGCAACAGAGGAAAGCATAATGGGCTCTGACAGGCAACAACCCGGGGTTGTTCAGAACAGGGCTGTCCTAGAAGCAGCATATGCCATCACTTAGACACAGAGAAAACTGTCATTTTAAATCTTTTTTTTTATTATTTACTCAGTAAACATATATGTCACGGTACTGTTGGTAAGAACACCTTCTCATCTTTCCTTTGAACTTGGTTGTCAAGAGAACAGGGACCATCCCACATATCCTCCTCTCCTATTTTTGCCTTGTCTCAACGGTATTGTCTTCCTCATTTTACTGTGACCTTTGGGAATGTCACAGCCAAGTGATTAGAATTGACCAAGAACCTAATGGGGCAGTTAATGTATAATCCATCCCGATTGGGCAATTATTTCACATAATTATTATACAAACCCCAAAATCTAGAGCCAGCCCTGGTTTCGACGGTACATTCCTGTGAAAATGGGACTGTGGGTTGCCAATAGCCTTCCACATCAGAATAGCCCACTCAGATTGAAAATACTGTAAACTAAAATGGATTACTTCATTTTATGTCTATTGCAGCAATATCTGTTTTCTGCGGGTTACAGTAAAACACAATATCATGCCTGAATAAATCATTACTGAAACTACCAACTGTTGTTTTATCTCAATGCTGAGGAATCTTTTGCAGCTTTGCAGAGCATCTCAGGTTAATAAATAGGTCTACTTCTGCACAATAACTCTCAGAGATGTTAATAGGCATGTGAGCGATAACAGACCTGGCTTGGCTATTGACTATTGGCTATCAGTCATGCTTTAACATATAGGAAAGTACTGAGTAAACAAGGTGTGGCCCTAGATTTTGGGGGGCCCAAGAAAGATCTCGGTCGGGGCTTCTTCTCATATGGAAACACACTCAGTTAAGGCTCATTTTAACAGTGCCTGGTATCATGTAGCACATGGTTTTCAAACATTTTCATGTCTCGAACCCCCAAATATTCCCACATTGGGCCACAGGCCCCAATTTGATCCGATTTTCCCCAGGGTCCCATGAGGGAAGATATTGTTGTTGATTTAGCATTGAATTGCACATGGGGAGACACTAAGGATGAGAGTGAAACGAAACCTATGATTAGAATCGTCACTCTTGTGCATTCTCTAAGTGGGATCATTTTAGTGAATTATACTGAAATTAAATTACTTCTTATTTTGATGGGGAACGTCCTGGCACCCCCCATGGACCTCTTGGGGTCCACCAGCCGGAATCTCCACTGCAACACAAATTAAGAGCAATTTACAACGGCTGTGAAAAATGGCCACCATTTCTCATTTTAATTTAAAGTCTAATCAAAAGTTTGAGTCAAGAGTTTTCACAGTTGCTGCTATCCTTAATTGAAAAAGTTTGACAAGATCAATCAAGTCATCCCTGGTTTAACTTCAGCCAGATGCAGGTTTTTTTTCCCTTTCCATCGGTGTTCAGTCGCACGCTGCTGTCAGGAGGCACACGCCGTCAGCCAATTCAGCTCTGTGTCTCCACTCGACCACTATACAAACCCCATTCACTCATTAAAGCAGACACGCGTCCGGCTGCAGCCACTGCCCTACCTGTCAAACTTCGTTTTGCAGAGACACAAACCAAGCTACCTACCTCAAAACATTGGTGGTCGCCAAACTGTAATCATGCCATCGAGATTCAGTCCGTCTTCTAATTTAAAAGGCACTCCTAACGAGCGCGAGAAGTTAGACTTTTCTTAGATTTTTTTTTCTTGTTTGTCTTTTTGTTATTAGATAATAAAAACTCGGAATACACAATGAAAAATATATGAGAAAAAGGCAAGGCTTAAAAAGATCAGTAGGGTATAGCTTTGACGTTGTTTTCCCAACTTCCAGCCTCAGTGTTTACAATAAACTCAAGTGTAATTACTTTTAACCTGACGTAGCCTAACTCTTTATGATATGAAACCCAGAGTATACATACTATTAGACTGATGGATGTTATATAGGGTGTTATAAAAGTTTAAAAGTAAACATAAACTGCTTTTCTGCAAATATAATTGACTTCATTACCTCTTGTGCTGCCTGTGAGGTTTCAGTACCTTTTTTCCGCTTTTTAATTTTGTAGCTGCTGTTCATTGTTTAGATTCTCTTGTGCTACACGGGGATGATAGAATAGACTGAGAAAGGTTGATCTTTTCATGCACTTGTGGCACCAGATTTACTTCTCGCGCTTGCGCACAACAGATTTCTTCTGTTGCGAGCACTGCCCAATATTAAGATAAAAAGAGAAAAGAGTAGGACAAAGGGGGATTTGGCGACGGTCCTATGGGCAGGGCTATTTCTAAATTTCGATGGTCTAATAAGAAAAATACAACGTGCGTAGAAGGTGCCAGATTATGTAATTGCGAGTAAAGGCGGTTGCCTTTGAACCAAACTACAGGAATGTCTCCTTCTCTGTTTTAATGTCGCTTCACTGCATTCTCATCGGTGTGTATGCTGATAAGTATTATCACATTCTAGTTCTTCATCCGCTCCCTACTGTCCATGTGTCCCCAAATGTGACCAAAAGTGTCCTCCCACCACCAAAAGAAGACATGGAAAAGGAATCCTTAGGAAATGATTTTATTCTTGGACTAGAGTGTAGAAAATATCGTTATAAGACTTCTTTTTTTCAACATCTGTTTATGTGAAAACAATATAGAGCTGGCAGTATAAAGAGACAATGCATCGCCATTGCGCTCTGTTTGGACAATAGCTGCATAACTTTTGATCACTGTGAACTTCATGACATGATACCATAACATGTTTTGCTATTAAATAAGACACATTGGTGCTAGAATAAAACGTTGGAGTGTCAAACCCCTTCTCGAAACCTCATGAACAGAATGGCCAGCTGCAGAGAATAGACTACACGTCTAAATAGGCAAGAGGTATAGAAGCAACTCAGCAATATATAGACAAAATATATACAAAAGGATGTGTACAAAACATCTATAAATCTCTTACATACAAAAATATCTTAATATATTTCCAAAAAAGCGTTTAATATAGAATTGTATAGAATAAATCCGTGACTGGAAGCATTTTCTGAATTAAACGTCTCAGAGGTTATCAAAGGGTTGGTGTTCTTTGATTGGATTTAGCATAGTTGAAGAGCAACGATTTAAATAATGTTTTTTGTGTGCTGCGGTTGAGCATGAATTCACTAGGATTTTTTGTTTGTTTTTCATGGGCAAATGCACGGAAGCTTGGATTCCCACGCTGTCAGGAGACCCATCTTCCTTAGTCCTTTGGCGCTGATCTCTGGCCTTATTTTCCCAAGTTTTCAGGATGCAAGGCCGTGTCTGTCTGTCGGTCTGGGAGGACACCGGACCAGAACGCGTATACAGTGCATCTTGTTCTTGAGGACACCCAGCCTCCTCCAGGGACCATCCCAAGCGCTCGATAACAGTACCAATTGAGTTGATCCATATTTCTGTGAGAACAAGGGAAAAAAGGAAAGTTATGTTAAGCCCGTATTCAAATAGTTCAGTTTGAATGATGGATAGTGGTAGCTGGTGATGACTTCGGTAACAGCAGGATTTCTTACCATATACAGATGCTCAGAACCAGTTGGTGAAGTCTAGGAGTTCCTGCTCCTCGGGACTGAGGGGGTCGTAGCCCTCGTCGGATGAATAGGACGACACCGGAGAGCCTGCCATGGAGTTCATGCCGGCGGAGTATCCCTGCGACATGGTGGGCGACAGGACGCCGGACTGAAACGCCGCACTCACCGCGTCGTGCTCGTCCAAGAGCTGCTGCAGCGCGCGGATGTACTCCACGGCCGAGCGCAGCGTCTCTACTTTGCTCATCTTCTTGTTGGCGGCGCCGTTGGGGACGTGCTCCCGGAGGGTGGCGAAGCCGTTGTTGACCAGCTTCACCCGGTTGCGCTCCCTCTCGTTCCTGCGGGCCACCGCGTGCGGCTGCTGCTGTGGCAGAGTGTAGCCGAAGCCCGCAAAGTTCAGCCTCCGCTTGCACCGCAGCAGCTCAGGCGAGGAGGAGCGCTGCCTCTTACCCTGCTTGGACGCCGACTTGCCGCTGCCGTGGCTGCTGCCGGTCGGGCTCAACTGAATGCTCTGTGCGGTTGCGAAGAAACAGGCGGGCGGCATCAGTTGCTGCTGGCTGACACTAATTTCCATCTTGGCTGTGATGTCCATTCCCAGTACAAATCTTATAGAGAATCACCAAGTTTCGAAGAGTTGTATAGCCTAGGATGGCGGTGCGTCCCGCTCGTGCCGTTCACGTGGTGTGGCCGCTTTACGCGCACTTCAGCCTCGTTTCAATGGGGGCAGTCCGCTGAGCTGCTGCCTCGCGCGCTCCTCAAAGCTGCACTGAGTCCTCTGGGAAAGCCACTACTGCTTTTCAATACGTTTGGATGGGGGACTGGCCACGCCCTCCTGTCGCGTGGATTCACCTTTGGCTCCTGCGCCGGTGCCGGTGCGTTGCGCGCGCCGGACGCGTGCCGTTTGAAGCACTAAACAAACAGTCACTGGTGAGTGTTTTCTTTCTTTCTATCATGGGCGTCAATTAAGTTTGGCACACAAGAACGTACTGTTGATTTCGACACAGCCGTGTGTCCGGTTTGGGACGACGCGCACTTGCATTACTTTTCAATGCAAGACATATTAATAACTGCATACATTAAAAAGTAAAAAAGTAATAAACGTGTGTGTTGTCCCAAACCAGACACACGGCTTTTGTTCAAAATGACACATCTTTTCTGACAGTGCATGGACAAGGCGTGCAGTCCAAATGTGATGATGTAGTTTTTATCACTATAAAGGAGAGCAAAGAATAAGAAAAACTGAAAGAAGTCTAATTTGAAGCCAAATCGTAAAAAGTCTCATCAGAGGATCATTCAAGATCTGATGGAAGCTGATAGTTTGATGATTCTAATAATTGATCACACTAACCCCATAATAATAATATCTTCAGATATCAGTCATTGTTCCACTTTGTCCCCAGGAATTTAGCCTATTTATACAAGCTGGTTTTGGAGTTCATGGTGGTGTTGAAGATATGGTGGTATAATATTAGATGTATGGACTTGGCCAAACCTTTGGAGGAACTCGACGACCCCGTGTTACCGAGAGAGGTCGGTGAATTGAAATGATTTCACACAGTCAGTCTTAACCCGTTTCTGCTGATTGTTCAGAGTTTGTGCGTTGAAGAAAAAGTTGATGGATTACTTGCTAGTCACTTTCACAAAAGAAAATAAACTTCCCACTGCGGCAATATTTAATTCTGTGGGTAACTTGGAGAATTAAATGATTTTATGCAGTGTATAGCCGAAAAATGCGTATAAGAAATAAAGCTTTTATTTTGTGGTGCTGAAAGACAGCGCTCTCCAGTTTTATTATAGTAAAGTATAACATTCTTGCTCCTTATATATCTGGTTAAATCAGAGTTACTTGACGCGTTGAAGTAGGCGTTTAGCCCTGGATAATTCAAATATAGTGTCTGAATGCTGCTCATCAGAGAGTGGGGGACCGTTGTGCAGCAAAGGCAAATTTTCCACTTTCACCAGAGCAGATCATCAGCGTCGCAGAGGCGGAACGGAGGGCTCAAATCTGCGGAGGGGCCCCGAGGAGCAAACATTTCGAGAGTGCTTTGTGTATGATTTGATACACCCTATATGGTTACAGTAGCCTCGACGCGGTGTATCCCTTCCGTTATTGTTTCTTTGGAAAGTGAGCATAATAAAACTTGTCTTTCGCTCAGAACAAAACCAAGCCCGTAATACCCTACCCAATGAATTACTCTCACTCTCTGTCTCACTGTCTCTCTCTCTGTGTCTCTGACTGTCTCTCTCTCACACACACATAAACACACTCACTCTCTCTGTGTCTGTCTCTCTCTCTCTCACACACACACGCTTCTCTCGCTCTCTACCCCACCCCCCCCCTCCTTTTTGTGTATGTATGAATTACTCTCTCTCTCTCTCTTTTCTGTGTGCGCGCGCGTGCGTGTCGAGGAGGGGTTGTACATAAATTGTGCAATTTTTCTACGTTGGCCATGGCATTCAAAATCAAGCTTGCATTGAGGAACCCCAGCCCCCACCAATACTTTCTTTTATTTCCCTCCCTCCCCCCTTTTCATTTTCTTTTTTTTCGGGCCCAGCAAGAGAGTTTAGAAAAGAAGCGTGGGTTCTATTCAGCCTCCCCCGGCAGGCCTTTGCCATCGCCAGGCTTTCTGAAACCTATCCATGCCCTGTCAGTGCGCTTCCAGAGTCCAATTAGCGCTTTGTAAAGACTCTCTCTCTGCCGCGGTCTTCCAGAGGCAGGGAAGGCGCTCACTTTACTTGAGGGGGTTTCCAGTCATGGCTGAGTGTAATAATTAATATGACATCTGGGCGCCCGGGTTCCCATTCAACTACTTACTATCTTTTTTTCTCTTTCTCTTTATATGGAGTTTTCTGGGAGATAATAAAACAAAAACTTATAAGCACCCGTTATAATCCCCTGTGTGTGATGTAAGGGATTATCTTTCAATTTGTTAGCTATTAAAAATAAATTGTCTTTCTTACAGAGCGCCTGTTGTTTAATTTCTGCAGGTGCATTATTCTTTTAGAAGCAATGCCCAAAGCAATGGAGAAAAAATGTTCAAAAGATTTAGGATTAGTCTTATTAGTAAGACTATTTTAATGCAGTTTCCCTTGCAAGTTAACAGTTTCCAGAACACCTCTGTGTGAAAAGTTAGCTAAATTAAATGCAAAGGGAGAAAAGTAAAGTAGGAGCCTATTGGGTGAAGCAGTCAACATGTCTAATCAAGTTTTATTGTACTTTACTCGAAAAACTTTTGAAGCCATTATACAATACCGAAAAGTCCTGTAATATTCCTATATCACTGTAAAGACTCACAGTGCAAATTAGTGAAATCAACTAATCTTTAATCATTAACTCAATGTCTATAGGTGTGTTTGTCATTTTCAACTTACAGTTGCTAGTTATCAGCTTCAGACCGTATAAGTGTGAGTTCATGTCTTGTGACTTAATATTAGGAGTTGAAAGAACATCTTGCCAAGCATTCACTCAACTGATCATATAAAGTTTCTTAAGAAATATTGTTAGCTTATTAGCATACTTCCCAGCATGCATTGTATTTGAGTTAACTCTCCAGAAACCCTTCGCTTCCTGTTGTTTGGATAAAGTTACCGGATGGAGATTATTATTGTTATGCTATGTAGATATTGTAGGTGAATCATAGATCCGATTAAAAATTAAAATCATGATAACTGTGATGGAAATTAGTATCCAGTTCAATAACTACACCTGATACTTAATAAATATTACCAATTGCGGGGTGTCTACTGCTTGTACTGCTTGTACTGCAGTGTACATTGTTGCAATACAGTGTAACAATGTTATCACACATGAACAACTGACAAAAAAAAAGAAATATATGCTCTTGCCAAGGAGTAAATAAGTGGAATGCAGTGAATTTAAATAATGAATGCTTGTCAATATGATGAGAACTTTGCTGACTTAATTTATTATCTTAGGTTCACTCAGTGTGTTTTACTACATTAGAACAACTACTACTACAACTTTGACCAAACTATTTTGTACTATTTCAGTCAACTTGAAATTTTAAGGCAGCAAGGAAAGTTTTTAAGTTGAAGTAGTCTAAATTTTCTTACAGTGTAGGGACTTATGGTGTGTGTGTGTGGTACTCAGTAGTTAATTTAGAGTAGATTTATCTTCTATGGTATCACCGTAATATTCAATGGTGTAGAAAGCGCGATAAACACCTAGTCCCTCTTGCCTGTTATGATCATGCAGCATTGTCATGAGTCAAAAGAAAAGTTGCAATAGTTTAGCGCCCTCTAGAGCATTAAAGGAGTATGTGTTTTGCACCTACACCCTGTTACCACTTGATGGCACTGTTACCCCGCTTATATAATGTAATGGAATATAATTCCTTCAATTGAAAAGAATGACCAAAGTTAACCTCATCCAGTTGTCTAGATAGCCTGGCCTCCCCAAAAGGTATTAGTCTTTACGTTAAATTTGTCAGCAGTTAACCAATTTAACTGTCTGTACAGTAAATTGATAAAGGTAAACAGGCCATCTCTACACTAAGCTTCCGTACTTTTCAGGTCACGTGTTTTTGTTTACCAGGAAATGGAAGTATGACAATTACAACCTGATCAGTCTTGTTTCACACAGCTAATTCAGTCAACAGAAGCCCACCAGTTTGTAAAAATGCATTTGTAGACTTGAAAATAATATACCAAAACGCCTTTTAGCCCACCGTTATGTGAGGACGACGCTGCTTTATTCCGTGCTCCGCGAGTGCTGCTAATTTTAGTTAAGTGCTATGTGTGCTATGGAGAACTACCAGCCCAACTACATTGGCTAATAGGCGCTAAAAGTTACCAGTCTAAAATCTCAGAGTAGCCATGCGGTCCTTGAACTATGTTCAACGTTTCAGCTTGGATTTCACAGGAACTCTATTTCCTCACGCCATTTGTCTCGGAGATGCAGACAATGATTCGGTAATGTAACTGTCGACGTTGTACCTCTGGGAATAAGCAATGCAACATTGAATTGATTGTTGAATGACAGGTATCGGGGATATGTTGTTACTTTCTCACCCGTATTCTGCCTTTCTAGCTAGCATACAACCCCAACCCTCCTCAGTACCCGACTTCACGAGCTGTCTGTTTCCACTCATTGTAGCTGAACGAGCTGGTTGTGGGTGACACCAGTGGGAAGTTGCTTGTATACAAGAAAGATGTCTCCAAACCCTGGATCACAAGAACTTGTGCGGGCATGGTCAGTACAGTAGCCAGAGGAATGGAAGAGAGGTTGATGATTCTGTTTGGTTTGCTTACTCATATTTATTTATTTATTTCATTATTTTATCCCATTTAATTTGTTTTGGTGTCCCAGCTCACTTGTGTTGCAGTTGGAGACGTCTGCAACAAAGGAAAGGTGAGTTGATGAAAGCCCAACCAAGACACCAATATACAGTATGTCATGAATATCTTGGTGTTGATGTCTCCAGTGAGGAGAAAAATATTAATTTCCCATACCTCCTATACCTCACCTATACCCTATATCTTGTGTTTTTCTATTTATCAGAACTTTGTGGTAGCTGTGGGTGCAGAGGGTTGGTTTCACCTGTTTGACCTGACAGCAGCAGCAGCCGCTGCAAGCAAGGCAGATTGTTCCAGCCAGTATGAAGCCCTTTTTTCTGATGACCAGAAGCCTAACTTCACCCAGCACATTCCTGCTAACACCAAAGTCATTCTTATTAGTGATATTGGTAAGTTCTGCCATTATTATACATTATGTGCACATCAAGTTTATTGTTATGGTGAATTTGACTAAGTCTGTGCATGCAATTTGCAGATGGTGATGGCCGCAATGAACTGGTGGTGGGCTACACGGACCGCGTGGTGCGAGCTTTCCGCTGGGAGGAGTCCTCTGAGGCTCCAGACCTGGGATCTGGACAGCTGGTGCTGCTCAAGAAATGGCTTCTGGAGGGACAGGTACTCTTGGCTATCAGTTCAACACACATTCCTGTTTGCATCACCTAGAATTGATGCCTAGTAGAGTGGCTTATACGTTAACCTTAGAGTACCTCATCATTGTTGTGAGTCATGAGTAGATGCATGACTCCATTTCACAGACCCCAAAATGCACTTTTACCACAGCAGAAGAAGATGTAGGCTGCAAATGTTGAATAGCATTAGTTAGCGTACAGTAGTAGTTTAACTAGTTAGATGTATTCCTATTACCAGTGCTATTTATGACTATCTGAAATTATTCATGATAATCTTAACATGAGATAACAATATACATTTTGGTTTTGGAAGTGATCTGTGACTTGCTAGGTTTTCCACAAGTGCACAAGTACAGAGGGTACATATGTGGCAGCCAAGATAGTTATTGGATAACGGCCTGTATCCTCTGCTGTTAATTATAGTAATGGTAGAAAGGCTGACTCGGTGCAGTTTGATGTGCAACACTGAGCAATACAGTAGACGCATACATTGAAATGCAGGCCGGTTGGCTTATTACACACAGTCAAACCCCAGTGTATGATGATATGCCTTATGTGGCAGGTGGACAGTCTGTCAGTGAACCCAGGTCCAGAGGGTTTACCGGAGCTGATGGTGTCCCAGCCAGGCTGTGGCTATGCTATCCTGCTGTGTTCCTGGACACAACAGCACTCCAATGGCCCTGGCTCTGGAGAAGAGGCCCCTGCCACTCCTGGAAGGTAGACATTGTCATAATAAAAAAGGTTATACACATGGTGCCTGTAAAAAAAACTTTGCTTTGGTCCTCTAAGCGTGAGTAAAGATGTGTTACTTTAATCATTTGATTTGGTTTTGTTTCTTTCAGTGAGGGGCCTTCCCGAGATGTAATTCTCCACCTGACCACTGGGCGGATCCACAACAAGAATGTCTCCACTCACCTCATTGGCAGCATAAGCAGAGGTACCAAACAATGTACGCCTTGTATCAATGTGTTGGTCTACCACTACAAGAGGCCACACTTTGTATGATATTTTTATGATATTATATTTTGGTCAATACATTTTGACAGATGCTGTTGGTTTTTCCTTAGGCTCAAAAGATGAATCTTCTAAATGTGGACTGTTTGCTCTCTGTACTCTGGACGGTGAGTTAGACATTTTGAATGCATTTTAAATGATCAGGCAAGATGATCAGTATTTTGTTGTGCAGTATAACAATAAAGCTAAAATTACATCCCTACATTTGTATAACAACATGTAAGGCAGGTTAGTAAGTGCTTTATGGCTTGTGATCCCCTCGCTACATTAGTAGTAGTAATGAGGTGGAGTGGTAAACCCTACAGCATATGGAGGTCTGCCATTAGCTAGATGGTAACACAGAGTGAGAGAAATGTAAACTGGCTGTATTTCATGTTCTTAAACCTTGATAATAGATTATTTGACAAGGAAACTACATTCGGGAATAGAACTCCTCTGAGAAGCACCAGAGGTAGAGATGGTGTAGAGATGAGTCTGAAATGAGGGTTGGTTTCATTCTGCTGCCCTCCTGTTGGACTCATATGGGTTGCTATAATGGATTTTCTGCCTTTTGATTGGTACTCTTTTCCTTTTCGATGAAATGTCAGACCCACCTGGTCACAAAAACCTTTGTCATTAAATTATTTCTCAAAGGAGCGACATAATGCTAACGTGTGCTACAGCGTGCTCTTCAGAAAGTCTAGCATTTTGTTTATTTATTCTCACAGCAGTAACACGTGCAAATCAATTTTCATGTTTAGAATGATCAGCGCTGTTGTTTTATAATTGCATCTCTTTTTGTCTTTGCACGTTGAAGGAACCCTGAAGCTGATGGACAGCTCAGAGCAGTTGTTGTGGTCTGTCCAGGTGGATCACCAGCTCTTCGCCCTGCAGAAGCTGGACGTCACTGTGAGTTTGTCTTTATGCGTTCATCACAGTTTGAGACTTATAGTGAGTATGTAATCATGTGTGTGCGTGTGTGTGTGTGTGTGTGTCTCCAGGGAGACGGCAGAGAGGAGGTGGTAGCATGTGCCTGGGACGGTCAAACCTACATCATTGACCACAACCGTATGGTGGTCCGGTTCCAGTTCGATGAGAACGTCAACGCCTTCTGTGCAGGTGAGGGACCTCATACTTTGCCCCAAATTAGCTTTTTGCTCACTTATTGACCATTGCATACACTTGGGATGATACTAATCCTGTTGCTGCGGTGCATGTCTAGAATTCCAAACATGCACACACCTCACGACACCAGTAGATGGCAACGTTGAGCTTCAGTCTCATACAGTCTGTGTCTTTGTGTTTGAACAAGCCACAGCTTCTTTGAGAGAGTGAATACTACATACACAGTGATAAGTGGATTAAAGAAAGAGACCAGGGAGGTCTGCCTGCGTGACTTCATCTTCAGACCCAGTTGGGGATTGATTCTTCTATGCACTCTGTGTGTGAAAACACTCAGCCCTGTAGCTGCTCTGTGTGGTCATCAGTGCATGTTAGATTGGTGTCACTGCTGTTTGTGTGGCTCTGCCACTAAGCCTCTCATTAGTAGCCAGGCACCACAGGTTTGCTGATGTGTTCATTGGGATGCATATGTCATGCTGTATCACAACACTGCATGTCACACATTGAGTCAAAATTGCGTTTAATATATTAGATTAGTTTACTGGCTGAATTGTAACACCGCTGTCAAAGAATAGTTCATACTTGTTACCAGTGTAGAATATATCTATATTGAGTTGAGAGTGAATTGTGTTGTTTGCATTGCAGGGCAGTACACCTGCAAGGAGGGCAAGAACAGCCCGTGCCTGGTGTACGTCAGCTTCAACCACAAGATCTATGTCTACTGGAGGGTGGAGCTGGAGCGCATGGAGCCCACTAACCTGGTGCGGGTCCTGGAGGAGAGACCCGAGTTCAAGAGCCGACTGAAGCAGCTGGGAGTGGGTGAGTCCGGCAGCCACCACGGTGATCTAGTTAGCACAGCAGCTAGTAATCCTCTTGCATCGTTTCCTATTGTCTAAGTCCGGTCTCAGACAACATCTCTTACCAAAACGTGTGGGAAGCTAATGTGATATAGGCAACAAGGCTTTTTCTGTTCAGGGTAGAGCATCCCCTTCTGAAGTCAAACAGACATGCGTCATGTTTGTTGATCTTGTTTGGCAATTTCTCCTAATGAGTCGAGTGGACCCCAACTGTTACTGTTTGCCTTCAGACGATTTGCCAGCCAGTTAGTCATAACAGTCTGAGACTCATCAGACTCTGACTGGAATAGTATCGTGAGGTGGGAGGAGGTGATGGATGTTAAAAAGAATCCCTCCCTACTACACGTCACTGTTAAAGAGAGGCTGCTTGCTGGCAAGGGTATTGTCCACCCTCTTCATAACATTTTAACCACACAAACACACTGTCCTCTCTGGGCTGAACAGGCTGAAGTATTTTTAGAGGGGCTGTAATCCACAAGCACACAGTCCTCTGAAGCCCAGGAAACCTCTCATATCCTCTCTCTCTCTCTCTCTCTCTCTCTCTCTCTCTCTCTCTCTCTCTCTCTCTCTATCTCTCTTTCAATCCTCTTGACAAAGCACAATGTTTTTCTAACTCAGTAACTTGGTTAATCAATCTGCATGCCTGCAGTGTTGATGCTCTGCTAATGCCCTTAGGTTGAACATTAATCCTGCCTGTGTGTCTTAGTGCCTTTACAGATTTCTGAGCATGCCTTATGTAGAACATGTCCTTACCAGATACATGCACATGTCGCACCTGCATGCAATGCACTCTGGGAGATGGTAGATGGTACCCGAATCCGACCAGAATACAAACTGAGCCGTGCTACCCGGTCTGCATGGGTGATCAGCTAGTCAGCCTGTTACACTGCACTGTGCAAAGGGTGGAAACCCATTTAGCGAGGGAAAGGAATTATCTCCGCCAACACACCAACACATCAGCTGGACTTCCTGGGGCGCCACGGGTCGACGGCTAACCTCAACCTGACAGCAGATGGAAATGCAGACTCCAGCTGATTTTTATTATTTTTTTTCCAACCCTAATGGTGTCATCGCATGGTTTCCTGCTGCTTGTGTTAATAATTCAACCACTCGGCCTGTTGTGTTTCTCGTGAGCCTCTTCAGAGCCCTGTTATCTAACCCGCTGTGGAATGTCACTGACGTGGACGCCTAGGGGCAAGGGGAGAGAGAGGGATGGTGGAAGAGAAGAGAAGAGAAGAGGGAGAATTTAAAAGATATAATCGTGAAAAAACTGGGGGAGGATATTTGGCTTTGCCCTGTAACCTGTTTTCAGCGTATTGCGAGGCTCCGACCCTGCTGGCATGGGCTTTACACTGTAGGGTAGCTCCCACCATCTTCCAAATCAAATCTCAGCCGACCCTTTACACGACAGCAACACCATAAACATATATAGTCTGTGTTGAAAATGTATTGAATGCCAAAACATTAAAAGTAAAAGTGGGAAAGGAAATGAATGTGTGATGTCTAATTGTTGCCTATGTTTTTTTGGCATCACCCTGTGTGAGAATGAGGTGTTGTTGTTGACACAGCACAGGAGCAGCACAAGAGAGCCCAGTATTGTAAGGCAAGAAGCTCTTTGTTAGCACAAGCTTTGTTTTTTTGCGGCAAGCTTTTCACTCCAGCCTGTGAAACGGTCAGTAGAGCCAAGCAACACCGCTGCTTTCACCACAGAATGGGAAGATAAGTAAGTAGGTGCTATTACGCACATGGATTAGATTGTTGTTTTGAAACATGCTATCATCAGGCTTACAAATTACTGAATCCTCTTTTAATTTTCCGTTGATTAGCTCTCATCTGTTTCTTTTTATAGCTCACACTCAGAAGCGCTAAGGGCAGACCTCCCACCCCCTCAGGGAAATCAGAAGCTTCATGTGCTGGTTGAGAAGCCCCCACAGGGCTTGTCAGGTCACACACACTAAAGGTCTCATGTCAACGGTCTTGTAAGTGCAACATTTGTGTTTCTCCCCCACAGACGCCGAGGACCCGGCGGCGGTGAGAGAGCTGGTGGCAAATACACTGTACAAGGATGCACAGATGAAACACAGCGACACACTTTAATGGATGCGGTCCTCTGTTTTCCCATGACTGTCGAAGGTGTAAATACTCTGTTAATAAAGACTGAATCACCGTCTCTTCTGTTGTCGGTCTTGTTATTTGTGTTACGTGCAGAAAGACTGTGTGGGGTTCAGGTTTCCTATCTGCTGTTGTTGGTGTTCTCTCCACCCAGGCTGCTTTTAACAAGGCTGAAAGAGGACGAGACACAATGCAGAGGCAGATGCTATATTGTTTAACATGCTATTTCACTGGCGGGTTTGTGGAGTGTAATACTGCTGTCACAGTGCTGACAGGCTGATGAAAAGAGCTCTTCAACCAAACAATAGCGCCTTCTGTGTCACCTTGTTAGTGTATGAGGATATTTTCCATCACTTAGTCTCACTGATAATGCATCCTCTCAAAGGTTTGCAGCGCCAGTGATATTACATAACACAGCATTTGTTACGCAACGAGACCTGCGTGGCAGCAAGATGGTAATACTGGTTTGTCGGCCGCGCTCGGTGGAGTGCCTGCAGGGTGCGAGTGTCCACGGGACGGCTAGCCTGGATCTATTGGGGGAACTACCCACTGTTCCCAATGGGAAGATCCTATAACCACCCGTGTAGACTGCCTCTCTCTTTCTCATGTATTATAAACAAGGTGTGTGTGTGTGTGTGCGCTCGTCTCTGTGTATGTGAGAGTGTTTGCGTGTGCCCAAGGGTATACGTAGGCTCAGGTGTCTTTGTAGTCCGCAGCCTCCCATCTCTCCTGTGTTTCTGCCCTTTAGAGGCGTGCCAAGGCAGGGCTCTGCCTGCAGGACAGACGCTGTCCCTGCAGGCAAAGCCCTGACGGAGGAGGCTTGGCTTGTCACCATGAAATGTGAGACTGAATGACTATTTAAGATGAACGTTACTTTGCAGTAAGTGCTAGATGTGCGTTCCATTGTCTAGTCTAATTTTCCATTTCGTAATATTTCTATCTATTTAATAATAATTGCCCCAAAAATATTTTACTGTATTTTTATATCACAGTCCCATTACTTTTGCCTCCTGAAAAACTGTAGTGACTATGCACAAAATAACCCCTGGAATGTATTGGACACCACAAATTGATGATATATAACACTGTAACTGTGTATAACTGTATATGTTCATCTGGCAGATAGACAAATGCTTGAACGTTTCACCTCAGTGTTTCACTTAATCATGGCAATTACTGTTGTATTACAAACTGACCAGCTGTACTATTTGTCCTTATAAGCAGTGAGCATTCCTGGGCACTAAGCTCAGACTGAGTCATGGTTCATGACCATTAATGGTCAAGCGGGCGACGCGTTTTGTTTTGTTGTTATTACGGATCTGTTACGAATGGGCTCGGCTAGCATGACCCCGGGTCTGTTAGTTTGGACTCGCCGGTGTTTAAATCAAGCATCGGTTTCTCATTCCCTTTTCTATCAAATTTCCCAGAGAGCATGTCGACCCCTTGGTACGCAAAGCCCTGCCTGGCCCGAGAGTGATGAATCGTGTGTGACTGTGACATTTAGCCTGGTATTTTCCCCATGCAGGCAGACTGGACATAAAAACACATCTCAGATTTGGACCAAGCAGACGTCTAACCCTGGGAAATGACCACACGGGGATAATGGCTTTGCCAGTGGCCAACTGATAGTGTGTGTGTGTGTGTGTGTGTGCGCGTGTGCGTGCGTGTTTGAATGGGTCCATAACTCCACACGTCATTTACTACATAATTTCCTGCATCTATTGACTATCCAGCCAAAGCCCATATTTGCTTTTTGCCAGCTACATTGCCCTCTGAAAGTTGGCTCAAGAGGGATATTACCCATAGGGAGAGCTTGTTGCTACACAGTCTGGTTCCATGTAGCAAGGTTACTGTGTTTTTGTAATCAGACCTCTAAGGAGTTAAAAAGATTTTTGCCACTATTACCAAAACATATTTTATTAGTTGCTATAGCTCTCATCCTGGGGTCAAGACCCCCACAGAGGCACGAGATGCTTTATGGAATGCGAAAGTCTGATTCCAGTATAACTATAATGTTTTTTTTAGTCCTTTTCTTCTGAAGTAATATGTGCAGCATCTGGACTTCCTCCAATAATGAATCAAGTAAATTAACCTGAGATGGGAAAACAAAAGTCACTGGTGTCAGAGTTCAATGTCGTGGCATTTACTCCTGCAACAAAGGGGCTGTGAGTCAAAAAGGTTGAATACATAGCGTGGCTTCAATGCCTGTAAAGGGCCGCCGTGATGAGACATTTTCCTGAGTAATAAAACCATCACATGGATGACAGAACTACATAACCTGGCAGCATGATACCAGGAATCGGCGCTGCATGCCTGCTTGACGTCCCATCCATAATACATGAACATGCATTATGTAACGTTTTTCTTCCTGTAGCCTATTGAAGGAAAATACATTACTGTGCATCTTTTGCTACACCAGCTAGACGTAGACTGACGACCACTGACCACTAAATGTACAAAAACTGCATTTGTAAAGGGACTGTTATGATTTCATTACAAATATAAATAAATTCAAGATATTAAGCTTTATGGAAAACGCTTTAGTGGATCAAAAGGAGAAGGAATCATAATGACTTGATCCAACATTAAAGGGTTCGGCAACGTCTTTCTCAAAGACTTGAGGGCTTAATCTGCCGAAGGAAATAGTATCTGCTCAAAATAAAGAAAATCCTTGTCGAGTTGAATATGAACTGACAGCCACCCTCCCTAAGCATAGACGCTGTATCCGCCCACCCTGCACAACCTTCAGTACCAGGTCACTAGTTAGTCATGGCAGTCGCTGTCAGCTCTTAAAATATATATGACTCTTGGCGGCAGGCCAATCTGTCAAGTTGGCCCTTGTGTGAGAAAGTAAGGACTCTTACTTCCTAGCTCCTACTTACACTTCTTTCCTTTGTTGGACTCAAAAATAAGAATCCACAGATATTTGTTGTGTTGCAATTTTTACGCGGCGTGGTCATCAACAGGCACATTCGGGTCAGTCGGTCAGGGGTGACCAACCGTCTGCTATCCAACTTCATCACAGTTTACAGCACTTGAAAATCACTTTCTGCTCTTTGTTGAGCAGCATCTAGTTAGGGAAAGGAAGTAAAAGTTGTCTTACTGTGGAACATTAACTACGAATCGGGACTTGTTAGACCTACACTAGCGTCTGTGGTTCCCGTGGGCCTTGGAAATCCTTCAAAGTTTGTAGATTTGAGAAAAATAAAATAAGGGCTTTAATGATTTTGAAAATGAATGGATGGCCCTGAAAGTGCTTGATTTTTTAAATAACATACAGTATATCACCCAAATTCATCAGTATGCCTCAGCTCTCGTCCTAGAATCAACACTTCCCATCCTGATTTCCAGGATTTCTTGACTTCTTGGCCTCTATGACGTCTACTTTTGACCAATGTCATCTCTCACTGTCTAGTGCTCATGTCATGTCTAGTCTAGTGCTAGTCACTACCACTTATGATTTCTAGTGACTAGTAGTTCTCATGCCTACCTACGTTGAATGCACTTATTGTAAGTCGCTATATCTGCTAAATATAGTAGTATAGTATAGTAATAGTAATATAGTATAGTAATGTAATGCTATGTAACAGTAATGATCTGTAGGTCTCTGCTGATGCTCTCTTATACCTGATATGTTGAATGTGGTTTTGTAAGAAACCACATTTAACAATTTCTTGTGTTACTACACGATCCATGTTGAACTACAGGTCTAAATGTCAGACAGAGCCTCCCCCGATCCTTTATAGCCTAACTATTCATACACCTTGAATACAGTGCTGATGAATCAGAAATGGCAGGGATGGCTTGCATTTGAACTTCAAAGGTAATTATGTACCGGCTTTGACAGAACGTGGATCAGGGCTTTAGGTGAGGCTGTACATCTTAAGCTATTGTTGATGAAGAAAAAAATCCTCAGGCTATAATGGCATGCTGTGTCTCCATGGTTTTACTAGCATTTGCACCAGCTGACGTGACCCCCCACCCCCCACAGTGTGCCTACTAGTGGTCATGCTCGGTGCTGGTGGCACAGTGGATTTGATCCTGACTGACATGACAGCTGAACCCCCATCCTCTGAAGGGGGGGTTTGGCCTGACCTGAGCTCCCTCAGCCTCCATCTCAGCAGCTCCAAGACGCACAGGGAACTGACACCGCTGATTAACAGCACCCAATTTCGTCAGGCTTAATACTTCGCTATTTCATCATCCCCTCATTCCCCTCGGGGGATAGATGCGGGATGAATGACACAAGAGGCAACTTTAATAGCTCCTAGTTTTATCTCTGCAGAGGCAGGGAGGATTTCGATCAACCCACAGTTATCCACAGTCGTTTGTGTGTATGTGGGTGTTTTTTATAGAATACATTTTATGGACACAGTGAAATGTTCTAACCAGCTGTGTTTTGCTCAGTGGAACAGTATGCCTTCATGTTTGATTGCCTTATGCCTTTTTTCACTCTCAGAGCAACCACAGTATCACTGAGTTTCAGCGTGGTAGCCTATGCAAGGCTTAAGGAGAAAGAATAATCTGTTAAATCCCAAGAATCTTTTCTACATGTGGGATGATGTGTTAACAACATCATCACGCCACAGGACTTTTATACAGCAAAGGTCCCTATAGAAATGTATTGAGTAGAGCTGTAGCATCTGCTAGGGCTCAGCAGTCAGAGGTCTCTCGCCCCTGCTGTCTGTGTGTGTGTGTGTGTGTCTAAAACTGTCTACACGTCTCTTTGTCTGCATGTTGGTTGGCACGTGTTTCAGAAAGGAGCCTTGGCATTTTCAATATCTTGGCTCAGACCCTCTCTGGAGGATCTCCCACTCATTTGTCCTGCGTGCTGCATGTCTGATCAGTATTCTCCTCACAGTGTTTACTGCCTCGGTTGCCAGGGTTAAGGTGCCCGGGTCATTCTGCTGGGTTGTGAGGCAGAATCGTCTCCACACCAGAGTGAGAGACTGACAGAGAGAGAGAGAGGAGACACTGGATAGAAAGAGATGAAGAAAGGAAAGACAGAAAGCAATTTCTGGCGACAAGCAACACAAATCATCTCTTCCTGTTGTGAGATGACATGCACATAGGCATAGACGCATTTGGGAGGAGGTGAGGAGGGTCCGGTTGGAGGACTGGGCTCTGTTTCTTAAGAAAAATAAGATTGTATGAACTACATGAAATGCTTGTTGAGATGAATATTCTTCGCAGTGCGATATCAAACAGATAGGTGGAAATGATCTTTCTGTAGCTGCTGCTGGCACTGCATGTAAAGGTTAGAGCCCTCGTAAGCCATATTTATGATTATATCTGTCGAGGACATTCCCGCCTCATGGTCCTACATCTGAGTGGCTCATTTTTCATGGCTATTGGAAAGTCAGGGAGATTACTATGTCTCTCTATGTGCGTTTCATCCTGTAGGTGGAGATTTATATTAGTCGTTCCCTGCTGCGCTCTCCAATCGAGATAAAAATTGTCTCCTCTAAGTGAGACGAGTCTCTACGTATGGGAAGATTCTCTTATCCTCTCTGCTGCATTAGCTACTACCTAGAGCTCAATCCGAAGGTCAAAAGGCCAAAATATGTTTCAGTATTATATTCATTTTATGAGCAGCATTGTCACAAGCGATCAGCTCGTGGTTCTGACGCAAGACATCCGCTAGACAACTCCATAGATCAAAGACAAGCACCACCATATTGCGTTTCCTGTGACGGATATACAAACGCTGCTTTTCTACCAGAGGTGTCACCTGCTAGAGCCTTGACAGGATGTGGCAGGTGGAGTGACTCAAACGGAGAGGGGGGGGCTTGTTGTAATTTACTGTTCCAATAATGTTGAGGCAAGAAGCTGCCCCATGGAGCCTGATTGAAAAGCGTGTGTGTCTATAGTAGTGGGAAGGAAGAGGGGGAGCAGATGTAGATGTATATATGTGTTTGTGTATGTATGTAAACATGTGTGTGAACGCTATATATTAGGGGGACGGGAGAAGGGAAGCGCAGGGAGATGGGATCCTTCGACCGTCAGAGGGGTCAACACTCCAAGGCCCCTGGTGCTGTGGGAACATCTGCTTTCTCTCTGTGTGACGGGCGGCTTTATATAGCGGTGTACCAGTGAAAGGCACAGACAGGGATGTCAAGCTAGTACAGACCATGGGAATCAAAGGTCTGGAAGTAGTCTGATAAAACGAGGAAACAGCAGTTGTGCCTTAGAGCCCTGTGACTTTCCCTCCTCCGCCGGGCGATTCACACGAGTCAAACAGCAAGTGATTTGAGATATTAAATGGACGCCCTTTCATGTAGTCATGCTCTGGTGTTGAAATAGGACCGCCCTTCAATGTGTGTGTCAACGGATATTGAAATTATGAAACAATTTAAACAGAGTTAACCAGAATACATATTTTTTAATAGGCAGAGAAAATACTGTTCAGAAGAAAAACACCAAAAATAAATTTCTGTCATACATCAATTCCCCTCACACAGCGCAGGAAGTTCACTAGTACATCAAATAGGAACAAAACATCGCCAATCTATGTGTGGATGACCTCTGCAGAGAGGTTACATGGATACTGTAGCACAGTCAAAAGCACGGCACAGCCCAGGTGTTATTAAAGCGGAGCATGGTGGCCTTTTGTAAGCACATCTGAGGCATTCCTTGATTCCCCAAACTATGAAAACACATAGAGACAAGAGAGCCAGGTGGCACTGCAGTGGGGAGGATATAGCAGCTCTTTTTGTTCTCTCGCAACAGGCTAGTGCCCGCTGAGTCCATGTCAGCGCTTCGTAAAAAGACCAAATCAGCAAACATGACATGTCAAAGTGAATAACATCAGCAAAAAGGGTGGCACAAGAGGGGGAAACTGTACAAAGAAGAAGAAAAGAGGAAGCTAGAGAGATGCTTAACCAATCATTGGAGAGGGCCTTGGCACAGAATGCAGCCTCGGCTGAGTGATTAAAATCTCCTTCAAGAGGCGAGGGAAGGCAGCTGGGGTCTGCTTTTGGCAGCTTGTTCTGACCGGAGCTTGGATCGGACCCGTCCCTCTTTTTCCCATGTGAAACGCTAGCCACATGGAAACGGTGCAGCCCCGCTTTGACTCCAACACTCACATGCACACGCACCGGCACGCACACACACACACATACACACACACACACAGAGTCCCTTCAGACATGTCAACGTGACACAATCAGACAATGATTTTAACATGCAGACTTGTACAAAAGCAGAACTTCACAAAGTCATGCAGATGGAATGTTTCGATATTTTTTGTTTGTCTGACTCAAGGCCTGAAGTCTATTTTAACTGAATTCATTTCAATCTGGACCGACGCTACAGGCCGGGAACTACATCAAGAGAGAAGGGGCTGAATGTAGTTCAGGAATAGTGGCGCTCCCTACCCTGGCTCTTACAGAGGTGACCTGATCGACTGATATATAAGATCTGAAAAAACTTTTCTTTTTTTTCAAGGCTTTTCACATTTTCCTTTAAACACACTTGAAAGGGCATCCTGAGTACAAGTCAATTCTCATCCACAATGCTAAACTGATTCAGTATTACAATTACAATTACAACAGTTTTTGATAAGTACGTCATTTTGTGCAGCCAAATCACAAAGTATTGTGTTCATTACAAACGATAATCATGGTTTTGCCCCTTTGAGCATCAGTGCACCCTAGCAGTTTAACAGAATAATTGGTTTGATAATTGGTACATAATAATGACGAATGATCAGATTCAGAGAGATCAGATTGTCCCTATAATTAGCTTCCATCTGCTCCATAAACTAGACTAATTTAATACAGGAGATAATCATGGTAAATGTCTTAATTCTACAAACACAATAATGCAAACTGAAGAACGACGGTGGGGGGGGGACGCGCGTCCATGTTCTGGCAGTGCGAGACACTGTGATCGGACGGTCCAGACACAAACCGCATCACGGTGCGTTGCTGCGGCCGGCCGAGAGCGGGATGCGAGGGAGTCGGCTGTCACCCTTGGGTCGGGGCTCACAGGTTCTCGTTGGTGTCGTGGTGGCACTGGCTGTCGGACAGCGGCTTCAGGAAGGGCAGCTCCTCTCCGGAGCCCTGCAGCTTCAGGACCCTACTGCTCAGGTCCAAGCAGCACTGTGTAGGGGGACAAACGGTGAAGCCAATTATTCCACTACCAAATATCTGCCATCCAGCCTTTTCTTTGGTTCCAAATAGAAGACATTTCCTTTTCCCTGAGGCTCCAGATTCCACTTTATGAAGCCTAATGCCTATAATGGCTTTGACTAGGCATACATCACAATCCAGTAATATTGCACTTTTAAAAAATGGCGATAACACTATACTAGAACATTATCCTGCTAAAGTTATTAGCTTTCTCTAGCTAACATTTGTTCTTCTTCAACTAACTGTTGTTTTACTGGGTTTAAACACCCAGTTCCTCTGAGACTGAGCATTGTTTCTGGGTCAGCTGAATTCTGCTGACTAACGTAGTCTTCTACACATGGCTCCTGGCTATAGTATCTCCCTCTAGGTAAAAGTAATAACAGAGATAGTTTGCAGTCCCTCTTTTTAAACAACCTTTCAAGAAGACTCAAAGACGTTTTTGCCGATGAGAAAACTGAATTACCAGATTGCATATGAATTCTTGCAGAGGCAGCTGAATTCAGGTGGTGTGCTTGGACAGAAATTGAGTCTTATATTACAAGTCCTCTAGAGCTGCTTTACATAATCATAGCTGCTGTATCATAGCTGGCTTCATGCCCTCAGGTTCTGATTAGATTTGGGGAGATATTAACCAGATGCAGCACTTCTGTATTCCTTGATTTCTTAGAGTTGTTTCTCTTCTTGTTTTCTCTTCTTTCAGGAAACAGAGAGCAGTTTGGTCACATCGTTTTTTTGGGAGATTTAAATTGGATTTCTGAAATGTGCAAAAGCTTTTTCAATGTAGTCCTCTGTTGTATGGCAAACACGCCAAAGTCTAAAAAAAACTTTTAGGTAGTGCTCTCTTAACTATTCACCATCAGTAAAATGGTTCTATCAGTTTCCTCTCTATATATAGAAATGTGTATGAAACCACATATCCACCCACATATCCAGGAAATTTACTTTCTTCATATCAAACTCAACTGTGACTTATAAGTTTCATAAGTTGATGCCGTCATACTTCATTCTCACGGACCTGCGCTAAGAAGGTTTGGATGTGCAAGTTTTTTCTGTCACTCTGAAATGTGCAGATTCAAAATTCCACATCACTGAGCTGCTGAACTGACCTACATTCTTCCTTATCTAGGTTTCACCTGCAGAGCACAGAGCTACCTAACCTCCCTCTCTAATCTCAGAGAGATTTCACCAGATACATCTCTCGATTGCACGATTTCCGTGGTCTCGCCCCCACTGTGCCCTGTCTCTACTCAATTTTTAAAACCACTTTTTAAGTTAAAGCTAAATGAGAACATTTAGGGGAGCTCGTTCTTTGATAAACACACATTCAAAAGCACGTCATAAGGCACACGACATATTTGAAAAGCAAATGAGGACCTTACTTTGATTTCCAACAGAGTCTGAAGACCCAGGCACAGCTCAAACGCCTCATCCTCTGAAAGAGAGAAGAAGGGAGAAGAAACAAGAGAAGGGAGAGAGGTAAGAGGAGAGGGGTACGAAAGAAAGAAATTTAATGCTGCATGCTGATTTCCATTTGTGTGTGCGCTGAGTGTATGTAAGATGCATTAAGTTAAAGTAATCTTTGGTGCTCAGTGCTCATTGCTGTGGTGTTTCCGCACTGCACTTCCCAGAGATCACCTGTCAATCAAACAGTGTGTCCAATACTGTGATGTCTTTTTCCTTGGAGTTTGAGTTTCTGTAGGTGGCGCTCTTTTCTTTGTCTGTTCAGCCATGGTGGCTATCGCTGCTCATGCTAACTACCCAGTTCTTCTTCTGTTTATTCTATACTAACCGGAAACATAAAACGCATCACTTCCTGTGTGCCAGAGGATTTTTCCCAGGAAAGACCTACCTGACACTGGGTGTTCAGAACAGCAAATGGAAAAGCTTTCATGGCCTGGGTAAATGTTTAATCACTATTGTGTCATATCAATCAGCAACAGAGTAGCAAAACGGACATTTATCTAAATGAAAATGTCATTACTACTTTAATATATCCTTGTCTACCCAGCTGTTCTTGGATTTCATTGTAATCTTTGCCTTGGTAGCTTTAATGGGAAAATGTAGCGTGTACGACCGAGTACACAAGACAAGCACATCAAGAGCGTCCTTGCAGAAATAACAAGCAGGTGTCAGAAAAAACATAAGTGTAGCTGCACAGCAACACATTGGTTTACTCGTATGTTCTGCTAGAGCTGCTGTTCAGATATTGCTCAGGGAGCCCATGCTTTGACGAATGGGAAATTACTACCCCCATTTGTTGGCGCTCGACTGTGCTTTTAAATTTACTGTCAGGGGCGTCGGGATTTCAACCGCCCTCATCTGCAGTGGATGTCATTTAAACAAATTGGACAGGGTGATGTTTTTAGTCACTAAAACTCAGCGTGGTTATGGTGTGCTCTGATATTCTTACCTTTCACAAAGGCTGAACATTGGATCCTCTGTCTGCCCAGTTGCAGCTGCAGACCCGTCACTGAGCTGGTCAGACCACATGGTGCACTGTCCTGACTGGGCACCAGTCTAACAACACACATACACACACACACACACACACACACACACACAAAATCATCTCTCACTTTGTAAACTAAATGGTAGCGTGAGTGTGTGTGTGGATGCTTATGACAGAATGCGTGTGTTTTTTTTACCCCAGCCTCTGGCAGCAGGAGCTGGAGATGTGGTTGTGTTGGCTGCCAGTGTTGATCGATGCCTTGACATCCGCCTCACAGCACTGTAGGGAAGACAGGGGGGATTTTAGTGACACGACACAATGTTATTTTCCACCTCAGAACAGCACAGCCACCTGCGAGGAAACAACCAGCCACAACAGCACATTTATGCAGCTCTGGGGAGTCTAAACTGAAATATAAAGCCAGCGTCAATAGCTAATGAACTTTGCACGAACAAAACAAATGTCCCAGTAGTGTATTAGGAAGTAATTCCCAACCAGAGGTTTGTTTTGGTCAAATATTGCATCTGTATTGATTCTCTGGAGTGTTAAACCACAGAGTTTCAGGTCAATAATGCAGGTGTTTTTGGTTGAGCAGTCCAATAATTAAAGCTGAATGAAGCTAACACAAACCAGCAAAGGTTATCTGTATAGTATCTGTATAGTCACATCAGATCTTCAGTCTCACAGGGAAGGTTGCTTTTGGATTACTAGCTCAACTATTAAGCTGATATTGCTGACAGCCTATCCCTTAAGATGCTGATTGCACAACATGTGAAAAGCCCCATGACTCTTAATGGTTCACTAGAGCATGGAACATTAACCTAGTCGTCCGTGAAGATTTAACTTATTAACCAAACAACTCCAGTTGGACCGTATTAGGATGCATCTCTTTTATTTGCTGTACCCAACTGTAACATTACACCGTGCGTCAGCTTCCCATTTTCCCGTCACCCTCCGGCTTTATTGTTCACAGCAGTCATGCTAACAGGCAGCTTGTTTAATGAGCTTCGTCTTCTTCTGCATCCCACAGTTGCTCTGCTGCCTGCAAGCCACTCCATGTCACAACAGTGTGATTCATGGGAGGCGGGGGGGGGGGCACACTGTGGCAGATTGTACTCATTATGGGGACTGTTGTCTGTAATGGCCCTCCTTATGAAGGAGGCAACCCGTTCGTCATCCCCCTCAGCAGATGATGAACCTCCCATCCATAGGTGGACATGAAATACAACCTACTGGAGGGATGAAAATGTATTCAAGGCATATGGTAGCCCTGTGTGCAAGTGAAATCAGCAATATGGTGGCGCCACCCCCACACTCTGTAGCGTGTGTCACGCTGCGGGAGGAAATTTGATATTTTTCCACTATCAAGCAATGTTACTTTGTACTTATGGCACCTCTACCTCAGGTTTTTAAGCCTCTTATAAAGGGGTTACCGACATATCAGAGAACATGTCAATACGCCTGTCTCTTCCTGCCAATCATCCCCTTATCTGCCCGACAAAGGATATTTCCCCCCCTTGGAACAAACACTTTCAGTCCACGTGACTCAATCGCACGTCTTGTTTTGATCCTACACGCTCTGTTTGGGGTAGCTGAGCCCCTTTGTCCCCACTGGCTTATCAGCAGGCCCACAAAACCTGTTCCTTTTGTCTCAGTCTCAGCGGTGCAAAAATCCCTCGCTCTCTCTGACGTTTAAAAATAGCTCCAGAATGAGTAACCGAGGAACACTTTGCATGTAATAAGTCGCTGAGAAAAAAAACAATGAGTAATAAGGAAAAACGCTGAATCCACTGGAAATGTCTGAAACAGATGGCTACTTTTAAATACACACACACACACAAGCTGTGTTTACATACTCCAAAAGGCTGACTGTGGAGGACAGGAGTTGTTTGATCATTGTATTGATTTGTCTCGGCTCTGTCTTAGGAGTCAAGCATGGCTGCAACTCTCCCCATTGAGAATCATGACATCATGCTTTTAGCCCCTGGATATGTTTAGGCAGTCTACAATGTACTCGCCCCAAATCAGACACATTTCTTGAACTGCGTCATGTTTTTGGTTAGATAAAATAGGTTGAGAGAATGAATGCAGAAGCTGTTGCTTGTATTTAGACCCAGGAGTCTGAGGGAAAAGCCTGCCGTCTGCTCACACCCATTCCCTAAGGTTAATCACCTTTAATTGGGGGTCTATTTTTGTATTTCTCAGTGGAGTGATCCAACTGAGCAGCCCTGGTTTTGCTGTCTGACATTTTAACCTCAATCCAGTCAACAGCAACACAGCCTGTGAGCATTTTGTTGCAATATATTGGAGATTAGCTCACCGTGTACATACCATGCAAGCTTTCAGTCTTATTAATGGTTTAAATCAACTTATCAAAAGCATTAACCATATTCCACTGGCAAGATATTATGATGGGCCGAGTCAAAGCTGGAGTAGTTTGTATGAATCCTATGCCATTAGTCATCGCAGTGTGAAGTGTGTGTGTGTGTGTGTGTGGGGAAGGCAGGGAGCACAACTTCAAATGAAAACTTTCAGTTCCAGACAGCCATTAAGGCCTAGTGAGAATAAGTGTAGCAAGAAAAGATAATAAATGAAGAGTATGGATGATGAGTCAGAGGGAGCAAATGGTGCTCTCTTCTATTGCTTTCAGGTTTTCAGTTTTAATAGGAATTTTATGCCACTGTTGCCTCAGATAAGAGGGTTCTTTAAAATCCACCATCAAAGGCATAGATTTCTGGGGAGACAGGTTGTCGTGTCTCTAGTGGAAAGTGCCAAGCTATTGAATGTGAGCTGAGAGAGAGAGAGAGAGAGAGAGAGAGAGAGAGAGAGAGAGGGTCGGGGGGGAGTCCATTCAGTCCATACCTTGCATTGAATGAGCAGGGCGGTGAGGGGGGTCGAGGTCCCGGTGCCCTCGGTCTTCTCGGCGGTCTGTCTGGCCCCGGCCTCGCTGCTGTCGTCCTCCTCATCCGAGCGCAGGCTCCTCTCGCTTTCCTCCGGAGACTCCCTCTCCTCCGTGGAGTCGTCGGCTGTGCTCTCGCTCCTCTCCTCGGCGTCGGCGGTGCCGTCCTTGTTGTCGGCCAGCGGGGAGCGGATCCTGCCGCTGGGGTCCTGGGCCTCCCCTCGCAGCCGCGTGATGTTTCCCTCCAGGAGGCGGCGCTGGACAATGTTGTGAGGTTGCTGGAGCGGTAGAGATGCAAGAGGAAGGGATGGCAGAGGAGGTGGAAATGGATGATTACTTTACAGGAACTGGTCTCAGGCCAAATGTGCAATTTTACAGCAAAGTATTAAGTACTGTTCAACTGATATGGGTTTTTGAAGGCCAATACTGTGACTTTTCACTGTGTTTATATTTGACCATTTTCATGCCAAGAAATTTTTGGCAAGGTGGAAAAGCCTAAATATCTGATTTTTAAGGCCAATTCGTCAAACCAACATATTGGTCTAACCCGACTATTAAGGTTAAGTTCTGAGAAGTGAAGATTCATTTTGGATTTAGGAACTTCTGCAAGCTCTCAGTACGAAACCTTCTCTCTCGGTTAGTCACACAGAAATAGTTTCAACCCTCCTTACTCTTACTAGCAAAACCATACAGTGGCAAAGAGACAACCTTTATATTACTATTATATTACATTGTATGAATTCAATAGAAATATGTTTGGTTGAACATGGAGTTAAAAGTAGATTTCCACCCTTTTCCAAACAACATGAACTGGCTAAATCGGGGGATGTATCTGGACCATATCAAAAGTAAATTGTGTTTGAGCTGCCTGCACCTCCGTAATCACATTTCTGTTCACCAGTACAGAGTTACAGGCAGTCCGTATTGTAAGAGGCCAGCGTGCAGGTCACCCAACACCAACAAGTGCATTAATAAAACACGGAGCATTTCCTTTCAAGGTTTTTTAACACTAAAACCACCAAGATGCAGTACTCTGATCATGTAGAAGATGAAAACGATTCATTAGCTTTAGAAATCATACTTAGTGTACATAGTGTCAAGAATAGGGGAAATCCAACGACTTCATCACTACACATCATAACTTTCAAGCATTGGATCAAATATTATGTATTGTGACCAGTGATTTCTGCAACATTTCCCTAAAAACTATAGTTGGCTGGTGGGCGGGGGCTTCAATAATTTCTATTAACGAGAAAGTGGATGCTATTCTCTCTTGGCCCACTCAAAAACAACACTTATTGTCTGACTCAGTTTCTAGTTGTTTTATTTATCCCGGGAAAGATGGCTGAGCATGCACCCTCTTTCTCAGTAATAACCCGCTTTTCCCGCTATTCACACAATAACACACATTCACACTGCAGGCTGTAATTGAAATATGCTCAATAGATATTTTCAAATGCACAATCCTATTCAGTCCTATTTAGGTGCACAACAATGACCAGTGTGTATTGCTGTTAAAGCTTATCCTGCCACATAAACAACAATACACACACACCATAGGACAGTAAAGGCACATAAAAAATGACATATTGAACGTTGGGTTGAGTCTCATAGAAGCTATCGCTGAGTGTCTCGCCTTCTTCCATCTCTCTCTTCTTTTCTGATGTGATCAACAGGCCACTTTGCTCAGCCACTTTTAAAGAAATTGGAATGTCTATCCACTTAATTGAGGCTGTTGCCGCTGTAAGAGATGACAGTGATTTTCTCTGATCAGGGAGGTCATTCTGGGTCAGAAAGAAAGAAAAAAAAGAAAGAAGTCTTTTATTCGCAACATCGAACACATGCAGGGGCGAAGTGGCCGCCAACACAACACAACACACACAACACACACATGCAGGGTAGAGTGTCCGAGTGGTTTGAGTTCACTGAAAAATGACTTGAGCCCTATCAGATGTCCATACATGCTAGACCGTCTCATGTGAGAAGGTAGAGAATCTGGGAGAAGCTTCAGTTCTTACGAGGTAGCGCGTGGGTGAACACAGCACCGTGAATCAGCCTGGAAAAGCAATTTGTTTTCATTCCCCCCGACAATGACATGCTTGTGCCGGTGCAAAGACAGTACGCTGTGTTTTTGCGCTTGGAAAGAATCGTATTGTATTGCATAAGGAATGGTAGATTACAAATCCTGACCTTGCACCCATGAGGGAGCCCTATCCAACAGCCGTGACTGTGTGACTGCAAGAGAAAGCGAGAAAGAATCGGCACAGGCACAGACAAACCAGGATATTCTGTTCCCTAATTCTCTTCATGTTACTCGTTATTGTTTGTTGTTGCCTTGGTTGGATTAATTGTCTCCACAGCGATTCCGGAAACTGCTGCCAAACTATTCCTGTCCAGAAATTGAATGAAGGCAAAGAGAATTTCAGAAGCCGCCGAGCAGCAACAGAGAGAGACAGACAGAAAACTAATAAGAAAAGACATGGGGGTCCAGAAGACCGAGGCCCCATAACCTAGCAGTAATAGTGTCATCTCATGCCTGGCCTTGTCTGGGTCTCAGTGGGCTGTCCTCATGTTACAATGACGCTTCATTACTCGATGCACCAGTAGCTCAGCACAGGTCATCGAGGAGTCACTTCAGATGCCGCTGTTTTTATTAACCTTTTCCGCTCTATACCTCCTTTTCTGTCATTTAGTCTCACCTTCAGTCTTCACATTTTATGTCTCTTAAAACCAGACAGACGGGGTGAGATAATTCCAGTTATTTCTGTTGCAGTTTCACTTGCTTCAAGAATTGTCCAGCAACAAGTGTCAGAAGCAAGGACGATCACTTCACTAACGCCGTCTCAAGGCCTTGTGGTTTGATTCAAGGCAAGAAAAATAAGGTTTTAAGACTCAATGCTAGCTTATGTGCTGCTCTCCATCGAGCCACGAGGCAACCCGGCCATGCTGCAAAACGAGGCTGTGGGTCAACCGGCCATCACCACCTATGCCACTGAAGTGCAATTTGCCCCCTTTCCTCTCCAAGCTCCAGCTGTGGCTGAGCAGTGTTTAGCTGCATTATAAACAAGCAGTGGTGATGGCTTCCTCTCCTCACTGCAGGAGCTTTCGCAGAATAAGCCTCTTCACAATGAACCGCTTGACATCCACACAAATCAAATTCAATCAGCCGGGCCACTTTAGACCGGACTGAATTGTTACCATCATTGTTATCTTCACATTGTCCCTCTCCTTCTAGCCAAATTTTCTCTCTCTCTCTCTGTGAATACAATTGGCAGTGGATGAGTTGACCTCTCTCTCACCACAGCCGCTATCAGCGCCACTTTCTTTTTTCAAAGACTGTATTGAACAGGGAATCATTTGACCTCAAGTTCACCTCCAACTGGGCACTAGACCAGGCATGCCTAGTAAAGACTGCATTCACCTACATGATAAAAGTAACACAATCCACTGGCTAATTCAGACACTCTTCTCAAGTGTATAACAAGCAGCATGTTGAAGAAATGCAGTGAGGTAGGTAAGTAGGTAGGTAGGTACTTTATTAATCCCCAGCAGGAGATAATAAGCCAGGTGACAGTCCATTTGCTCCTGCTGGCGTGTGAATCAGCAGAGATGTGGAGGATACAGTTTTTGTGAGATCCTTTTCCTCGCCTTGTAGCGCGCCACTTTATAAATTGATTTTTTTAATGATAAGAATGGGACAAGCATGTCAGGCTTTAACAGGCATAATAACATGAGGGGTGATTTGGGAGAGCGAGAGAGAAGCAGGAAAACAAAATGAGGACGGAAGGAGAGAGCCAGATAGTTTGATTAAGAGGTCTTTTTCTGCTGGTTGTTAATAGGGTTTTAAAATTTCACTGCCTATGTTTTCCCTGCTCTGCGTTCCCACCAGACTAGAAAAAAGGAAACAGAGTAGATTGAATCTGACAGCCAGTAGACACAATGTAATTTCTGTGTTCTCTCTCTCCCTCTCTCTCTCTCTTATCCCTGATGGCGGGCATCTGTTGCTGCTGAGTTGCCATGAGTTCCCCACGCACACACTAGGGTCAGCTAGCGAGGAAAATCGCGGTAACATGTAAAATCCACAGTTCACAACGACACAGCTGCCACGCGCGACCCAGTTCAGAGGTTTTTCGTTTTTTCTAGCACTGTGTTTTAATGGAGAGCCAAACTGCGCGGAGGCTCCCATAACAATTTGTTGTGCAACAGTCGCCGTCTCCTTGCTTCTTCCGTGATAACACCTCTGGAGGTGCTGCAAATGTCTCTGCTTGTTAAATTGAGAATATTTCAATTTGTATCACTCCCTCCTCTGCATAGAAAACGGTTATGACATCTAATAAATACGGAGCAGCCAGCGATGGCCAGTAGATAAGTTGTTCATCATACATTATGCTTCATGCTTCATTTGACAATGCATTCTGTACTGGCGAAGCAGCTGAGGGGTAATTGGCATGCTTGATTGACTTCGGTCTAATCTGTGTCCTCATCTGTCATAGCGTGCAGAGTGAATTTGAATCATTTGATGCATCATAGATGCTGTTGTGGCAGTTGAATTAAACCTTGACTATAATCCCTTTTGCTTAACAGTGAATGTGTGGCATTGATTTATTGTGCTGCTGTTAAATCTTTCTGTCCCCCTCCTAGATACTCTCTCTGAGACATTGCCTTCTGCTTTTTCTTGTTTGAACCCAAAGCTCAGCATTAGTCTCATCACTGCCATTCTGCAAAAGGTTATTTAAGGTTATTTAATTAAAAGTTATTTCCTTCAGGTGAGTTGAAATGTTCACCTACTTGCAGTAATTAAACGTATTCAGGCTTGTATGTGTTTATGTTGCCCTTTGACGTTAAAGGAAATGTTCACTTTTAATGGGATGTTGTGGTTTGGCAAGCTGTGCTAAACTCAGGATAAAACTGGTAGCTTCATGCACACACACACACACACACACACTGTCTCTCTCTCTTGTTTTTCCGTTGTGTCCTTTAATACGTAAACTGCTGCTGATTTTGCTGATTTGAATCCAGTGGTGACCCATGGACACTAACAGTGTGTCCCAGTACAATCCGGTCTCCTGCCAGTGGGGCAGAAAGACAAGTGTCAGTGTGTATGACGCCAGCGCTCCCTTTGTCATCCTCTCTCTCTCTTTATGTCTCTCCCTCTCTGTGTGAGATTAGAAGCTGATTGCCATGTGGACTAATTATCTGACTTCAACCTGCTCCTCTCTCTCATCCCCACCAGTCACGTGGGCTCTTTAATGCCCTTTCTCATTCTGATGGAGGTCCCCACCGGCTGCCTTCCTGTCACGCTGACCAGGAGGCTGCAGCAGCAACACATCTGCTCCCCTTGACTCCCTCTTCATTCTCATTTTCTCTCTCAGTCCTCCTTCTCTCTCCATTTCCCCTCTCATCACTCTCAGCTCTTTCTCTGCCTTTCCCCTTTTCGCCTTTTCCAGGGGCGTGACTAAATCCTAAACTATGGCAAAGTACCTGTAACATCATTTGGCAGCAAAACTTTAAAACCTGCTTATATTGATTTAATGTCTGCGGGCAATGACTGATGACTGAAAAGATTATCATCATTGCCATGCCCAACTGACGCCCATGTGTTGCTCTCCGTCTAAACTCCCACTTCCTCTGCTTCCCCTATCCCTCGAAATCCTGCATTCTCCCGTCCTGCCACAGCCTCCTCCTTCCTCTGTTTTTGGTTTGTTTTGTCGTTGTTGTTGTCGTCGGGTATTTTTAGCCTCCTGTCTCCCTACACAGCACTTGGAGCTGCCGAGGGAGAGTGGTGCCGCCCCTCCACAGCTCCAGATGGCAAAGAGAGAGAGAGAGAGAGAGAGAAAGAGAGAGAGGGGGGCTCAGGCTACCTCCCCAGCCCACCTAATTGTCCCAACGCTAATAATAAGCCTGTATCCGAATCGATTTACCACAGCTTGTTTTGGAGGGAACAGGCGCGGAGAGAAAATGCCAGCAAAATCACGTTGAGTGACACTGTCGTATTTTGCTTGTCACTTCGAAGTGCTACTTTGGCTTGTTGGGAATCTGTAAACAATTGACTTAAATGGGTGAATTGAGATGGAAATGAGTGGTAAAACCTATGAGAACCTGCTCTTACAAATCCAAGCACACAGTAGACCACTTAAGTCCTCAAGTCCACTTTACACACTGGATCCTCTATATTAGAATATATATATATATACATATATATAAAATATATACATATAAAATAATGGACTTGAGGCTCTCTCATCCTTCCCTTTCATTAATGCAAGGAGGATGGTCTGTAATCAAGCCTACATTGGAGCTCTGACCGCACTCAGAAATACCTGGAGCCTCCAAATTAGACAGATCTCACTCAATTACACACACACACACACACACACACACACACACTAGACTCACTCACTCATCTGTAAGAGAGGGAGACGAGGAAACGGAAGGATAACTCGGTAATGGGGAAAGAGGGAGATAAAGAGAAAAGCTACAGGAGGGAGAACTGAGAATATGGGTTTGACCAATATGTGTTTTTGAAGGCCAATACCAATATTTTTTAATTGAAGCTATCTAGAACCAGTATTTATATTCTGTGTCTTTAAATGTGCCCATTTTCATGTCAGAAATGAGAAGGATTCAGTGTTTCCCCAGAATTGTATTGTTGTCGGGGACGGAAAAGCCTTTGAATTAGCATTAGCATTAGCATCAAATGACACTGAAACTCTCCATTGAAACCCATGCAAGTGGGATTCAGGTTTTAACACCCCTGAAGCTGTTAAGTAAAAATAAGGAAGAAGCTCCATCATGTCGGAGGTGGACCACACTGATTGGCCGATATCTGACTTATTAATAAAAGGTCAATTGGCCTGATATATTGGTCTAACACTAGATGGGCAGAGAAAGGTGTAGTGCATTGATTTATTTTGGAGTAGCTTTTGGGAGTGCATAAAAAGCAGTGAGGTGAGACAGTAACTTGGGCCAAGCTGACCTTGTCTCCCCTCTCATTCTCTCCCATTTACATCCATCTGACATCCACATATCTGGCTACTGCGAGTCCCTGGTCCTACTGAATCCTATATCCTCCTTGATCCCCAGCCTTGCATCCCTGTATCGCTCTTGCACTTGAACGCTGGCCTGCGTTTGCCCGTTTTCACGCTCACTGCTCCCTCACTCTGCAGTACAGCGTGGCTGGAGTGATGCTGCTGCTGAGAGTGTGAGGGCCTCGGGCTAAAGAGCAGCAAAACAAATTCACTCTTATATAACAGGCTCCGCTACCGAATCACACACTGCATACGACGGGCCAGCTAGCAGAAATGAATAGAAACTGGTTACAGATAATAGGTGTGCCTGCTGCTCTGCCACTGCCATACAGAGAGAGTTAAGATGACAATTTTATCAATTTTAGGTAAGAGTAGCAAATGACAGGTGATTGAGAGGATTTGAATGTCGAGTTGCTCATGCAGTAGTTACTGGCAAGTGAAAATATAAAGGCTTACTTGTAGATAGACAGAGAAACAAATAGGCTTGACACCCCCTATCCAGATGACATCACCACCCCAGTAGAGGCAGACAGGCTGCTGTTTTTCGTGCACCTTAGGGAACAACATTCTGCTTTCCTTCCATTTAGCACAGCCACAGTCTATTGAAAGCCTGAAGTATTATTGTAGCTGTCTGCAGATAAGAGATGCAGGCACGGCGGAGGAGTACTGGCAATCGCTGCTGCTTCTTCAAGTTCCCAAGGCTGTTATAACACGGAGGGTGACTTGTTGCAGAAGCCATGCAAATCGTGTCGTGCTCCCCGTGGCACCGTTCTGCACCCCAGACTGTGTTTCTGATAACCGTTGAGATGAAGTTCATTATTTCTTTCAGGGATGAAGCTAATGGGTATCATCATAAAAGGGTTTTTGCCTCTGTGGGAGATGTAGAATCACACGCCGCCAGATTGATGAGTTGCACATCAAGCTGCTTTCAGCCAAAAGAGCTTCTGGGAATCCTGACTGAGATGTTTTTCTATTTCATACTGAATGGCATTATAGTATTATTGTATTCGCCTCTGGTCCCCAAGAGGCTGTCATCACTGGGGTCAAAAGTGCTTGCCTTTTTGAATCAACAATTCATTTCCAAGCTTAACATGGGAGTATGTTTACCTCTGGATCTGCAAGTGTGACACCACCTTGTCTTGTGTGAGCATGCCACTACTGCTAGGGTGCAGAAATGTTCCTGAGCATTCACACCTTAAGTAACAGCTAGCTATCACCCTCACACTTGCAGCTGTGGAATCAGATATCATCTCAGACGCACGGAGAGGGAGGATATGACCGGGGAGGGGAGAGCATGAAGCTATATAACAGATTACAGACATGTAAGTCGGGCAGCCATAAATACACGGTGCGATAATCACAGGGCAGCACACTGACGCTGCTGCCTCGCACTGCCAGGGGAAAAAGTTGTGGAAATTCTCTGGGGAATCTGGGAGGCCGCCATCTAACCAGAACTGTGTCAGGAGAGGGCGGCGGAGTAATAAATTGCTGAGATTATTACCAGGAGTCCCAGAGTCCTCAGTGTATAAGAGCTTTAGTGTAGGAGCTGCACAGAGGACGACATTGGAGATGCCCCACTTAATATTGAGGACTGTCATGCAGAGATGTATCCTTCAAAATAAGTGTGTATGAGCATGTTTGTCTGTCTGTATCTAGATCTAACGACATCACCCTCTGTATCTGAGAGTCAGGGTTTGACAAGACATCCCCTCCTGTGTATGCACAGCACAGGACTCTGAATTTTTCATGATGCTTCCAACGGCGTGTCTCCTTTTCAAGGCCGCTCGTCAAGACGCACTGCTTCAGAAAATGCTACAGATTGTGTCAAGCTGACACTACTCTCTTGACACCCAGGACCGTATCTGTTCTGACGACAGCTGAGGATAATAAAGGCTGTCAAAGATTACGAGGCAGTGAGGTAATTAAAGATGCTTCTCCTCATTCCCACCTTTGTATCACTTCTCTCTCACGCACGGCTGCTGCACGGCAAAACCACGCAGCCTACGCTTGCACACTGCAGACAGATCTTAACACATATTTCCTCCTAAACTCACCACTCAGCAGCTATCCCCCAAAAATACACACACACACACACACACACACACACACACAACTAAGCGGCCGGCAACAACAGAGATAACAGCTTCTGCAGCCAAACTCACCAAGTCTTTGGACGTGCCCAGCCTCTTCAGCCCGTCCAGGGGCAGAAGGTCAGCCGAGTCCTTGTGTGTGAACTGGGTCGATTGCTTCAGACGCCGTTGCTGGTGCAGGATGGCTTTGTCCCGGATGGCTAGCTCACCTTTCTTAGCCTCACTCATGGTCTCACAGTCTCACACTAAAGCAGTATTTCCACTGCTCTGCACAGAAGCACGGGGATGGGGGGGGTGGGAGGGAGGGGGGCCCTAGCCTATAGCAGCACCGGTAGCTCTCAGCAGAGTGAAACGGTACAGCCAGAGCACAGCAAGAGACAGAGTGGTTCTCCGTGTACTAAGAGGAAGAGCAGGTTTTAAGGGTCGAAGGCAGAGAGCAGTGGTGCTTCAGCCCGGTGCGCTGTATAGGTCCTCTATTAGGTCCTCAGAAGCAGAATAAACCTGCTCCTCCTTTAGCAGATTACAAATTTTCCTTCTTCCACCTTGTTGTGCCCTTTTTTGAAACGGTGCTGTCCTTCCCTTTTGAGGCTGCTGTGCTGTGGGATTGAAGTCCTTGACATGTATTTGTATCAGCTGTGGTAGAAGCTATTGTCCTGTCCTGGGTGCTGATGCTCCTCTGGTGTAGACATGCATCTCCCTCAGAACGTCACACAGGGGCTGTGTGAGACAGCAGAGTGGGAGTGGGACTGTGTGCGAGTGTGTTTTCCCCTCCCCTTAGTGCAGTCTGTCCTTGTCTCCCTCTCTCTCTCTCTCTCTGTCTCTCTCTCTCACACACACACACACTCACATCCCTGCTTTAAGGAGGAGTTTATACTCTCCCCTCCAGCCCTCCTCTTACTGTCACACTTGACAGACACACACACTCACCTCAGAACACAGAGCACATCACACACATTTTCTCAGCGGATGCTCCGTAGAGAGAGGAAACCCAAAGGAACAGAAAACAGTGTCAGACCACAATCTGTACTTTAACCCTTTACAGCCCGTACATGTCACTTACTATTACTATTGCCCTGCTGTGGAGGTGTGTGAGATCGATGTGATTTGACCCCACATGGAGGATCAATCAGAGCCACTGATGGCCAGAATTGATTTCCACTGCCTCCCCGTTGGCTGGCAGCCCCACGTAGTAAAGATTAGAATTTCATCCACACTGCCATCACCTGACACCAATTCACATCCTCTAGCTATTGACACGGCCGTGGTTACGACCTAGGGATACATTTAATTACATTTGCTAATCCTATATTTCTGATTTAACATTGTCTGGCACTACAGGAATGGATTTTATACGTTGATGTAATCAGAAAATACTTGATAAACACTGAATAGATGTAAAATCAAGTCGAAATACTTGGAAAGGAAGAGCGTTAGTAGAAGTATTGTTTCCTATTAAAGAGGGAGACCTTGTGAAGGTGAAGTGGAAAATATGACTCCATAAATCTTTTTTTACAGGCATATACCGCCCCCTTCTGGTTATCTTTCTTTATTTCCCCTCATCCAGTAAAGAGTCGGGCCAATGTGGATTTTCAGTGCCATTAGCATTTAGGTCACATTCCTAAATGCTCCAGATGGAATTGGAACGACGTCCCGTATCCATAGGGACGCAGGTAAACAGCTCCAGAAGTGTGAAGATCAGCCCCCCACGTCACAGTTGTATTGATTCGAATCAGAGATCATTTCACCTGTGGACATGGATGCATGTGAGCCGTACACAGAGAGCTATCTCCTGAGGATGTCATTTTATGGGGCGTGCGATCCTAATATCAACCACCCTGGTAAATATTGGAAAACACTGATCATACTGTAAATATAGAATATCTAAACACGTCCATGTCTCAGACCCCCTGAAACAGACACACATTAGGTCACATTTGATGAGATTTTGTCCGATATGGGAGGATTTTTGATGTTTAGTATTGAATTGTAAAACTGTCTACACTGTATGTGGAGAGAAAACAGTGTTGAGAGTGAAACCTATGATTAGAATAGTCATACTTTCTCTTATTGGGATCATTTCTAGTGAATTAAATTAAGAGTGAAATTAAACTATTCCTCATTTTGCTAGGGCCCCCCCTAGAAGGCCCTTAAGGACCCCTGGGGGTCACTGATCTGAAGGACTTCCATTCACAATTGTCCCATAATTGTTCTGATTATTCTACAGATGGAGAAAAGACATGGCCTTTGCCAGTGCACACAGTGACAGTGCGAGTTACAAACACAGAGAAGAAATGTTTGACATATCACAATTTGCAAAGTGCATCCCTCAGCCTCCCGGACCTCTACTACAGGATCACAGGGCAGCCCTACAGCCCTGAACTCTTCTGCCTAGCCTGCCTGCAGATACACAAACTGCCTAAGGAGTACAGCGTTCCGCCCCGGCGAGATCCCGCATCCAGGACCATCAGCACCAGGGGATTCAATCTCGGATATTCCTCAACTCCCTACAGCGGGCAGCACGATGTGGACAGTCAGCGGGGCTCCCGCGGGGACCCGGCCAGCACTGCTTCAGACTGGCTGGTATGTGATGGGTCATTTGTGCCTCGCTTCCCCGGGAAGGAATGGAGCCCAGTGACCTACAGAGACGAGGCTTACTGTAGAGCCGTATCCCGGGTCGCATGGACCGACGATGAGGCAGATATTGTGGGAAGGTGTAACATCACAGATTATACACGTTACGAACAACTTATCTTCTCAGTTGACGTGGACATCTTGCGTGAAGACTCATTGAGAATGAACTTCAGGCACAAAGGAAGAAGAAGCAAACAGACAGGATGTGAAGGAGCACAGATCACACAGACACAGTAAGACAGGGTTAGGTTTGTGTTTAGGCTCATAACCTCATGCTGCAAGCAAATGGATCATTGAAGCTATTCATTGTTTGGATTGTTTCAGTGTAGCTATCTATTTTTCCAAATAAAATATTTCAAAAATAGATCCCTGAACGTTTTCTTTATTGTCATGACTCAAATTTCCAGTAAGAGAAGTAACACAGAAAAGCTGAAATCCATTAAATAAACCAGAAAATGGTACATGTCTCATCATCATATGGAATTGCCTTTTAAAGTGCTGTCTTTATAGGTTTGAAGTTACCTAGGTTCATTTCTCATTGTCTCACACACCATCACTACCTAATCAATGAACTGAAAAGTACCTTAATGAAAATGCTAATTCAGTGGTGAAAAAAAAAAAAAAAAAAACAGCAGTTTTGGTCAGTTGCTGGCTATATAACACAGTCTTGCATTTTGTGCTTTTTTAGTAAAAAAATTCCTAGCTGTGGCTGGAGAAGGCACATGTGCATCATCAATTCCACAGAGCTGCGCTTTAGCTTTGCTTAGCAGATCACTGAAAAACAAGACTTTGCAAGTGCAATCCACATAAAGAGTTCATTCAAATCTCAACTAATGACACTTTTTGGTCAATAAACAACTTAATTCTCAGAATACTGGCAGTGTAAAACCAAAGCCATTTTCACCATTATCTGCTATTATAGGTAAAGACAAGAAATATGTTCCTTTTCTGAGACATTTGCAACAGCTTTTAAGGTTTGTAGTGAATTATGGAGAAACGTGTTTGCAGATGCCATCTTTGCGGTGTAAACATCAGGAATGTGTTAATAGGTTTGAAGAGCATGCTGTTCTGATGCTGTGGTTCTACTGGCCAGCAGTTCATCACTGTCAATCTTGTCTTGTAGTTTTTAATTTGCATCCATAGCAGTATATATATTATATAGTGTTTCTCTAGGCACAGTGGTCACAAGGCTTTCAACCTGGCAACCGGACACTATTGCCCCCTGCTCCTCCTTAATGCCACAGAGCCCCAACCTCTGCAAGAATAAACAAAGCCACACATTGACCTATGTTGATGCTGTATGGGCTCCACCATCTCTATTAGTGTCCATTCATGTCCTACCCATCAACACCCGCCCATCATAATACGTTCAGGAGGTAAAGGGAGCAGAGCAGCATGTTCTGGCCCAGAGCTGGGAAGCGTCTGAAGGCTTCCCAGGCATCGGAGAAGATGTTGTATTTGAGGAAGACCCGGTGCTCCAGGCTGGTGGGCAGGCTGACGTCGCGGCTCATGATGTAGATGCCGTCGTTGTGCAGCGTGCACGTCAGGTTCAGGCCCGACTTGGACGTGTTCTCCTTCAGGTGGATCCACTCCCCCGTGGTGACGTTGTAGGACTGCACCGTCAGCATGTCCTCTGTCTGGCTGGCCCGCCGCCGGCCCGGCTCCAGCTCATGGGTGTAACCCCCCACCAGGTAGATGGTATCTTCCACCGAGAGCATCTGCTGCTTGCGGACGTGCGCCGAGCAGGAGCGAAACACCGTCCAGCTGTCAGAGGTGGGGCAGTAGCAGAGGACATTTGTGTTCCTGTCTGTCAGACGCACAGAAAAATACGTTAAACACACCATCAGCAAAAAGGATTCTTGATTACATTTTTTGCAATAACAAGTAAAACAAACTTTCAGGAAAAAAATTCAGAAACAAACTTTAGGTTTTGATCAATATTTTGTCATATTTTTGTCATGTATTGTTAAAAAAGGTGTATGTCATGATATGGAGAATTAGATAACAAGGTGAAAAAGCCATGTTTCATTTCATTGCAACTTTAATAACCACTGAACTATACCAACCTCTTGCAGTGTATCCACCCATGACGTAGATCATGCCCTGGCATTCGCAGGCGGAGAATTCAGCCAGTGGGTCAGGCATAGAGGATACACAGGTCCACCAGTCCTGCTCTGGGCTGTAACACTCCACTGTGCCCAGACACTGGCCTCCCACAGCATACAGCTTCCCTTGTACTGCCAGCAGCTTGAAGTTGGACCTGGTGGAGGAGATACAACAAGTGGAATATGATAGCAAGTATCCACTGATGCTCTTTAACACGGTATGGCCTGGCTGTATCGACCTGTTGAGTCTTACCGCTTCTGGTTCAGAGGAGCGACCTGGTTCCATTCATTCCTGCAGGGATTGTAACAGTGCACGGCAGAGATCTCCTGGTTCGTCATCCTGTAGCCACCAACAATGAACAAGTAGTTGTCCAGGACAGCCGAGCCGTATCCCCTGACATTGATCATATCCGGAGGCAGGTTGTTTGCGAGCGGCTTCCAGCGCTGCTCCATCTCCCCGTACCTCAGCATGGACCAGGGCTCGTCCTGATCGGGCACATCCAGGGACAGGCAGGTGAAGTCTCCAATGGCCACCAGAGTGGCTGTGCCTTTCATGCGCATCTCCCTGACTTGGTCTCGCACGGTGGAAGGCAGGCTACTGAATTCTGGCCGCCTCAGCATCGGGTGATAGTAGCAGCTCATGTATCTGAGGCAAGCTTTGCGCAGGTCATGAGTCCCGTAAACCTCAGAGAGGCTGCACAGTTCCACACAGTTCTCCAGCCGGATCTCCGTGGAGAGGAGCTTGAGGATGGAGGTAACTTGGAGAAAGGAGGCCGTCTCAATCAAGTCTTCCAGCGTCTCGTTGACGACCTGCACCTTGGACGTGTTGATGAACTCAAGGACCAGCTCCAGACCAGGGACACTGAGCCCCTGCAGCTGCACCGAGTCCTCCGTGGACTCCCGCATCCCAGAGCTGTACAGTGCGCGAAAGTAGTCGCTTTTCTCAATCAGCTTCTTCTTGTTTACCTCGTAGGTTTTGTCATCCATTACGATTGCAATAATTTGGTCAGATGACATGTTGACAAACCAAGCGCGTTTGGTTATTGCTTGCCCTTTTCCAGCCTTATGAGCTGGCCACAGTTTACATTTCACCGGCGAGGGAGGTCTGCAGCCGGCCTATATATGGTAATGTTCAGCCCATAGATCACCACAGAAGAAGTTTCTCCAACCGGGAAAGCTAACTAGCTGGAAAAGAGCTGCTGCAGCTATTAGCTAACTAGCCAAATAAACCTTTTTTCTCTGACTAGCATTCCTCAACAGTCCATTACAAGGTCATTCCAGTATCTAAAGATGTCGGCTAAATAGTGGTTAATTGTTTCTGACATTGGTTATTGTATTTTATGAGGCTTTTGTAAGTATTTTTGCAGGATGCTGTCGAGCTGTCAAATTGTAATGTAATGTTTTGTTTCTGTAATAGACGTCATTTCCGTCTTTTATACTTCTTCGTGAAAATATTTCTGTAGCGCTCTTGCACGCTGCTGCCATCTGCCGACAAACAGACAGACAGCTCCTCATCTGTGCTTTTAATAATATGTAGCCTTTCCCACGCAGACAAAACCACCCATGTCCAAAGTGGGAAGGAATAGGCAGTGGAAGAAATTTGTTTTGTCCAGTTTCATGCTGTCCATGATTTTGTTCTAGTTTAAAACCTATACTGGTTTTAAACTCTATTCTAATCAAAAAATGAAAAAAACACAGTGAAGTTGATTTACAATGCATTTACTATAACATAGCTACACCATATACTTTAGACCACGGGCCACCAACTGAAAATGTTTTCATCCCAGGGACCCCCATCTCAGATTTCTGTTGTCTGTCTCTGCTCTAGGTGGAGAGAGCTGATAAGAATAGTCACTCCTATACCTTTTCTCCTCGTGCTAACTTCTACTGAATGGTATAAATGTGTAATTTAACTTGCCCTCATTTTGCAGGGGACTCTGTGGGTCCCTGGACCACAGTTTGAGAACCACTGCTGCAGACTCTTCTGTATAAGTTGCTATGCTGTGATTGGCAAGGCTGTTAGGTTACTGTTTTCTTGCCATACCTTACCCTAAATGAATCCGAACTTGATCTTCTTGTGTTTATTATTATAACGGAGAGCAAAGATCAAGCAAAAATCACTGGAACCTCTCTAGAAGCCAGATCTTAAAAGCATTCAGGACCAGTGTTCCCTCTAAGCTGATAGTTTGGTGATCTACATCTAAAAATGTATCACATTGACCAAATAATAATCTTGTTAGTCGTCAGTCATTGCTCCAGTTTCCCCTAGAAATGTAGTTGATAGAAGTAGGTTTGGAGGTTTTGGTGGCAAATCATATTAGATGCAGGGACATTTACTGAATTAACACCCTTGCACATATTTCTAAATTTGGAATGATGCTAAATTGGGTTTTGATATTCCAAGATGCTCTTTTACATCCTGCTGCTTTTTCACTAAACCCATACGTTGCAGAGTTCGTTTTGGTGGCACATTCAGGCCCATGCTCCACTATCAGTACAGGACTATAATAAGCTCAGGGGCCAGTAGGCTTGTTGTCCATCTACTAGCTGTCAATCAAGATAACGTGCGTTATCAGCCCGGTGACGTCACTGTCTGAGGGTTTAGCGGTGACCTATGTGGGGCTAACGAGAATTTATCAGAGCAAGAGCGGAAGAAGGGCGATGTTGCCTTCAAAATAAAAACTTAAATCAGAATCTGGAAAAAAGCAATAATGAAGTAGGCTACTGGGTTTGTAGGGGTTGACCAATATATCAGCATGTCATATCTTACCATGCCCAAATGACCCCCATACATTCTTTATTTTTAGTTTGGTAAAATGTTGCAACACATCTGCATCAAGAAGGAATTTATTTTGAAGGTTGTGACGGGAAGTCCTGTGTTCATTCTGTCGCTCTTGACACTATTGTGGGTACAGAGAGAGAGAGAGAGAGAGAGAGAGAGAGAGAGAGAGAGAGAGAGAGAGAGAGAGAGAGAGAGGGCGCATCAATGACAGGGCCTCCATAACCAAATATCCACCTCACAGCTTTTTCACGCTTTTTCCTCCTGAGGGCTCAAGCCGGGTGTTTCTGAAACGAGGTGAGGATGTGGGAGCAGTCGCTGGGCTTCTGGGTTTCCCGTTGTGCTTTATTCATCCTCACCGTTCACCGATCAGCGTCCGCCGACACAGACCTACGGCCGTGCGACGGGGTGAGTGCGCTCAGCCGCTGTCCTACTGTTTATTATTATTATCACCAATACATTAATACGACTTTTTTTATTATAAGCAATAACATAATAATATTGTTTATTATTGTAAATATCCTAAGACTATCCTAATATCCTAATATTGAGCTGTATAACTGGCTACACTGATGAGATAATAGTGATGGAAGTGAAACCTATGATTAGGATAGTTGCTCTTTTACATCTCATAACTGGGACAATTCTTTGTTTATTAAATTAGAGTTAAATTAAACCGCTAGCATTTTGCTGTGGGACTTCCTGGAACCCCCTCCTCAATGACCCCAATTTGAGAACCGCCGCTGTAACACAATCATACACAACTGGTGGGGGGTGATGGTGATGATGTAGGCTGCTTCCAGGGTGACTCAAGGACTAGGACCTGAGGATATCCTCGGTGGTGTCCCGCGGCTGCAAACACAGCGAGCTGTTTTTCTTCAACAGGGGATGCGCTGGGATAATAGATCAGTCTTACAGGACCGTGTGGAGAGGAAGAGGCAGCGGTAACCCTAGCCCTGGCTGGCCGGCAGGAAGCTGCGCGGAGGCGGGTTGAGCCCAAGCAGCCCGTTATGGAGCCTTTACCTTGCAATGTTTAGTCAACACGCCTCGCATTTAAGCCGATCAAGAGCATAAAGAGGATCGTGTAGGCTACATAGATGCAGACACTATGTACCAATATAACACCTGCAGTAGATTTAAACCCTAAGTGATTACGCATTATATGTTACTAATATTATTGTTCCACATGAAAAACCCAAAATTGGCAGTTGGCAGTCTATTTCGGCATGCATAGACATTTTCTTGACTTGATCAATAACATCGCAGGCGATAATAAACACTAATATTAGGACATTGATCATAATAAACCGCAGTATTAGGATACCGATTATAATAAAGGGTTAAATCTTTTATCCTTTAGCCTTATGAGTTTTAGACACTTAAAGGTGCACGTTTTTTTTTAAAGCAGCCCTACTATAGACCAGCAGATTGCGTTTCAGCTCTAAATGTAAGCAAAATAGCTATTTATTTTCGAATGACAAAGCATTTATTTGTTAAGGAGTGAATGAATGAAATGAAACCTGCCTCCCCCCTGCCTTAAGGAGCTGCTAACCCATCTAAAACTATTTCATTAGTGTGACTTTCAATGGAGCGTTTTAGTGTCTGGATGAAACTGAATCCTGCGATTTTGGGGGTGTTTTTGGACATTTTTGGCATGAAAATGGTAAAATTGAAATCCACAGCACAAAATATTGTCCATCAGCAGATTCAATCCTAAAATAGTGGTATCGACCTTAAAACCCTCATATAGGTGCCTACATTAAACCTAAAATCCACAGCCTAACTACTGCCTACAATGTCCTGACTCATAGCATGTGTTGCCGTGGCGCTGAATTTTTGTCCCCTGTCCCTCTCATCAGTTTCCATGGCAACCGATGTGAGTCACCCAGGAGATGAGCGAAACACATTAGGCTTCATCCTTTTATCAATCTCACCTTTTCCCCACTGTCAACATATTAGCACAGGCATCTGCAGAGCATTTACACAGAGAGAGAGAGAGAGAGAGAGAGAGAGAGAGAGAGAGAGAGAGAGAGAGAGATAGCGAGAGAGCAGGTGAACCTCAGCACAGGTTGCCATGCTACATGATAAAGTGGTTTCTGGCACTGCCTCTCACATTAGACCCTACCCTACATTGTGTGTGTGTGCGTGTGTGTGTGTCCATGTGGGTATGGCAGGAACAGTCAAACTTGTTAGTATAGCTGGAGAGAGGTGATTAGCAACACAAAAGACCTCAGGCTTATCTTTACTGCAGACACACACTGCATCAGCAAACCATCCCTCTCTCCAACCGATTCCCCATGCACACATCAGGCCATTTCTGCATTGTTCCAGTTTAATTGGCTGCTATTTAAGCATTTCTGCTCTGTCTTAGCCGACTGTCTGTGTCCTCCACTGATTGCCTGGCCAGTAATGGCCTGAACAGCAGGTTCGGGGGAGGAGATGGAGAATCGCCAGAGCATGGCTTTGGACTCAAGTGAAATTGCGTTAAATGCACATAGTATACTGAGAAGTGGTGTTGCCTCTAAGGATTACACACGCAAGGAATTTGACTTGATGTGGCTGGTGCTTAGATACGCAAAGTTACACTACTTGTTGATGAACAGACAGGCAAAGGACATGCAGGACCACAGATTTAGTGCAAGACATACAAGAAGACATTCTGTTTGTAATTTATATTGGCACAGCAGATGTCTATGTCCAAGTATCACCGTGGACATTATATATCATTAAATAGAATAAGAATAAAACTGATACTGAATTTGCTAGCTAGTAAATGGTTAATAGGTCGTCACCCTCAAGAAGAAGCTGTAGAGATGGCTTAATGGACCATTAGTTTTCCTCAGGATATTTTGTTCTATCATCACACTGCAGATTGTTGTGTGTCACACAGAGGAATGTTTGGATGGGATATTGATCTTTGTGTGTGTTTGTGTGTGTGTGTGTGTTCTGCAGGCAGACTATTACTATAAATACACAGAGTGTGACAGCACAGGGTCTCGTTGGAGAGTGGCCATCCCTAACAATCAGGGCACCTGCTCAGACCTACCACCTCCGACCAGAGGAACAGACTGCTGTAAGTACTACCAGAGTGTGTGTGTGTGTGTGTGTGTGTGTGTGTGTGTGTGTGTGTGTGTGTGTGTGTCTATGTCTAATACCATGTGTCTCTGACCCTCTTTCCTCCCTTTCTCATAGCGTTCTCATGTGCGGCGGGGAAGTTTCTAGAGATGTCCACGCAGCAGTGCACGCCGTGTGCAGCTGGCTCCTACTCGTTGGGGAGTGGCGTCCGTTTTCGACCAATGGGATGCCATTCCTGCAGGCTTCGCCAGCCTGGCCAGCTACATGGACCCCGGGCCATCTGGAGAGGACAGCCAGGCTTGTAACAGGTGCACAGGGCATACACACACACACACACACCAAGACACATGCTCATACACACTTTTTTTTTTGAGGTATACAAACAAAATAAATCGATGGAATCACATTTGTGCATTTGTGTTTTCATTTCCTTTCAGAAGGCACATTTCCCCTAAATGTAATAAAAATTCAAACGATAACAGGCCACAGTTTTAATAAGTTCTCTCCTGTGTTTCTGCACCGTAGCTCAGCATGGACGCCGCAGGGTGTGTATCTGGAGTCGAGCCGCGATGAGTGTACTGTGTCTCTGGTCTACGCCGTTCGTCTGGAGAAACAGGGCTCCGTCTCCTTCACCTACCAGTACCCCGACAACAACATCTTCTTTGAGTTCTACGTATGTGCCTCCGCTGCACTATCACAATACCAGTAATCATACACCTATACCATCACCTCTGATATGATGGAGGCTCCTCCCTGACCACTGCTTAACTATTATTTTTATTTCTGAGAAGTGATTCCAGTGTGGTGTGGGAGGATTTTTCTCAGCAGCTTCAGAGGTGTCAGTCTGGAAAACCCACAATGAAACCTGCCTCACCCCTGCTAACCCACATATAGGAAATTCATTACACTGGCTTTCATTGGAGAGATTTAGTGTCCCATGATGATCTAAATGCTGTTTCAAAGGCTTTTCCACCATGACAATAATCAAATTCTGAATATTTGTAAACTTTTGGGCATGAAAATTTCAGCTGAAAATATTAGTATCCATGTCAGCCTGCAAAAAACTATATCGGTCTAACCCAATCTCCGGTTGGTATAGAATATCAAATATCAAACTGAATCTGGATTAGTGAAAATCAGCTGTTGCTCGGGGGGGAAAAAACTGTTTTGCGTGGCTAATAGTTACAACGTTAACGTGTGTTCAGGTCCAGAATGAACAGTGCCAGGAAATGGCCCAGACCGACGACCAGAAGTGGATTAAAGTCACCACCAACGGAGAATGGGATACACACACGGTGAGTATGTGAATGTGTGTGTGTGTGTGTGTGTTGGTGTATGGACCGTGCATGGCTCACTGTGTTGCGTGTTCGTTCTGTGTCTCAGGTGAATCTCAAGTCCGGTACGAACATCCTGTACTGGAGGACCACCGGCATCCTGGTCGGAGGGAAGATGGTCAAACCTGTACTGCTCAGGAACATCCAAATAGAAGGTAAAGCATGAGACGTCCACACATACACACACTCACACACAACAAAAACACATTCACAAACTTTTACGTGTGTGTTATGTCCAGGTGTAGCCTACACGTCGGAGTGTTTTCCATGCCGGCCCGGCTGGTTCAGCCCGTCCCCCTGGCTCCTCGTCCTGCCAGCCCTGCCCCAGCAACACCTTCTCCGGGAAGGGAGCCTCCTCCTGCACCCCCTGCCCCGACAAGCAGTACTCGCGTACGTAGGGGCAGCAGTGTTCACCCTGGAAACATTTCGGGAACGCCTCAGAGACAACACTCTCACATTATTTAACACCAAAAATTAATGAAACCGATGGAAATCTATTAGTGGTTAAATTCTTTTAAAGAGCCTATCCTCATATAAATCAGTTTGACATCACCTACTAATTTCATATAAAGCCTAAAAATGAGGGTGAACTGGGTTTACATCGCTGTGCATTGAATCATGTTGCCCTCCTCTCTCAGATGAAGGGTGGGCAGAATGCAAGGTGAGACCGCCATGCTCCGAGAAGGATTACTTCCAGATCCACACCGCCTGCGACAGCGAGGGCAAGGTTGGTCTCCACCCTATTTCATGCATAACACCAACACAGGGGATAGCAAAAGTCTGCACACCGAGGCTGTTCAAACAGACTTGATAGTGTCATCAGAGCTAAAGGTGCTTCTAGAGAGTATGAATTGAATTTTTTCCCTAAAGTTTGTACTCAACAAAGGGGGAGGCATTTAATAGTTTATGTGATTTCCATTCATCTCCCTGTAAATTGCCCCTGCCCTCCACTTACTCAAACAGAAAGGCAGAAGATGCAATTAATAAATTACAATTACTCTTGTTGCTTAATTGAGTAGCTCTTTATGTAATTGTATTAAGTCGCTTCTGGCTACGTGTGAAGGAGTGAAGGAAACAGTTAGGGAGTCAGTGAATGTCATCAGACTCCCCCGGACTTCATCCACAGGCCTTTTTCCAGTTTAGATTTACACTTCTGAAAGCACTCAGTATATTTGTGAAGAAAAGAGGGATGACCACCACTGACACATCCCTAGATTGTTGTTGATTCATACTTAACTTTGTTTCGGGTGCTCTTTTCACCTCTGGTTTTGACGGTGACAGACGCAGGTTTTGTACCGGTGGGTGGAGCCAAAGATCTGCGTGGAGAACATTACCGGGGCGGTGGAGCTGCCGCCGACGGGGCAGAGAGAGCCCTGCCCTCCCTGCAACCCCGGCTACTACAACACCAATGACTCCACCTGCTTCCCCTGCCCACCCGGAACCCACTCCGACGGCACCACCGGTAAAAACCTCACTCCCTCCCGATCACAAGACCACACCTCTAAGCTACCACTGCCTCCAAGATGCTGCCTAATCTTTGTTCTTTCATGGACACACACACACACACACACACACACACACACACACACACACACACACACACACACACACACACACACACACACACACACACACACACACACACACACACACACACACACACACATTGGCCCAGTGACTTCCACTGTAGTATCTAAATGTGTTTGTATGTCTGTGTGTGTGTGTGTGTGTGTGTGTGTGTGTGTGTGTGTGTGTGTGTGTGTGCGGGTACCAGCGTGTGCAGAGTGCCCTGCAGGTACGGAGCCGGTGTTAGGTTATGAGTATAAATGGTGGAACGTCCTGCCCTCCAACATGAAGACTTCCTGTTTCAACGTGGGCAACTCCAAATGTGATGACATGAACGGTGAGCATAATTTCATCAGCAGTCAGCATGAAATGAATAAACACTTTTAGCATTTGCTGACATGCATGTGCGCCTGTTGCTCCTCAGGATGGGAGGTGGCAGGGGACCATATCCGCAGCGGGGCGGGCGGTTCAGATAATGACTATCTCATCCTCAACCTGCATGTACCCGGCTTCAAGTAAGTGTGTGTGTTTGAGTCTCGGTGGATCAATCGGGGGAGCTTTTGATTCACTTATCTAAATTTAACTTTTTTTAATCCTTTGTAGCACAGAACCCAAGATCCCTTAGCTGTCTCAACAGAGGAAAATGAGATTGTGTGTGTGTTTCTTTGGACATCAACGAAAAGACCCAATCTGTTTTGTGCCTGTTTAAATCCACTGTTTGTGTTTGAATACACTGACTCTGTGTGTGGGATTATATTGAGAGTGTATAAACTAAATCTGTGCGTGTGTGTGTGTGTGTGTTTCTTGACAGAGTGCCAACTTCACTTTCAGGGATGACTGGTAGTGAGTTTGGCCGGATCACCTTTGTCTTTGAGTCCATCTGCTCTGTCGACTGTGAGCTCTACTTCATGATGGTGTGTGCTTTTGTGTGTGTGTGTTTGTGTGTGTGAGACTGGGTAAATATTTGGAGCCAGAAGGTAGTAATTAGGTTGTGTTAGCCAGAATAGTCATCACCATCTTCACTGAGGTTCGGTTTAAATCTGCATCCTTTTGTTGTTCAGTCAGTTTTGTTTTAGTGTTTTGTTGCCAGGGGCCTCACTACAAGCTATTATTTTATACATAGAAAAGGCTTTTTATGGCTCCGAGCCCATTTAATAAACTGTATGTGTGCATCCATTTTACTGATTAGCTTATTCATTTAGAAAACGGTACTGAAGTGATCCAACCCGTATTTCCCCCTCTGACCAGTTTGTCGCCCCCTACAGGATGTGAACAGGAAGAGCACCACAGTGGTGGAGTCCTGGGAAGGCAGTAAGGACAAACAGTCTTATACACACATCATGACCAGGAACGCCTCCGTCTCGTATACATGGGCCTTCCAGAGGACTAACCAAGCTCTGGACGTGAGTGGACACACACACACCCCCTTCCACTCAATTATATAATGTGTGTTAGATGTAATAATATGAAAATGGGGGCTATATAAACACAACACAGCCAGTATGTGTTGTAGAATATATGAAGGAAAGTGTGAAAAAATTAACTACAAATGGGGGAGTGTGCAAAATAACATCAATAAAAAAAGAATGAAAAATATGTACAATAAGGAAGTATACCAAAGATGTGAAATATAGTGTAGTATGCAGTATGAGATACGTGAAAATTATTTAAAAAATCAAGATATATGCAATAAACATAACATATTTCTATATCTGTTTATGTTTATTCTTGTCTGTGTGTGTGTATGTGTGTGTGTAGGCACGTCGCTACGTTAGCGACATGGTGAAGCTGTACTCCATCAGCGTGACCAACGTCCTGGACGGGGTGGCGTCCGCGTGTCGGGCCTGTGCCCTGGTATCCCAGAGTTCCCAGCAGGCCGGTTCCTCCTGTGTTCCCTGCCCGGCCGGTTTCTACATCGACAGAGACACCAACCGGTGCCAGGAGTGCCCACCAAACACACACCTGGCCGGGCGGCACACCTACGGCCAGGATGCCTGTGTGCCGTGTGGGCCGGGCAGCAGAAGCAACAAGGTAGAGAGTTCCCCTCCCTCTCTCTCTCTCTCTCTCTTTCTCTCTCTCTTTTTGTGTTTTGGTTAGCGCAGTAATTTGATGTATTTTGGGGAGATAGATGGATGTTGATGAGCTCTGTTCCTTTTCAGGAGCATTCCCGCTGCTACAGCGACTGCTCCTTCTCCCACACAGAGAACAACCGCACGCTGACCTTTGACCTGAGCGCTCTGAGCAGTGTGGCCTCGCTGACCAACGGGCCAAGCTTCACCTCCAAGGGCACCAAGTACCTTCACCTCTTCAACATCAGCCTGTGTGGCCACGAGGTAGGTCACACACACGTGTACCTAAACCTCACCATTGCCTGATTTGTGCTATCAACCATGTGATTTGCTCTGTCTCGCTCATCTTGTGTCTTTTCCTTATACTTTGTTCTTACATGATCATTCTGTGAATACTTGATGGCCCTGACCTTTGCACTCCTTATTTTTGATTGCTTGTATCATTGTTAGTTGCGATGTACCTCTCACTCTGGCGTGATAAATAAAACCTTCCCTTAAATCATAGCCATACCATATAAGGCTCATGTGTCTGCTACAGGGCAAGAGGGTGGCTATCTGCACAGACAACGTCACCGATCTGGCCAGCAAGGACAGCCAGAGCGACTCGGATAAGTTTGTCAACTCAGTGGACAGCTTCATCTGTCAGTCAACCATCATCCCGGCAGATGGGCGGGGTTTCAGGGCAGCCCTGTCCTCTCAGTCCATCAGCCTCGCAGACACTTTCCTCGGTAAGACACTTGTCAATCGACTCAAGCTCAATGTTGAGCATTATGGGACACAGCAACACAGATAGTTTACCTAAATGATATTGTATTCTTAAAATGAATAGATATAATTTTTAGCATTTTAAATGATGCAAAAAAGTGAGCTGGGAAAAGTGTTTTGAGTGCGTAGTGACCTCTACCTCTGATTCCCCTCCAGGAGCGACACTAGACAGCGTTCTGGATGGGGTGAATGCTAAACCGGATCTGTTCCCTGAGAACTCCAAGAATGTTCCAGACATCAACTTCTTCTACAGGTACCGAGTGCAAGACAAAGACAGAGTGTGTGTTTCTATAGCGCTCAAGTCCTGACCGTGTCCTCCCCTTTCGTCCAGGTCAACCCAGGCTACGGCCTCGTGTGATCAGGGTCGGAGTTCAGTCATCACTGTTCGCTGTAACCCAGAGAAATCTGAACATGGAGAACTCTCTGTGCCCAGGTAAGTGTTAAGTGTGTGGGAAAAAATATATGAATGAAAATATATGAGAAATATGAGAATATATACAGTATGAAGTATGAAAATATAGAGCTATATACAACAAATGATAAAATATATGAAAAAAATATGTTCATTTAAAGAATATGTGCATGATGTGCAAAATGTGCATTGTTAGCTCTCTACAATATCTGACCATACATAATTGCATACATGCAGATATATATATGTGCAAGTGTGCATTGTATAAAACTATCAAATATTTACAGCTGTACATCATATATTTGCAGATTTGCACATGTGCATTATTAACTGTTCACCTTATCAAAATGATGTAGAGGAAAATTTACAATGTGCAAGTCGAATGCACTGGTGACTGTTGTCAGACTATTTTTTTGAACATACAACTCCCATTTATTTCTAATATGAAATCACTGTCCTCCGTTTTGGATTCCTGATCATATCCCTCATCTACTGTATGTGTGTTTGTGCAGCTCCTGTCCTGCAGGAACCTGTGACGGATGTACGTTTCACTTCCTGTGGGAGAGCGCGAGCGCCTGCCCACTCTGCACCAAGGACGACTACCACCAGATAGAGGGAGCATGCAAGGGAGGAGCCCAGGTACCACACACACACACACACACACAGACCTGATATACCTCAATTTCTTCCGCTGCGGTTACCATACATACACTACACTTTTATATTAGACGACCCCTGACATGGTTTCTCTCTGGCAGAAGGTGCACCATGTCTCTGTTAGTGCTTTGCAAAATATTTCTGTTAGAGGTTGATCACACACTTACCTAACCTTAAACCCAAATCCCTCGTAAAATTGAGGACTGGCCAAAATGACTTTTCTGTGTAAATCTATTATATCCCTTTTTGGTTTAGGTAGCTACTCTTTACTTTACTCTTTACTTGCACAATACAAATGTGTTAAATGACACTTTCCGTCTCTCTCTCCAGGAAACTCTCTATGTGTGGAATGACCCAAAGCTGTGCACCAAAGGCGTGTCTTTGCCACCTAGGAGCTCCTCCCCCTGCGAGGCCATCGCTCTGTGGCTGAAGGTTGGTGTTGGCGGCGGAGCCTTCATGGCCGTGCTGCTCATTTCCCTCACCTGCTATTTCTGGAAGAAAAACAAGAGGTTAGTGGCACCTACCAATCAGACTACACTACCAGCAATCTCAGTCAACCTACTCATTAAGATTACCTTGAATTAATACTTTGCACAGTAGGCTAGAGATGTGAGGGACTATTTGTCTCTGACAGTAATGGTAAAAAAGTATATTTACAGTGGATGTCAAAAGTCTCAGTGAAGGGTGCCCAGACTCACACAACCAAGGTGTTTTAGCTTTCTGGTTTTAATACATTGTCCGAATTTTATTAACCTTGAATTTGCTGGTTACTATATCCAGATGAAAAAAATAGCTAGTCAGTACCACCATGTGTTTTATTATGGAGAGTTTCTCCTGGTCTAAATGCTGTTTCAGAGGCTTTTCCACCCTGACAAGGATAAAACTGAGGCACACACTGAATACTTCTAATGAATAATTTAAAGATATCGATTGACACAAAATATTGTCTATCAGCAGTTTCAATCCAAAAATACCATGAGATGAATCATACTGTCTGTTCCAAATAAGTGTCACTAAACTTGAGATCTTTCATCCTCTGAACGCCCTGACTCACGATGACGTTTTGTGCTATCCCTGTGATCTGTCCGGCCAGGCTGGAGTATAAGTATTCCCGCCTGGTGATGTCTGCCAACAAGGAGTGTGAACTTCCGGCTGTTGACAGCTGTGCCCTGGCCGAAGGGGAGGAACCTGAGGACGATGTGGTCTACACCCAGAAACCCTCCCTGCTGGGCAAGCTCAGGGCCATCGCCAACAAGGTGTGTATTTTTTTTTTTGCCTTCATTTAACCATAGAAAGACGAGTAGTACTTGACCCAAGAATACACAAAAAGGACCGCCACTGAAAGACATTTAAGCTTTTATTTTAGTAGTAGTATATATGCTGCATATTTCATGTGTCTTTCAGCAGGAGGGAGAGAGCAGTGAGTCTGTGCAGCTGAAGTCCTCCCAGTCTGAGCGCTGGGTCTGGGGTTAAGGAGGAGCCAGTAGAGAGAGGACAGAGTAAAGGAGAGGAGGAATACTCAGTGATGTTGGCACTGCGCACCTCCTTATGTGTCCTTTGACTCCCCCCTTTTGTTGCGGGGGGCCCCCATTAAGGCTCCGGTTTCCACTGAGGAATGGCTGCCGCTACAATGCTGGCAAAACAAACGGCTTCAATCCCTTGACCCTAGAATACACAGGAAACACACTCCTGCTTTAATGGCATGGATGCTCAAGGGCCGCAACTGAAAGAGATACATGCTTTTACCGGGGTTTTTTTGTATATTTTGTATTTTCATTTGGATTTTTCTGTTTAGAGTCATGTATTTATATCAATGTTGTCATGATGAAACTTTATTAAAGTCTTACTTGGCTTTGGGATTTTTGTGTGCAAGTTTACAGTTGATACTGACGCAGGCGAGTAGTAACTAAGTAACTCAGTAACTTAAAACAACTGAAGAGCCAGTTAGCCAGATGGTTAGAGCTTCATTGCCAATATTAGTATGACACTGTACACTTTATTTGCTATTCTTCTCTCATATGGCCACCAGGGGGCGTATTACATCATCTGAAAGCCCTCTATACAGGCACATTTTAATGTCAACAATAACCTTTAATTATAGAGAAATTATCAAAACAGAGGCATAATGCAGCCAAATCATATGTAGACACAATCCAGATATACAATGCATGTTAGTGCCAGGTGTGAAGGGGCCTTTAGGTCATCCTTGATATTTATTTTCTTTCTCTGTTCTTTTAACTCTTGGAGGACATCTAATCATATAATGATTTAACAGTAAAGTTGAGGTCACACACTTGAGGTTGTTGAGGTCGCAACTGTGTGAGCATAACAACGTGGCAGAACTTTGACAAAGTAGTGATGAACAACTAGAAGAATCCAGGCCAGGGCCAAGTCTATTTCCTTGCAGCGCAGACCCCAAGGAGTTGTAGTTCGCCTGGTCCAAAAACATTTAACGCTTGAAAAGCTTGAGTCAGTTTGCTCACAGTACTATTATTGGGCCCTGTTTGAGATAGAAAACTTTACTGGGCCAGGCTGGAAACACTAAAACTGCCCAGATAGCAAGATGGCATTGATTCAACATTGAAATATGGTCAAAAGCATTGGTCAACAACAACAATTTTCAACATTGAAAATGTGATGTTAAATAATATTGAGTCAACATTTATGTCAGGGGAAGATTTCAACATTGAAAAGGTGACATTGAATCAATCCAACCTCTAGATTACTGAATGAGCAACAATGATGATACAGTTTGGAATTAATGCCATACAATAATCATAAAGAGCAAGGTAAAACAATGAGGCAAAAAGCACAACAATATAATAAAAGTAAGTGATTGTGTGTATGTGTAGATGAACAAGCAGTAGCAGGATACAAGCTCTCAGGGTAGGTGAAGGTTCACGACTGATCTGGACCCTTGCTAAGTTTCGGGGTAAATGTAGATGTTAGAATTAAATTGTCTAAATCTGAAGGAAAAGGTCTAATCAAGATCAATTCTAAATCAAAATGTTGATTCAACGTTTTTGGCTAATATCTAATCAACTTTGTTTCAAGTAGATTTTGCTATCTGGGTGGGCTATAGATAAATTTAGCTAAAAAAAGATCCTGGGCTACATGAGAGCTAAAGGTCTAGTGCACAATGGGACAGACAACACACAAAAACATAGACGCTGTGGTTATGGTCACACATTTAATTTAATTTAAATATCATATCACTAGCATGGACTTAACTAAGGACACAGCTGTAACATTTGCTACTAATGTAGCTGATGTAGTTCACCCTGACCTGTAGGGGGAAGCAAATCACCAGTTCAGCTTTTATCATGCATGACATCTTAGAAGAAAGGAAGAAAAGTTGATGATATTGGTATGGGCTGTCTGTGCATCATTGGATAATCGAACAGGTATCTGAACAGGGTGAAATATTTCTGGACGACCGTCTCGGTTCCGCCATATTAAGATATGTAACACAGCCAGGGCCTTCTCCCCTGCAGTCCCTCCGCCACCGTCCCGCCTCCAGCTCTCTAATCCACACCAGTTTCCGCCCTATCCAAAGAAAATACCCTCCTCCTCCACACCAGCCATCGACGAAACTTCAAAGTTAACCGATTTATGAGTTTACGACCATCAAATTTATGTTTGTACGTCGGGAGCTGCTGTTAGAGAAAGCAGCATACATCGGCATGTGGAAGCTTCTGGGGTAGAAACTTGAGACGACAGAAGGAAGATGAGCCCACGGTAGGAAACTATTCCCTTTTTCCCTCTTGTCTGATTTCCGAAGGCATGGAAATGAAAACAATCACGGCCCGAACAGCACCGTGGTTTAGTTGTGTTTTAGATTCATGTCGAGGCGTTTTGATATAGCAAAAGTGTGAAAATAGCGTATTCAGAGCTGCTTTTGTACTTTTTTTGTTCAAGTTCTTTAAAACCACAGACAGTTAAATGACGTCACGTCGAGACCCAGTGGACATCCCTATCATTACTAATAATAATAATCGTATTTGTAAAGAACTTTTCAAAACAAAGTCAGTACGTACTATATATGAAACTAACAAATCAAACATTACTTAAGTTGATAAATTCAAATAGCAATAGTCACTTATTCACGAATAGATGTATAGACTAACGTTACAAAACTCTGACACTCAATACAAGGCAGAGTAGTATATCAGATACAAAGCTACAATTACATTATACAAATTGATAGTAATAACTATCAAATACAAGTTTATAAAAATTGCTTTATAACGGGACTTAAATGAGGCTATACCAGTGTAATGTTTATGCTGTTCCAGAGTCTAGGGGCCATAACTGCAAGTCAGAAGAGCTTTGTCTGTAGATCTGAGACTGCATTTTTGATCATAGGACAAAGGAAAGGTTTTCAAGGAAAAGATTTTAGTTTATCAAGCTTTTGACTGATGCAATTGTGACATTTTGGATTAAAAAAAAAGAATAAAGACAAAACATTTTCTAAAAGTAGTTTGTTTGCACTTTGTGTCCCAGGTACGCCGCTTGACTATCTCAATTTGTCTGCTTGTTGAAGTGGTAAGTTTATCCCCTCCTGGTAATGGTTTGAATGCACCATGACTGATTAAGAAAAACAGAAAAAGGTTTATGATTAGGGATGTAGTGGTAAATAAAAACTATTTGTTTTTTGACCATGATAAGGCAATATAAACAAATAAATGATATTGTCAGGAACTCCTCATTTACACCCCTGTAAAGGACTGATATTTGTATGACATCAGTACATTTGAATTGTCTCCACTTGATTCTAAATAAATTCTAAATATATGAAAGTCAATGTGAAAGCCTTCATCATTCAGTGATAACTCTTATGTAAATACTGTCCTTTTATGGTTATCTTGAGGAAATGCAACCAACTACCCAGCATCATTAAATCTTTTTTTTTTTTCAGTGCCTCTCAAGTGAATCATGGCTCGCGGCTGCATCTGCTGTGTTAAATACATGCTCTTCCTCTTCAACCTGCTCTTCTGGGTAATTCAACACTCATTTTCACATACAATCGGTCAGAAAAGTGAAAAATAGTGTATTGAATTAGTAGTGAGATCAGTATGTTGACCAACTCATTTAGTTATCAATGGATCAACAGGAAAATGTCTTGTCTTTCAGCTGGGTGGGTGTGGTCTGCTGGGGGTCGGGGTGTGGCTATCGGTGTCCCAGGGAAGCTTTGCCACCCTGTCACCCTCGTTCCCCTCACTGTCCGCTGCCAACCTCATCATCACCCTCGGCACCGTTGTCATGGTGACAGGTTTCCTGGGTTGTCTGGGTGCCATTAAGGAGAACAAGTGCCTCCTGTTGAGTGTGTGTATACGACAAAACCCCTGATTCGTCATTGTAGTGTTTTTTTTCCAATTTAGTTTTTGTTTGGCTGTATTCTTCACTTGTGCTGCGTTCATATCGTATGGGAATTTAAACCATCAGAACACCTTGACACATGCACACATTCTGACTTGTTTGAAGCTGTGAAGACATTGACATTTTTTTATAGATTTTGGTTTCACACATGCACTTAATGTGTCATACATACTGAGTTCATGTATTAGAGCAAGAGTCAACCACAAACAAAAAATCCAGCAAGAGAAATCAGGATCCATCAAGTAGTATTTAACACCTGAAAGCTGACGTGAACATTATTTTCAAGTATGACGCCAGTATCTACCATCTTCCCCATATGACGTGAATGTGGCATTAGTGTATCCTGCATATTTCTGGTAATATGAGTAACCTACTCCTAATCATCCTCTTCCACCTTGTCATTTTGCTCAGTTTTTCATCGTTCTGTTGATCATCCTGTTGGCCGAACTTATTCTCCTCATCCTGTTCTTTGTCTACACAGACAAGGTAGGACTGTGCAAGGAACATTCAGGTTCAGGTTCAATTATGAAGGCCCTGCCGTAGATCAGTGCACCTACATATTCCATGATGCTCCTCTGTCTGCACAGGTGAGCGATAATGCCAGTCAGGACCTGAAAGAAGGGTTGGTGCTGTACAATACAGATAACAACGCTGGCCTGAGGAACGCATGGAACACCATACAGAAAGAGGTACATTACACAGACACACACACACACTCTTTATCTCCTCCTTACACGTTTCACTCTTGGTGTTATGCCTTCGCTGTAAAGCACTTTGTCAACCCTTCTTTTAGGTAAGCACTTCATATAATAAAGCTTAGTATCATCATCATTATTATAATTGACTCTACCCTCCCTTCCTGCCTGTCTGCCAGTGGCGGTGTTGTGGGGTGATGAGCCACACTGACTGGCACGCTGCCCTGCAGGAGAAGGTGGTGCCTGACCGCTGCTGCCAGGAGGTTTACCAGGGCTGTGGACGCAATGCCTCCAACGCCTTCTGGACACGGGTCAGTGCGTGTGTGCATGTAACAAAGAAACCATACACAATCAAAAGTATACATATTGGGGCAGGTGGCCAAAGTTAGTCTTTTTTGGTGTTGACTTCTAAATAGTACGGTTGTGATATCAAAAGGTGAATACAGGGTGTCTGCAGGTTCTTAAAGTTTTAAGTTGAATAATAAAAATCCTTAAATGTGATTTAAATGTTGCACTCAAGTTTTAAATACGGTCTTAGAGGTCTCCGTTGTTCTCCGTGCACTATTTTGTGCACGGAGAAAGGTTGCACAGATGCATGCATTACTGTGTTTTTTTAATCTTCAGGAAATTTGCTCTTGCTTTGCTTGCTATGGTTCAAATGGCTTACCACTCAAATTGAACCTGCTCAAACCTGTGAATGAGGCAAAAGAACCGATTTGGATCATTGACGAGAGCAAAGTATGATTAGCTCACTGTGTTAATACCTGGGCCTCTGACTCATCTGTTTTCTCCTTCCCTTGTTATTGTCTGTGCGTCTTCTCAGGGTTGCTATGAGAAGGTAGAGGAGTGGCTGGATGACAACAAACACCTGCTGGGAACCATCGCCATGTGTGTATTGGTCATACAGGTAAGCAGCTGTTTGTGTGAGTTGGGCCCAAACTCTGGATTACGCTTTGTGTTTTCACTGAACAGCTGCAGATTCTCTGGTGACGATTTCTCCTAACTCAGCTGTCCCTCTTTTTTTTTCTCAGCTTCTTGGAATGGCTTTCTCAATGACGCTTTACCAACAGATCCACCGAGCAGGGAAGAAGTATGAAGCCTGACGAAGCCTGGATTAATCCACACACACACACACACACACACACACACACATATTTCAGTCATCTCCCTAACATAAACCTTCTCAAAATCCTACAACCCAACATTTCTTGTGTTGTTTTGACATTACCCTCACCTTATGTTTATAGCAAATAACAAGCCACTGACATACTTGCATGCCACAACAGCCTTTTATCTCACATCCCTCATCTATGCACCCAGGTATTGTTGTGAATAGTATTTTAACTAGTGTTTGTTATGGCTAGCTTTATTATTACACTATAACCAGTGTTTTTATTTAAAAGATTTGTAAGAGGACTGGGCTCTGCCAATCAGAATGGAGAGAAAAGACTTCCAACATATGAAAATAAGAATAAAGGGAACAGTTAAAAAAAACACACCTTTGGGATATATTTTATGGATGCATTTAGTTACAACAACCATGGTGTAATGAGTCGTGGTCAATAAAAGCAGAGGTTACTCTCAAATGTGAGAATGTTTAATGGCATTGTTTTGCCTCGGCTGATAGTGTTCAGGCTTAACAAGTGATTATTGACTGACCAGTAGTTGTGTTTTCTTTTGCTCCTTCAATCTTTCATTCTTTAGTTTTGGTATCTGCTTTCACCCCGACTGGTAAACACCGGCCCTTTCCACTGATAAAGTCAAAATGAACCACGTTAGATCAGTTGACTGAAACTGTTTGATCCCCTGAGATGGCAAATCTTTTACCTGTTTCTACAGTGATAATGGAAACACCTCTGCTTGCTGTAGTCACTGAGTAACTGATATGTTGTTTGCTGACTAACTGAGAGGGGCATGGATCGGCCTCTTCTGTTGAGCAGCAGAGAAAGACAAACATGGAGAGACAGGAGAGTGAGGAATAGTTGGGAACCAATCCTGAGATAAATATTACGCTTTAATGATCCCCGTTGGGAAATGTTCTTTTCACTCGCTCCCTCCTCCACAGAGGTCAGAGGTCAGATAGAGAACAGCACACCTGGGGCTAGTAGGGAATCAGTGTCTTGCTCAAGGACACTTCAGCAAGGTGGATACTTGCTGTGTTTCATGTCATTCAGTCCAAAAACAAGTCAAGTCAGGTGGATTGGAGACTCTAAATTACCCATATGAGTGAAAGAGTTTGTCTTTGTCTATCTGTGGTGATGACCTGTCCAGGGTGTTTCCCTGCCTTCAGCCCAATGCATGCTGGGATAGGCTCCAGCTCCCTATGACCCTGAATAGGAATAAGTGGGTAAAGAAAATGAACGAACAAACATATAAACCAACCAATGCTTTATTTCACAGTCCATCATTTGAAGGCACTAGCATATAAGAGTGCAGAGTATTTTTTAATAAAGTAACATGATATTGAAAAAATAAAACATTGGTTTCTGAAGGACTCATTGATACTATCTGGTACATAATAATTCATGGACCTCAGCCACGTCTGTTGGCAGCACCCACAACTCTACAGCTACACCCACAGGCCTACAGCTGCTTTTCATTATCACATGAAACTGGCAGCAGAGAACAGATTTGTTTTTTTCCGTGGTTACAAGTCCATGGTTTTGTCATTGTCATAGACAACATTGCCTTTGATGACGACATAACGGATGAGCTCCTGGTGTCCTCCCAGCTGGTAGATCAGGTGTTCCCATCTGCAGTAAAACACAGGAAATTGTCAGACTCACACAGACTGGGACCCTTTTCACATGTTACCTGCCCCCCTCTCTCTCCCATACTTACTTTCTCTTTACATACGGCTTAATACAGAATCATGAAAACTTTGTCGTGCACCACTGACATGATTTTGGCCCTACTTAAAATACGAACACAAATCCTATATGAAATACTGAACTGATACTGAAAACGTATGAGTCCGTCTGTTTACACAGCACAAATCAGACTATATATACACAGAAACACATGGCACAGCAGATTGAATTTTGTGTGTAAATCTGCCGTTTGGGCCCCTTTTCCATCCTGGCTGATTTACCGTGTGGTGTTGAGGACCAGCAGGTCTCCATGTTTGTTGACCTCCAGGGAGCCATGAGTGTGGGAGCACCCGAGAGCGTAGGCTGCATTAATGGTGGCCGCAGCCAAAGCCTCAGGCATGGACATCCTCATATTGACACAGGCCAGGTGCATGACCACTGGCTGAGGAGGGACAGATGATGGAAAGAGGAGAGAAAGACATACATACATACATAAGGATAGGAACTGCTGTTGTGTGAGCACTAACTGCTACTAACTCCTTTCCCTGCTCCCTCCCTTTTGCACCATAAATCCTAATCACTCAACCCCTCCTCCTCCCATCTCATCTCACCTCCCTCAACACTTCACACCCCTCCTGTTGTACTCACCATGGAGCAGCAGTAGGCATTAGGGTTGAAGTCACTCCCTAGGGCGACAACTACTCCAGCTTCCAGCATATCCCTGGCCCGGGGCTGGGGGAGCCTAGACACACACAACGATTATATAACTTACTGCCATAAAGAGTGTACGTGTGTGTGCGTGTGTGTGCGCGCATGAGTTACAATACCGCAGAATATAAGCAGTAGTTGGCAGCAGGACAGCAGCAGTTTTTGCCTTTGCCATGGCAGCAATACCCTGATCCGTGACCTCCTCCAGGTGACTGATGGCTAATGCTCCAAGCTCCGCCCCCAACTAACACACACACAAGTAAAGTAACACAAAAAAGTAAGCAAACTTCATTGCACTGGCAATGTTTCTTTTGTGTGCTATTAAAATGATACAACTCCAATTAAAGGTGCTACGTGTAGCATTTTTAAACATCAGTATATTATTGTGAAACCATAAACCCTGTTGCTTCCTATCGTAAATATGATATTGCTTCTTTTATCAAAGGTTTTCTCTTTCATTTTACTGAAGGATAAACATGTGAAACTCTGAACGCTTTAGCTGTTCACACTGGAATAACAGCGCCCTCTTCCTGTTTTGTGCCGTAAAACAACCCCGCCAAATCTGACCCAGTGGCACACAATGTAAAATGCAGTGTAGAGGCCGGAAGAGCCTGCCAGTCTTCTCAATGATGTTCTCATTACTTTACTGTAATAATACTTACATCTCAAACTGAAAGTGGTACTAATTTATTGTTGTTAAATGCTACGCATAGCCCCTTTAAAACAACATAAATGAACACACTTCATTCTTCTCACGGTATTTTTTCTGTGTTGTATTTAAGAGCATGTGATACCTGAGCAGAGTTCATGGGGTGGAGCTCATCTCCATGGAAGTTGATGTTGAGGCCCATGTCTTTGCCAGCCTGCAGGATTGTGCGCGTGGCGCTGAGGTCAAACACTCCCTGCTCACAGAACACGTCTATGTTGTCCACCCTGAGAGTCCCAGCATATATGCTCTCTCTCAGCCGCGGCAGCTGAACCTGCAGTATGTCCTCTGTGGCCTCTGCAACTGTCTTACCCCTGAGTAAGAGACAGACAGGCTGTGGTTACTTTTGCGATTTTATTTACCGAGGGATAGTCAACCGAGCATGCATGTTCTTTTCTAGCAACGTTCTGCTTCACATTCATACAATACCACACATTCACACCTGTACAACCACAAGTATTACTCAAAAGCTGATGAGAGTTTCAGTGTTAAGTCCAGTACTTGGGCACTGCATGGGCTCCGCAATAGGTTGAGGAGATGTTGATGGGCAGGGTGCGTCTAGCTGCCTTCGATCACCTCCAGCATCTTGAGCTCGGTCTGCAACTCAAGGCCGTAGCCACTCTTACACTCCACCAGGGTGGTGCCCGCCCGCTGCATCCGACCCAGCCTGCCCTTCAGGGAGGCCAGCAGCTCGGAGGCCGCCGCCGCCCGGGTGTGCTCCACCGTGAAGTGGATCCCTCCACCAGCCCGATGCACGTCCATGTAGGTGGCACCCGCCAGCTGCAGGAGTATCATTCATGTAATCACAGCTTCAAATGAGCCCGGCTATATAGTTGTTGAGTAGAGGCATATCGGTCATAACTATTTACCTTCATGGCAAATTCATGCACCCTGTCACCAGCCCAAACGGGATGGGTGTGGGCATCAACCAACCCTGAAACATGAAGGTTCTTCAAATACTTAACATGCCCATCACGGATTTGGATGTTATTCACAATTAGACAGTTCACAAATACCATTTACTTGTTGACCTTGAAAATCATCTGCCATGCTGATACTCACCAGGTATGACACACATCCCTGTTGCATCGATCACTTTATCAAAAGATGCTTCTAAATATTGAGCCTTCATGGAGTCTGCAGGACCCACAGCTTTGATCTGCCCATCACTAGATGAAGATTCAAAACCAGATATCAAGCCTACTGTACCTCATTTCTGACTGGTAATATATGCCTCATAGTAAGCCTGGACAATATCTGTTTCAAGCATCAACTATCTAAATAGTGACAATAAAACTTTTGCTTAGCTTTAACTTAATTCAAATTGCCAGTCACAAAACTTACCTCCCAATTACTATGCTGCCATTTTCAATTACACAAAGACTTTGTATCCCATCCTTGGTCAGGTACTTTTCCCCCTTGTTGCAGATCAAAACCACCTGTTTGGCATTCTTTACCAATAGTCGGTAATTGCTAGACATTTTGTGATTAATCCAAAGCAGTAGGCCAAAACTTGAGTCACCACTAGCAGCGTTACCTCAGAGTCACTGCAGTAGAAATAGCAGTTTGGGGATAAGCAAATATTTGACCAAAAGAGCAGAGTTCAAAGTGCACAGAGGGGCGGTGCTCCCACCATGGGACTACACAGACACAACCACGTCAGTAGTGGGTGTTTCATTGGTTGTTCGATCAAATAATAAAAGGAATATCACTACATAACACATACCTCTTCTTAATAGGGCCAACATCAGGCTGTTCACATACATTAGAATATCACAACAAACAGGTTTACGAAAGGGTACAATATTATTTTTTATTGTGTCTGTTACATTGTCATAACATTGGGTTCACATACAGTAAAAAAGGATCATTTTCATTTTCAAAACTGCTTGAAAAATAACCTAACCCCAAGTGTCCATTTGTTTCACATGGTGAAAACACAAAAACAATCCAACTAAAAAAGGTACAACCACACTCATACAGAGCATCAAACTCCTGACTAACATCTTTTCATCACTCTCTCATTTCTCCATCCTCTTCCTCTTCTTCTACACCTCTGATGTACAGGACGTTATTGCACCTGTGGGTATGAAACAGACCTTTTAGGAAACACTCACACACAGCAAGTCAACAATAATGGCATACTGGCTGTAGGAATCAGGAGAACAGCACAGCGCTATCCAGCAGTTCTGAATTCACTTTTGCTTCCATCACTGATCTCTTAGAAAAATGACAGAGGAGTTAAATATGAATCAAGGTTAGTAAAGTAGTTAGTTGGCAAGTGGCAGCGAGAGGTAACTGTTTGTATTGTTGAAGACTTCACTACCCTTAGCTTTCTGTAGCGATAGCCGAGGTGCTAGCTTGCTCACTGCTGTTTCGGAGCTGTGCGTGTTCAGCTCGTAATTTTTGATTTGTCACTTCCTGTGACAAATACATTTACATGTAATGTGGTTTGATTGTATTTTGTGCTTATGCACATTGCTGTAAGTTGTTTGTCCACAACATTTATGTTTGTGATGATGCTTTCTAGGTTTCTCATAAAAACATTTTTAATCTCAATTACACTTCCTGGTTAAGGGTAAAATAATTATAAACAAATTAAAAAAGAAACCTCGATTGGACTATTTATTGAATAAGGATGAATGGAATTTTAGAAGTTGTAGTCGTATTAGTAGTGGAGAATGGTTAGAAGAAGGAGATGGGTTTTTCAGTCTAGGATATACGATGTAGAATGACTCTGCAGTCCTGGCCGTGGTGGCACCCAGTAAGAACACCGTTTTTACATCTAGGCAAGTAGAATACTTATCTATATCACAACTTGTTTTACCTGATAAGCACTTCACCAAGATGTCCTGCCAGTGCTCCATCCACATACTCTTCTGTGTTAGCCAGCTGTCAGGGAGGCAAGTATGATATAAATGTCAAAATACCACCATGAGAGTTTATTTGCACAGTTCAATCCACACAGACAGGCAGAAGTGCAACAAAAGAGGATAGACAAGTTTAGATTGAACTAATCTAGCTAGCGATAATATATTCCTGATGCATGACGTCCTCTCTTGTGTGGAGAAAGTCACTAATACTTCTGGAACACCACAGGTATGGTTTCTAAAGTAAGAGAGTAAATCATCTCACCTGCATGTTCATGTAGCCATCCACAGACACCAGGTAACCCTTATACTCCATCCCCCACTTCAGCTTTACCATCACTGGCTTGCCTGTAAGGCCGTTCAGGAATGGCTTTGGGTTGAGAGGTAAACTCTGCAGAGAGAAGAAGTAGTAAATACGGATTATTTTATGCACTTTAACATGTTACCCCTATTTTGCTAGACCATATACAACATACAATATAATATAATATAATATACAGAGAATGCCATGCGAAAATACATTCAAAAGGGTTAGGGTTAATATGGGTGTACATGCCACATAGAGCATCACTTCAGACCTTTTCTGAACTATTAGGTTCCACTAGAAAATTTAGTTCAATATAATTCACCAAGCAGCTCTTATTTGAGTATAAATTGTATCTTTTAGAAGTAGTTCACGCTTCTCGCTACCGACCAGGGCGGTGTATGTTGAAGGAAGGAGACTGTAGCAACAGACAAACCAGTTCTAAATATTGATATATAATTGAAAATACTGCTTGGTGGTCGTGTTCTAGGAGATACACATCGTTTGCTGATACTTCCTTTGAACGGAATTTAGCGTGAGGTTCCCTCCATACGAGAGAAAACGGAACGTATCGGGGCTAAGGGCAGCCTAGCATCATATATCAATGTGGTTGTGGACGATAAATCTGTTATTACAGTTTAAATATGGACATATCATATAACACGGCTGGTGTGTAACGTTACATCAAGTGACCAGCGAAGGTGTTATTCATTCATTAATTCAGTCTAACTTATGAATGAGAAGCTAATGTAGCTAATGCTAACTAGCTAGAAGGCTAATACCACTGCGCGTTGAAGACAAAAACAATTTTCCCCAACATCTTCTGAGGCGATAATAAACATTCACAACTTTTACTCACCATTTCTCCTCAAGCTTGTGCAAACTAGCAATTTATAATTTAGCTATTTGCTGTCTCTTCGTCGCAGTAACGTTTGCACTGATAAACCCAGCACGCTTTGCCGCCGAGCCGGAAGTACAACACTTTGACCCAAAACAGAGCTACGTAGTCCTCACTTCTTTACATACTGCCACCTAGTGGGCTGAGGTTCACTATGATATGATATGATATGATATGATATGATATGATATGATATACCTTGTACTAATGAAAAATCACTATAATATTCCTACAATAAAACAATAAATACAGACCTATAGTGTTTCTGTGAGTTTATCGTTGTCTTATCATACTTCATGGTATGTTATCACTATAATATTCCTATAATATTCCTATATGGACTTTTATTGTGTCTGTGGTACTCAATAGTAAGTTTACAGTGACCTTATCGTATTTTTATCTCCTATGGTATCACTATAATATTCTTATACGGATTTAGAGTTTTGTTGTAATATTTGTATAGTATACATTAAATTATTATGGAATTAGTAGTTATTTTTCATAAGAGTAGATATACATTGGCCTACGTTTTGCACAAATCTGTTTGATAAATATTTTTCTTTTTCTTATGGAATATTTCTGCCTTGTTTTCCAGACATGGCCAAATAGGCAAAGGTTCACAATTTGTCTCACGTTTCTATGTATTATCTTCCAAAGCTGTCACCCCTGAGCTGAACTATATGTATAATGTCTTGGTCTGCTGAAAACATTTCAGTTGAACAAGAACTAATGCCAAAAAAATGTTTTTGAATAATTGAAACTATGACCTGTTTTAAGTGAAAAAAAAAATGACTGTCATATCTGGGTCGTGTTGGCTCTCTGTCTGGGCAGCTCTTTCTCTCCAGGCACAAACAGCCTGGAGATGTCGCTCATTTTTCTGTCTTGAAGCATTCGACTGTTACTAAAACATTTGACAAGTTCAAACTTGATATTCTTAATAAAACTATCATCTAACTTCCTACTGTGAGGGCTGGGTTCTGTCAGAAATTCCTCTGAAATTACACCAGAGCCTTCTGTGCATGTTTGAAATACTGATGTCCTTACATCATTTAGCCTGCTTTTCTTCCCTCTTTGTAATTAACCAATCCATCAGTCAGTCAACATGTCAGTTATGGCATGGCACTGCGTGTGCGAGTGTATGTGGAGGGGGGAGGTGTGTGTGTTGTTCGTGTATTTGTGCGCACATGTTCATGCAAGTGTCTCGCTGGAAGCGTTGCAGCCTAAACATTTCGATATCACCGTTTGGAGGACGGCAGCTCCATTGCAGAGGTCAGCTCGAGTCGGATCATTCCGGTCCGATGCCAAACTAGCCCTTTGATGTCTGCAAAGCAGAGCTGAGCGCTGCCCCGGTAGAGCTGTCAGACACAAGTTAAAGCCGACTGGGCCTGTGGAGAGGGTGAACCACAGGAAGTGTGAAGCACGAGACTCCTCTACCCCTGACCGTGTGCGAAAGAGTATGAAACAATTGCGCGCTTAGAGCCTTGGAAGCCTTGGTAAATAAAATGGGTGAACTTTGACCTCCAGTTGGTGATCAAGGCAAGCGACCACAATAGACAATTGCATACTTTGATACTACTTGCTGTGATGTGTCCTATGGATTCAGTCAGGTAAACACTCCAGAGCAGCCGAAGCCATGCCAGGGTCAAGACAAATGGGCAGGAGGGGAATTTCTCCAGCATCAATTTTCACGGTTCATGTACCGTTACCGAGCACAGGGGGGCACACTGTACACATTGTTGTCTTTGGAGGTTTAGGCCCACGCTGTTCCTGCGGCATGAGACAGGAGCTACAGCCGAGGTTGATCATTTTCACTCCCCTGAGTCCGGTGTTGCAAGCTGTGGCATGTTACATTTGTTTCAAAATGTAAAAATGCCGCTGAATTCATATTTGTGGTAGAAATTCCCTTCAGCTTGCTGCTCTCCGTTCTTTTCACGGGCTATTAGGCAGCCATTGTTGGGTAAGGACTGTCATGTGGAAAGCAGAACTGGAATTAAAAACTCTTTATTGGCTTGCATATTTCACTGGTTTTGTATGGACACCAACAATGTTGTCAACAATGACCATCGCCGGGTTCAGCCAAGCGACCAAACGGTGTAATTTGAAGTGCGTCAGCAGCTCATCCAGACTCACTTTGTCCACTCCATCCAAAGCCAATTAGTCGAAATTTGGATGTGAACACTCTTACCCAGTGTCAGGAAAAAAACACTTTTCCATAACAGCTTTTCATTAGACGCCACTGGTCTATGACAGGGGGTTTCCAAACTTTTTCATGTCAAGAACCCAGAGACTGATGTGCTTTAAACCACAGACCCCAATCTGATGGAGGTTTATCCCAGTTGTGTGTTATAACCTCTGATCAGAATAGCCAATCTGATACATTCTCCAATTGGGATGATTTCTAGTGTAGTAAATAGTAAACTCAAAAGCGATCCCTCATTTTGCTGGGGACCCCTGGACCCTCCCGTAAAGGGCCTCCCGGAGGTCCCCGGACCACGGGTTTGGAGAGGATGTGAGCGCTGTGCCCAGCTCGGGACTTACTGGAATGTTCCTTTAAATCAGGGGGAAAATGCGGAGGAGAGGCGGAGCCGCGGTGCGCTGTCACTCTCTCTGCGCTCCTTAGAAATAGATCTGCGGCGGCCGGAGCAAGTAAACCCGCTGTAGGGAAATAAAACAGGCTGCAGGTCCCCACGGAGACAGAGCCGGAGAGAGTCGTTCACTTCTCGGGATCTGTCGGGAGCTGGTGTGCGATCAGATCACACACATAGCCTACACACGGGATGCGGGATCCTTTTCCCCCCGGCTGCGCGGATTGAGGTATTGCTTTGGATCGCAGCTGACTGAAAGAGAAAGTCCACATCGGATTTGAACCTGCGCACTTGTCTTTGCGATCGTGGATGAGATCTTGGCGTCTCACTTGAGCCACTGGACTTGACCTCCGGCGGATTCACGGTTCACGTCTCCCTGCAGCAATTTGGAATCCACTAGAAATCGCAGTAAGGGGACCATGCTGATTTCACTTGTGATCACCCTGGCCGTGCTGTCAGACGCAGGTTAGTGTTTTTATAACCCAGAACTCACACGCGACCGTGCACAACCATCCTATTGTCATTGTTACTGTCGCTGGTGCAGCAACGCAGCGGTCCCCATCAGTACATCCATGTGGAACTTTTGACTGGAAGCCTCTCTACTTTGGTTTCTTGAAACACTCGCAAATATTAGAATAAAAGTTTACCGTCAGATAATAAATGTGATCGTTCGCTTCCAGTTAACCAAGAGCAGCGGGACAATAGGCGAGGTGTTTTGAGCACCATTGTTGTTCCACTGCCACTGGCTTGGACAGAGGTTGGCTGTAGATCAGTAGTAGTTCCCAAACTGGGGGGGCCTCCAGGGGTCCTTGATGGGACTCCCAGCCAAAAGAGGAATAGTTAAATTTCTCAGTTATTTCACTCCAACTACAATGAGAGAATGGATAGGAATGAGTTTCTGCTCATAGGTTTCACTGTTACCTCCCCACCTACAGTATAGACAGTTATGTAATTATCTATGAACTCATATGTAGCAACAATAATATTCCCAGATGGGGTTCCTCGGGGCAAAATCATATCAAATCAAGGTATGTGGTCCAATATGTATCTATTTGAGGTATCTATCTGGGCCCTTTGGAAGATGTCAGTGTGGCCCTGAGGGGTTGTAAAGTGTCTGGGGAGGCGTCTGAATGCGGCTCATCCTCCTATCCTGCCAAACTTTATCTGTGTCAGAGTCCACGCTCGCCACAGTCTACGGCAGGCAGGTGCACAATGCCTCTATTATTCCTTTTGCATAACATTTCCGATCGAGCTAAATCACTTGACTTGTGCACACACACTGAGTCACTCCTGTCCTCCCTGGCCCACTCACTCGCCCACTCCCGTTCTCTCTCTCTCTCTCTCTCTCTCTCTCTCTCTCTCTCTCTCTCTCTCTCTGTCTCTGTCACTACTATTCACACTCAATGGCGTCAGTTTACTAGAACCCCAAGCTGTGGCAAAGTCCCTGCATCTAATATCATTTGACTTCAAAACTTCCAAACCTTCTGATATTGACTCCATTTCAGAATGAGCTTTTTTTTGTTACATATGGTTTCCAAATGGATGTCTGGCCTTAATTCAGAACTCTGTTTTTGTAGAAAGCCGTTATGTCATCTATCTGTCTATCTGTCTATCTGTCTATCTGTCTCTCTCTGCAGGCCTGTCTGTGGAGGTGTTTCGTGCAGGGGTGGCCCCTCGCTGTGAGAGCCGGGCCTGTAACCCCCGCATGGGCAACCTGGCCCTGGGCCGCCGGGTCCTCACCCAGACCGTCTGCGGCAACAACGGCACCGAGCTCTACTGCTCCTACTCCGACCCCCCCGCCAACCAGGCCTGCAGCAGCGCCAAGTGTGCCAAGTGCAACGCCGGCCTGCCCCTCCTGGCCCACCTGGCCGGCGCCATGGCCGACTCGTCCTTCCGACACCCCAACACCTGGTGGCAGTCGGCCGAGGGGGCGGAGTCCGAGACGGTGCAGCTGGACCTGGAGGCCGAGTTCTACTTCACGCACCTCATCGTGGTGTTTCGTTCGCCGCGGCCTGCCGCCATGACGCTGGAGCGCTCGCAGGACTTCGGGCGATCGTGGAGGACGCTGCAGTACTACGCCAGCAACTGCAGTGCCGCCCTCAGCCTGGAGGAGGGAAAGGCGGGAGCGGACCACGACAGAGCCTCCTGCACCTCCAAGTACTCCGGGGCTTATCCCTGCACCCGCGGAGAGGTGAGGAGGGTGCTATGTGTTTATGGCTTCCTTTACACCTAGTATCAATCTCATATCTGGATTGTGTCTCGATATGACCATAAGCGTCTCCAGTAGGCAGATAAACACCTCGCCTCAGTTCTTTCCCATCCTACAGCCTGTTTTATTTGTATGTGCTTCCTGGTTGGATCGTGGGCCAAAGTTTATTTCCGTTTACGTAGTGCCTACATGTGAACTGGAGACACATTGCGTTCACACTTGGTTGTTAAAGTCCCCGACCACCTCTGGATGTGGTTCGGTTGATTGGTTCTTTAATGCCAGGTATAAAGGGGGTCTGTGTGCATGGGCTTGTCGGCATGAGTTTACAAACCAAGGCCGACTGGCAATATAGAGAGATGCACATCTGCAGTAGAACAACGTGGCTCATCTTCTGTCACTGCACCTCCGTCTCATTTATCACTGGAGATTACTTATGCTACCTGACAGACACTCCCGCTGTAATATTACCCCCTATTGCAACAAAGCTGTGCATATAAAGTCAACATGCAAAAGTCATACACACCGAGGAAGCAAAGAGCAACCAGGTGGGCGTTGTGTGTGTGCTCTGCGTGTGTGTGTGTGTGTGTGTGTGAGTGAGTGTGTGTGCATGAAAGTGTGTGTGTGTGTAGGAGTACTTTGACTGTAGCACAAGAGGGCTTCCTGCAGCCCATTGATGTTTAATTGAAGCAATGTGCAGAAGCGCATGCCGAGCGTAGCACCGCTCTGGGCTCCCTGCAGTGATATCATGTGTGATGTGAGTTTACTTTATGCCCTCCTTGACCGGCTCTGCCCGCTACGATTCCCTCCAAGTAATCATGACAGCATTTATGGCCTTACTTATATGCAGGGAAAACCCCCAGGTACTCGTGTGTTTATATGCCCATGTATGTGTGAGACAGAAAGCTGGTGCGCTTTGTGCATTATTACGTGAACTTTTGTGCATGTCGGTATGAAAATCTCAACTTGTTTTCATCTGTGTCTCCTCCTGTGCCTGCACTTTGCGAGTTGGCTTCCTTTCGACTCAGCCACCTGTGCTGGGAGCATGACCTTTGCCCTCTAACCCCTGCAGCCGATGACCCTGAAGTCAAAGGAGGTCAAGTAGCGCTCTGACAGACCTGGCGCAGCTGCTTGCCGCTCAGCCGTTCACGCCTTTTTCCTCCCTCGTATTTATCTAGTGATTGTACGTCGCCCGTAATGCTGACAGTTAAACTGTCTGTGGCCTGCGCGAGGCGATGACAGCAAAGCATGTCATATGTAGTGTGTGTATGTGAGGGCTCCTGAGTTTATGTCCATATGAAAGGTAAGGTGCACACACAAGTATGAAGGGCCTATCTATCTTCCACCAGGGTGTATGTCTGTTTGCACAAGTTAATAAATTAATTACCGCCATCCTATAACTTTAGAACTTTGAGTTTGAGTTTAGGTGGGATTACCCTCCGCTACATCTCTGAATAATAGAAATGAAGATAGTTAAAACATAGTTACAACAAGCAAATGCATTGAAATATTAGAGCAAAGTAAATAGGCCCAACTACTGTATCTTCCCTGACAGATTTGAAGGTTGCATGCATGTGTGTGTCTCTTTTTGAATGTCTGCTGAGAATGTGTGTGTTTTTTTCCCGTGTGTGTATCAAAGCATGTCGGATTGCATGTGTGCGGAGTGTGTGAACCTCCGCGATCAGATAAGTGTGAGTCATGATGGATGGCAAAGGGGCGGGGGGGTCGTAGCTCGGAGCGCTTACAGGGAGCAGGTATTCTCAGCTTTCTGCCTCTTTTCTTTCTACAGCAAACATGAAAGCATGTCATCTCTTGCGCTGAAAGCTCTGCGTGTTCACCTGTAATGTGGGGAAAAGGTAGAGTGAGTGTGAGTGTGAGTGTGAGTGTGAGTGTGAGTGTGAGTGTGAGTGTGAGTGTGAGTGTGAGTGTGAGTGTGTGTGTGTGTGTCTGTCTAGGAGCATGCGGGGCTTCTTGCCTTATTTATGAGGTCAGCTGGGCTGGAAGAATGTGTTTGTTGTAGAGACTGACCTCCTTAGGGAAGGCAGCGAGGCAGACCAGCCCTGCACATGCACACACGCGTGCACACACACACACACACACACACACTCATTCTTTCTCTTCTGCACAGTTCCTCCTAGCATGCACACACGTCCCATGCGCTTTCAGATAAACACATACAGTCAGTTCACCGTCTGTCTGCTGGGAAGGAAGTGCCGTTGCTCTGATGGATGTTGGTACCGTTGGCTAGACACCCAACCCCCACACTCTCTCTCTCTCTTTCTCTGTCTCTCTCTCCCTCTCTCTCTCTCTCCCACTCTTCTTCTTCCATCAATGCCCATTGTGCCTGTTTACCAGATTACAGTGCACAGTGCTTTGATGGAATTAGGACTGTTAAAGCCAGACTTACATTATTTTTCAGCCTGAAACAGGAAGAGAGATTACCAGTGGATAAATGCCTCATGGTGAACCTGCTACCTCTGTGGAGGAAAATTTTCCTTCCAAGACTGGAATCATGTTTTGTCTCTATGAAGTTGCCAAAAGGTTTTGGACATCCACAATGTGTAATATCCTCCATAACATTTTCATGTCTCAGACCTCCAAATAGACACTCGATTGGCTACAGACACCCATTTGTCCCAGATAATCCACATATGGGAATATAGTTGTTGTTGAATTAGTAATAAATGGAATAACTGTCTACACTGTACTTAGCAGAGATAACTGGGTGAGAATGAAACCTGTGATTGGACAGTCATTGTTATACATTCCTTGGGTAATTGGGATGATTTCTAGCAAATTATAGTAAAAATTAAACTACTCATCATTTTGCTGGGGACTTCCTGGAATCCCCTCAAGGGCCCCTGGGTATTCCTGCACCCCTGCTTTGAGAACCCCTGCTATACAGGAGTCAGGTTTCTGGGTGAGAAGGAAACATTAAGATGGGTGTCATCAGCATATTTGTAATAGTCTCCTCAAACCATGAAAACGTTAGGCATCGGTTTGTAGTGGGAGCATCAGGAAGGCCTCTTGTGGAATTTTTGTTGTGTAAAGGAATGCACAACATCGATGTGTGTTTGCGTGTGAGCCTTTGCATCGGTGTATGCTTGCCAGTGTGTGTGTGCGCTGGTGTTGCTGTGGTGTCGCCGGGCTGTCGCAGGCCTTTTGTCCGGGCCTGAGTTATGTGGAGCTGAGATCTCCGTCCCACTCTTTGTCTGGCCCTGCTCTCCTTGCTCTCCCGTGGACCGGCGCCCCTCGTCCTATTTGTTGTGTTCCCTTAATTGCAGACCACAATGCCGTGACCCCGTGACCTTTTCCAACAACAGGGAAATTAATAGTGCTCCTCCCATCACACTCCCGGCGAGTCATCTAGCCAATGAGGGAGCAGCATGGGGGCTCGGCTCGCACGGCACCCCCCCCCCCCCAAAAAAAAAAACACATGCACACACACACACACACACAGACACACACACCACCCGCCCAATGATATCAATGACAGCCAGTCAGGGATACACACTCCCTACAATCTCGCACACTTTGGCAAAGAGACACACTGCAAAAACACACACTTCTTTCACAGTGAGAGTTGGGGCAGAAACCAACTTTTTAGCCCCAACAACAGCAGTAGTGTATGTTGGTTGCTAGTAGCAGCAGTAGCCGTGGTGATGGCAGCAGCAGAGGGGAGGGTGGGGGGGACATAAAGGGACCTTCGATTTGAAGCATATCCAGAGTCGAGCCGGGGTAAAGAGAGCAAGAGAGAGAGGGCGCATTAGTTTAAGGGCACCCTCCCTCCCTCAAATGACAGAGGGACACCGGTAAGAACAGGGTCTAACACTATATAACAGTAGTTAATATAGTTTAGGTAGCCTATAATATAAGAGTTTATCCTAATTTACACAGCAACATCAGTCTGGAATATCCACATGGCTTTCCTTTGAGTTCTTCAGAGGAAAATGTATGTTAAAGCTGCACTAGGAGAAGAGAGTCCTAATTGAGACACCGTACATTCACTCTAATTGAATCTCTGAATCTCTCTCTGCACTACAGGTGATCTACCGCGCCCTCCCCCAATGGGAGTCCCTGGACCCGTTCGGGGTGGAGGCCCAGCAGCAGCTGAGGGTGACCAACATCCGCATTCGCCTGCTGAAGCACCAGTCGTGTCCCTGCCAGGCCAAAGACCCCGCCTCCGCAGACGAAGCCCCTCCCACCCAGCACTTTGCCGTCTATGACCTGATAGTGAAGGGAAGCTGCTTCTGCAACGGACACGCTGAGCAGTGTGTCCCCGCACCCGGGTACCGGCCCATCAGGGACAGGACCAACCATGTGGTGAGGGAAGGGCAGAGAGGGTGTGTGTGTGTGTGTGTGTGTGTGTGTCTGTGTGTGTGTGTGTCTGTGTGTGTGTGTGTGTGTGTGTGTGTGTGTGTGCGTGTGTGTGCGTGCAAACCGCAGTCTGGACTGATGCTCATATTCAGCTATTTCTTCATGTGTTCTTAACGTGTATGAACACCTGAGAAGGTAAATCACAACAAAGAGCAGAGAAGTCCTTCATGCTTAGCTAAAGTTACAGGGACTCGCCAGGGGCTGGAATCAGATTCTGCCTTGTTTCAAGATATTGACATTTCTTGGAACAGGTGAAAGTACATTGAAAACAGGTGGGATTATCTCATCCTATTGGCAGATTTAGTTTCACTTGTTATAAGGAAAAGATTTGTAGACTTGATACCAGACTAAATGAGTTGTTAAGATGGATATTTTTCTGCAGTGTGTGTGTGTGTGTTGGCATAATGACGGGGGCGGGGGGGTATCACCTTTCTCTCCCCCACTTCCTCTGGTTGTCTGGCTCTGTCTGGGCAGATAAACAGCTGCCTTTCCCCTGATAGGAAGAAACCCAAGAGATGTAGATATTGATTCAGCAGAGGGCTAATGATGGTGTGTGTGTGTGTGTGTGTGTGTGTGCGTGCTAATAAAGGTGTGAACAGATGAGGCCAATGCAGTGTTTTTCTCCGAGATCGACGGGGAGCGTTTCAGACTGCGGCTCCTATCTCAGGCATCTCCACAAACAGTTCCGCTGGACGCCTTTGAAGCCGAGCGCCTATTCTGCTGCAATCAGCGATGCCCAACAGCACAGAGAAAGTGAGAGTCAACAAAGAGTTTCCTTTACGAGGCATAAGCAAAGACATTTAGGCAGATAAACAGTAGCTTTAGACCAATATATCCCCTCAGCAGGTATATTGGGCCGATATTGGTCTTTTATTAAAAATCAGATCTGGTCCAGTCAGTGTCGTCCACCTCTGATATAATGCAGTTTGGTTGATTATATATTGATTGTGGAACTGATCAGTGTTCTACTGGATGATGGATGGATATGTATTATTATTAGTAGTAAATGAAACCAAGGATAATGATAATAAAACATATTCATGCATATGTGTTGGGAATCCAATCAAAATGTCTCATCAGAATCAATTCAGGTTGAGGTCTTCCCATAGCCAGTGTCGTGTTGATTGATTTTACAATAAATGTGTAATCAAACAAACTGCGTCACATCATATCAGAGGTGGACGACACTAACCGGCCGATATCCAACCAAACAGCGATATCGCCCCCTACATATCGGTCTAGCCCGAGTCAAGTTTGAACAGTAAATCCCTCTTAACCGTCCACACAACATCACCTCAGGTCAGCGGAGCGTCGGTGTGCCGTGTGCCATGCGGGAGCGTTCGGTAAACACGCGGTGAGACGAGGTAAAACACACAGAGGTTATATAAGTCCTTTTCCCCCTACCAGCAGTTTGTTTTGTGTCTCCGTTTCGACCCAGAGCCGCCATATCTGGCAAACCCAAACAAGCAGAGTTCCACGAGGGAGATGAGGGCAGAGATTACGGGGCCTGGAAACACACACTCACACAGACAGGGAAGGGTGTGGGGGGGTGTGTGTGCATGAATGTCTGCACATTGTTTGGTCTTTTGTGAGTTTGTGTGTGTGTGTGTGTGTGTGTGTGTTAGAGCAAAAACACCATAACTTGTGTGTGTGTGTATATGCGTGTGTATGTGTGTGAGCATAATAATCCCCATGTATGTGTATGAGTGCGTGTGCATATACACACGTATGCGTTGGTTGGTCTTGTGTGTGTGTGTGTGTGTGTGTGTGTGTGTGTGTGTGTGTGTGTAAGAGAGAGACAGAGAGAGAGCGAGAGAGAGACTTTTTTTGGTGTAGGTGCATAGATAGAGGTAAGAGTGTTTGTGTGTGTGTGTGTTGTGTGTGTGTGTGTGTGTGTGTGTGTGTGTGTGTGTGTGTGTGTGGAGAACGGAAGCCCTTGTTTCAGCTCCAGCGCAGTAATCAGTGCTGAAAGTGGCCCTGATACGTAGAGCCATTTCTGCCCAGACAGCGTGAGCAGGGATGAAGGGACTAGTGTGTGTGTGTGTGTGTGTGTGTGTGTGTGTGTGTGTGTAGGTCTTCATTGTTGTTATTTTTTGTGGTCTTGTCCCCTTGGGGTTTTGTGGTCCAGGGTGATTACACTGTCTGTTAGTCGGCCACAAAGCCAGCCTCCATCCAGCACCCCATAAACAACTCCCAACACACACGTAATGACGTCCAGGGCCAGCTACTGGAGCATTAGCCGCAATTAGTCAGTATGTGTGTGTGTGTGTGTGTGTGTGTGTGTGTGTGTGTGTCTCTCTCTCTCCATCTCTTACTCCTTCTCTCAATCGCTCTCTCTCTCTCTCACTCAGTGTTTTGCCTTTCTGTCTCTCTCTCTCTCACTCTGCTAATTAAGGTTGTTTTAAGTTGGGCAGCCGTTGAGGAAGCGGGCGAGATGGATGCCCATCCTCTTACTGTGTGTGTGTGTGGTGTGTGTGTGTTTGCATAATGACAGGGGTGGGGGATATCACCTTTCTCTCGCCCACTTCCTCCAGTTGTGTGTTGTGTGTGTGTCTACTACATACAGACTGCTGAACAAGGCTGCTGAACTATACACACACAACTACATGGCCTGCACTATATTCTGTCCAGTCATCTAATGCACACCCAGCCATCTTTGAATTGTCCCACCCACGCTTTCTTCCATTTGTTCTCCTCTAGGGGTTTTCCAGGAGTTTCTCCTTATCTTCACAGAGGCCTCAGGCTGGTGGTGTCAGTCAGGTTAGGCTACCTCAGGCAGGTTAGGTAGACTCGCTATGTCCTTCACTCTGTTAGATCCTTTCAGTCCTCTTCAACCTGTTGCTGTTCTGATGTGCTTTTGTTCTCATCTTTTATCTTATTTGTCATAATTGTGTGTAATAATATGAGTTACCTATAAAAAAATGTTGTTATTTTTGTTGCCATCTCCCTCTAAATATTGATTGAATTGATTGATTGAAGCTGAAACATTCAAAGACTATATTCCACCCCCTGATTCATCTCAGTTTAGTGAGACATGGCAGAAAACGTTACTTTCTCTGGGTGGAAATATTCCCTTTACTTTGACTTTATCCAACAAAAGCATGATGAGAACAATGAGGCATTTGTTTTGGCACGAAAATCAAAATATGCTATTGGCAGGTGCAATCCAAAAATATTGGTATTGGTATCTGCCTTCAGAATCCCATATCGGTGCAATCCCTGGTGTCTACATGTGTCTGCATGTGTCTGCCTGCATGCATTGCAGAGTTTACATGCTTGCGTGTGTGCAGCTCTCAGTGTGTACATGTGTTAATTGTCCCGTATCACGGCATGGTAAACATGCAAAATGGGTTGAAATACCAGCTGTCTGGACCGGAGCCAACCGCTTTTAGCCTCTTCCCGTCTTCTCCTTCCTTCTTCTGGTCTTTTCCACGCCCCTCCCTTCTTTCCACTCGGGGTCTTTTCAAGTTTGCAGCGGTATTCATTAAGTACTTCACTATTTTTCACCGTCTTTCATTAGGTCCCCTACCTCCTATTTGCCTTGACCTCTCATTTATACAATCGCTCCCCCTATTAGTCTGATTGAAATGGTGGGTGATGTGTGTAAAATCATTTGTGCTTCCAGCAGCCCTGTGGATGTGCGGTCACCTCTACGGTACAGGACTGATCTGGGGTCAGTTCAGGCAGAGGACAAAGGAGTCTGGTTGGTTGGCTCCAGTGAGCTTTATTCCTATAGCATGTGGATATGTTTAACTCTATACCGAGTATAGTGTGTGTGTGTGTGTGTGTGTGTGTCTCAGAGCCATTCGGAGGGGAAGTGATCCTTGCCACACATCACACACCGTGGGAAACAAGTGCAGGAGTTGGTGTGTGTTTGTGTGTGCATGCATTTGCAATTATTTTCTGTGTGTGTGGATTGGGGGATATGGGCGCTTGCCTCCTCTACTATGTGTGTGGTTGTGTTGATCAGTGTGTGTCTATGGTTATAATTATTGTATAATTGTGTGTGTGTGTGTTCCCTTTCTTCTATTAGTACTACTAGACTTCTTCCTACAGCTACACATATTTGCACAGTATTCTATAGAGGTGTGTGTGTGTGTGTGTGTGTGTCCTACATTACAGTGGCACGGTGTAACGCAAACAGATAAAGAGCTTCCTCAGATGCCTTGTCACCCCCCACCCCCCCCCCCCACCCCCTCATCATTACCCAGCATGCATGGCATTCCAGCTCACAGGAATGACAAGGAGATTGTTATTGTGCTCTCAGCACCACATATTTCCACTTTTCTCACACACACACACCCTTTTCAGACTAGAGGCCCTTTCTCATTTCCAGTGATGAAGCCAAACAATCAATCTCCATTCAGTAATTCAGAGATAGAGGGAGAGAGAGAGAGAGAGAGAGAGAGAGAGAGAGACAAGAAAGAGGGAGAGAGACAGACAGACAAAGAGAGAGAGAGGACAAGAGGGAGAGAGACAGACAGAGAGAGAGGGAGGACAAGAAAGAGAGAGAGAGAGACAGAGAGAGAGAACGAGGACAAGAAAGAGGGAGAGAGACAGACAGACAGAGAGAGAGAGAGGACAAGAAAGAGGGAACAGTGGCACCCACAGGAACATTTTCAATGGGGTGGCCTGGTTGGGGCCAGTGATTTTCTCAGGGTGGCGCACCAAATACTGCTGAAATTCAGCAGTTTGTTCATGGTATGTGATTGTATGGTTGCACCTATGACTGGAACCAAAGATGGTCTCTTTAACTCAGAATGTCCATAGTAGCAAAGTTCGGTCCTTCATCCAGATATCTTCCAAGTAGGAATCAACGAATTTCAATTTAACATGCTGATGTATCAAGCTAGCTAACGTTAGCTAGCTGGCTAAAGTAAGAATAGTGAGTTGGCATTCTGAATGCGTTGACAGCTAATATCGTCACTTTTCTTAACCTAGTTTCAATAGTTTTTAATAAACCTGGAAAGACAGAACTTAACAACATACTTTTTGCTTAACACACTCAAACAAAACAACAAACGGGTGTGAAATGTCCTAGAAAATCTGCCTGATAAATGCTCACCAGGGCCACGCCGACTCTTTGGGAAAGTGGAAAGTGCCCCATATCTCAGTAGTTCCATGGGGGTATAAATGTACTTAGTCTAAAAAAAAATGACGTGGCCCGTGGGATGGTCTCGTTTTTGTACCACCCCTGGAGACGCCATTGAGAGGGAGAAAGAGAGAGAAAGAGTAAGATGAAAATAAAAAGAATGAGGGAGAGAGAAAGGATAGAAAAATAAGGACAAGAGGGAAAGAGAGAAGAGCAAGACAAAGAGAGAGAAAAAGACACTGAGTATGAGAAAGAGAGAGGGAGAGACAAAGTCCTGACCCCCAACAGGCTTGTTCTCACATGGGAAATATTTCTCTCCATCACACTGACCTCTTTGTTCCTCCCATCCCTCCATCTCTACCTCCGTCTGTCATCCGTCTATCACTAATGAGCTCTCTCTCTCTCCCTCTCCCTCTCTCTCTCTCTCTCTCTCTCAGGTCCATGGGAAGTGTGTGTGCAGACACAACACTGCAGGTGATCACTGTGAGCGCTGTGCTTCGCTCTACAACGACCGACCCTGGCAGCCCGCTGATGGACTGACAGGAGCTCCACACGAATGCCAGAGTGAGTCACACACACACTCACACACACATGCTGTAATTTTCCTGTCCGTTGTCCAGTCATGACACCGATGAGTAAGGTTCAACAAAAAAAAGGTTTATAGGTTTTACTGATTCAATTTATGTTAAGGTCTTCCCATAGACAACCAGTGTAGTATTGATTAAATTCTCCAATAAATATGTAATCAATCATATCCATCATATCAGAGGTGGACGGCTGACTGGACCAGATCAGATTTTTGCGTCAATATCTGCCCAATATCACAGTCTAAGCCTCCCAGTGACTGACTGCTCCTCTGTCCTATCCCTGTTGTCAACGTCTCGATCTCCTCCCTGTCGATACAGAGTGCAAGTGTAACGGACACGCCCAGAGCTGCCGTTTCGATTGGCCGGCGTGGCGCGAGTCCGGCCAGCGTAGCGGAGGTGTGTGCGACTGTCTGCACAACACCGACGGACGCCAGTGTCAGAGCTGTAAGGCCGGCTTCTACAGAGACCCTCACCGGCCGCACACCGCCCCGGACTCCTGCAAGCGTAAGACCCACACACCGTATACCGCCTACATCGAACCAAACGTCGTACAGCTTGGATCTGAAGTCGATAGCACTGGTAGCATAGTATGGGAAGGACTGCAGGGTAACGCAATCGTCTTGAAAAACATCATTAGTCATACGAGTGTTGTCATACATGTTGGCAAAACGTTATGTCCTGTGAATCATAACCTTTGCACACCACACTGGCACAGCGCTCTCTCTCTCTTGCTAGGAATGCTGTTGACGGTGATCACAAGCTGGGACAAGCTGGATAACACTGATTCCTGATGGGCACCTGGCTCTTTGAGTGTGTGTGTGTGTGTGTGTGTGTGTGTGTGTGTGTGTGTGTGTGTGTGTGTGATGCAGACTAGTTAATCATCAGACAGCGGCATACCTAGAGCTTGACTCAAAGCTCACCCCACTCTACACACACACACACACACATCCAGCCCCCATTGTCCATCTTCACTTGTTTTGCCATTCTCTGCCTGTGACTCAGAGCCCAAGTAGCTTGAGGGTAATCATTGGTAGTAGTAAATGTGTGAGGGTCCTGTGTGTGTGTGTGTGTGTGTGTGTGTGTGTGTGTGTGTGTGTGAGTGGGTGGGTGGGTGGGTTGTGCAGCGCGCTACCCTCCGGTGACGAGACGAGTCTTAAGTAAACACGAGATATTCCTCCATAAACACAGAGCAGTGGCTACATTCTCCCTCAGATTATCTGTCAGATTTGACCCAGTGAGCTCAGTCCTACAGGTATGCCGGCCTCATATGTGATTGCTAGAGTGTGTGTGTGTGTGTGTGTGTGTGCTCATGCACGCTCACGCACGTCTCCCTGAGCTCAAAACAAACTGTCAAATTTCGCCAGACCATTCAAAAACATTCGGGTCGACTCGTACAGTGGCTAGTCGCTATCAGGACAGTTTTTATCGCGTTTTGTTTGCACCTGAAAATGAGTTTGACTGGAGGCCCGCGGCTACGCTAGTGAGGGCTAACGACCTGAGCTGACGGCTGATTGATGGACAAAAAGGAGGGAGAACATGCTAAGAGAACCCGCAGATGGAGGGAGAGGTTGTGAAATCCCACTGTAGTCGGTTGCTGACAATGGAGGAATTTCCCTCCGTCGTGAGGAACATTTTTTTCATACCAGGCATGGAGGGGCCCTAGAAAGAAAACACCCTGTCAAGCACCACGCACGCTTAAACACTTTAGAAGGGGAAAGTTACTGTGTACGTGTCTGTCTGTGTGTGTGTGTGTAGTGAGTTTGTTTTGTTTTCTCACTGGGTGTTTTCTCTGGTAGTTCAGACAGGTGTTCAGTCACGTCTCAGCACACACTCATAAAGTTTTCATTGTCAGAGCTCCCAGAGCCGACAACTTCCTTTATGAATGTGCTCGCTTGCACACGCACATACACACGCGCACAAGCGCACAAGCACGCACAAGCACGCACAAGCACGCACACACACACTTGTGTACTGACCCTTCAAATGCTCATAAATTCCCACATAGATATGTAAACACACACACGCTTACCAAACACATCATTACTCGTGTGTTGGCTTTTCATGTGAGTGAGGCGGCATTGTAGTTGCTGTTAATGATTAATGTGTGGAGGCTGCTGACTGATACAGCCTGGATAGGGCCTGATGCATCCACACACACACACACACACACACACACACACACACACACAACGCTAAGTAGACTTTTCAGACTGGTGTCAGATCCCCTCTTCACAACAGTCTGCAAGTGAAATCCTCTTTTATGAGCATCTGTATCTGTGTATCTGTCTCTTTACCACTTGTGTGTGTGTGTGTGTGTGTGTGTGTGTGTGTGTGTGTGTGTGTGTGTGTGTGTGTGTGTGTGTGTGTGTGTGTGTGTGTGTGTGTGTGTGTGTGTCTCTGCAAGTCTGTGAATGTGACATCTTTATGAGTCTACTGATAGTGTATGATTCAGACTAAAGGTACGGCTTCTCTTATCTCTGTTGCCCCTGGTGATTCGTCTGATAAAGACGGCAATCTGTCTGCGAGCTCAGACAACGGGGGGCTTGTGACATTATCACTATGTGCCCAAAACCCACTTGATAGACAAGGGGAGAGAGGGCAGGGAGACGGGCCTCTGGATCTACAGTAGTTAGAGTCATTTACTGCCAGGAGGGTGAATAGGGGGGAGCTTCAAGCATCATTAAACAGCAGAAAAATGGCCCCTAACTACCTTTCCTCCCCCCTGTTACTTTCTCTCTCCTCATCTTCTGCCCCTCCTTCTCCCCGCCCCCCACCCTCCTCCCCCCAGATAGCGACAGATTTATGGGGGAGTGCTGAGATTGTTACTTTCACCTCCCGCAAGGCTCTTGGTCTCGGTATTCACAACACTGTAAAGACAGCCAACAGTAGTTTTCTCAGACAGCCAGTGAAAATATAGGAGGAGTTGTTTGTGTGTGTGTGTGTGTGTGTGTGTGTGTGTGTGTGTGTGTGTGTGTGTGTGTGTGTGTGTGTGTGTGTGTGTGTGTATGATGTGCGCGTGTGTGTGTATGATGCACGCGTACATTGTTTTTGAGCTGGAGGTTGTTTAAAGAACACACTATCAGAACACAATTAGAGGGGACATGAGGAGCAAGAAATGTGTGTGTGTGTGTGTGTGTGTGTGTGTGTGTGGTATCTGATAAGAAAATGGGAGAGACCATTGTATTGCATGCTTCTGCAACAAAACTGTGACTTTCTCAGTATACAAGTTGTACAGTAAAACATGCTCCACAGTGCAATCCATATGTTGGCTTAGTAGTAGGTACTAGAGAATATCACGGAAGTGTTTCCGACTGCCTTTGCCAGAAACTCTTTAGCTTTAGCTCCGTTTGCGCTGGAAGAACAGCGCCCTCTTCCTGTTTTGTGCCGTAAAGCAATCCAGCAGATTTCTCTCGGCTGTGTGCGGCTGCCAGTCGTCTCTGGTCTCATTAGTTTCCGTTAATTCTGCTAATGACTGAAATGACTTTAGTTGCCCCATTTATTTGTCTCATTTCCCTCCGTGCTCTTCTTTCTCTCCCAGCATGCAACTGTCATCCCCTGGGCTCCATGCCCTTCCATTTGGCCGATGGCTCACTCTGCGACCCCTCCAATGGGAACTGCATCTGCAAACCGGGAGTAGGCGGAGCCCACTGCGACAGGTGCATGGTGGGATACTGGGGATTCCATGAATATGGCTGCCGTCCGTGTGACTGTGCAGGAGACTGCGATCCCTTTACTGGAGACTGTATGTTTGGGTGAGTGGCAGACAGACAGACAGACAGACAGACACACACACACCCATACAAATAAGATGAAAAGAGATGAAACCTTAATGATCCCTGTGAGGAAACTGTGATGTTGCTGTAGCAATAGTAGATACAGTAAATAAAAAGAATATAAATAAGAATATAGCCAATGGGGGGAAGTGTTCTACATAATGTTACAACACTAGAATGTACGGTATTAAGTAGGAATATATGAATGAAAAGTTTGAAAACGTGAACTTACAGCGTATATACAGGATGTGCAAAATGTGCTTCATATTCACATCTGCAGGTCGACAGAAGGCCAAACAGATGTAGAGAAAATGTCTATGATTGCATTAAGACTGCTGATGAGTGTGTGTGTGCTGATGGAGCAGTGTGTTTGTGCAGCTCTGATCTAGACCTCTATAACTTGGAGGGAAACTCCAGTGAGCCGGTCAGGATCTTCAGAACAGATGAACTCTTCTCTGCCCTGCACTACTCAGGTGAGAGGTGTGTGTGTGTGTGCCCGTGTGTGTGCGTGTGCGCGCGATTCATCCTCCTCCACAGTCCAGTGACCAAGCATTAATGGTTAAGGTTAATGGTTAATGAAAATCTTGGTTGAGCCTTACAAGGACATGGAAACAAACGTGTGTGTGCGTGCGTGTGCATGTGTGCGTGTATGTGTGCGTGTGTGTGTGTGTGTGTGTGTGTGTGTGTGTGTGTGAGAGAGACAGTGTCACTTGTCTTAGACCCCCACCACCATGTGTAACTGCAGCTGACATAGGCACATTCTTTATTGGACACACAGACTGTGCTTGCATTCTTAGGATGCCACGAATCTGAACACCACACACACACACACACACACACACACCACTTCCGTCATGTTGTAAATATGAATCTATGTTTTGTTTGTTCCCTACAGAGAAGTGTGAGTGTAAAGAGCAAGTCTTGGCCAACAGTAAACTCTTCTGCACTATGAACTATGCGTACGGTAAGAAGCGGCCCTCCACACCTACACCTCATTAGTTGGGTTTCCATCCGCTGGGTTTCCACGGCACCGAAATGGAAACGGCAAGCCTCAACAAAATTTCCTCCATCCTGAAAAAAAACAAAACGATCACTCGAAGTGGAAACGGTTTTGGTGGAAAAATAAATTAGGCGATAAATAGCGATGGAAACGCATTTGTCGAGTAAAGAATGACACAGGCTTGGCATGGTTGGCTTCCAAATGGTTCAGTCTGAAATGTTGTCTGTCAAACATCTGTCCACCCAGAAAGGACATACCCCTGTTTTGGCCATGTACAAAGGAGCCCATTGTGGTTGTATGGCCATTAGTTGGTGTATTAGAATATTGCCAAGTAAATTTCTTTGTTTTCATCTTTGGATTAAAGCATGAAATATCAATAATAACACCTTCAGGAAGCCTTTTTATTCACTTCAACCCACCTGATGGAAACTCACCTAATGCACAAATTCAATTTAATTTGTTATGACATTTCAAAAGGTCACTCCACATAGCTATTGTGATAAAGCTGTGCATAGGAGTACTTGCCCAAATGGTTTTGGTAGAGGGCGGGACCCTGATGAGGGAGCGCTGCTATTGGCCGGTGTTCCCTCATCAGGGATTGGTCCACGCTGTCTCCTCCTGTGTTATCCACTGTCCTGGGCTGTGTGTGTCAAACTGCACTCCACTGACCCCCTTCCTTCGTCCACCAGTGTTGAAGGTGAAGGTGCTGTCGGCCCATGACAAGGGCTCCCACGCCGAGGTGGAGGTCAAAGTTCAGAAGGTGCTCAGTCAGAACACCAAGGTGAAGATACAGCGGGGTCGAGTCACCCTTTACCCCGAGTCCTGGACCGCACGGGGCTGTACCTGCCCCATCCTCAACCCAGGTCAGACACACACACACACGCAGAATCAATTCAAGTTCAGGGCTTCCCATAGACAACCGGTGTAGAATCGATCAATAATACAATAACTATATAAGGAAACAACTGCATCATATCCTTCATATCAGAGGTGGTCGACACTGACTGAGTCGACTTTAGCAACTTAAGCTCATCCCTTCATTCAGTATTGATTCTGATATCTCCCCCGCTAAGCCGGCCGTGTTTGACCTTTGACCTCTTCCCCAGGTGTGGAGTACCTGGTGGCGGGCCACTCGGACCGCAAGCAGGGCCGCCTCTTGGTCAACATGAAAAGCTTCGTCAAGCTGTGGAGAGCCAGCCTGGGGCGCAAAGTCCTCACGCTGCTCAAGAAAGACTGCAACTGGTAGACGGGCAGGGGGAAACACCGCAGGACAGACGGGCGGATGGACAGACGGGCTGACGGAGGGAGAGGGAGAGAAACTGAGAGGAACGAGACAATGCCCTGGATCTGTTTTTTTCTTGTTCTCTGGATGTGGATTGGTTGGATCAAACAGGCGGGGTGGGGGCCCCTCTGCCGATTTTTCCGATCAGAGGACGAGGCTGGTGGACTGCGCCAGCTAAAGCACATTTATTAAGAGATGTCTATCTCTCGTCTGAGCAAACTCTTCCTCTGACATTCTCATGTAGCATTCAGGCAAATTTCCTTTACTGTTGCTGCCGCAGCTCGACAAAGCCGACGGAGGAATTTTTACAGCGCTACGGCCAAGTGCTTCAGCCTTAAGGGTCTCTGTATTTTGACTGACTGAATGCCCCCTGGACCCACTGAAATGCATCAAAACACACACACACACACACACACTCTAAGACACAGTCTCTTCCTCTCTGCAGCACTTTAGCCCAAGATGGACTGGCCAAATGTTCCAGGGGAATGCGGACACACAAAGAGAGGGAGAGGTTTATTATACACACACACACACACACACACACCCTACACGACCCCTTGACATGGACGGTGGATAGGACACGCCGACATAAAGCACCCAGAGTGACGTCGAATAAGCCATACATGCCACTACAGGTGGTTAAACCTTAGCCAGTGCAGGTGTGCCTGTGTTGAAATCGGAGTGAATGGGGTTTTTACCCCACGTGAATGTATTTGTGTTTGTGAATGCGCGCGCATGTGTGTGTGGTGTGTGTGTGTGTGTGTGTGTGTGTCGGGTGTGTAAGCAAGTGAAAGAGAGAGAGAGAGAGAGTGCAAGGCATATTACGAGCACAGTCCATTTCAGTCCGACTCCTTAGCGTTTCTTCATTTTAATGTCTGTGTACACTCCGATGCATCGAGAACATCCCAAGTCCATGTGTGCATACAACGTTTATGATACAGCTTTATGTATAGTCATCCATCGTCATATTACACTCCGCTGTGTAGCATTGCTGCATTCAGAAGATGCCACAACTCTTTGTTATTCCTTCCTTTGTGCTCTTGTACAGTATTATTTGTATATATCTATATAAATATTATTGTTCATCTCTTTCTCCTTCTGGTTTATTTTCGTCACTATATGGTCGTATTAATAGCTTGCAGCAATCTCTCCTTCTGGTTGAGACCTTGTTGCGGAGGGAAGCTATTTACACACACACACACACACAGACAAAACCACATCATCTTGACTAAGTTTTGAATAACAATGATATCTACTCAGAGCCTTGAAATACCTCAGATAAATTTGACAAAAATATCCTTATCACCCTACTTTCTTTCTCACACACACACACACACACACACCTCCCAACCTTGTCTCGTCAGATTAAGTCATCCATCACTTTCACTCCCAAAACACTCTCTCCTGCATTCGCACAGCGCCACAGAATGTGGACCATAACAGAGAGGCCGGGGCAAGCACACACACTCTGTTTGGCTTTGGGGAGAGTGTGTGTTTTCCGCGGCTCTTCTCGCCGCTCGGCGTGACGCGCTTGGCCGGGAGGTGAGGACGCATTCCTGGCGTGCCGAGCAGCTCCGCGGCAGGCCGGGTCGAAAGGTCACTCACCTGTCTGCTGACCCTGGCCCACTAAGGAACCTCGTCGGGGAGAGGTGAGGAGGAGTGGATGTTTACAGTCGAGGCCCGAGTAGCCTCTTGTGCTCTCCCATCGTCCCGCGTTTCCTCATTCACCCGCCCATTCACAGATTTGTGGCAAAGGGTCACAGCTCCTCCTAGTTTCCACTGTGCTGTTTCCAGGCAGTAGGGGAAGGGGTGAACAGGGGCATATAGGGAATGGAATGCGACTTCAGGTTAGACGGGGAAGGAGGTGTTTTACATGGTGGGAACTGGCCTTGAAGCATAGACACAACAGGGAGGCACAAACATGCCCTGCTGCAGCTGAACCACGGACCTCCCCTCTCTCTCCCTCTCTCTCTCTCTCTCTCTCTGTCTCTTTTTCTCTCTCTCGCTCTCTCTCATTGTCCCCAGATTGACTGGCCATTCTTAGCCGGCGATGGAGATGGCCTGTGGGGGGTTGTATGGTGTGGGAAACTAGTTGATGAATGAGTCTTTGGCATGCTTGCACAGATGCATAGTTTACTTCGGTATCGTGTGTGTGTTTGTGTGCATGTCGGGCCTATATATTGTGGCAATGGTGCAGGGTTTGTGTGTGTGTGTGAGTGTGCCTGTATGAACACAATGCCCCGCTTGTGTTGCTATAGAATGGAGTTATGGCCTTTGTCCTGTCAGCATTCCTGTGTTGCTATTGGCCCAGAGTGCATGGCAGCTCCCGCAGGCTCAGGGACAATAACCCCCACCCTTTCCTCCTCTCTCTGGGAGCCACAATACCCCTCCTCGGCAGCACCCATCACCCTGAGACAGACACCCTCAAACAGGCCAGCTATGGGTGTCACACACCAACCTGCACCCAGGGGTCCTGAGGAGGGCAGATGGAGAAAAACTATAAAAGTAGGAGGAAAGACGGGATTTGAAGACAGAAGAAGAGAGTGAGCAGAGACAGGACAGAAGTGGGGAAAGTGATGAGTGCTAGGTGACCTTCTCTCTGTGTGTGTGTGTGTGTGTGTGTGTGTGTGTGTGTCTGTCATGTGGTCTGTATTAGGCCATCAGCCTTCACTTAGAGAGGAAATGAGAAGGTCAAGGCAGAGGAAACCAGACTAAAACTAAGAGAAAACTCTGAAGTCCTTCATTCAAGTCGCCCTAAAAATATCCTGTCAGTCACGCTCTCTCCTCCAAAACTATTCATGCTCTCTCTCCCTTTATTGCACACACACACACACACACACACACACACACACACACACGCAGGCACGTAGGCACGCATCAGGAATGTTTCTTTACCAGAAGTACATTAGAGCAAGCCAGAACAGGGCGGTGTTGACACAGCAGAGCAATTGAGACACTACCGCTGATTATTATATAGCCATGCAAACGAAGGCCTGTCGTCATCGACTCATTATGGACAGAACCACGAATCAATGTGACGACAGACGGACCGACAGTTTGGTAGGTTGGCTTGCAGACAGGCAGCAAACAGGCAATCATGGCAAGTTTGAACACTCTTTGCAAAGATTAAAAACAACAAAACAGTGGCATACACCTTACCAACCAGAGCAGGCTGTAAATCAGAAAACAGAAACCAGAAATTAGAACCCCATGTGTTTGTTTACTGTCTGTTAAGTGTTTCCCTTGCCTCATCGGTAACATGTGTTTTCACCCGCCACAAAACACCTCCGTAAAACCACGAGAATGGCTTTCTTTCACTGCCATATCAACCACCTTTCAATCAAAACCGGGTTGCTGTGTGTTTGTGTGTGTGTGTGTTTCTATCCTTGTGAGGTCCAAATGTCCTCACAAGGATAGAGAGATGATGAACATCCTCCAAAGTGAGGACATTTTGCCAGCCCTAATTTCTTTAAGGGCTAGTTTAAGGTTAGGGCTTGGGTTTAGGGTCAACGTTTCTAAGTTCTAGGATTAGGTTAGGTAAGGGCTAAGGAGAAGCCTCATTGCTGTGGTGTTTCTGCACTGCCCTCCCCCAAGATCACCTGTCAATCAAACAGTGTATCCAGTCCTGTGATGTCTTTTTGTGATTTTCTGTTGATGGAGTATGAGTTTCTGCAGGTCTGTTCAGCGACTGTGGTTATCGCTGCTCATGCTCACCCAGTTCTTCTTCTGTTTATTTCAAACAAAGCACTGTTGCTGCTGCTGCAGGAAACACACACAAACACATCACTTCCCCATGAAAGACCTACCAAACAGTGTTTAGAACAGCAAAAGTAAAAGCTGGCTAGAGGTAGAATTGTATTATATCAATCAGACCTTTATTTATATGAAAATGTCACTGATTATTAGCTTAAGGTTAGGGAATAAATGTAGTCCTCACAAGTATAGTAATACAAACCTCTGTGTGTGTGTGAGGGGGGAGGGGGGGGGGGGGTTAGCATGTGTGGACATGAAGGCGGTAAAGGCCTGGGGACAGAGAGGGAGAAAAACATTAGAGGTGATTCACAGGAATCGCATGGCACATCTACACATACCTCTTTCTCTAAGTCACTCTCAAACGCCCCTTAATCTCCCTCACACAAACCTCTGGCCTGGCTCGCACCAACATCTTTCTCTCTCTTATTACACACACACACACACACACACACACACACACATAAACACACACATCTATTACCACTCACACCCTGCTCAATGGGGGTTTAAATAGGCTTGTAAGGATCAGTTCCTTCACTAATCAGTACATGCAGTAAGTGTGTGTGTGTGTGTGTGCGCGCGTGCACGTGTGTGTGTGTGTGTGTGCGTGTGCGTGCATGCGTTGAGATCAGCAGTCCTCTTTCAGGCAGATTGATGTTTCCTGAGTACACATCTACTCCTTCTCACATTCTCTTACAGAGATTTTTCCACATAAAGTTAGTTGCCCAAACAAAACAGCACTATAATATTCCTGTGTGGATTCACAGTGTGTCTATAGTTTATAGTGACCTACTTTATGGTATTTTTCTCTCTCCAATGGTATTGCCATAGGATTCTTTGGGGTTTATTTTTGACCTGTGGTAGCTACATATTTTAAGGTTTTGCTGTGGTATTGGCATTGTATTATTCTAACTTTAGTATAGAAATAGAATAATTTTTTCGCTAAGGGGGTGATAGGGTTGGAGATGTTTGAGTGTAATAACTCTGCACAGTAGTGATTGTAAAGTGCTGTTGTGGTCTGATCAGATCTCCATAGCGAGTGCCACCAGCCCCCATTAACCAGCATGAAGCTCTACACCCGCATCCCACAGCAAAGAGTTTAAAAGGATTACCTTAAAGGTACAACCCATAGGGCCAAGTCAAGTGATGATACACACACTTGTTTGATCCATAAGGAAGAGAAGGGACCTTTACTGTTTACATTTCGTATATTGCGTTGGCATGGCAGAGAGAGAGAGAGAGAGAGAGAGAGAGAGAGAGAGAGAGAGAGAGAGAGAGAGAGAGAGAGAGAGAGAGAGAGAGAGAGAGAGAGAGAGAGAGAGAGAGAGAGAGAGAGAGAGAGAGAGAGAGAGAGAGAGAGAGAGAGAGAGAGAGAGAGAGAGAGAGAGAGAGAGAGAGAGAGAGAGAGAGAGAGAGAGAGAGAGAGAGAGAGAGAGAGAGAGAGAGAGAGAGAGAGAGAGAGAGAGAGAGAGAGAGAGAGAGAGAGAGAGAGAGAGAGAGAGAGAGAGAGAGAGAGAGAGAGAGAGAGAGAGAGAGAGAGAGAGAGAGAGAGAGAGAGAGAGAAGAGAGAGAAGAGAGAGGGAGACTGCCCTCTAGTGGTAAAACAATGTTCATATTTCTACATCAGCCCTTCACTCTTTCGGCGTGTTGATTGTTTTTCCATACAAAGACTCTTCGCCCAGGCTTCAATGTTCAGTTTCACCATCTACAGGCAACGATGAACGACAATATCCATGACACACTGTTAAGATTATGGAATGAACACTGAACAAGAACTAGAGGTACCAAAACGTTATACAAAGCAATCAACTTATACAATTACCACAATACAATTAACAGTGCTACATATATTAAACTAAAACTAACATTACTACTCATACGAAACCACAAACAAATACGTACTAAACTACAACTACATATACTAAACAGCCATGGCTGTACTACATATATTAAACTACAACTAAACTATACTAAACTGCAACTACTAACATACCCATAGCTAACACTACTACTACTAAACTACAACTAACAGTACTAGTAGACTAATCAACAGTAAGACGATTAAATACCAAACCAAACTGTCTACAATAAAGTCTAGACGACAAAATGCAGTTTGAAAACACAATAATTAGAGAAGAGCTAAGCTAACATCTTCATCGCCAACAACAACAACAACAACAACAACAACAACGTCACGTATCGAGGACGCGCTTGAGCCAACACCACGCGACAGGGACTGACAAGATGGCGATCATTTTAGAAACAGAGGAGTAACTGCCGTGAAGGACTGCTCGGTATGATATTTTCTTATATTTTGGATCTATTTATTACACGTGTGTAACAATGTATTCAACGATTCACTTGTTCTTTTCAAACGCATATGCATGTTGATATATAACGCCGAGTCTGACGTGGGAAACTGACCTCTGGCTAACGCTTGAACTTGTCAGGATTATCTCAGTTAGCCCAGCTGCTAACCTTAGCTAGCAGCAAGCTAAGCTAAGCTAAGCTAATGCTCTCTGCAAGGACAGCTAAAGACTCGCTAATCTCTTGAACAAATGCCATATCCGACATGGTTGACGTATATTTATGTACACAACGCTATTATTTCAAGCTATTGCAGTTAACTATTTTGCAGGCCCACTATATCAGCATCGACTTTCTTCGTTAACGATTCCAGTAGGTTTTCAGTATTGCAATTACTTATCGCTATATCAGTTACAAGCTAGCGATAGCTAACGTTAGCTATCGAACGCTACGTTAGTGATTCTACCTTCGACTGAGCTTATTGTGTGTCTCGTTTTGATATTATGTACGACAGTTTGCTCGACAGCTAGGCTACTTTATTGTTGAAGTGTTTTTGTTGTTTATTTGGCCAGCTAGTTTAGCTATGAGCCAGTCAATGTGGGGCTGAGTGATGAGTGGCCAGCCACTTCCACACCATGCAGTCACAAGGACAAACAAGGTAAGGCGCGCTAACTTGCTGATGAAACTTTGGTGGAATAGCCAACCATGAAACTATTTTACCAACAGCCTTGGCACTAATGTGCATATTTGGTGTCATTCACTTGTATCTACTGTCTTCTTACTAAAACGTTATGGTTGGTGTACAACCATTATGTTATGATATGGACAATCGCGACAGTCTTATCGTATCGAGATTGTGATATGGACAACATTACTGTCTAATGTGACGGTAAAGTATCTGACCCGCACTATTGCTTAAAATGATATTGCCAACGATACAACACGAACGTTTTGCTTCCCTTGTGACATGATTTGGTATTCTATCACAAGCATAGTCATACTCTCGTCGGGGTCTGTCTTCTACCCTTCATAGGAATTAGAGCTTATTTATAACAGGAGCAGCAATCTGTAATGGCAACACGTAGTCATAAACACTCATTGGATAAACACGCCCACGCATGCATTATTACTGGTAAACAAGCAGGTACAGTTGCGAGAAAAAGAAACGTTTGTGAAACCTTCTGAGTCAGAACAATAGATAAACACAATGTGATTTGACAAATAACACAAAAATGTACTTTTATTGAATATATTGTTCAAATATTAACAGCCAAAACTGGAAAAAGTATGTGAACCTCTAGAATAATGACATCCCACCAGTTACTAAATCTTATGGTTCATAAACTTTTTACAATCCAAGCTGTTAACGTTTGAAGAATATGTTCAATAAAAACATGTAAGTGTACTTTAGTGTGTGTGTGCATGTGTGTGTGTGTGTGTGTGTGTGTGTTATTTGTTAAATCACATTGTGTTTATCTATTTTTATGACTTAGATGAAGATCAGGAGCAATAAAACCAGTACAGAGTTGATTGTGTGTGTGCGGGAATCTTTTCATTTTTTTCTCTATAGACTTGACTTTTGGGGTATATGATTCCCAGCACCACAAAAAGGAAAGAAAGAATGAAACAGTGGTGTGCGTATTTAGCTTACTGTAGATCAGACCATATTTTATGACCATAAAATGAGTCACACTTTGCTTTTGACAGTGACGTGAAATAAAGGGATGGTAGAGCAGAAAGATTATGATGTTAGAAAGACCCTATTTCTTGTCCTTTCCTACATATTTCTCTCCTCTATCTCAGTTTCTCCATCACCTACCTAGCAGTCTCTTTTCTTTCCTTGTCCTATCCTCCTTCATTCCCTCTGTGAAGGCAGTCCTGTACCCAGACAAAGGGTGCACCACCCTCCAAGCTCAGCCCCCCTTTTGTTGGCCAAGCTTAAGTCCTCGTTTGGGGGGGGGGGTATTAGGGTTAGGGCCCAGACCCACTCAAGGATCCCCAGTTTTTTGTGGTACACCAACCCCCAGGGAAATGAAAAGATGAAGAGAAGAAGGTAGAAGATGTTGCATAAGAGGAAACTGATTATTGCAGTTTTACTATTTGTTTGATTTTAATTTTCTTGGATGTTTTTACTCTCTTTGACGCATAAAAAACACCCTAAAACAAAATCCCTTTACTTATGATCTCAAACAATTTTTGTGAATAACTCTCTCCCAAATCTAGAAACATTATCTGTTTTCCTCTCTAGATCAAACATGATAACCAGAATAATTTATGTGAATTCTGTTTCAGGGTGGATGTACCTTTTTTTTTTTTTTAAATGTTATTGGCACAGTCTTCCTGTCTGCCCATGTTCCTATTGAGACATGCTGAAGCCTGCGTGTCGCCTGCCAGTTTGCCTTTGTTTACCATGTCCAGCTATAGCCTTAAATCTAATACAGCTGTGTCCGGGTCAATTTTCCAGTTCTTCAAAACAATCCCTATTCCTTCCTTCTTATGCAGTATATTCATCTTGTCTAACCAAATCTGTCCTCTCCCCTCTCTAGATAAAACCATGCCCTGGGAGGGTCCCGTTTCTCAGCTCACCATGGTTGCCATGGTGATCTGAAGCCAGTGTGAAACGCAGACACACACACACGCAGACGGTCACTTATTGACTGACACAGCCAGCCAGCCAGCTCGGCAGGCAGGCTTGTGTAATGGACAGGTGTAAACATGTGGGGCGGCTGCGGCTGGCCCCAGACCACTCTATCCTTAACCCCCAGAAGTGGCACTGTGTTGACTGCAACACCACAGAGTCTGTATGGGCCTGCCTAGGCTGCGCTCATGTGGCGTGCGGGCGCTACATCGAGGAGCACGCCCTGCAGCACTTCCAGCAGCAGCGCCACCCGTTGGCCATGGAGGTTAACGAACTTTATGTTTTCTGCTACTTGTGTGACGACTATGTCCTGAATGACAACGCCACCGGTGACCTCAAGCTGCTTCGTAGTACACTCAGCGCGATCCAGAGCCAACGCTACGAGGTGACCACCCGCAGTGGGCGCACCCTCCGCTCTGCCAGCACTGCCCCCGACGCGCTCATGCCATCCGGTGCCCGTGAGCTGCAGCTGAGGGACGAGGACAGGATGTTCACAGCCCTCTGGCACCGCCGCAGAACGCTTATGGGGCGTGTCTTCCGTTTCTGGTTTGGACTGACTGAGTGTGGAGAGAAGAGGGAGGAGGAAGAGCGAAAGATGGAAGAGGAGGAGGAGCGGAAACGGGAGGTGAGGGCGAGGAGGCGTGCTTTGAAGAGGCAGCTGCAGGTAGAGCTGGGGAGTGCTCCTCCCAGGAAGAGCCGTCGCTTACGCCAGAGGAACCAGAAAGCTGCAGACGCGGCGGTCATCATTACAACTTCTCGCAGGACACACAACAAGACAAACACCTCTTTGCCCTCCCCCCTCACTCGCAGGCCAAGGACTCAAAGCCCTGCCACTGTTACCCCCAAGAAAGTGGGGCGGCTCAAAAAGGTCCAGCCAACTCCCAAGACACGCACCCCTTCTTCCACCACCAAATCTAAGGCCAAAGCCTCCTCAGTGCCTCCCCGTACTGCCCCCACCCCTGTCCGCCGCAAGCAAAGCACCAAACAGGGCGGCTCACCCTTCAAGCGGCGTCCCACAGTCACTCCTGGAGTCACGGGCCTGAGGAACTTGGGCAACACCTGTTATATGAACTCCATCCTGCAGGTGCTTAGCCACCTGCACGTCTTCAAGGAGTGCTTTCTGCGCCTGGATCTGACCCAGGCACTGGAGCTACTGGCATCTGCCGTCCACGGCCAACTGGCAGGGAAATCCTCACCCCAGCCCCCCTTGGCCCAGAGGAAGGGGCTCCAGGCCAGCTCGGGTTCTGGGGCAGGGCTGAGTGGTGGGGCTTCGCGGGCCCGCAGCATGGAGCTGATACAACCCAAAGAGCCCAGCTCCAAGCACATCTCCCTCTGTCATGAGCTGCACACCTTGTTCCAGGTGATGTGGTCGGGCAAGTGGGCGCTGGTATCACCTTTTGCCATGCTCCATTCAGTGTGGCAGCTGATCCCAGCTTTTCGGGGCTACGCTCAGCAGGACGCCCAGGAGTTCCTATGTGAGCTGTTGGACAAAGTGCAGCGGGAGCTGGAGAGCACCGGCAAACACACACCCACTGTAAGTGTCCCACAGACACAGAAACGACTCATCAAGCAGGTGCTCAATGTGGTCAACACTATATTCCATGGCCAGCTCCTCAGCCAGGTACGACCGACACACACACACGCACCTGCGTTCACCCTTATTTAAAAACTATTGGGTAATTCAACATTCGTAATAAGATCTGTCTGACTGGCTTATGATACATGCACCATCTACCGACACACACTAGTTGCACAGATAATTCAGCACTGATGTGAATCTTAAATTTTGGGTCTATTTTTGAGCTTGAGCAGGACTGTTCATTTTGTTGTTGTGTTGTTCTTTAGTCCTTACCAATAGACTTTCAATAAAGTCTTTCAAGTCTTAAAATAAACTGTACTGCCTCTACCTCTACCGCATTAAGCAATTGGTGTAAGAGCTTATTCTAGCCCAAATGAGGACTGAGTGGGGAGAGGAGGACAAGAGATTAGTGTCTCCTTGTAGAGGCTGATCACACACACTGACACCTGCTCTCACTGAATAGAGGGCTGTGTGTGCAGGGGTTTTTGGGGTATCTCAGTCCTGTGCCTATTCACCAAGGCATTGACTCAGCTGCCTTTGCACTCTGACAGTCACAATGATCACTATACCGAATTAACCGGCAAAAGTCTGTTGATTGAGGTTTCTATCAGTTGTGAAAATAATAAGGCAAATTTCTAGTATCGGCTCATTTTTCTGTTTTGAGAAACAGAGTACAGGACGTACAGGAGTAAAAGTTCTTGCAAGATTCAGTCTTAGCCCAGCAGGGTTAAAAGGAGGTAGATAGATATGGGTTGTTGAATACTGATACCGATATTTGTTTTATTTTGTGTTGAAGCTACCAAGAGCTGATATTCAGTATCTTTGAATATGATCATTTTCATGCCAAATGAAAAACTAAGTATTCAGTGTTTCCCTCAGAGTTTTAATAATAATAATTGTATTCACTAGTCGTGGTCAAGCAGAAATATCAGTACTGGATGACACTGACTAGCCAGTATCAGATTTCTAATAAAAGACCAATATAGGCTTAATAATGGTAATAGTAATGGTTTTAGATGCAGGAGTCTCGACAACTACACCCATCTCCAGTGACCTGCTCTTCGTTCTTTGTTTCCCTTACACACACATTCAGGTGACGTGTCTGGCCTGCGACCACCGCTCCAACACGGTGGAGCCTTTCTGGGACCTGTCCCTCGAGTTCCCTGAGCGTTATCATAGAAATAGCAGGGAGTCAGCCGCGCAGGTTTCCTGCCGACTGACAGAGATGCTGGCCAAGTTCACAGAGACCGAAGCGCTGGAGGGCAACATCTACGCCTGCGACCAGTGCAACAGTGAGATAAATACACACACACACACACTTTGTCACGTACCATAATTTACCTCCTTGGACCCCCTTACACCTGACATTGATATGGGTCTCATATCTGGAACCTGTTTAAGTATGATTTAACTCTAGTATACGCTAAAACACAGATTGCCTCACTTCCACTTGTCCTGCTTGTTCCCCATCCATCAGTATCCTGACATTGTTGACAATGTTGCTATTTCAGCTGCCTGCTGTGTATGTGTTTTATTTCTGTTTCCCTAGTGTTTTGCATTTACACTTTACTGTTACTGTGGCCAAATGCGTAACTTATAAACTTGATAATCTTGACTTGAATGTGATCACACAGGATGCATGTTTTCTTTTAGTTTATTGTTTTAGATATTTGTTAAAGCATTTCTGCTTTATTGGATAGCTTTACATCAGAGAGACAGGGAATGTGGGGGTGAGGGGGGGGGGGTTACATGGTATGGGCCTTGGCCAACTGAGCCACCAGGATGCCCCTTTCCACCCAGGATGCATGCTAATGCCAGCTGGAAAGGGGGTCAGTGCTAATCCAAGTGGTGGTTTTCTAACCGCTTGTGTAAGTCTTTGTCTGTCTTGAGTGTGGCTGGACTGAGGCGACTCCCAGTGGTGTAAAGCATATTGCGTGTTAACCCTTTCCCTCTCATGTGTGCAGGTACGCGCCGGCGGATCTCCTCCAAACCAGTCATCCTGACCGAAGCACAAAAACAGTTGATGGTTCACAAACTGCCTCAGGTCCTGCGGCTGCACCTCAAACGCTTCAGGTATGATCCAGCAGGTAGTTCAGTAGGTAGTTGTGTCCTGCCATGTCATTTTAGTTGTGATCACAAAATGACTTAATGAGGGAATGATACACAATGATACACACATGATACAGCATTCCCTCGTTGGTGACATCATGAAGTCAGAGAAATCGGGGTCCACCACCAAAGTTCCCAAGTAGTATTAATGTCCTGAAAGCTGACACGAACAGTATTTTCTCATAGGAAAGTACTGCTGTCTTTCTTATATGACTTGAATGCAGCATTATACAGTGGAGGTAGTGAGTAGTGTATGGACATCAACATCCGTTGACTGGTCTTCTGTGTCTTGATTGGTCCTCAGGTGGTCTGGGCGGAACCACCGCGAGAAGATTGGCGTCCATGTCAGTTTCGACCAGCTTCTCAACATGGAGCCCTACTGCTGCCGAGACCCCTCGCCCAAAGGTGTGGCCTGCTCTAGTCCCACCAGCCCTGGGGCCCCGGGCTCACCGCGCCCTAAACACTTCCTCTACGAACTCTCCGCCGTGGTGATGCATCACGGGAAGGGCTTTGGCTCCGGCCACTACACTGCTTACTGCTACAACACAGAGGGGGGTGAGTAGCAGGGTTCACCTGATGAAGGTGATATTTTTGCATTGGAGCTGCTGATACAAAGCTGATATCCAATATCTTTAAATTTTACCTTTTTCATGCCAGATATCTCAAAAGCGTTGATCATGTTGATGTCGCTTTAGAATCAATTCAGGTTACAGACTTTCCATAGACAACCAATTTGATCAAATGTACAATAAATATGTAGTCAAACTGCATCATATCAGATTGACTGGCCAATATCTGATTTATAAAAGGCCAATATCAGCAAATCAATTTATCGGCTTAACGTTAGAGCCTAGCAAGAGCCACGTGCACGTTTGTTCTCATTCGTTTGTTGTTGCTACAGCACACGCGTCTCTGTAAGCTGAGACTGCTAGACGACCGCATTCAAACTGAAGCGTGTCCCCTCCCCTTCCTGTCTTCCAGGTTTCTGGGTTCACTGTAATGACTCTAAGCTAAACGTGTGTTCTGTGGAGGAGGTTTGCCGTGCCCAGGCCTACATCCTCTTCTACACACGACGCGTCACTCAGGACAAAGACAGGCCGCTATAGGACCACAATCCACTGACCCCGCCTCCTCCACTGCATCCTAACCACTCAGCGAGAAGACATCAGCACAGCCCCACCAATTGCTCTCTCTCTCTCTCTCTCTTTCTCTCTCCTCTTTTTGTTTGGGCATTTTATATCCTGGGAGGATGGGTCCTTTAAGCATATTTTTCTAAAAATGGAAAAAAGAGACTCCTTTTTAAAACATGGTTCTGCTTTGTGAACTTCTTGTATATGGTGTTTATATGTTGGTATTTTTTTTTAAAGTCAAAAATGGTGACGTTTGTGTTATTGATGGTGTACAGTTGTATTTTATAAAGAGTTATCAACCAAGGTGTATCTCAGTAGCAGCCAACAGACTTTGGCCGGGTGTGACTACGTCCAAGTGTCCTCTACCAGTAGTGCAGGTATATTCAGGTGTTTGCCTACCTGCACTTGTTGGCTCGTTGATTGTAAATGCTGTTCATCAATTTGAATCAACTGAAAGGTTTCTCAGTCACTTTAGATAGTAAACTGGAAGTAGATGGCACCAGTTTGGAAATGCCCCCCCCCTGTGTCCTAGACTCTTGTGTGTACATGGCTAAAGCCTGGATAGATAACAAGATGGCTCCAGTCCTTCCAGAAATGCACTAGTGTCTAGGAATAGGTTGTCAGTGTTGTTTCTGCATAGACCCAATGTTGGTCCAAGTTTGATACAGAAGCAGGAAGGCAGCTCAGTTTATTTTTCACTCTGAAATACTCAGTCTGTCAGGATTGTGATTGGCGGACCGCAAGCCAAAGCATGGTAGAAGTGTTTGGAATCTCTCAGCTTTTCCAAAATGGTTTAACATTGTGCTGTTTTTTTTTTTTCTTCCTTGGACTAGTGGAGGAAAACAAATGTTGTGTTTCCAAAGGGATTGCTTAATGCTGCCACCTCTGCTTCAGAATGTAAATTGTCTTCAGAGGGGACGTATCCCTCACAAATACTAGTGTTCTGGAAAAGTGCCCTTTCTGTTGAAAAAGCAAATCTATTTTTATAGTTCCCTTCCTAGGAGGATAGTTCATATCAACTCAGAAAAGGGGCATCTGTACAGCTGCAGTCCCGCCAGGCCAGCATTTAGAATATGAATGTATTTTTATACAATCCTCTTCAGAGGTTTTATGTTTTAGAAGAGAGGCCATTGACTGTTTTTAATACGTTTTATACAGTAACTGATTCTTTCACTCGTGATTGTTCACCACCAGCAGCAGTTTGGAGAGGACTAAACAGATTTCATATCTTTGTCAGAGTTTTGTATGCGTACTGTATTTAGCCAGACAGATGTAACAGGACTCCTGCAGTGTAAATGTTATGTGATAATGAATTATCTCCATACTGGAGAAAAGTGTAAAAAAAAAAATGTTCTCCGCCTCAACCTTGTTCCTTCTGACTTATCTACCAGAGGGGAATTCAAAGGATATTTCATCATCTGACATTGTATGTTGGCATTTGATTACTACTTCTTGGATGTGTGTGTGCGCGCGTGTGTAAATTTATTGAAGTTATACTATGCAAATTGTTACCTCAATTTTTTTTCTGGAGAAAATTACCTCAATAAAAACGAGAATATTTTTTCACTTTTCTAAGAAAATGCCACTTGCCTTTTCTCATTCCTTGTAACAATTTGGACTTAGTCAAGGCAGCACTGAAAATCACTGATTGTTGAAACTAATTGGTTGTAGTTGATGTCAGACATATGTATGAAAATGAAGTCAGAAAATGGAAGTCCAGAATGAGAGCAAAATTATTTTAATCATTTTTTCTTACAAAAACATTTTAAGGGAGTTCAAAATGAAGCTTTTCATTGGGAACATACAGTGGCAGCAGCCATTTCAAAGATATTTTACAAATATCAAAGAACCAATGACTGGAGGGCCAGAGTGCAGAGTCCCCTCCTGTAGCAACAGAAGCCAAACGTACAGCTGTAGATGCATGGTGTCTGTATAAAGATGGCATTAGTATTGCAACACCTCAAGCTCAAATGGGAGGAATTTTTTTTCCAGAGATTTGACCATTCAACGGCCTGGCCACTTCTTAAACCTAGCACTGGGTACTGAAGGCTCAGAGTGGTGCCATAGAATAAACTGGACATGAGGGGAGTTCCTACTTGCAATGTCTGTTTGAATACTGGGGTTGCAATAAATGCAGCGGCAACTTAAATAAATCTAACTGTTTAACAGTTAACTTTTAATGTGTAAAATGAGGTCAGCAGGAGATTGGAGGGACGCTCCCCAGTGTCTGTGCTGAAGAAAAGCATACTGCGATGCTTCCTCCAGCAGAATCTTTTTGTTTACAATTTATTTAGCTGTGGTTGTCACCTGAAGAATAAACGATACAAAATTCAGCCTCTGCCAAGAAAGCCAGCACCTCTTCCTTGCTAGCTCTAGGTAGTACTTAAAATGCATTGTGGGTAGTCTGCAGTGGCATTTGGCATCCCTCACTGCTGCTCTTTGACAAAGCTAATGAGATCCTGTTTAAGATGCTCTTTTCTGTTTCTGAGTGCAGGCCGTGTTTGTGTGGGTTTATTCTCTGGTCGAAGGAGTTGGGTAACGGGGGTTGGAGGTGCTGTGTGGTGAGGAGGAGGTGGTGGGTGGGGTCTCAGTAGTCGTCACCCCGGCTCACCACCTCCTTGCAGGTGGGCCTGAGCAGGATGGTGTGCTCGAACTGAGCAGTGTAACAGCCCTTGGAGTCACAGAGGGGCGGGTAGGGGTCCACGATGCCCAGGTCGCACAGGTTCTTCAGGGCCATCAGGTACTTGCTCTCGCCCAGGCGGTCCAGCCAGCGCCGGCAGAAAGCCAGCGTGCCGAAGTTCTCGTTGACCACATTCAGGAGATGCTTCGCTCTGGGCAGCCTGGAGAAGAGAGATTAAATGATTTACAGAAAAGCGGTTCCCGGACCAGTTTCAATATTCACATGAACTCTGCCACTCCGGCATGGTAAAGGCGGACACGCTCTTACCTGATGGGAACATGGCCAACATCAAAGTTCTTCATGTAGTGAGAGCACTCCATGTCATCGTGGACCACACCCTTCCCTGTGCTGCCAAACGTCTCGATGGCATAAACCTCTCCCTCCTGGGGGGGGGGGGGGGGTAACATCACAGGGTCAGAATCAGCCTTGAAAGATCTTAAATACAGCTGACTTCTTAAAACAGAAGTCTTAAAAAGTATTTAACTTGTTGAAACTTGCAGATTCCCTGAATACTAGCAATCGTTAGTAAACAGGATTATTGTAATAAACAAAATGAACTGAAAGAGAATGCATCTTCTTATTAAATCTATATGGTGTTAGTGAATGAACCCACCTCCATTCTCGTTGCTTCTCCTCCTTTAACAATGGGCACGGTCTTGCCAGCGTGTATCCTGTACTGGCCGATTGAATGACCATTCAGGTTTCGGATTGGCTTCACTGAATAGAAAAAGCAAGTTTCATGAATAAACTGCCACTGAGGGATATCCTAACAACCAGCTGTATGAAGTGATATCAACAACTTATTCCCATGACTGATCCCACTGAAGGGGGAAAATGCTTCATACATTTAAACATTTGAAGATGGAAAATTCTGAATTGATTTGACCATGTACATTTTGGGTATATTGACACACAGTATGTTCTTGAAGATGAAAATAAGTGTTTTGGAACTCAAAATACAGGTCTTTTTCCCCTCCAGCATTGTGAACAAACCTTAAAACAGCCTGGAAATATGTGTACATACTAACTGCCACATACTATAAAAGTCCTTTTGTAAAAATCTAAGATAATTAATATCAAGAGTGAAAAAAGGTTGGTTGGTAACTGGTTGGGATCAAAGCGCAACCCCAAGTACCTTGGTATGTTTTGCCGTCAAGCTCAACCTCGTAGGACTCCATCACTTCCTGAATTGCCTCTCCGATGTCACACAGACGCACATCAACTCCAGCGTTCTGCAGCAAGAGGAAAACATCAGCTTCACAGACTCGACAGATCAATCACATCAAAGCGAGTCAGTGTGTGTGTGTGTGTGTGTGTGTGTGTGTGTGTGTGTGTGTGTGTGTGTGTGTGTGTGTGTGTGTGTGTGTGTCTCGTACTTTGATTCCAGTATTGGTGGCGTCTCTCACAGCCTCCAGCAACTTGTCATACTTTGGGTTAAAGGTGACGGTGAAGGCACAGTCAATGATTCGCCCTGAAAACAGACCCGCCGGAAAGCACAACATCGTTGAAGATTAATTGCCTATTGGGAGTGTAATGATGGACCAATAACATATTTTAAGAAGGGAGACTGAGACTGCCATAAATAAATAAATAAATAGTGCGAACATGCCCTAATGCTTGACATGTACATGTGTGTCCATGCCGTACCGTTGATGTGCGTGCCGAAGTCGATCTTGCAGACGTCGTCGTACTGCAGGACGGTGGAGTCTCCGGCGTTGGGGGTGTAGTGGGCAGCACAATGGTTCAGGGAGCAGCCGGTGGGGAAGGCCAGTCCGGCGTTCAGCCCGTTCTCCTTGATCAGCTTCCGAGAGCAGTCCTCCAACCGCTCGCTAGGTGGGGAGAGGAGCGGGGAGGAGAGAGGAACGGAATTAATTTACAGGCCATGGGATTCATCTCTTATTTGAATCCTATGTACAAAAATAATTTATTTATTAATGTCGAGCTGTCTGACTAATTCTCCCTCCCAAACAAACACACAGACACACATAGAATAGGATGAGATGATGATGATGATGAAGAAGTGGATTATGATAATGGAAGCCTCACCAGATTTCGATCATGGTCATGCCGGGTTTGATGAAGCTGCGGACGTGCTGGCGGACCTGTCTGTGGGCCTCGGCCGCCTGTCTGAAGTCACTCCACACCTCCTCGTTGGCTTTATCCAGCACTCGCTTCTCCTCGCTGGTCGTACGCCACGCTGCACTGCGGCTGGGAGGTGGACGCAAATTTTTATGAAATATTCAACATCCAAATGATGTACAATGTAAAAGTGATTCCTGTTAGATGAAAAAGCCTGAGGAGCAGGCGCCTTTTTACTGCAATAATGTAAAAAATGTGAATCTAATTCACTAAGAATTATTTCAGCCTCGAGTCACTTGAGGAGCTCCATGGAAATACTCAGAACAGATAAATGGCACACAATGACAACTAACAACTGAGGCGTAGGAGCAAGTCTGGACTGAAGCACAGACAGCAGAACAACCTGGTGGAGCCGGTTTCTCAAAGCAGTCGGTAGATTAGAACTGCAAAGTTATTACTACTAATTTTACTTGCGTGCAAATCTGAATATACGTCCTGGCCAAGACTATTGGTGCCCTGGTATTTTATGTGTATAAAAAAAAGGTGACAGCCCCAAACTCAGGGTTTCTGCAGGTTCAACCTTTTTTAATGCCAATTGGAGTCAAATACATCACCAATTTCACAGACAGACAGAATAAAGGTCTGACTGGGTTAACTTCTCACCAGAAAAACAACGCACCCAGCAACTAAACTGCAAAGGTTTTAGGACCTCAAACTGAATTTAAGACTTAAAGTGCTATATTTAACTCTGTTCATATCCTTTAAGCTCTGGAGTTTGGAGAGTATAATTAACTTTTTCCAGGACCTGTAGACCCCCTGATACGACATTGTGAGTTCAATGCTCGTTTGGCAACAGATCCCTTTCCTATGTGTCTCATTGCACTGTGTGTGTGTGTGAAGTGTTAAAGCATTCAAAAGGTTGCTGAAAGTCTAGCTGCTATTACACAATGCTGGGGAACTGGATTGGCCTCAGGCACAGTAACAATCAAAATGAACAACACCCCACCAGAGCAGGTGGTCTGTGTGTGTGTGTGTGTGTGTGTGTGTGTGTGTGTGTTTGTGTGTGTGTAGTCTTACCCATCCTGAGTGGTGGGGTATTCACACTCCTGTCCAATGGGGAAAACTCCATTCGGGTACAGCTCACAGATTGGCACAGATGGGGGGTCAGTCTGAGCTTTGGCTGGTGGGAACAAACAAAAATAATATCAAATAGCATCCAGGCAATCGTATGATGAGGGTTTGGAGCCAGGGCAATGCCAGAGGAGACAGTCAAACTTAAGCTCAGGTCATTTACTCCATGTAACAAATCATCAATCATCATAATCTATGAACACACTGCTTTTCACCACATTGTCTTGTAGTCCCAACAAGCCAACTCACGTCCTTTCTTCTTCTTTTTCTTCTTCTTCTTTTTCCCTCCTGAGTTTTCATCTCCATCTGTGAAAGCAAAGCTTCTGTTGTAATAACTCACTAACTACATAAGTACAATGCTTGGCCCTGTGCACCGACATGTGATGTGTCCATATTGTTTAAATCATGGCATTGTTGTCGTGATGTTGTGTATATGAGGGGTCAGGCATTTACCTTCCTCCCCGTCCTCCTCTTTCTCCTTGTCTTCTAGGACATGCTCCCCCAGTTGTTTGGTCACTTCGGCCACTCCATCCCCCTCTGCTTCGGTGCCGGTGCCTGCAGCATCAAACCAATGACAACCACTAAGTATATGTACACAATCCTATAACATTCAAGTAGCTGCAGCCACGAGGCCTTGGATGTCAGCAACTGTCAATGGTAAAGAATGAGAGGAGGGAGCTGGGGGAAAAGAGCAGCGCAGCAATGGACCCAGTTTACATTTTAGCCATTTAGCTGACACTCTTATCCAGGACAGTTTACAGTAGAATAAACCATAATCTGGTGGTTGATTTATTATGGCATAACATACATTTGGCTTTTACAGTCGTACATATGAATTCTGGCAAAGTACAAATTACGAAACATGAAAACTTGGCTTGGGCTCAGGCAGCGCCGCCGGAACTTAAACGCGTGCCAGCAGTTAACAGATAGAACATAGACCACTGCGAGTTTGGTTATCGGTGCTTTCTCCACGCTCCTCTTTCAATTTAGGCGGACAGTTGAACTTAGTGTCGGGTTTGTCAAATGTCACTACTCCTCGTTGTTGCGCTGACCAGAGACTGGCGTGTTTAATAAGGCCTGTCTGACGGTACAGCTCCACAATCCACACTGCACTCAACCCGCATGGTTAGGAGTTATAGGTGTCAAGCCCAACAGAATAAACGACAGCACTTCCTGTCACAACTTTCAAAATAAAAGACGAGCATAAGCTCATATGCTAATACAGTGACAAAGTCTTTTTTTAGAAACTTAAGTAAATCAAAATACAATTATTATTTTATCCACTAAACACTTAGTGGATAAAACAAAAACTTTTCACTGCATTAATGTATATATACATATTTCACAAATCGTGCACCATGTGATTTGGAAGAATGTCTACCGTCTTGAAAACGTCAAGGATATAAAATATTCACATGCTCAAAGTCTACATATTATATCGAATGGGTCCAATGACTAATTTGATACGATTTTATTGTTCTGTATACCCCAATACAAATGTTCCTTTCCCAAAGCGACAAATTTCACACATTTATTTTGAAGGCAATATTTCCTAATTTCCGGCTTTATTCAGGCTAAATCTGGCTAACTTGACGACCCTCCAATATGTAACGTTAGCTTTGCTAGCCTATTAGCAAGAAACCTATCGGAACTCCCTTACCTTGTGTTGCGGACTTGTTCTTCTTCTTCTTTTTCTTCTTCTTTTTCGCTGGGTCGGCCTCCTCTCTCTCCTCTGCCACCCCGTTCAGGGCCTGGTCCTGATCGGGCTTCTGGTCAGCTACCTGCTCCGCAACCACATCCGCCATGATGGCAGGCGCTGTTCGAAAAGGAAGCGCAAAGGTTTGTGGGGGTGCTGAGTGTGATGCTGCCTACAAGGGCAGTCGGAAAAATCACAAGCGAAGAGCTGCACATGAACGACCCCAACAAAGTGGTGAATACTACTGAGAGATGGGGGTGTTTTCGACGATCCCTGAGTTGCCGAGATGTGGCGAAGAACATGGAAACAAATGATGGTAAAAGAGATGTCCTTTATTATTACCAATATTACTCTGTGCTCTTGTTCTGCATTATATGTAAGTAATTACAATTGTTATGTGTCTATTTTCATTCTGGTTAACATTTAACTATTACACATTTTATTAATAATTAAAACATAAAGTACGTGGCAAATCGTCTCCTCTTCGTTCTACCGCTGCAGAACAAAGTGCTGCTTCATTTCAAAAAAAAAAATAATAAATTAAATACATTTTTAAAAAAACACCCACTGGGAAACCACTTTTGTTAGACGTTCGGAAATATGAGTTTATCAGGAGCACGTGAGGGCAGCAGAAAGTAAAACTTGCCGAATCAGCTGAGAGGGAGCTCGTGGTGAGCTCCGTGAGATACTGTCAAATCGTCATTTTAGATAAACAATGTATGGATTTGATTGGCAGTGGTTGGTTGGTGTGTTTGGTTGTTAGGTAGGCTTATTCTAATTTCGATTTATGGATATTTTGAGTAAAAAAAAAAAAAAAAGTAAAACTTTCACAACAAGCACCAGTGGCAGTAATGTAATTGACCACTAGATGTCGGTGCCACTATACTAATCATAAAGGAGTCTGACGGTTTTATTTAGACGCGCCAAGTACCATAGCATGTATGCCAATTGGTGGACACTCCTATCAAAGCATCTTACACATGAGCGAATACATTTCAGCATAGGTGTCCCAAGTGGGAATTAAACACTTAACCTTGACAGTGTTGGTACCATGCTCCAATCACTGAGCTAAAGCTACTGAAAAATGGTACTCACTCTCTCATATGTATTAAAAACCAAGCTCAACCCAGGAGAGGGGCATATATACATTAAGCCTTTGGTCAACAGCAGCAGGTCTGGATTTAAGTCTCTCAAGCAAACAAGAGGCAGAAACTGTTTAAAGGGGAACAACAGCTGTTGTGGGCCAGACATATGCAGAATCCCACAAAAGGTATCAAGTAACCCTTATACTTGTCTAACCCTCACCTCTCCAACCCCACTCTGTCCTGTCTCTGCCCAGGGCTAGGAGTTAGTCTGAAACACGAGAAGGGTCCTGAGTCAAAGAAGACTGAAAGATAAACCAAACACACATACACTTCCAGAATGGCATTTTATTTCACATATGAAATGCAGAAGGGGTAGATCTCACCCTAGGGAGGGTGCAGGAGGGGCCAGGGCAAGGCAGACATGGTGACAAGAAAGACTGGAGGGAGGGGGGAGGGCATACATCAGGGCTCTCAGAGAACAGCACAATCTTGTGAGAACTTCATTTGAAACAAAAGGTTACAGATTGCCCTCTGATGAGAGAAAATTCAGATTTATCATCATCCTATTTGTCACTATACCCATATGGGTATGGCATTTTGATTTTAAGCCTTACAGCAGTACAGATCATTCATGTCATCCACAATGCAACTGAGTCCTTAAAGTGTCAAGTTGAAACAGGGCCTCCTGACCTTTCCACTGAGTGTTCCCCTATGAACACACATGCTGAGAGGGTGAAGTGGTGAAGTCTCAGTGTATTGTTCCTACATACAAGACAATCATGTGAAGATAAATTATATTCCAAAGATTTCATTCCAAATATGATCATGTGTATGGCTGGATATGTGCCCACGTCACTGTCACCCCATTGTGTACGTTCTGAGCCACATCGAGCAGAGAGATAGAGCGCGGAAAGGACCGGACAAAAATAAAGTGCTGATAGTAAAAATAGCATCTCACTTCCTCTCCTCGCAATGTACTCCCTCGCCCTTTCGGTGTGTGTTTACCTGTAAGAATTAAGGTCAGCCGAGTTAAATTATGTTGTGTTCAGCCTCTTGCTTCAGTGATTCACTACTGTATCTGTATTTACTGTGGTGGAACAATCTCAACTAAAGCAACGTGGACAACCAGCACAGTGCCCATCCACCCATACAGCACAAGACTTATTGACAGTACAATACAGCTTGGAGTGGTTTGATCATAATGATTTAGGAATCCACACGAGACAACTGCAATTCAAATCATTTTCTTTCCAAAGCGTCCTATGTATCAGACATTTCTTAAGTGTCAAGGCCAATCACCTGTAAAACACATTTGCTTACAATCAAGTTTCTTTGCTTCCACTGCTACAACATGAGTGTGAACAATATACAGTATGTGGATGACCGACCAAGTAAACTGGAGACATTCTGGTCTTCTGACCATGACACTGTATGGTCATATTTTGTTTTAGTGGTTCTGGTACCTGAGTTTGAACAGCAAGAGAGCAGAGAGCAAGAGAGCAGTAAGAATTGTGGGTAATGTAAGAGATGGACGGGTTGGTGACAGAGTGGCATAACTAGAGATTCTCCACACCAAAACGGTTAAGATGTCACAGAGACCCATCAATAACGACACCCAGACAATCAGACATAAATACAGTCTCTGCTCAGTGCTTTGTTAAAGCAGCGGGTTTTAGTCCCCCTCAGGTGTTTGTCTGCCGCCCTCCTCTTCATCCTCGTCGTCCTCCTCATCTCCGAACGTCTGCTCCTCCATTTTGACGAGCGTGTGTGAACGAGCCGCAACCTGGGCGGCGAGGGCGGAGCTGAAGCTGAGAGCCTCCGAGCCGTGGATCTCGGTCAGTCTGTCCATCACGGAGACGGCAGGGACTCGGGGCTTCACGAGGCAGTCCAGCCCGTTCTGCCCCGCCCCCCTCCTCCTCAGAGAGCCCGTCGTATTGGTAGAGCTCAGATCTTCCTCCTGCACAGTCTGTAACCGAAGTTCCTCCCACCTCCCCCTTCTCCTCCTCCACCCCACCACAGCTGAACTCAGTCACCGGCTCCGGAGAGGGGTCAGCACTCACCCTTCCTTCCTTTCCTTCCTCTTCTTCCCCATCATCTCCCTTAGTGCCCTCTGATAGGTGGTTTCCTTCTTCAGCGACGGTTTCTGTCGAGCTCACAGTGGCCAGAGCATCCGATGGCTTGGAGGAAGGAGAAGGCTCTGAACTCTCATCGCAAACCAAAGGCGTCACAGCAGCTGGAAGAAAGCAGAAGAAATATGTAATAGGATTAAACCAGTCAGCTTGCCATTATTGTCCTTTTATTTTGTCATCAGTCACAGGGCAGAGAGAGAGAGAGTGAGGAAGGGAGGACAACGTGGGCCAGTGCAGACCTTGGTCATTGAAGAGCAGCTGTTTCCACTTCATCCTCTCCCCCTCGGACGCCCGGAAGCCCAGCACCGCTTTGAGCTCTGATAGGACACGACGAGACTCCTCCCTCTCCCGGCGCTGGCGTTCCCGTTCCTCCGGTGACAAGATGTCGCACCAGGACCCTCTGCCTTCACCGTCCGAGTCCGAGTCGGACACGTAGGCCTCCCACTCCTGGTCAAATCGAACAGTAGGAGAGACTGACACAGTTAAGCGCAGTCTGGCTGTGTGTTCACATCTGTCACATCTGTCCCACTTTCCACCTGGCATTGACATGCTTCCTGGGTGATCGGATTATAATCGGAGGTAGCAAAAACAGATAAAATCCAAGTGTAAATGCATCCAGGATTACACATTAACAAGAAAGTGTAAATGTAATGTGTCTCCAATCCACATATAGTAAGTAATTACACAGAAAGAAACTTGTCTGGATACTGGTGGATGAGGAACAAGCGAGAGGAGGTGTTTACTTTAAATTTTTAGATTTGTAAATAGTGATGTACGTGGTAATCTGGGTTTTGGCAAGCGAAAGAATCCAAAGTCAGTGTGTTTACGGGAGACACATTTTGATGTTAGGTATGAATGTATTCCAGCTGAATAATATCCAGATTCGATCCAGAGATGCATTTTAATGTGTAAAAGTGTAAAGGGGGCCAAAGAGACAGACGGGCATTCCCGCTTACCAGCTCCTCTGGCACAGGGTCCCTGTCCAGGATCAAGGGGTAGGATGGAGGAGGGGTAGGAATCTGAGGTGCAGGACGGACACAATGCTCTGAACCCTCAGCATTACCTGTAGGGATGACTGAAGTTATTATGCAAAGCAAAAAAAAAAAATGGATGACCTCAACAACGCGACAATCGAACTCAGTCTAAACTGAAAATAGGTCATTGTGCTGACCCCCCTCTCTGGTGGCTGCCTTCCTTTCTCTGGTTGGTCGGTTTCTTGTCCTATATTCTGACAGAGCTACTTCCTCCGTGACTGGAAATAGTCTTGAGGCGGCTGGAGGAAGGAGGAAGTCCACACTAAAAATAACCCCACTGTAACTGTGGAAACCAATGGACCACTGAAGGGGAGGGGGTCACTATTCTGTTGTATATATATTTTATGGCAAATTCTGCTTTGTTAGACTGGTGAGTTCAGACTGACAGGAAGAATTAGGGAGAAAGATGGGATGCGAGGCAAAGGCTCTAGCCCAGCATCAAACCCACAACTGTTCAACTATGTGCTTCTGTGCCTTAACACGCTTAGCCACCAGGATGCTCTATGGCAGATCACGACTCAACCCTGCTCACCAGAACAGGCGTTGGCCCGTCTCAGCATGCGTTCGACCTGGCTGACGGTGTCCTCCCAGCAGCCAGCGCTGGCCTGCATGTGTGGCTGGAGGTGATGCAGCCGGTCTTTGAGCTCCTGGTAGCCCTGGCATGTCAACTCCACCAACACCTTGGATACCATCAGCTTCTCCAGGTCGTCCTCCAGGATGATCATCCTGACCACAACAGAAAGAGAGGAGGAAAAATAATGTTGGCGGAAATTCAAAATATAGAGTCCATGTGTTCTTCTTATACTTATACCTTTCTTATACCTTTCTACTTTTGGGGGTTTTGATCATGCTATGCAACAGAAAGAGCAAGAAAAGTACAAACCAAGCTAGGCTGCTTTAGATCCAGCATGGATAGAGCATCATAGTTTTCTGTGTAAATATTTGTCAATTCTGTGTGCTTAAAAGGCCAGGTAGCAATGGGGGTAAAGTTGCCAGTTATGGTTTTGCAGAGCGCCACTACCTACTGTTTTTTAGAACCAGCCTATAAATAGAGGTCCCTTCCCTCTCCCTCTCTTTTTGCTCCCTGGTGTGGCCTAGTGGTTGCTCCTGGGACCTCTTGAGTTTCTCTATATACCGACATGCACCATGCATGCAACACCTTGCATACACACCCATATACACATCCTATCCTCTTTAGGATTTACATTCATGGGCATTTTTGTTTCATCACAGCAATGGTTTATGGTAAGTTACCATGTGGTCTCCGTTTAATAACCAGCAGAAGCGGCTTTAATAACCAGCAGTCTGGTGTGACTTGAGCACATACATGAGAGTGGGTCAGTGGGTAGAGATAGAGAGGGGATATTTTTTTTTTACAAATATTTTTTCATTCTGAACATGGTTTTTGGTATATTTTCATATTGTACATATTTTTAATTATTTTTTCTTTGTGTCAGTATATTCTAATGCTAGTTATTTTGTAATTGTCAGTGGCTTTATGTTTAAATATCCCCACCCATTTGCTACATTCCTATTTATATTCTCATCTTCTTTACTATATCCAATTACTATTTTCTGCTGTAATGACCCAGTTTACCCATCATTAAAGTTTCATCTTATGGGAGGTGTAGGCCAGTCAGGGTTGGGTGCGTTCAGAGAGGTGTGTGTGTGTGTGTGTGTGTGTGTGTGTGTGTGAGTGAGAGTGTGAGTGTGAGTGTGAGAGTGTGTGTGAGAGTGTGAGAGTGTGAGAGAGGGACCCACTCGCTGAGCAAGGCCTTGAGATGCAGCTGCAGGCTGCGGATGGAGGTGTGCAGGGTGTTGAGCTCTCTGCACTTCTCCCCGGCTCTGCTTGCCCTATCGGAGCCCGCCGTCCGCGGCTGGGTCTCAAAGTAGCGGTGGAAGTCATAGCTGCGCTGCACCTCGCCAAGGCAACTGGCCAGGGCGTGATGGAGGGGCTCGGTCACTGTGGCGATGGACCGGTGCAGCGCGGGCTGAGGAGGGGCCCCGTCTTCAGCCGGCTCCTCCAGTCGCCACGGTGACAGCAGCAGAGCCAGTCGGCGGAAACATTCCGAGCTCTGTCCCACCCACAGCTGGAACAGCATCTACAGGACAGCAAGTCCACAGGGACAACAGCTGAACATCCTCTCGACTGAGCTTTGTGCAGATGCCCTACATCTTACATACATGTACCACCCCTTCCTCATTCATTTTTCTTTGACGCACGCTCTTACCTGCATACAGTTTAAGCTTTCACAGTATTTTTACTTCATCTAAGGGGCATTTCACTCATGGTGTGGTAAAACTCATTTTCTATGATTATGTTCTTCATTGGGTAAAAGTGGAATGGTAACAATTTTAATTAAACTGTAAATACTGTAAATACTTTCTGCTATACAGTGATGTATGCCGATCTTTCATAAGACAACACATACTCTGGTATTTCAGAATAAATCACACTGTTGTGTAAGGGGTGCTTCTATGTGTAATATGTTATAAGGGGTTAATTTGGTGACATCAACTAGCAAGTCAGGCAGCCTAACATTTCTCTATTCTCCATAGAAGAGATTAGAGCTGCTGAAGGAACCAGAAAGCTGAGATCATATTCAAATAGATCATTAATCACGTCTATTAGTCATCAGCAGGATTGTGCCGTGGGCCAGATGCTGTACTTGTCAAGTCAAGTATATTTGTATAGCCCTTAATCATAGTTAAGTCTCACATGGTTTCACAAACACCCACATTATGAAACAATAACAAGGAATGAAAACAAACAAAATAATTAAAATGACACCCCCAACCTTAGACCCTTAATAAGGCAAAATGTCCCATGAAAACCTCACTTGTCTTTTCTCTTGCCCTTCATTACTAAGCTTTTCCCTCTGTACCCTTTCCCAGTCCAGCTCTCTTGTTTCTCTGCATCCTGCCCAGGTCCTCTCTCAGGCCTTACTTTCAGGGCAGGGAGGCTGTAGTCGTCGGTCAACTCCTGGGCCTGTTCGTCGCCCAAATGCTCGATTCCCAGGCCGAGCCCCAGCTCCTTCAGAGGCACCGCAGACACGTAGTTGGTCACGTTGTCAATCTCAGAGTTCATAGGGAACGTTGGCAGGTGCTAAGGACCCATCAATACTTCTGTGACAAAAATGTGTATGTATCTACATGATGCGGCGTATTCTTTAATAAGCAGAACTGATTAGCACATGCTTTTACTTCAGGCTCATAACACGGGTCATCTGACATCGATTTTCGTTTACAAAGAGCTGTGTCACATTTCGAACGCATGCTTATGCCTTTGAATGACTTCAGAGGAGCTCCAGGAATTCCTCAACAAACATCAAGGAATAACACTCTCTCTTCTTTCTTATTCACTGTTGTTAACCTCAAAAGACCAAGAGACGTTAAAGCGATTACATTTTTCTCATAGTGCCAGCGACTACTTTTACATTAAAACAATGGTGGAGTGGCTCCGAAGCAGATGGAAAGCAGGCGTTTTGGAAAAGGCACTGCGCCTTGTGTCTTTTTAGGCAGAGCCGAGCAGAGTTGAGAACAGTTTAACCAGCTGACTTGTTTTATGAGCCGACCAATAACAAGGAAGAGGTTCACAATACACAGGCAGCTGACAGTTTACGACAACAGAAAAACTGAATGAAAATGAAAGAAGTAGTGGTAGAAAAGTTGGTAGTAGTTAGTAGTTGTTAGCAAATTCCCAGAAAGTGATCATGAGTCATTATGGAGCATATTGGCTGCATTGTGGGGGTTTCCACTAAGTGCCAGACTTAATCATTAAGTATTGTTTGCTGACAGTGGCAGCTACTGCTGTTTGTCCTTATGGAAATAAATGGAGTGGAAATGAAGTGTATGTCATTATCAACACAAAATGCAGTTGAGTAAGCCCTTTTCCCTGCAAAAAAGACTGGACACTCTGAACACACCCTAAGGTCAGGCGCCTTTAGATCAAGGTAAAGGATATGCCTTGAGCATGTGACAGGTAGCTCTACGCGAGGCTCTGAAGGCTGAGCGGAGCGCCCGGTACAAGGCCTTCCTCAGTCCGATCAGCTGCTGGCCTCGTGGCACCGCCCCTGGTCCCGCCCTGCTAAAGGAGCTGGCCGCACTCACCCTGTCGAGCAAACTTGACAAGTGAAATGTGATACAACTGTGCAGACGTCCCAGAGAAGCAGGGGAGCACACACAACACTGAACACCAACACAATGCTAAAGATGACACGCAACACTTGTTGTATGACATGGCAACCGGTGTGCACATACTCAAATGATTCAGACATGTATACTACATGGGGCGGTTGAAACGCATGCCATTAACAGGACAACAACACAATATGACATGCTATTAAAATCACTTGGTGACTCAATGATGCTACACAAAACTTTGTTGTTGTTGTTTTTTTTTTACATATATTCTAAAACTATGTGATAGTTATATGATGACAATACACAGACAAAGGTTGAGGTCTCAATTAGGACAGGCTGGAGAGTGTTAAGTTAACATAAATAATAAAAAGCCTATGGACACACTAACTAATTTACAGTATGCACTTTGCCGATGAAGGAGTGACTGAAGGAAGTGGGCTTGAACCAAGACATGGCACAATGTGGCTGCACATTTACATCATGTTGTAGGGTGACAGGTAGGTGGATATAAAAAGAGCACACTTACAGGGTGAACCCTCTGGAGATGACCTCAGTCTCCTGCACCAGGCGCAGCGCTTTGCGTGACATGCCCGTCAGAGCCTTGCTGTTTTGGACCAGCGTCTGGAGTTGGATGGCCCTGGTGTGGGTGGCTCTCTGCATGCAGCCCTGTCTCCACAGCCTGGCCCCCCTCAGCCCCACCCAGCACAGCAGGGCCAGAACCCACGGGGCTGCAGCCAGCGACCACAATCCCTCAGAAACAGAGCAAACACCTAGCAGCACCGCAGTGAGGCCTACGAGTCCAGCCATGTCCCTGGGTGGAGAGAGGAGAGGAGACAATTTTGAACAGTGTAACCAGTGTGTCCGTTATCATTTGACACATTGGATGCTCATTCCTGTGCAGGACTGGGAATCAAAAATTATCTTATTGGTTCCTTTCTTATATACACCTTACCTTTCTTATATTATAAGAATTCTAAGTCTGTAATAAAAATATGTATTGAACTGATTTAAATTCTGCTACCAATCCCAAATTAGACTGAATGAAAATGTACTATCAACGGTTCATAGCATACTGCTTTGTGTTAATACCCTTGACTCCAAAAGGAGCTCCAGCCTACAAAACTGTAGACACATTTTGTTTGCAAATAGTGTGTGAGTTTCTCTTTGTGACGTACCATAGTGAGGGGCTGGCGAAGAGGCTTGTTCTGGGCAGGGTGCTAGCTCGGCTGGGGGAGCCGCAGGGCGAGGAGCCCAGGGTGAGCAGGCTGGGGTCCAACAACTCGATCAGCTCCACATCCTCCTGCAGCAGCACATCCTGGTCCAGAATGCACCTCACGGAGTACTGGCCAAACACACAGTCCTGCAGGGAGGGAGGAAGAAAGACAGATTCCTCTGAACATAAAGCAGAGTGACATTGCAGGTTTTTCTACCAGTTTCAGAGCCAGCATTCCTTTCTGGTTTCCATTTTAATACCTACCAGTTGCTTCTCCAGCTTATGAGATGTGGCAGCCTCCTGAATCGGGCTCCACCGCCACAAGGCATCAGCCAGTCTCCATAAGAGCCCTCCCTGCCAATCACACAAAGAGGAGGTGTTACACAACAGTCAATAAAGTAAGCGCTACAGCAGGGCATTTCATTATTTCATGTCCTGCTATGGCCCCGGTGAATATAACCATGTCCGGATTGGAATGCATTCGATAATAAAATAATAATAAAAATAATAAAAGCATTCACCCATAAGTCTTCCAATCATTTTGCTGTGCTTCTTCCAGCTTTCCAATAAAGATTGAGCTTAGCCCCCTTCCCAAAATTCATGCATCCAATAACAAGTGTCAACACACACCAGAGTGAGTATCCCAGAGAAGAAAAAAAAACTCTTTCAGGCAACAAAATGAACTGCAATGTGTGTTTGTAACACCCATCCTGAAGTCATATATATCGCCGCTGTTGCACGAAACCTCCAAGTTTGATATCTTCCATTTCCTTACTAGAACTGAAACTTTACATTTATCGAGACCTCATTAAAACCTCATTCTATAACTTCAAAAAGACATGGGTGTCAGATGAAGGAAGGAAAGGAAGGATTCAAAGGAAGGATCTGTTAGTTCCTGAAAAGGAAAAGGAGATGTGAGGCTTTGGTTGGACAGCAGATCCCTTCCCCTGCTTCCTAGATGTCAGTCTCTCCGGTCCCAGCAGAAGAAACTTCCTCTGTAAACAGACAATCCAAACACAACGAGAAACACAAATCGAGAGCCTCGCTTTTTAAAGTGTACTGACATTCCAAACGTGAGCCGATTCAAAATGTTGCAAGTTGTTTTTGCTAGTGCTAAGAGCCTGAAACAAAATCCCAGACAATGTGTTGCCTAAACATGCATATGGATTCTTATTCACTAATCTGCTTACAGCATTTTACTGGATCTATGATATATTTTGTTTAAACAAACTGAGACTCCTAGAGCACATCATCATAACATCCTGTGTCTGTGTGTGGTGTTTCAGTCAGTACGGGAAGAAGGGTGCCATTTATCCAGACTGGGTGGCCTGCACACTGACTCTGTTCGGGTGGGGGGGGCGGGGGGGGACAAGCACAAGTGCTAGCAGTCTAAAGGCTGCAGCCATATTGATTACCAATTGGAGGCCGAGCTGTAGGACTGGGAATTCACACAACACTGGTGTGATGTCTTTGTGTGTACGCGCTCTAGTAAGTCAAAGTAGGCCACAACTCACTGCTTGTTTGTTCCGCTCTCTAAAATATCCAAGTGGCCAATTCCATGTTAGGACAGAGATGATGTAAAATACACACAGAATAACACATACGCGCACACATTTTTCCACTAAGTGCATTTAATTTCCTGGTCCAGTCTTGTTCTTGCTCTTTAGTATCCTGCTGGCATCACACAGGGAGCACTCCAGCTTCCAGCCCCTTGTCTGATGGCTACTATGTGATAAAGGTAATACCCAACAACAGACCTTCATACGAGACAGTGTGTCTATATTTGTAAAGCATATGAAATGGGTGTTATGTAAAGACAGATTAAGAGAGACAGTAGTTGAGTAGGTAAGTTGAGGATCAGTGTGTATCCTTTATCAGGTTACATAATGATGCCATAACGCTGTAAAACAATTCTCCAATGTGCAGTTATTATTGCTTATTTGCTTATACTGTATGACCACAAGATGTGAGACAGACATCCACAGAGAGAATTCTTTGCAATTCTTACTAACAAAACAGAAAGGCTAAGAGGATCTAATTTCTAACTATCCTTTAAGGACAGCCACACTTTTTGTTTAACCTTTATTTATCCAGGGAAATGCAACTGGAAACCATGCTCTTTTCCAGTGCTCCAGTTACACACATTCTCACCTGGGAGCTGCCCAGTGCAACCACTTTCTTTGACTGATGGCCACTGTGCAGCTCCCCTTGAGCAGGTGCTCAAACGCATCTCGATGGTAGCCCTTGAAAGGGGGCAGAGAGTTATTCATTCACTTTCCCCAACCAGATGTTGCCAGCCGATCTGGGGATTTTAACCAGCAACCTTCCAGTCACCATCTACTTGTCTAACCTCTACGGTAAAGCTACCCCTTTGCTACACTGCATACTGTAACTACAACACCATCGATATATAGATTCTGCCATATGACAAGATCACCAAGAGGTAGCAAACCACATCCAAAATAATAACACAAATCATACTAATACATGGGTATCCACACATACATGGCTACACTGCTCAGTTGTGTTCAAGAAGATATGATAACCAGTGTCGGTCTTTCACTGATAATGTAATGAACGCTAAGCTGTGGTCCAGTTTAAGTGAAACTGGACCTGGCTTCAGCTCTATCTGGGTTTCAGGAAGCTGGACACAGGGACAGCCCAAAACCTTTCCTGTCTCATCTGAAACCCACATTCTCCTTAACTCCTTGGAATAACAGGCTCTCAGGAAAGGAAGCATGACATGGACGGAAACTTCCTGAATGAAGCAAACACAACATTGTTTTCTGTTGCAGGAGGAGGGGCAAAAGACAGAGAGGCCAAATCATGTGATTGTGAGGCTAACCAGGACGCATTACTCGTCTGACTGAATCATATGTCTACTCAATCTACTGTCGTGAACTGTTACATTTCTGGTAAGTGCCATATAAGCCATGACAGAGCTCATGACTTTTAATCCTTTAATTGCGGAGGCACAGCACACACAGACCCATTAACAACAGGCATCCATATCTGAATACCACCAAAATACAAACAATGTCTGAAAAGATGTCCAGAGAGGCAAATGCAAACAAAAATAGACAGAGAGAGAGAGAGATCAGAGAGAAAGGATAATGTGGTCTCAATAATCACATTTTGCTTATCTCTAGTAAAAATAAGAAAAGCAGCAGGAAAGAGAGACAAAGGTTTTCTTTGCTGAAGAATTCCCCAAAACACTGTTTTTGATAAATGGCAACATCAGTTCCAGTGAAAGTATATGATCACAGAGCAAAGAACATGCAGTTATGCAGTTCAAAGTCAACACAAAACCTTGATCAGTGTGTAGGGAGCTTTCTTCCATGCCCATATCATCTGACCGAAGCCAAGTATGTGAGCCAGTGTGCATAACTGTGTGTATGTGTGTCAAATTGTGAGCCAATGCTTTGAATCAATAGTCGAATTAATTACTTTCTGTCTGACTGGAATTGGGCAAACTGTGACACACACTGCCCCAGGGTAGGGCAACAGAAAGTGATATGTGAAGTGTAAATAATGATGGGTGCTGGTGATGGTGAGAGGTGTGTTTGTGTGTGGGGGGGGATATTATGGGGTGTCACTCACTGAAGATTTCTGGGGAGCTCCCTGGAGAGAGGTTGGGTCTCCGTCTCCTCCGCCATATTCCTCCTCCTGTGACACCGTCGGACATGCCTCGAAGTCTGTGTGCCCTAGATCATGCAGGTAGTGGAAAAGAGGAGAGTTCTGCAAAGAGAGAGTCAGAGAGAGATAGAGCAGTGGTTAAAAAATGAGAAATGGAGAGAGCGAGACAGATACGATTGTGCCAGATGGAGGGAGAGGAGGAGGAGAAGAGAGAAAATGTGGAGATTAGGACATCCGCCTGCTGTGGATTGAGCTGACATCATCCTGATTCTGCCCCAGTTTCCCTGTGCGGATCCGGAGGTGTTATGACCCTGATAAGTGAGAAAAAACATTCCTGATTTGCTGGGGTGGTCCAGTTCCCCCTCAGGAATAATCAACTCAAGTTGAGGCTCCACCCTCTCTCTTTCTGTCCAATGCAGCTTACTATTTTATTCTGGGAAGAATGCTGCAAAGCCTAAATCTTTTCACTTGTGAATGTGTAAAACAACAGACATTCACACAACTTGCCAAGATCTTATGCCAAGCCCTGCACCCCTTATTTCCCTCATTTCTTCTCTCCTGCATGGCAACTGGACACCAACCTGTGCGGCAGTAGAGTCAAAATGAAACATTAAAAGGGTGTAAGCACAAGTAAGCATTCCTTCCTGAGAAAAAGAACTATCTCGCCACAATCACATCTTCCAAAGGGAAGCACACAGTGAACCAATTCTGCTTCCAGCTATTTTGAGACGTCTCTCCTGCCTGTTGAATAAAGAAAGCTCAGCACCAAATCAGCCACAAATAAAGACTAGAGGGGGAAAAACCATCCCGTGCTACAATTTGACCAAAGGACGCCTGATCCAGTTCTCTGCCAGCTGCTGATTCTCTGTTGCTGGGAAAGCAGAACTCTGAGCATCTCTGGCATGTCTTGGTGCATCTGGACAGCTGCACATGTGCATCTCTAAGTCATCTGGTACAACTATCACCGATGCATGCCCATCGAAACATAATGTATGACTAAATAAGCAATCACACAAGGTACTCACTTGCATTTTCGGACGATGTCACAACGCACTACGCATATTGACTCTGATGTGTGTGGGGCTTTTTCAGAACCGACGCATAGGAGGTGGTCATCCCCACCCTATATCTGGTAATGATGAAACACCAATAACAATACGCACACAACCCCAGCTCAGCCACTCTCATGACCATTAAAGCTACTTGGCAAACACCCAGCTAGCAACCAGCCAAATATGTGGATTTGTTTTGTCTCGTCAACGCACCGCAACAGGGCAAACTGCACCTTGTGTGTAGCTAGCATGCTTGCTTTTTGGTAAGCTAACCTAAAGTTACCTGGATAGCTATTGTGGCCGGACACCCAAAGCCAATTTTAACACGCAAATGTAACGTAAACCTCAACACTCGAGTGGGATGACAAAGCATTAACGTTAAGTTTCGATTAAAAAACAACGGCAATAACACAAACCTCAAATACCACATCTTCATCAAACTCCTCAGTCATTGCTCTCCGCCATCTATACGCAGCCCGACTCGCATTCTGAAGTTGTAGCCGACAGAAAACGGGTACAATAGTATAGAAGTTGAAGGCGCTGTTAGTTAGCCCGTTGCTAGCTGCGCAAACTAAACTTAGCGTAAAACTACAAGTCCCACAATCCTAGTTTCAACTGCCACTTCCTCACGAGCAAACCGTGCTCGTGCCAGCCAGGGCGCCTCTGGTGGCTGTGAGAGGCGGTGGTCCAACCACCAGCAACCAGGGAAGGAAACAGGGCTGCGTCAAGCTCGTCAGACACATCCACAGTCGGACCAGATGTGAGGCTATTTTGACTTCAAAATAAAAGCATTATATGTGTCTCCTATGTGCTGTCAAAGGAACATTTTGCAAAAAGAGCAGAAATTATATATTTTTTTAGAATATAAACACAGTATTTATTTTCACTTTTGTACTATATTTTACTCCACAAATATTGAGACACGTGTTTGTGAATAAGTATTTTATTTTAAAGTTTATGACCGGAAGTATATTTTGTACTCTGGCTGACTTGACTGGTAAGAAAAGCACCGTGGCTGAAAACTTCGGGAAAAATGGAAAAAGTAACAGGCGCAAAGATTTTATTCACACATCCGTTGGTGAAATAAGGAACAACGGCGTTGGATCTGTACGTTTTCTTCCCGAGGCGGTTTTCAAACTGACAATGGTGTCGAAGGAGGAAAAAACACCGAATTCCTTGCAATTCCATTGAAAGTAAATTTACTCATGGAGAAAGGAGCAAGTCGGGAGTCATGAGCACAGGTTTGTTGCCTGGGGGAGCTAACTAAGCAAAATCCTGCTATGCAAGTGCCTGTTGTGGTTAAAACAAAATACCGTTTGCATTTGACTTTGTTTACAGAAAACGAAAAATATCAAATTTGAACGTTATACCCGACGTTAGCATTCAGTCTATTTTTACACAGCCCTAGTTAATTACAGTTTTTCTTAATGATAGCTTTCAAAAAGATATAAGAGGGGATAGGCTCGACTTCAATTTCAATGCGTCCTAAAGACTCCTTCATAACTAACAATGAAGTTTTTCCCTTTCCATCTGTTATTGCAGCCACTGTCAGCCGGGGGGGGAGTAAATCCTTTGTCTTAAACATCTGTCCTGCTGTTGATTCAACAAAACAGCAAACTTGCTAACAGAAATGCTTGTTGAGATGCAGTGTTAACATCAAATGTAAAACAGTAAACGTTTGCTTGGATGAAATGGGACACCCTGAGTGAACCCGTTCCACCAAACGGGATATGTGCCACCGAGTTTTACAGACATTTTCCACGGCATGAGCGGTTTTAGACCCGATAGGTACCGTTCTCTTAGAGAGAATGTGTGGCCGGAAATCGTTCAAAAATCGGCCACTTAAATCTCGGCTTGCTTATCATCAAACGTAATACCTGTAAGGACATAATGTCACACCTTTTACGAATCGTTATTCTTTTGGTAAATTCGCCAAGCAGCATTAACTAATCTCATCTTTTAGCTTGGCTCACACTACAGCTACCGCCATCCACGGTGTATTTTGATGTAAGAAGATTGTTGGAATAAGCGGCCAACCATTTCTATAAACTGAAATGTTATCGAGATGAGGGCTGTTTGGGGTATTGAATGTAAACCGAATTGAAGACTGGATCTTAACGATTCATCAAAGTTTTTAGTTATGTTCTACCGCGTGTGTGCCTTTGCCAATAAGCGGGACGGTATTTCATTTTCAAGAGTTTTCAAGGGAGTTTGGCGTGACGGTCTCCGCCTCCGAGACACAGCAGCACGTATCAGGGCTGGAGCGGTTTTTGGTCACTGGCCTTTCGGGAACATCCGCTCGATGACTCCGCTTCTCGTGGTGTCGCCAAGCCAAGAGTTTCAGCCAGTAGAGCGGAAAATGTGGCCTAGAATCCCATTTCACAGCTTTTTATTAGAGAACAGACTCCGTTTTTGTTTAACCTTTATTTAACCGTTGAGATTAAAAATCTCTTTTTCAAGGGAGACCTGGTCAAGAAAACAGCATCATACAAGTTGCAGATCAACCACATGCAACAATGTACAAAGTCAGAATATCACATTAGAGAGAGCAAATTAAAATCTTGTATACAAGCAGTTAAAAGATACAGACCAACAGGTTCACGGGATCAAACCCAATTAAATATTGGCTAAACCAAGCAAAGACAATTCAGTCTTATTCAGTCTGCCATAAGATACTTCAAGAGACACCAGCTCTTTCAGTTTTAAATTATTTTACAGTGACCTTGACCTGAGGGACAGGTACCACGAACAATTCCTCATAGGGTTATTTCCACCAGTTTTTTTTTCCTTCTTTTTTTCAGAGCTATAAGGGCAATAGTAAGGAAGCAGAATGGCCTTAGTAGTTAAATGTAAATGTGCGAATGAATAAGTGTTAGAAGTAACCTATTCAGAGCAAGACAAACTGGAGCAGGAAAAGAGTGCAGAATAAATATTGCAATAAGACCAGACACCACACCACACCACAGGCACCACAGTTGCTTTGTGCCACCACAATTCACCAAATAAATAAATGGTCTTTGCTCACAATCCAATGCAGCAACTAAGAGACTTGACGTAGACACATTGGTCAACATGCCAAGCTCTTCCATGAATGGGAAGGAGGGCATCGAATTTAATGGTGAATCTGTATTTGTAATCCAGTTTTACAGTGTACATGCAACCACTGAGATGTGTGCTCTGCCACTGCAGGAGCTTTGAGTTTGATCATTTAGTCAAGGAGCTAAAACCTTGATCCCTGAATATATTAACACACAACTCCTACCCACAGTTCTTTGCTGCAATAGTCCCATGTGACCCTACAGGTGACCTTTTGACCCTAGCCGTAACCACATTTTGCAGCTGTCTATACTTCTATTAGGGGAGGCGAGATTGAAACATGCTTTCATGTGCTCTGCTCGGGCTGTATGCTTCATTCAAAAAGAAGGGTGGGTCAGTGATTGTTGTCTGCTCTGTAAATGACTCCCTTCTACTCTTTTATGTGCAGGTCTGAAGAAGCCTCCATTAGCTCCCAAACCTAAACTCCCTGGTACCACCAAACCCTCACCCCCTCCCATCGCCCCTAAACCAGGTCTTCTCCCCCAGCCCTCCGTTGTCTCTCACCCTTCCCCTGCTACTCTGAAGAAATCCAAACCTGTTGTTGCACCCAAACCATGCATACCCAAACCCGCAGCCTCGCCCCCCTCTGTTTTACTCCCACCACCCAAACCCAGCATACCACACACCTTATCTCAGGAACACCAAGAGGCTTCAGATGATAGCCTCTCACTTCTCAATTCCAAAAATGGGATTTTATCGGAGCCTAACGATCGTGACTCGGATTACATAATTCCCACCTGCTCCTGCGGGCTCCAGGACTGCCCCCAGTGCCAACGCCTGGGGAACGGGAACGCCACTGAGATTGGGAGTGACATGCACAACGACCTGTTGCACAATGGGATTTCTACAGAAGGATGTGGCCTTCCGGTGGCGAGGCCGCGAGACAAAGCAGAGAACCGAGAGGAGCGAGTAGCTGTAGAGAAGGGAGGAGGTGGAGGGATAAGCAACAACCTCCACCCTAAACCCAAGGACAAACCCCAGAGACAGAGACACCTGGATAGGGGACTGGCGAGCAGAGAAGGGCAGAGGACTGAGGAGCAGCAGGGGAAAGTGTTGGAAGCTGTGGGACACCGGGAAAGTGCTTTGGTTCAGTTATTTACAGTTGCAGAGCCTGCGGTTGCAAAAGCTGATGCACAGACTGAGGCTCCTAACACAGAAACGACAAACAAAGACAAAGACAAAGACTCCGCCTGTGGTGTTGCAGGCAGCATCATTGTCTCCTCATGTTTCACTCCCCTTCAGCCACCATCTCCACCGCCTTCCCCAGAATCCTCTCACATAGAGAGCAGTGAGCCTATAAGCAAAGCACCTTCTACCAGGTTACCCCCCGACATGCAGGTCCCTGCTCCTCCCAGTAAGCCTCTTCCGGTCCCCCAGCCACGTAAACCTAGGAAGTCAGCCCTGGTGAGGCAGGACTGCGTGGAGGGCAATGTCCAGGATGGGGTGGCGGAGGAACACAAACAGGGGCTTGAGATGGCGGAGGCTGAGGGGGCACGGAGACTAGCTGGTCTGTCTCTCACTTCAGAGGGGGAGGAACTCCAACAGAATGTAAGTGACGACCCAGGTCCCGTAGACGATGAGCCCGACGCCCCAGTGCCCCCTCCCCGACAGACCTCCCTCTCGCCCCGCCTCCACAGAACGTTTCACGCGCCCCCAGGCCTTGACCGAAACACCTCCCACTCCCTAGATCTGCTCTCTCAATCAGAGCCTGACGCACTGAGCCCTAACAGCAAAACAGAAGGTGAGGAACATCGGGTGGAGGAGGATGAAGAGGACGGGTATGGCGACTTTGAGCGTTACCCCATCACACACAGCCTCCCCAAGCAGATCAAGCTCAGCTGCCACCCACCTCTGGTGAACACCAGGAAAGCCTTTTCTGCTGAGGATAAGGAGTCACCGAGAATGCCACCTAGGAAGCCCCAGAGACACAGTCTGCCCTGCAGCCTGTCCACCCTCCTTAACCCCCCCTGCACCTCCACATGCCAACACTCCCATGAGGGAGCTGCCTGCGCCCCCTCAGGAAAAAACATCTTGGCGCTTTGCCCGACCCTGCGTGACGTTCTTCAGCCGACAGATGCCCACCAGGAGCAGCGTGCCCCCCCAGGGCCGAGCCCCACTGCTGGGGGGCAAGCAGAGGGCACAGTCGTTCTCCGCAGCCGATCTGGCAACCCGGGCAGAGAACCAGAAAAGGAGCCTCTCCTTCCGGAAGCTGCTGGAACTCAGGCTCTCCGTCAAGATGCTGCCAAAGCTGTTGGCCAAGGGAGGGCAGTCTCTGGACTGTACCAGTGTGGAGTCAAACAGGGGAGATAAAAACCTGGACCAGCCTAATAGCAGCACAGGGGCTGACGGCAGCGGAGAGGGTGGAGAGGAATCAGTGGAGTATGAGAACGTTCCACTGTATGAGGAGATACCAGAGTATATGAACCTGCCGTTTCACAGTGCACGGCTGGGCTGGTCACATGACCCTGATCCAGCTGATTCAGACATCTATGAGGTGCAAGATCCCTATCAAAAATCCCAGGACAACGACTACAAGAGGTAGGGTGTTTTGTTCACAGCATGTTTGTAACTGTGTAGCTGTCTGTGTAAGACATGCTGACTTACTTTATCCCCTCTTTCGCTCACAATAAGGCCTGCTCAAAAGAATGAGCTCAAATAGCTGTGTGTGCATATCATTTGGTTATGTTGTGTCTCAGGCAGTGTGTGTGATGATTCATATTTCAAAGGTGACAGCAGTAACATAGGGATCATTGTACCCTCTAATAATTTGTCTCCTGAGGCAAATAAATTCAGCCACGCCATCATTTGGTTACTTATTGTTACTCCAGTATAATAGGAGAGACGGAAAATGAGAGCATTCTGTGTGACAGCCTTTATGAATTACATTTCCTGGTCAAGGGTAAAATGGAGAGAGACTTTATTTCTAGAACAGTGGTGTGTGTGTGTGTGTGTGTGTGTGTGTGTTGATGTAGGCCAAAATCTGGCTCTGCTGTTCAGTGCTTAACCCCATGTTATTGCCCTGTAATTTCAAGTATCCCACAACTACAGTGTGGGAACGATTGTGTGCCACAGGTTACATAGGGTTATATTAGCATTGACGGTGTGTATTTACGTGAGTGTGAAAGTTAGCCTTTGAGCTAGTGCCATTGAATGTGAATAGAGCATTGATGTACAGCAGGTCTGCCTGTTATTTTCAGTTGCCAGGGCAGGAAATGTCTGAGAATCACAGAAACGCCACACAGCTCTCTAGAACAGGGAAAATAAACCTCCCACAACCACTAGCCTCGCTCCCGCCCTCTCACTGTGTCCAGCCTCATCTTAACCTCACGTCTATTTTTCCCCTCTTTTCCTCTGTGAGAAAGTTTGCCATTTTTGACATCCAGGTAAATGCATGAGTCTGACTGAGAGGTTGTAGTTCTGGAGAACAAGAGTCCACTAACTGTACCTGATGATGATGATGATGATGATGATGATGATAATGATAATGATAATAATAATAAAAAATAATGAATAATAATAATTTTACTGAGTACCTTACAGGAAGGCATACATACAAGAAAAGTAAAATATAGGGAGGAGGAGGAGGAGATACAAGAATAAATACATTGAGTAAAATAGGATATACAGTTGCAAGAAAAAGTTTGAACTCTTGAATTACCTGCAGTCCTGCATAAATGGCTCCTAAAAAATGGTCTGATCTTCATCTAAGTCACAAAAATAGTTAAACATAATGTGATTTAACAAATAACACACAACTATAAAAGAAACAACATAAGATTAAAAACAATTACATAAATCACTTAAAAGTGACAGTGAATTAGCTGTATGTAATGTGCTAATATCTCAGTATCATGTATCGAACCGTGAGCCGAATGTATTGATACATCCCTATTAGCTAGCCTAAGTTCCTCAGGCAGTCTAGGGACCCCAACAGTCACCCGGTCACCTAGTCACGTTCATGCCATTGAGAGTCCACTGAGTCACTAGGTAGGACCAGACTGCTGCTTCTCCTGCTCAGGAAGTGTTCCCATGATAGATGGCATGGTTCCTATTTCCACTGGCCTCACTAGAAGGAGCCACTAGAAGTGATGAGGTCAAGGCCAAGTTAGGCGGGTGTGAAATCAGCAGTTAAAGCAATTAAGAAGACCTAGCTTGCTTCTTAATTCTGTCTGGTGTGCAGAGTGGTTAGATAGGGTGTGTGTTTGCATGTGTTTCTGTGTGTGAGCGAATCTGTAGTGTTTCCCAGGCATCTGAGCCTGTTTATGTAACCAGCCTCAGGCAGTAAACAAGTGGCGCTCTGTGCCTGACCCAGTGTGTTGGAATGCCCGTCTATAGAGAAAAGGAAAGGAGAAAGAGGTTGGGAAAAAGAGAGGGAGAGAGAGAGTGTGTGTGTGTGGGGAGGGGGGTTAAGGTAAAAGATGAACTGTCAAGAGAGACACACAGGACAACCAAGGAGGTGGAAGAAGTGGGTTATAGCTAATGGGAGTGACAGAGGAAAGGGAATTTTGGAGGTCTTCCATCTTAATTAATGCAGTACAAGGCTCTAAATTCCCATTTGATACCCAACCACCACCAGTGACTTCCCTTCTTGCCAGGTCAGGACAAGCAAGCAGATTCAAGGACACGTCTACTTTTGAAAACAAAATCTAGACTCCGGCAGCCCTACCACTTAGACGTTCCACTCTGTCCTTGAATCAAGGATCTGTCTATCAGACTTGTCTATCACAGTCTAGCTAAAAGGCTTTGAGGCTTAGATCAAAATATTGGTGACACACAAACACATGTTGCTACTTGTGGCAGACAAGACTTTATGAGGGTGGCGCAGAGCCAGCATGTTGTCCTGATGCAATGACAGACAACAACGGAGAACACAGTGCTGAATCATCCTCAAGGCCTCAATACATAGACAGTTTTTTTGAAGCATTGATGAGCATTATTGCTTTCAAAGTAAACCTCAGTGTTTTAGTAAAATGATGAAATTATCCATGTACCGAAATATTTAATATTTTTCCCTGGACCTCTGAATGAGTTTCATTGCCGTTTTCTCTTTGCATAGTGGTCTTGTATGGGTTCCCATAGCCTTGTTTTTGTGTTTTCCTCTTCCCTACACTAAACCTACACCGCTGGTAACCTTCCCACCTTGTTGCAACCTTTATTTACCCAGGGAGGGTTTTTCTAAGTACACATGCTCTTCCGTACCGTCTTGCTTCACATTCATGCCGCTACTTACATTATCTGAGAGCCAGGGTAAAGCCTGCCTTGGGCACCATTCAATCCTGCTCTTATTGTCATGCCAATACTGTTTGTCGTGTTGAATGTGTGGTCTTGTTGGTGACCAGTGGCTGGCTGAGGCAGGATGGAGTCCACTCCGAGGAGGAGGAGGAGGAGGATGATGAAGAGGTCCACAGCTCGGATGAAGAGGACAACAGCTCCACCTCCAGTAAGGAGCACCTGGACGTGGCAGACCGACAGGTAACTCTCTCTCTCTCTCTCTCTCTCTCTCTCTCTCTCTCTCTCTCTCGCTCACTAAAAGTTACAGTCATGAGAAAGTAGTGTAATGGCTGTGTGTGTGTGTGTGTGTGCGCTGAGTAGGGAATGGTGGGCAAACACAGAAGGGCTTAGGGTTCAGGAATAGCTCTCTCAAGGGCTGCAAGAGATTTTTTTTCTTTGTCCTGTGTGACCCTTTCTGTGATGCTATCAGTGCCTGATACCCCCGGTGGGTATCACAAACACAGGCCCTGATAGGACCAGGAGGCCCTTTCCATCAAACAGGGGTAAGGCTGCTGTCCAAATTAAGCCAGCGAGAGACCGCCCCATTACCATTCCACAACACACACACACAATCAGACAGAGAGGGGGAGAGAAGAGAGAGAAATGCAAAGTTGCTGCTCTACTTTCAGTCCTGATTGAGCTGTTGTTTGGAAGGCTGCACAACTCGATCCCTATGGTTCTACATAGAAAGCAAGACGAGAGAGTGATCATGGTAGTTTGCAGTGACCCTGTAAGTGAATAGTGTTTTGTACTGTCGCTACGGCACGTCTGTGGCATCGCCTGACTGTGTTGTTTGTCTGTCTGTCAGCAAGAGGACGAGATGAAGAGGAAGAAGGTGGTGCACATAGCCCAGGAGATCATGAGCTCTGAGAAAGTGTGAGTGTTTTGATAATGCAGCAATAACACATAGACCCCCACCTCCCCAAGTAGTATGCATGCCAAATATTCAGTATATGTTTTCTATGTTTGGTTCTTACCAGTGTATTTCTACTCTTTCAACAGGTTTGTGGATGTCCTGAAGCTCCTTCATATCGTAAGTGTCTTATGTCTGATTTATGTCTGAACTATGCCTCTTAAGACTGTCTTAACAAAGGAAAAGCCAGTTATTCTTGTGACAGTGAGGGAAACAAGGGAGTATAATCAATAAACCGTTTCCTTCCTGGTCTATATATTCACTAAACATAACCAAGCGTACGGTCTGTCATCCTCACCGACACTGATTGTTTTGAATGGTGATCAAAGAGGACAGAGATGAATTAATGAGTAGTTGGCTTGCAGCTTATAAGCGCTTATAAGGAGTTGAATAATGCATCTGATTCCAGAGTCAAGCCTTTTAAAGATGCCGTGGTGTCATTTTTCTTCTTTCCTCATCCTTGAGGCTGTGGTGAGCAGGTAAACCCATGGTTACAGCCAGGGGTCCTTTGATCTGTCCCATCAACGGGCACACTGGCAGGCGTGTGTGTGTGTGTGTGTGTGTGTGTGTGTGTGTGTGTGTGTGTGTGTGTGTGTGTGTGTGTGTGTGTGTGTGTGTGTGTGTGTGTGTGTGTGTGTGTGTGTGTGTGTGTGTGTGTGTGTGTGTGTGTGTGTGTGTGTGTGTGTGTGTGAGAAAGAAGGGAGCAAGAGAGATTATTAAACTGTCATGAGTAAAGGGTTGGCTTTGTTCTGGGGAGGTGAGCTGTGCAGTTTGCCTGGTGAATTTAGCTGCCAAAAGGTAGTTATAAAGTGGCTTGTACTGGAGAGATAGGCTTTACATTTGGTACAAGCTGTACCAAATATGATATGATATTGGGTAGAATATTGTTTTCAGTGAAATTATAAATATGTCTTGAATGGATATGTGAAATGTACAAACATGTACATTTTCAATTCAAGTGAGAGAAACACCAGAGTTGGCATTCTCAATTAGTTTTCATGCAGCAGTAACAGGATATTTATTTATATTTTCCATCTCTGTTAGGGGTGTCAAGTTGTGTTTTTTGAGAGCCCTTGTTTATGAATCTGCCACGGGGTCTTGAGGGGAAGCCCAGAAGAGAGAGTTCAGCCAACCCACACTGTGGGTCAAGGGTCCACCTGTCTGGCAGCCTCAGACATGGCTTTAGTGAAACTGCCACAGGATTAGCGTAAAACATTGTCCTGTGGATGACGGGGGAGGGAGAGTCAGGGAGCTCTGTCCAAGAAAAGAGGTCAGATCACATTCTTCACTATCAGCAGCTGCTTCCTCAGGCCACAGAGTGGACCTCCAGACACACATGCCTAAACTAATCCTGTTTGTGTGTGTGTGTGTGTGTGTGGAGGGGGGGTCTGTGTCTCTGTGTGTGTGTGTGTGTGTGTGTGTGTGTGTGGAGGGGGGGTCTGTGTCTCTGTGTGTGTGTGTTGTGTGTGTGTTGTGTGTGTGTGTGCGCGCGCATGCGCACATTTTCATTTACAGCTCTTCGAAATTGGTTTGATTGATCTTTGTAGGCTGTGCTGTGGATGTTATGTTGGTCGTTTGGCTTGAGAAGGCCTGAAGTGACAATTGTGCCTTTGTCTGTCATTGAACTTGTGTCATTTTATATAATAATAATAGGCAGTTCATTTGAAGTGGTGCTCATGAGGCATGTATTTGAATAGCATCTATTTAAAATCACTAGTGCTGCAACAATCAAATAAAACATTAAAACAAGTAAAAACAAATGGATTAAAAACAATATAATGTTAAAAATAATAGGATAAAAAACATCATATAGCTGTAAGTTGTAAGAAGTGATTTTAAAAAGTGATATAGAGCGATTACTGATATTAGGTGTGACTGTTTTATGCCATGTGTCTTTCACCACTATATGTACTCTGTTAAATAAAAGGTTGCTGTAATCAGAGCTGTGTGTGTGTGTGTGGGTTGTGAGGGCGTGAGTGAGTGCAAGTTAGCTGGGGCATTGGGATCCTGCATGGCCTCCCCACTTCCTTCCAGGTGGATGTGTGTGTTTGTACACCGGACAGTGTCAGAGTGCTGACTCAGCTGTGTGTGTGTGTGTGTGTGTGTGTGTGTGTGTGTGTTTGTGTGTGAGTGTGTGAGTGAGTTAGGTAGGAGGCATGTTTATGAGGTGATAACCAGGTGTTCCCGTTCTGGTGTAATATGCTGTCATGCGTCACCCCACCCTGTTCAGCTGTGTGTGTGTGTGTGTGTGTCAGTCTCCCAGTCAGAATTCACCCTTTGTGTCCTTGCAGGACTTCCGGGATGCAGTTGCCAAGGCAACCCGTCAAAATGGGAAGCCGGTGGTGGACGAGCGGATCCTCAGCCAGATCCTCTACTACCTGCCCCAGCTCTACCAGCTCAACAGAGACCTGTTGAGAGAGCTGGAGGATAGAGTGGCCCACTGGTATACACACACACACACACACACACACACACACATACACACACTTTTCATCACCATATGCAACAGCAGCCATCGCAAGATTTCCCCTTTTTTCCCCAAACAACTCTTTTTTTCATTTCCAGTGAATATTCCTGCTCCCTCTTTAGTATTTCCTGCTTTTTTCTGTTGTCCTTGTCATAGTCATCACCATAGTATACACTATCCTGTATGTATACTGTAATTACACGTATCGTTTTTCTTCACATTCTCATTTTTTCCTCTCATTTGCTTTGTATTGCACACATGTTGATATTTGTATATTTATTTCATACGGCACATATTTCTTTTTTGGCAGATTCTCAATCGTACACATTCTTCCTTTGTTTTGTTGTCTCAGTGTGTTCTGCATAGTCCTGTAACATCCTTTGAGGCTTGTTCATGAGAAAGGGCTATATAAATAAACTTGAAATGTTTATATGAGCCTCTTTTTCTATATTCTTATTAATATTCTATTTTTCTTTGCTGTATCCTAGCTATTTGCTTCTGCAGCAGCCTAATTTCTCATGGGTTTCATCTTTTCTTATCTTATTACATGATTAATCAATGCTTTTCTGTGAATATGATTGATTTTTGTTTGTATTGGGGGTTGCTTGCTTTATCATTATCATCAACTGGAATTATAGTTTACCACGACATCACTAATCCTTCTCATCTTTCAGCCACATACAGTTGTTGGTACCTGAGGTGAAAGTAACCATCTGTCTGTCTCGTCGTAGGAGCGATCACCAGAGACTGTCGGACATCTTTGTCCAGAAGGGGCCTTACCTGAAGATGTACTCCACCTACATCCGCCAGTTCGACAACAACGTGGCCCTGTTAGATGAACAGTGCCGGAAAAACCCTGGTTTTGCCGCCGTCGTCCGAGAGTTCGAGGTGAGCTGGAAACGGGGCTGTGCATTAGACGTTCTTGTGACAAGTGACCAATGATGTGAATGTGAATGATGGTCAAAACACTGTTTGAAAGTGCTGCCTTGCCACTAAAACAAATCTGGGGGAAACACTGAATAGTTGTAATTTTCAGGATCTTTTTAGGCATGAAAATGGTCAGATTTCATTTATTTAATATCAGCACAAAATATCAACTCGGTGTTCAAAAATCCATATCGGTCAAACCCTAGTGCTCATTGTGTCGAGGCTTTGATTTATGTGTATGTGTGAATGACAGCTGTGTGGTTATTATCTCAGATGAGTCCAAGATGTGCCAGCCTGGCTCTGAAACACTACCTGTTGAAACCAGTCCAGAGAATCCCTCAGTACCAGCTGCTACTCACCGGTAAAGACACTCCCATGCACTCTGTGTTTGTGTCTGTCTCTCCTCCTACCAACCGCACACACTCTGCACACACTGCAGGTCAAGACTTTATTGAATCATGCCACTGTTTTATTGGTAGCGCGTGTGAACGCAAGCAGAAGTGGGGCCATTCTATTTTGGTATGGTTAGGATTTTAGTGATATACTGGCACCCGGTGGACAAACCCCGTAACAGAAGCCTGTGGATTACCTCAGTTTGACCTGAGGGACACATGCAGAACAGATTTCCTTTATCCTGTGATACCGCTCTGCTTGTTTCCAGATTATCTGAAGAACCTCCCTGAGGACTCTGAGGATTATAAGGACACACAAGGTAAGATACTAGTGTGTCAATCACATATATTTAATGAAAATACTCACACTGAAAAAACAAACAACTGTGGAAAACAGAAAAAAAATGCTGTGACAAAGCTGAACGTAAAGTTGTATCTTTGCTATCCACACAGCTGCTCTGGGCATAGTGAAGGAAGTGGCCAACCACGCTAATGATATTATGAAACAAGGGGTAAGAAACCATGAAGTTAACATCTTTGAGCTTTACAATGAAGATCTACTTTAGCCTCATGTATCCCCTAACGTCTTGCCCCGTATTTTTAGGATAACTTTCAGAAGCTGATGCACATTCAGTACAGTCTGAATGGCCACCACGAGATCGTTCAGCCAGGCAGGGTAAGTAGCCACCAGACTAAGTATTACAAGGCTAACTATTAACTTATTATCTGTTTCACTACAATGGCTTGTTGGTATATTCTTAGCCTACCCCTTACCTTAACCAGGGTCCATATCCCAGCCCAATGCTAATGGAAACTTGAAATTAATGTATTTTTGCTTGTGTAGCCTTGTTTATGGGGGTGGGTGTTATTTGTTTTGAATGGGAAACATTTTGTAACATTTTAGAAAAGTGCTTTACATAAATTAGTGTAGGTATTATTATTATTATTATTATTATTATTATTATTATTGTGTAGCCACTGGATTCCACGTAGAGATTTTAATCCCAGTCCATTTACACTAAACTCGTCTTCCCTACTCTCAGGTGTTTCTGAAGGAGGGCACTCTGATGAAGCTGTCCAGGAAAGTCATGCAGCCACGGATGTTCTTCCTGGTGAGTGATAAGAGGCCTGGTGCATTGGTCTGGAATGAACTGTCTTTGCATAGCGTTGAATCCAGCTCACACTGCGCTTTCACATGTCTTACTCCTGTCTATCTCAGTTATCAAATATTGTCCACCTTAAACATTGATGTTAATGTTTCCTTGGAGTGAACAGTCCATTTAAACCAAGCTGGTTTCTTTGGTTTCTCTCCAGTTCAATGATGCGCTCATGTACACCACTCCCGTCCAGTCTGGCCAGTATAAACTCAACAGCATGCTCTCCCTGGCTGGGATGAAGGTGAGAGAGACACTACTAACATCACATACCATGAATTTGGTTGCTAAGTCATTTTCAGTCAGTTTAATGCAATTTTGATTTAAAGCCTTACTCTAAATTTTGTGTGGCAACCTTTTATCAGGGTTACTTAGTCATTTTCAACAGTGCACCCTCCCCAGTGCTAATCTGTTGGCATTTGTGGTGTGTTTTCCAGGTGAGTAAGCCCAGCCAGGAGGCCTATCAGAACGAGCTGAACATCGAAAGTGTCGAGCGCTCTTTTATCCTGTCTGCCAGGTCAGCACCCATAGCAACTGACACACACATTGCATTTTGCACAGTATGAGCAATAACCAGTTAAAGATGATAATTGGTTGTAGATGACACAGACTGCCTCCTATTGGTTGCTTAGGGTTCTGATGTATTTTGTGCTTGCAGCTCGGCTACAGAAAGAGATGAGTGGCTGGAGGCCATCGCCAAGGCCATAGACGACCACACAAAGAAGAAGATAACTTTCATATCAAGCCGTAGTCAGGAGGAGGTAACCTTTTACATCTGTGTGGGTGCATGTATGTGTTTGGTACAGGTTATTAGAGCTATGTGTCTTTGACGATTATATGTCACCCTATATGCATCCGCGTTACCTTTCTTTCTCAACGCAGGCTGATGGTCTTGGGGACAGTGGGGCCCCGTTGGGTTCAAAGGCTCCAATCTGGATCCCAGACCTGAGGGCCACCATGTGTATGATCTGCACCTGCGAATTCACCCTCACCTGGAGAAGGCATCACTGTCGGGCCTGTGGCAAGGTCCCTACCACTACTAATACTACTACTACTACTACATTACATAATTTAAGTAAAACTATTCTCATCATAGCTCTATGTATGTGTGATAGGTGGTGTGTCAGGCATGCTCCACTAATAAGTACTATCTGGAGTACTTGAAGAACCAGCCAGCACGTGTGTGTGACCACTGCTTTGCCAAGCTACAGGAGAATAGTAAGTCACTAGTGATTTCAGTCGTTACAGGAAATGAGGAAAAAAATATAACATGATATGAATTATTTCTCTGTGAGAGAGACAAGAGCATTTTGTGGTTTATTCTTGCATTCTTCTGTTTTCCTGTAGGTGACCGTTGTGCCTCAACATCAGTTTCTCCTATCGGGAAATCTGGAGCCTTCTCTTTTTCTAGAAAACAGAAGAAGATTCCTGCTGCACTGAAAGAGGTGGGGAGCATTCAACTATGTGATGGATGTTCACTTCACCTGATATTATTCAACTTTGCACGTTTTTGTTTTTTTTAATCTTTGAGGCAGCAATGAAATGCGATGCGATTGGTTAACTTATTTTATTCATGTTTCTTATTAGGTGTCTGCCAACACAGAGAACTCCTCCATGAGTGGCTACTTAAACAGGTCGAAAGGCAACAAGAAGCAGTGGAAGAGGCTGTGGTTCGTCATAAAGAATAAAGTCCTGTACACCTATGCTGCCAGCGAGGTAACGCACTTCTTCACACCACGTAAAAGCACACTCACGCACTCAAACTGTGTTTTGCTTGAGGCGTCGATTAATTGGGTTTCTGAGCTCTGTGTCTACGTATCTTTTTGCTGAATAACTATTTCTCCCTTCAGGATGTAGCAGCATTGGAGAGTCAGCCCTTGTTGGGTTTCTTCCTGAGAGAGGAGAAGTACGGCCCGGCCCAGAAGCTGCAATTCAAACTGTACCACAAAAACACCCTGTTTTACATCTTTAAAGCTGATGACATCCCCACTGCACAGAGGTATCTGACTGGAATGAAAGGCTATACAGTAATTATATTGAAGGCTTGTGGTTTATGTTTACTTTAACATCAATGGTAGCTAATGTTTCTGTAATGCATTTTTTTTTTATCTTCAGATGGATTGAAGCCTTCCAAGAGGCCATGATTCTTGAACAATAATTCCCTTGAGTAGCAGTGAAGTCGCACCACAGCCCTCGAGCCAGTTGACAGGCAACTTAACCCTGATCGCAGGTCAAGGGTTACCAGCTCAGGAAGGACTCCGGATGAGCTATCTACCCTGCAGAGAAACCCATCGCAGATTGACAATTAAGTGGAAACCAGATTGTTTTTCCCTCAAAGAACAATCGATTTTTTTTTTAAACAACACTAAACATATTTCTATCTGCAACAGCTACTGATGCTCAGGGTTGTCAGTTGAGTTCAGAGCTAATGGTGGATCTGTTCGCTTCAACTCTGAGATGAAACGGTTATTTGTCACAGCTGTGGGTCAAAGGTCAAGTCAAGAAGCATGTGTGTGGAAGTGTCACAGAATAGTTGTCAGGACCTTATAAAGCTCCTGGAAATCCTAGAAACTCGGGAAATGATTTTTTAGCTGCAAATGAATGAAGGAAACACTTATGTGTGAAACAAAATATGCAAAACTGTCTGTCATAGTTGTCGGTCCAAGCCAGATCATGGTATCAGTCTTCATTCAAGCATATCAATATTGTCGACTCTATCTTGTAGTGTTATAATATTCAGGTCATTTTGTTCAAACAAAATTTAAAAACACACTCAACCTTGTAAAATATTGAAAATGGAAAGATGTTTCATGAATCATGTATGAAAAGTATTGATGTCTTCAAGTGTTGAATGATGTAACAAGGTTGGATTTTACTGTGAAAAACAGGCTTCTACAAAGAAACAGGAAGTGGATGTTCTACTCTTAACTCTAATCTCTCTGGATAAGAGATGTTGTTCATATCTTTTTTTTTTTAGACTTAGAATACCAAACATTTAAATCAAGGGTAAAAGAATATACTGGAGAAAACTGGAAACGTCATAAATAATGTAGATATTTTAACTACAGTTAAAAAGTATTTTTGTTTGCCTGTTTAGCCACAACAGAGGTGGTCCATGGGTAATACTGTGTATATGGAAGTGGAAGAGCAACATTGACCCTTTTATGTCAAAGCCAAGAGCTAATATTTATATAGAATTGTACATTTCTCTTTGTCTGGAAGTGTAGGAGGAGCTTGGTTTATTTTATCTGCCATAATGGTTTTAAAAGCACAGGCTGCCATTTGTTTTGTAACTGTAACAAAAATGTGTGGTTGGTGGAGAGGGAATATGTTTCCATCAAAGCCATTGTTATTGTATTTAATTAGACCATTTAGAAGAGAACTGCTTACAGAAAAGGAGCACATTGTCTTTTTTTGTTAGAGAAGATACTGTGGAAAGTGTGCATGAACTATATTTCTGAGGAAATGTTCAAAAGCAAGAAAAACATCTGAATTAACTTTTTTTTTTTACACAAAATGTGCCTTATATCTCTTATTATGAGATAAATTGCAATAACTGTTTGAAAATGTTCATTTGAATATGGACAATTTTAGCTGTCTTGTTTTCATCACTACTCACTTTCTAAGCCTTTCTAGCCAGGCTACTCTGGGTCTGCGGTTTTACAAATGCATAAGTACATTTCTTCAAGGTTACCTTTTTTATTTCTGTTGTACTAATCGCGTTGTCAGATATTGCACTACCCCATTATGGCAATTCATTAGTCCACTGATGGAGAATCCAGAATCCTATTATAGTGAAGGGATGAAACTTTAGCTACTACTATGATGAAGGCTATTTGGCTGCTGTTTACATGCAATTTCAATTATGCCACATACAAATTTTGGCTAGCAAAAATAATTTTTGGAGTAGCCTGGACAGAAAATGCTAGTCAGGAGCTAGCAAGCACGTATTTTTCCATTCCTCATGATTGTTCTCTAACAATGACCCTTTCTAAACACCTCCACTCCATTCAGAGTTATAGAGTCAGCTATAAACAATGATTCTCAACTGTCAGGCAACAGTTTTTAATAATAAAAAAAATTCAAAGTACAGTATCTTGGCTTCCTGTATTTATTCTTGTCTTTCTGTCTTCAAGGGATGAAGACCAGTGAACTATGTAGAGACCATGATTTAAAACCACTGTCATTACTTAATTGCAGAGTGCAAATTGATGTGTGTAGGAGGGAGTTCCAATGGTTGTGTATGCATCTGTTTGCATTTATGAGCTTAGTATGGGTCTCTCTGAGCTAATGATCAAAGTACTGGTTATAGAGATAAGGCATATTTTATGAGTGACTCATATCCCAAAGCTCTGAATTTCAATGTGGGGTTATGCTCTATTTCCCCTTATCTCCCTCTACTGAGAGTCAAATCTCTTGGGCAGCAGGATGGCATAGTGAGTAGGGAAACTGTCCTTCAAAACAGAAAACTTGGATTCAAGCCTCTATCAGCAAGCATGCACCCTGCTGAAGTGTCCTTGAGCAAAACTGAACACTTACCAACTCTAGGGGCACTGTTCTGTAGCTGACCTCCCTGTGGTAGGGGGTGAACAAATAGAGAATTTGCCAATAATTATTAATGTATAAACTAACTACCTCATTGTTTGCCTTTGGGAGATGCTGTTTGATGTGAATTCTCCTGATCAAAATGATTTAATGTGGTTCATGAAATTTCACAATTCAATTTCACATGGAAAAAAAAGTAACCACAAGTAATATTAAGACATAAGACAACTACTACTACCCATATGATATAGTAGCAGTAGTAGTAGTAGTAGTAGTAGCATTAGTAGTAGCAGTAATAGCATTAGTAGTAGCAGTAATATGGGATTAGTAGTAGTAGTAGTAGTAGTAGTGGTAGGCCGAGTAGTCTTCGTAGTACTGTAGTAGTAATACTATTAGAAGTGGCAGCAGCAGTAGTCTTCGTAGTACTGGGAGTAGTAGTAGTAGTTGTAGGCTTAATAGTTGTAGTTGTAGTAGTTTTGTGGTAGCAGCAGCAGTAGTAGTAGTATCATCTTGCACCTGTTTGTTCCGATGTGGAACATACGGCATCGCAAACAGGAACTATTGTAGTACTCCGACATGTTTATATGCAGAACGGTCCGTCGCGATAATAATTCCGTCTAAAGATGGCGGAGTATGTGAATATCGTCCGAAGGGCTTTGGGGCAAATAGGAGGTCACGGCGGAGTGCGTGGGCTTTTAGTTCAGTTTTTCAGGTCAGTTTTATAGAATACGCTTTGTTATTTGTTATATGTTATATATATATATATATATATATATATAATATTGTTATCCATTATTGTGAATTTTTTTTCCTCCTGTTAAATTCGGCATACAAGTGTTCCACTATGCAGTGTTTATTTTAGTGGTGTAGTGTTTATTTAACAAACGTTCACATTGCTTGCTGCCGCCTTCCACGGTGTATTTTCTCAAGGAAGATTGTGGGAATAACAGGTTAACCAATTCTAAAAGTTGACATTTTATTGGTATAAAGTGCTGGTTGGTGGATTATACAATTGTGAGAAAAGGTTTGGGAGCCCTTTTGAATTAGCTGCGTTCCTGTATCAATGGCACCTAAAATATAGTCTGATCAAGTCATAAAAATACATAAACACGATGTGATTTAACAAATAACAAACACATTTTTTACTTTATTGTACTGTCTTAATTGAACAAACGTTAACAGCTTGGATTGTAAAATGTATGTGAACCATGAGATTTAAGTAACTGGTGGAACCTCTTTTAGCAGCAATAACCTCAACCAAACATTTCCTGTAGTTGCTGATCAGACTTGAACAACTGTTAGGAGGTATTTTGCACCAACTGTTTCAGTTCATTGATATTTTTGGGATGTCAATAGGTTTAAGGTCAGGACTCTGACTTGACCATTCCAAAATGTGAATTTTCTTGTTTAAGCCATTCTGTTGTAGATCTGCTTTTGTGTTTGGGGTCATTGGTGTGCTACATGACTCAACCTCTGTTAAGTCTTGGGAAATGCTTTTGTAGCCTTTTCCAGTCTTATGAGCCTGCGGTCAACTGAGTCTGCTTCTGTACTGTAATTACACTAGTAGATGCACAACAAGGCACAGGTGACAAGGACCATGGTTTGACAAAAGGCGGCTCAGTTGACCACTTTTTAATGGAGTTTAGGGTGAACTATTCTCCATACACGAAAGAATGACACGTATTGAGACTAGGCTGGCTAGGATGTTACATCATTATTATTGTTCATTATTACAATGGCATTTTGTTGGCAGGGTCAATGATGTGAAAACAGGAGCCCTGGTCGGCGCGGATAAGTATGGAAACAAATACTATGAGGACAACAAGAACTACTTCTTTGGTAAGAAAAAAACTCTGCCAAAACATTGTTGATCTGTGTGTGAGAGAGACATAGACAAACATATATACAGCGTTAACGTAACAGCAGCCAAATTTGTACACACTATGATTACTTTTATTATTATTTTTTTTAAGTGCGTGTTCTAATTTTGCTACCTTTATGTTACTCTTTAATATCTTTGTTGAGGACGATATATCAGAAAGTCCGGAGAAGTGTGAAATGCCTTCACGTCAAGCACAGAGGGACTCTAATGCAATTTGGTGGACACTGGTTGTTGTTTGCCATATGTTTAGTAATGTGTGTTGGCATGTCTGCAACATGCGCTGAGAACGACCTCTGTCTGTCCCCGCGTTTTCAGGACGGCACCGCTGGGTGATCTACACCAAAGAGATGAATGGAAAGAACACCATGTGGGAGGTGGACGGCAGCATGGTGCCGGCTGAGTGGTATGACCTGTACTTATATATTTCTACATAAGTTGTTGTTCTATTTAAATACCCCCCATTTGTTATATTTTTATTCCCTGTTCTATTTTCTTTGCTGTATCCTATTACTTTTTGCTGCTGCAACAACCCAATTTCCCACAGGCCAAGTTTCCTTTCCAAGAACCTTTTTTAATATGTACTATTCCTAAATAAAATACTCTGGGCAAGTAGGTTAGTAGCTTAAAACTGTGCTAAATTCCACTCAATTACTCTTCTACCCTGTTTATTCTTCAGGCATCGCTGGCTGCACTGTATGACAGACGACCCCCCCACCACGCATCCACCAGTGCCCAAGAAGTTCCTAGCAGAGACCCACCAGTTCAATGTGAGCGGCTCTTCCCAGCAGTATGTTCCCTACTCCACCACGCGCAAGAAGATCCACGAGTGGGTTCCACCCACGGCTGGGGGCCATTGACTTTCCTGGGACCTCACCTGACCTTTGATCTCCCTCACTGTAAATTGATGCCCTGCCTGTGTATCCAACTTGCCCTCTGAATAAAATCTCTATACATGTTTATGATGGGAGCGGCAGTCTTTGTGTACCTTTGTATCTATGGATTATATTATAGTATATTGTTTGTTCTTTAACTTTTCCAAAGCTTGTGAATACCTGCTATGAATAATGTCCTCAACAATGTTGACATGTGTTTTAACATATTTATAGTTTATAGTTTTTAACATTTTCTGAGTACTCTTCATTTATGTTGTTCCATGTAGCAGAAACGACTCAAACTGACTCTGGTGTGGTGTTTATATGATGTCAGTGCTTTCGTTCTTCTGGTTGAGACCTTGTTATTTCAGGGATCTGGAGCTGTTAAATGAGGATACTCACACTGTCATCCTTTTTTCGCTGTGGGGTCAGTTTGAGGAGAAAAAAGAAGAAGATGACAAGGACCTCAATGTAGGCTACAGTACACACATCTTTTCCCTCTAATACTATTTTCTGAAATGGCCAACAGGGGGTGTTATTTCTTTTGTTTTCTGTCAGCCTTAATACAAAATTCAGTCAAAGAAAATGAATGCGCTGTTGGCATCCTTTCAAGTCTGCATTTCAACAAACACCAATCCTTTCTCTGACTGGAAGAGGGCTATTTTTTATTTTGAAGCCAATGAAGGCTTTCCTTGGAGAAGGGATGCAGTATTTTGTCCAAGTCCTTGAAAATAATCAATGTGCATATCTTTTGACAAATTCCAATGGGTCCTGGGGTTTATTGTGCTCTCAGACCCAAATTTGCAAATTGCTTTGAATGAATGGTTCCTGTGTTGCACCGCTGCTATCTTTTTATACCACATTAACCGCATTAGCTGATAGCCTTGTGTAAATGTGCAAATGGGGCAGAGATAATCTCTCTCTCTTTCTCTCTTCTCTCTCTCTCTCTCTCTCTCTCTCTCTGTCTGCCTTTGTTATTGCTGATGCAGCACTATAACAAAGTGGCAGCTGGGTCTGCTAGTGATGCCAGCTGGGCACCAGAGGAACCACAGAAAGGCTAAAGAGGGTCATCTTGATGTAGAAGCACCCACTTCTTGTCTGGCCTGCGGGCCTCTTTCTTCCTCACTTCCATCTCCTTGCCACCTGCCAACTCCTATACCTCATCTGACCTGTATTCCTAATCCATCAACTTCCCATCTTCCAACTCCCCATCACCTCTCCTTAAAATCACTGTCTTTTGCTTTTCTCTCCCTCCCCTCCCTCTACTCTTGCAGCATTCATGCCTGACTTCCTCCCGTGGGTGAATTTGACTCGTAGAGGAGTGTGGTCCTGGATGAGTATTTGCAGCCTTCCTTACTATCTCTAATTCTGCAGGTGTTAGGTGTGCTTAATGGGTCAGAGTTGGTGTCTTGGGTCTTTTAATTTTAGGATGCCTCTCCCCTGAGCATTTCGCTGTAAAAATACCGCCGTCCCAGTTCTGCCCACTTCCCACGTGTCTCTCAGCACCTAAGGCATAGTTAAAAATTAAGTTAAAGCGGTAATCCGTTTCCACTCATCCACTCTTTTTTTTGTCCAGCGATCATCGATGTGGTGTTTCTGCACTGACCTTCCCAGAGATCACCTGTCAATCAAACAGTGTGTCCATTACGCTGACATCTTTCTCCTTGGATTTTCTGTTGGTGAAGTTTGAGTTTCTGTAGGTGGCGCTCTTTTCTTTGTCTGTTCATCGCTGCTCATGCTAACTACCCAGTTCTTCTTCTGTTTATTCCAAACAAAGCACTGCTGCAGCTGCTGGAAACATAAAACGCATCACTTCCTGTGCATCAGAGGTTCCTTGTAAAGACCTACTAGACACCAGGTGTTGAGAACAGTGAAAGTAAAAGCTTTACTTTGAATTGGCTGGTTGAGCAAAAGCACCATTGAGAAGTACCCTTGTGTGAGATAACGCATTTGAGTATGCGTGGGAGTGGGAGCAGAGCCCGACCCATGTGTCACACACATGCAATCACACACACACATACAGTCACACACCCTGGCTGTTATCTGGCGCTGCAGATTAGCAGTGCCTATGGAGTGTATTCAGCCGCAGAGACAGAGTCTGGGAGGAGATTCCTGCACTAACTCAACATTAGCAGTCTGACATTCTCACACTTATTTGTCTCTCTGCCTCTCTCTCTCTGCCTCTGCCCTAGCTCCCCCTTCTCTGTCTCCTTTCTCCTGATTGGCAGGGGAGGTTGTGTTACCGTGGTGAAGTGTGCCTGGGCCAGTGGAGGGTGGCTGATAAGGATCACAAAATTCCGGCTACGGCTGCATCACTCCTTACAAGGCAGTCTTTTTCCAACAGCTATGAGAACAGTGCAGAACACAGCTACTGGGGAACACACCTCTGAACAACGGGAGTGTGTTTGAACTTTGGACAAGGGGGTCGTAGGGAAGGGGTGCACAGGGAGCTGTTAGTATCAGCCCAGTGGCAGTTTACACTTGTCTCCACAAGCAGGAAGGAAAGGGTTTCACAACACAATAACAAGAACACATCTACACCCACCCCTCCCTTAGAGGGTAGTCCTAGAACCTCAAAGGGAGGCAGACAGGACAGAGGTCTCTGATGTGCAGGAGTTTCCAGAAGCTGGTAGACATGCTCTTTGACCTCAGGCTCTGAGGAAGAGGTGGGATGAGGAAGCACTTCAGCAGTATTCCACTCATCCATGTGACTGAGGTAGCGTTTGCCTGTGTGCGCCTGTGTGACTGTTTCTTTGCGCCTGTCTGCGTCTGTAAGCGTGTGATAAATAAGGAAATTACTCGTTTGTTGCTCTTGGATATATCTGACATTTATCTTTCCTGCATGAATGAAAAGCTGCTTTCTTGCGGGACAAAACAAAGTCGGCTTTTGGAGTCGTGTGTGAACAGCAGCAAGTTTTTGCGCCAGAGGTTCTGCCCCTGTGATCTAGACATTGATGAGGATCACATGAAGAGTTGTTTGTGTCATAGGGAGTTAGAGTTCCTTTACTGAAACGTGCCCAGTCATCGGTACATTTCCCATGGCAGGATAGTAAATTTTGATATCTTGTTAGAGAAGCTGTCAAGCGCTTAATACTCTCAGGATAATTTGTTCTGATCAGAAATTAGTTTCCAGGCAGGACTGTAATGACTTCTTCCAAATCAATAGCAGATAGAAGCAGTATGAGGTTGTTTGGCAGGATTGTTTTGGTCATTATAGCCATGTTAAAAAATGAGTTTATTTGTGGTGTTGTTATGTCATACCAGAGCAGGGAAGTAGAGCAGGTTGGTCTGTATTTAACACTTAACTGCTGGGTCAGACATGTTTCACCATGTCTCTGTCTGTGCTTGCATATGTCTCTCTCTGTGTGTGTGTGAAGCACGTAGTTAGACCTCGCTGCTTGTGTAATGTCTAAAGAATGTCTTTACAGCAAGCCATAGGTCATGCACACCTTTTAAAATCGCTGAGAGCTCACTGCTTCTCGTTCTCTTTATCGCTCTCCGTCCAAGAATGTTGTTAAGACGCTGCCTGACGTTGAGTGCTCAGGTCGTCGTGTTTGTGTTTCTCCTCTCTCTTTATTTGTCCATCACGCTCATTGCCTTTCCATCAAAACGTCTTGCTCTTACCCTTCATTACTGCAAGAAAAGCATCATATTCCCTGGGGCCTGTCCCTGTATGGCCCAGGGAATATGTGCTTCGAGCTGCCCTTATTGTGCTGACACTGTGTTGTGTGTGTGAGTGTGTATGCGACTGTGCACAAAAAAACCCCACAAAAATAATATGTTATGTAACACATCCAGCATAATGGGAGTCTTCCTGTCAAGCCAAAAGCCTTGGTTCACAGACAAGGATGTAGTAGGCAAAAGGAGCAGCAGAGCATTGCATTATTGTTGCTCCCGTGTGTTTTTACCAACCAGAAAAGCAGCAAGAGGTCTGTAATTAGGTCTTTGTTTCACACTAATCGTTGTTTCCACAGCATTTATACCCCCGATACCTTAGTAAATCCGCTGTGTGTTGAGGTGTGATGTACTCTCAACAAAGGAAATTTAGATCAAACGGTTACCTGCGGTCACATCGCTTTGCCATGGTAACCGCCGTGGTGTCTTGGATACACAGCGTTCAAGACCTTGGTCTTTGCTTTTATTTCCCCCGGATCTCATTAAGCCGCCTGTTTATCCCGTAACAGTGATGATATCTCTGAGGACAGTGTGATGTGTCAACACACACACTGTTTTCTCACTAATATATCTTATTTGTGTTCCTGAACTTCTGTCCTCACAAGGTCCAAATGTCCTCACAAGGATAGAAAGGACAACAGGACACTTAGCCAGTCCTCACCTCACCTCACCTCTTGGGTTAGGATTTGGGTTTAGGATTAAGATCAAGAATTTAAAAGAAGAGGCTAAAGGGAAAAATCCACTCTCAAATCCTCTTACACTGTTACATATCATCAATCTGTGATGTTCAGTGCCAGGAGTTATCTTGTGACAAAGTGTTGTAATTTACTTTTTTGGCGTACCCACTTTCTTTCAACCTGCCTCGTCTACTTCAGTTTCCTATGTTTCCCAGAATGCTTTGCAACAACCCAGAGAAGGGATATGAACTTAGACGTTTCAAAGGTGGGCATAAGGGCATATATAACTATAGCTAGCTAGCCAACTAGTTTGTGAACATTGGGGCATGTCTGTGATCACGACCACACCCCTTACTCAACGTAACTCAATCTCTTGTGGCTGCATTGCATTCTGGTCTGGAGAAATTTGTGTCTCTTCCTCTTCTAAATTGGATTTCTCCCTGTATGATTGTGTATGACTTCCCCACAAGGTTAGTTTAGGGTTTGGGTTGAGGTTGGAATTAGGGTTAGGTTAGGGTAATGGTTAAGGTCAAGCATGTAGTGATGAGAATTAACGGGTTAATTAGGGTCAGAGGTTAGGGAATGAATGTATTCAATGAAGATCCTCAGAAGTATAGTAATACAAACGTGTGTGTGTGTATGTGTGTGTGTGTGTCCCTCTCTGTCTGTCTCTACCCAACAGTGCACTAGCCTTGTTATCTGTAACAAGGGTTGCCCCTTCACTAACGGCCCCGGCAGGGCAGATGTGCCGTTCTGTGGAGTTGCACAACCTGACCATGACCTCATCAGCCCTCAAGCATGGCATCCCCTCAAGCTCAGTTGCACTGATTAGACCTGGGGATGTGCGTGTGTGTGTGTGCGCGTGTGCGTGAGTGTGATTATGTGTATAATTGCTAATTGATAATGAGTCATCGCTGGAAACCAAGCATGTGTGTTCAAACTGCCTACACCATTACAGAGTCACTTCCACAGACCCTGACCTATATTTTAGCCATCTAATTCGGCATATGCACACGCACACGCACACTCTCACTCTCGACTCACACACACCCAAACATCAGCTGTCTTCCGATGGTCACCTTCCATTTCTCATCATATTTGTCACAGACCTGCTGCTCAATTTATCACCATGGGAACAAGAGACGCTGCTGGCAGTCACATAATCTCATTTAATATTGATTACCAAACACACACACATTCCCACCTATTATTGTGAGGGTTAGAGGATCGTTTCAAAACACACATCAAGCCGTTATTAATGACCTATTAACCACTCACTCTTCCATCAAATCCTTAATGGTAGTGTTGAACCGAGTTCAATACCTCCAAATATAGTATATACTAGATTTATTCTTAATTTACCTGTCGGTTAATTCAAAGTTAAATGAAGGTGTGTGTGTGTGTGTGTGTATCCTGTTGTTTCTGTGTGTGTTTTGTATGTGCTCAGCCTCATTAACATATAACCTTGTCTGTAGCCACTAGCCATCCGTTCTAAAGGGGGGGAAAACAGACTTTGTACTATAAACAAGGTTTTGTAATCATCTCCCCTGTCGCTCCTACCTTTTTTTCCATTTACGTCAGCAGAAAAAAGAAAATCTGTTAGATTCCTCCTCCACTCTTATTTCATACCGTCTGTCTTCATGTCAAATAGAAGACAGTGAATGTGGAACCAGATTTCTAGTCTAAAAGTACATGACAGATCAATGGTGGTATTGTTGTCATACTGGCCAGGATATGCCAGTCTCTAGCCAATCTGGTATACTCTCTCTCTTCTTTATCTCTCTCTCTGACCTCTTGCTTTAATATCACACCTCTGTGTGTTTGTGTTGCTTCATCTCTCTCTCTGCGCCCCCACGTCACAGCAGTTGTCATGATTTATCCTCAAAATAGACCTCAAGCCACTCAGAAGAAGACAAAAGGATTGAAATGTCACAAGCTTGGTGTTTAGGCAGTTTGTCATCCCTGCGTATAGAGATGAAACATGAAAGAATTGCTGGTGGTGTGTCTCTCTCACACACACACACACACACACACACACACACACACACACACACCCGCCACCTTTTGAGAGACTGACCCCTTAGATATTTATTTCAAAAAGCCTCCAGTGCCCACGTTCGCTCAGGGAGGCCAGACCGTGGCCCCTATGAAAGCATTCACGCATTTTAATAATTCATAGGTCATCACAGGTAGATTAGAGGAGCTCTTCCAAATGCCTCGGCAAGGCCCGTTCCAGGGAATTAAATGGTTAGATCACTGGAATCTATCAAACTTGGTCAAAGCATGCAACAGGCAAGAATGCGCAATCTGTAATACATGTCACAATCTAACATGCAGTTTAAATGTTTTGGTTGCATCAATAATACACTTTAACTATGAAATATACAGTCAGTGGACAGTTTATAAGGTACATCAAGCCGTTAACAATATAGGTCACCCCAAAGGTTTGTCCTATGGCTGTGCTCAGAAACAGACGCCCTCTTGGGGTTTTCATGCATGACAGTCTCCAGGTCTTACCGAGAAAGGCGTGACAAAGAACTAAGCCATTGGATGAAAACAGCTTGTCGATGACGTAGGTAGAAGGAAGAATGGCAAAAATCATGCAAGCTAACAGACGGGCCACAAACAAGGTGTAAATAATCGGATATCGTTGTGGAGCATGCCGAGTACCTTGCAGAATAAACACCCCAAAAGAAGTCAGGCTGTTTGGGGGGGGAAAGGAGGGGAGCCAATCTTTCTTTAGCAGTGCCAATACCATTGCACAACTATGTAAATGACAAATGTGTTTGTGAAACCCCAGGTGAGTAGACTCTAACTCCGTAATAAACCTACACAGTATTTCATGTATCATTTCCTTAGCTTCAGGCTCAAATTTACCACCAGAGCCTCTGATACCACTGCAGCTATTCATTCCCAACATGCCCATTCATGTGCCCCATGATTTAGTTCCCCTGCTGGGCATGCACAAAAGACACTGCTGGATGGAAGGGGGAGGAGGTTTAGACGGCTGAGGCTGCCCGTCCCCCCTCAGACTCAATAAAAGAATAAATTCTATTATTGAGTCTGAAAAGAGCTTGAGGAGCATGAGGAGGGGAGTGACGGAGGAAGGCTCACTCTGTTGTCTCATTGAAAGGGAAAGTTTTTGTTTGAGGTGGAGATGGCGGGGAGAGAGAGGGAGAGCAGAGACAGAGTTGAGAGGTGGACAGAGAATTGGAACAGCTCGGCACAGTCCTGCTTTGAGTTACGATGTAATTTTAGGCCCTAGGTATTGATCTAGGCCAGCCCTGTCGGCAGGGTGTGTTTAATAATTCCTGGCAGACAGAAGCCATCCTCTCTGCTGATTACATCAGGCTGCTGATATATGTGGCTGCTCAGACTGATTAGCCACTGTGCCCGTAACCCTGCAGTAGTAATAGCAGCAGCAGCAGACCCTTGTGCTGTCTGTGTGCGTGCGCGTACATGCAAGTGGGGATCATTACTAGTCCACTACAGGGCCTGATGAGGCTTGTCAGTGCATAGAGCAACTGTAAAAGTCAATAACACGGGGTGACAGCAACATTTATGTATTTGAAACTAGCCTGTCTGACAAATCCATCTTTTTTGGCAGTGAGATGCACAAGGATTACAGAAATTGTATTTATTTTTATTTTTTTGGGGGGGGGGGGGGGGGATGAGTGACACAGCTCATGAGTCCAGGCTAACTGTGTTTGGCTGTGTGATGGAAACTAGGCTGCAGTGTTTGCATGTACTTATTGAACTGTAGATGCCAAGATGAAAAGCTACAGCTCTAAGTGAAAGAGGGGAGGGAAGGATTGAAGGAGGACAGAGTAAACGCCATGAGCTGAAAGGGACAGGGAGGGAAAATATCATCTGAGAGAGAGGGGGGGGGGCACAGATCGTGAAAGAGAATGTGATGGCTGGCACTAAAGCATCCACTTACCATAAAAAGTGAGCAGGAGAGTGACAGCTTTAATAAAAGCGTGATTTAAGCACAGGTTGTGCACAACCTCGGGAAAGATGAAAGAGTAGTGTGATGAGAGAGGGGATGTTTTTGGACCGGGCTGCCGTGGTGTTATATAATCCCAAAAATACGCCATAACTTCACTGCTCCAGTTACCGAGAGGATGTGTATGTGCAAACGCCTCTGTCCCTGTTCAATTTAGGTCTGACTGAGCTGTTGCTGAATCTGTCTGGCTGAGAGATGAGTTATACCAGCCGATGCATACAGCAGTGGTACCCAGCTTGTTGTCTGCTTAATGTAAAGTGCCAATAGATGTCAATAAAAGCAGAATTAATAACATGCTTCCATAGTGTTTCCATAACGATGACATCTAGAGGCACATGGATTGCAGCCATAATGATAAAATACTCAATGTCTTGAATGTTTTCAGGGTATATATTATGATTAATTTGCCATACACACACACACACCACCACATCTCCATAGCACGAGTCGATTCGATGAGCTGTATTGACATCAATTAAGTGTGTGTGTGTGCTTGACGTGGCAGATAATCTTACAAGAAACAAAAGGAAATGAGGAAGCAGAGAGACATTTCTGCTCAGAGAGACATCTGAACACACAGTCTGCTCTGGTGAGTTTCCCTTCCTGTCTGTCTCAAAGACAAAGCGGTGGCAGGGCCAGATTAGGATAGCTGTCTGTCCATTATCCCTCTCCGTTTCTCACTCTGTCTCCCACACACAGGAGGAAGCATTGAAGTCAGTTATAATGGCAGTGAAGTCATTGGCAAGTCAGTCAGTTTGATGAGGAAGCCAGCGGGAGTTTGTACATTGAGTAATGCATTAACTCCCCAAACAAAACATTCCAGAACCCCACCAGTACATTCCAACTCCCCCTTCACCTAAACGTTCCAGAACCCCCTTCACCTAAACGTTCCAGAACCCCAGCAGAACGTTCCCACCTCCCTCACCTAAACATTCCAGAACCCCGCCTAAAAGTTCCAGACCAGTGTTCCGGAACTGCGTGGTGTTACAGAGGTCAGATTGGCTGGGACGGAGACCGTCACGGCTGGGACGGAGACAGGAAGTGGTACAGGAAGTACATAAAGAACACAAACATCACTGGTGGGGAAAGGGAACAATGGCTTCTGTGATTATCAACGTAAACTGTATGTATACACGCAAATGGACACGTGCATACAGTACATTGACTTTACTTCACGCTGTAGCCATATATTCTGACATTTTATACACTACATACTGCGAACATCAAACATGCTGTACGACATCCCTCTTTTTGTAGGTTAATTGGATTCTGAACTCTGATGCACTTATTAAATGTCAAATGTGGTGACATTTGGATAAAGAGTCATGACTGCAACTCTCAGAAAAGACATCTGACAGAATGGTTTGATTCACTTGCTGTGAATCAAAGCAGGCAAAAACAGAGTTGACTTCAAACACACTGCTGTTGCTGTGCCCGGTTTTACAGCTCCAAAGTGACATGCTGCAATTAGAGGTCTGCTCTTAATGATGTATTTAAGAGCATAAGCCTAAAGATATTCTCTGTGAGCACACACCCTTTCTCGACCAAATCAATGCTAAGTACGAAGAGAACACAAGAACACCAATCTAGGCTTAATTAAATATCTCATTTAACTCCAACCCCCCTCCCTGTACCTCTCTCACACACACACACATTTTACAGATCAATACCCAGGGGAAATGGACTGGTAGTGTATTAGGCTATCAGCATTGATCAAAGCATAGAGATTTGTTCTGGATCTGATGTGGAGCTATACAATAAACCTTCTAAATTTTCACACACACACAGGCAAATAATATGATTTAATCAGATTGGATCAGATGCAAATTCAATAATGGTGCTCTTGCCCTGTAGGCACCCTCAGTGCCAGGTGCTGTTCTCAGAGTGTCCAACCTGTCAGCACCCAGTCGTCACAGTGATTAACGGTTGGCTGACTCATTCACTGTCCTCATAAAGTGGGCTTCAGGTCAGGATCGGAGTGTGTGTGTGTTTGTGTGTGTGTGTGTGCATGAGGAAGATAAGAGAGCGATAGACCCTGTGAGTGTGTTGGTGTGTTTTCTATGTAGGCAGTTGGCAGGTCGGTGGCCGGGGGACTTGATGTGAGCGAAGAGGAGGGATGAATACTTTATGTGTCCGTGGACAGTAAACTCTCAACAGGCCCAGGTCATATGACAGGGCCGCTGAACCAACTAATTAATTTCTTTATCAGTAGGACCAGAGTAGCCCTGCTGTGCCTTTAAAACATTCATGACACAATAAAAGACATTTACTTAATAAATTATTAAAGCGCTGCTCAGTCTCTGGACCATTGCAGGGTGACACAGCTATCCCTTCACTTGAGATATGGCCTTTGTAGTATCTATCTATTTCAGCTATATGACCAGTTGTTGTCCGTCTGTGTAGACCGATTGGAAATACTTTTTTTCAAATTAAAAGAGTAGGGTAGATGGACTGGGGATGACTACAGACCTAACAAAGTAGTATCAGTTTGATACTTCTTACTATGATATATAAACTGAAAAACATATTAGAAAAAAATATGTCAGCCCTTAAACTACATCCCAGCATATAGGGTTACTCCAATTAATTTGATTTGGTTGAACAGAAATCTCCATACTCTTGCTGAATTAAATCCATGTGGTGTGTATTCGATATCCTCCGCAGCCCCTCCCTCTGTATGCCAACGTGGTGGGCGGGGCGTAATCGCACATTGTGCTTCCCTGGCTCTGAGGTTTTGGGAGGATTACCTCGGCGGGCTGGGGGACGAAACATAGCGTCGCCGCCGCTTGGTCTCAGCAGCAGCCGCGGCAAGTGAGAGCAGTGATGGCATGCGTTATACCGACGGTGTCAACGCACAACTGTCAACTTTACGCTTGAAACCAAGGAGACGGGAGTTGCAGTTAAACGGACAAGTCCGGGGGATTATGTGCGCTTGTGTTGCTGGGGGGAAAAGTTTTTCAGAAGTAAAGAAACGATTACATCAGCAGCGTACATATGGTAAATATACGTTTCTGTACTATTACCAAGTTAGCTAGCTAGCTAATGTTAATACCACCGTTAGCGTTACGGAGAGTCCACTCCCTCACTAATAGAAAACAACAACTTTCTCCATACTGACTATACGTTCACATTGTGTCCTGTTAGGCCACATCGAATACGACGAATTTGGTGTTGTGTGGCCAATAGGTATGAGTTTACAAACATACATAGAGCTGAGAGTTGTTTGTTTCTATGTTGTATGTGGGCCTTTCAGGTGAACACCAGTACCCGTCGAGGTTGAGTCGTTCAGGGGGACAAGTTGAGTTGGGAATCCTCTCTTCTTTCAACGCCGTGGGGCGACCGCAAAGAGCGGTCACCTGGCCCTGATACGTTCCGTTCCCTCGTATGGAGATACCGTCACCTCATTAAAAAAATCTCGTTATTTATCAGCAAAGGTACATACCTGCTGGAACATTGCTTAAGACCTTTACGAATCGTTAGGGGAGCCACTCTTCAATTCGGCATATTTCAGATACACCCAGCAACACTTGTACTGTTCCAATAACATTTCCAGGTTTAGAATTGGTTCGCCTCTTATTCCCACAATCGTATTCCACTAAAATACACCGTGGTAGGAGGCATCGAGCAGTGAACCAGTTCAATTCAACAGTTGAGACTTGCTTGGTGAATCACTTGTATGCCGCATTTTCCAGTCGCTCCAAGCGATTCAGGCCTGAAATTCTGCCATGTTTGCACCTTTCCCGACACGCAAGGCAACATTAAATTGACAGATTTTAGAATGGAGTTTGGTGACGAGAACTGAGCGTATCAGGATCATCTGCTAACCAGACTGTGAACTTGTCATATTGGTTTTAAATCACGCTGACTTTGTGCTCAGGCGACTTTTCATCATCTTGGCTATGCCTCTGTTTGAAAAGCACTATATGCGCCTACAGGCGAAGCCAGTAGTTGAGCAGGTTTAACCAGCTCTGCAGTGTTGCATTGATTGTAGGTAAACATTAACATCTTTTCTCTGGCACCAATCACAAGGAGTGAAATAGGTAATAAATAAACACTATAGTTGTATTTGATTCCCCAAGTCCCCATTGCACCACAGAGCTATTTGGTAGAAAGCAAATGTCTCACAATAGGCGCTTTCCTGTTATGGTGACATGCTCACATCAGTATGGTATTCCTCCTATATTCTGGGTATCATTGCCTGTTATGACAAAAAACTGTTTCTTCTCTGACCCAGTTACAGGGGGCTCACGTGCAGTATGCTGCTGCTGCTGCTATGTGATGCCTTGTATAGAGCGCACACTTTCTTACACTTGTCATTCTCAGCCTACATTATTTCTGGTGTATACTCAACAGAGGTCTTGAATGAACCCCAATTCACAAGGTGCACCGGGGGATTGGTAGCATACAATCCAGTCCTCTATCTTTTAACCTTTATTTATCCAGGAAAAGTCCACTGAACATCATGGTCTATTTAAGTGCCGCCCTGCTTTTTACTCTCTCAATTATACTCATTCACACCTGCCCAGTACAACCATAGTCTTCTAATGAGGCCCACTGGGAACTGCCTAGTACAATCATAGTCTACCGTCGTCCACTGAGCAGCTCAGTAGTTGTTGTGTGAGGGTGGAGTGTTACTCATTCACTTTCCCTAAGCACATCATCATGTTAGCGTGGCTGGAAAGACTTGCATTTGGAAGGTGTAGGGAGGGGGTCTACAGCAGGGTGAGACAGGTAGCCAGCAGAAACCTTGTTCATTAAGTCGCAACCCAATTTAGAGCAACGTGGCAAAATATCCCAAAAGTTGGTGTTCATGAGAAAAATCAACTTTGAAAACCAATAGGCTGTGATATTTATTGATTTGTGTTATCGCTATTCAAAAAGTTAAAATGACAATTGGAGAATTGTCTTCATAGATTTCAAAGTCCCAAAACACTTTCCTACATGGTGTGAAACTTTAGAGGCCAGTCACACTGTAGGCTCTCTGTGGAATTTTTTTCATGGTTGGAGGCATAGCTGTTCTGCTGATATACAACATGCATCCCTCTCCTCCTAACCTAGCCTCCACCCCATCATACATAATGCAAACTAAAGCATTGGCACTTTGGACAGGTGTGGTCTTCTGAAGGTCTCGAATCAACAGCTATGGAGCTGCAGAAACGTAGCTTATCTGGAACTGGACGATTTCTCCCTTGAAACAGATACAGGAGACGTGCTCGTGTTCCCTCTTACATCGTGAAAAGACAGGAGGCTGATATCAGAAGGGATATTGATTTTGTTTAGTCAGGTAGAAAGAGTGTAGTTTACTTTGTTCACCGACTCATCAATATTGATGATACTTAAAGGTCAGTTCGCTCTTGTGTGTGTTTACAAAAGCCTACACAGTGTGTGCGTGTGTGGCATGTGATGAATGCATCAAGTAGCGTTTTCTCTTCCTAGCGTCTCACTTTCAAAGGGGAGGATTTTCGCACTGTGTGTGTCCGTGTGCGAGTGTGTTTGATATAGAGGAAAGGGATGAGGGTGTTCTTCCCTTCTCTGAGCTCCTGACAACTGTTGGCTCTGGGCAGGAGTGTGTGTATTGTAAGATTGTTTTTTTTTCTTCTGCTCTATGTTGGTGAAGAGCGGATTCTCTTGCCAAAGGTTTAATTCCACCTCCTCTGCACATGGATAACAGGAATTTATTACTCAAACAGCTTGTGTCTGCCTACGGTTAAATGAGGTTAACGTTTGTTTGCAGTGTGTGTGCAGCTTTACTTTTGCTGAGAAACACACCATTAAAGCTTCTTTGCGCATGTGTGCATGGTTGTGTATGTGTGTGTGTGTTCACTGTGTGAACTAGGATCAGCCACACAGACTTCAGCAAGCCTTCCAGAGAGGCAATCCTCCTGACAACCAGGAAAAGTAAATTATCTAGCTTAGGCTAGGGACACACAACTCAACTGATATCACTGTGAAAAGATTGGACATCACACACTTAACTTGAATTTGCAAAATTTTTTGTCATAGAGGAACATACACTTGATGAGCAACACACAGAGTTCTCACAACACAGAAACCCCCAAATCTCACACTACTTCAACACAACCAAACAAGTGTTTTTCTTTCCACACTTCCTGTATTTTTTCCCCTTCTCTCAACTCTCATTGGCTGTTGCCTAGTCTTCATTCAGATTTGAGTGGTTGACAAGCTGCCACGATAGTAGGGCGACAAGGCCTGATTTGAGTTGTAAAAATCAAACATGTTTGAAATAATGGTGACTGGCTCAGCTGGTTCAGTAGGCAAGAGATGAAAGTCCAGAACCCTCTATATGTCCATTGCAAGTAGGGTTCGCCCAAAATGTTTTTTTGAAGACTGATACCAGTATTTTTGGATTGAAGCTGCTAATAGCTGTTTCTGCTATTATTCAGTATATTTAATTTTGACAATTTTCATGCCATGAAGTTCCAAACAGTTACAAGTATTCAGTGTTTTTCCACAAAATGTTATTGTTGGCAGGCTGGAAAAACCTCTGAAACATGCATTTAGACCATGGGACACTAAACCATTGAAACAGGATGATGATGAGGATAATAATAATAACAATAATAATTATAATTCATACATATGTGGAATCCCATCAAAATGTCACAGAATCAATTCATGTTAAGAGCTTCCCATAGACAACCAGTAGTATTCAGCAACACATTTGATTACATGCCACAGGTCAGGTCTGCGCTCATGTGGTTTCCACTCCTTATGCAGGCATCAAGAAAACCACATTCTGCAGTAAGGCATGTTCCATGGGCAGCGCACAACACACACACAATCAGCACCACAAATCACATTGATGAGCTATGCTTTGCCCTATTGTTGTGTTCAGAGAGAGAGAGAGAGAGAGAGAATGGGAGGAGTGTATGGTATTGAATGGGGTGGCTGACTGATGGTCATAGGCTGACTCAGTTCATTGGCTGTTATGGTGAGGTGTAAACCAGGCTCCCCTCAATCGCGTTTGTTGTCAGGGAAACCAATGAAATCTCCAGTCAGCTCTCTCTCTCTCTCTCACCCCAGTCTTCTGCAGGCTTTGCCATATTTCTTATTCTCTGCTCTCCTTTCCCTCTTGTTCTCCTTGTCCTCCCCTTTCTCCCTCTGTGAGGATGGTGCATGAATGGTGCTTGAAGGTATTTATTAAGATGGGGTGAGTGAGAGCGATTGCTCTATCTCTGGATCAGTGCGACAATGGAAAGACGATCTTTGAATAGTGTAGACATCTCACGTGTAGGTACATAGGGTTTTCCCCTCTATCTCTCACTCCCTCTCTCTCTCTCTCTGCTTTTGGATTAGGGATTGAGTGAGCTAAGCTTACAGTGAACACAACGACAAACCAGCAGTGATGCCCGGTGTGTGAGTAACACAGTACAGATTAACACACACACAAATACTCTGCCTATCAAAGAGATCCTGTGTCAGGCTAACACACACACACTGATTCATTTATTTTAGTCATACCATATAAATCTGTACCGCACTACCTGCCGTTATACCTGTTACTGGTGGAGTCTGAAACACGCAAGCACATGGATTAACACACACGTATAAATGTGATACAGCTGGCCCGACTCTTGTTTTCCCCAAGCAGCTGTGAACTGTACGATGTTTGGTTAGCCTACAGCAGCATACTGTCACACACACTCAAACATGCATCCTATGGATAAAATGGGATAAAAAAAGTCTGTGTGGTGGATATTCAACTACTGTCTGGTTGAAGATTCCCTGGAGCACACACACCTGCCAGCTATTATGAAATTCTGTGTGTGTGTGTGTGTGTGTGTGTGTGTGTGTGTGTGTGTGTGTGTGTGTGTGTGTGTGTGGGTGTGGCTCAATCTCTGTAGACACAGAATGAAGGTGTGTGTGTATTCCAATGAGTGTGTGTGTATGTGTGTTAACAAACATTAAAAAACAGAAAGGAATAAAAGCTCTGAAGCGTTCCCAGTTATGTCATATCAGACTATCAGTCTTGTTGTCTATTTCTGGCTTTCTCTCAAGCTTTTAACCTCACACGTCTATATCCTCTCTCCTCACTAGCGTTTCAGTCAGCCTTTGAATCGGAGCAGGGGCTGCTGGGTAATCTTTGCTCTGGCAAGAGGAGATTAAAATCTCAGATTACTAGAGAAGGGATTACAACTTTTTTTTTTTTTGTTAAGTAGAGGGACCCGAACTGCATGTGGGTGTAACTCTTAGCAGGTCGCAAACACATACACACATCCAAACACACACTTTTCAGATTGCATAGTGCTATAAACACAGATGACGCCTTCCCTATGATTTTGTAGTACAACATGTACCCGGTTTTAAATCTGTGTGTGTGTGTGTGCTGTTTGTGTGCGTGCTGTATTCCAGTGAATGTTTTCATTAATTGGTGCTGAGCTCCCCCCCGATAGTAAATGGAGTGCAAACAGGCCATCGATTTTAACCCAATATCCCCACCCACCCACCCACCCATCTCTCTCTACCCATCTCTTTCCTTTTTCTCTCTGGACCGTGTGTTTTATTGATTCACTCTATTACATAGTTTCTCTCTGCTGTAACTAACATAGCAATGTCAGTGTGTAGTGCTGCTCTATACTCTCGCTCTGTTTCTTGCTCAAAATTCTTGCATGGGCAATTAAGGCGGTACACCACATAATTAATAGTAGAATTATTGAAATGTTTATTCCTAGGAGTGTCTTCTGTCTTGCAAGTCTGAAAGATAAGGTCACAGAACAATGAATATGCCATTAGGACACGGAAATGAATTATCCTATGGCACGTCATTTTAAACAATTAACCTTTGCTGAATGTGGAGGGCATTAACATTATTGAACAGTCCATGTTTACAGAGGGAAACACACTGGTTTTTCAGATTTGATGCTTTGGCATATCCATTACATTACATTACATTACAGTCATTTAGCAGACGCTTTTATCCAAAGCGACTTACAATGAGTGCATTCAACATAGGTAGGCAAGAAAACTACTAGTCACCAGAAATCGTAAGTGCATTTCCTTCCTAAACAAGCAACTAAGAGCATAACTAGTGTTAAGTTAAGAGTGCAATAAGTTAGCAACCTACTTTATCTTAAACAAATGAGACAAATAAGAGCATCAAATAAACAAGAGCTAAGACAAATAAGAGCATCAAATAAACAAGAGCTAAGACAAATAAGTGAACCAAATAAACAGGAGCTAAGACAAATAAGTGAACCAAATAAACAAGAGCTAAGACAAATAAGTGTATCAAATAAACAAGAGCCAATAAACAAGAGCTCAGACACATAATTGACGACAAATAGGCATGGCTAAGGGGAAGAGTCAGGGTAGTGTTTCCTGAAGAGGTGGGTTTTCAGCCTGCGGCGAAAGATGGGCAGCGACTCTGCTGTCCTGACATCAGTGGGGAGTTCATTCCACCACTGCGGGGCCAGGACAGAGAAGAGCCGTGACCGTGTAGATCGGCCGCAGGGCCCTCTGAGCGACGGGGCAACCAGTCGCCTCGAGGCAGCAGAGCGAAGTGGTCGGGCGGGGGGTGTAAGGCTTGACCATAGCCTGGAGGTAAGAAGGAGCTGTTCCTTTCACTGCCCTATAGGCTAGCACCAGGGTCTTGAACTGGATGCGAGCTGCTACAGGGAGCCAGTGTAGAGAACGGAGAAGGGTAGTTGTATGGGAGAACTTGGGGCGGTTGAACACCAGACGAGCTGCAGCTTTCTGAACAAGCTCCAGAGGTCTGATGGCAGACGCCGAGGCACCAGCAAGGAGGGAGTTGCAGTAGTCCAGGCGGGAGATGACAAGAGCCTGGATGAGCACCTGCGCTGCCTTGTCAGTGAGGAAGGGGCGAATCCTCCTGATGTTGTAGAGGAGGAATCTGCAGGAGCGCGTCACTGATGCGATGTTTGCCGAGAACGACAGTTGGTCGTCCAGGGTCACACCCAGATTCCTCGCAGTCCGAGTTGACGTCACCACAGCATTATCAATGGTGATGGCCAGGTCTCAGGTGCGGACAGCCCTTCCCCGGGAGGAACACCAGCTCAGTCTTGTCCAGGTTGAGCTTCAGGTGGTGCATCGACATCCACTCCGAGATGTCTGCCAGACATGCAGCAGTGCGTGCCTCCACTTGTGTGTCAGAGGGGGGAAATGACAGGATCAGCTGGGTGTCATCTGCATAGCAGTGGTAGGAATATCCAAGTTTAAATGAGGAAACTGATTTCAGACCGTGTTTATGGATGGAACACAGGTACATGTAATACTGCTATATTTATGTTGTCTATTTAACTGAGTGTCTAATTGACTGTGATTTCTGTGTCTATATATAGAACCAGATAAAGGCAGTTGGGTTCACACCCTCTCTCCAACCACGCCCTGAGGAAAACTATGCGTGGTCGAAACTATTTTATCTAGGTGTTGTTATGTCCTAGATATAATTTGAAATGGGCGTTTTAACTACACCCTCCTTCTCTTCAGGAGCACCTTATAGTATCTGGTATAGTACCTTTACCAGGTTTGTTACATTTTTGAGCACTTGGCACTTTGTTGTCAGTCTTGGCAGTCTGTTTTATTCTCAGGAAACCTTTTAAAGCTACTACATGTGGCATTTTATCATCAATATTAAACCACTACACAGCTATTATTATTGTGTACTACTGGGTTGGATTTGGTGCATAGTCTGCTAGATTTCTTTACAGCATAAAACAGGAATAATTTTTACTTTGCAAGTAATGTTCTAACTGCATAGTTTCAATTTAACATTAGCTTACCTCATTGGAATACATATTCGCTGTTATCTAGGCTCCTCAGACAGAAATGCACTGGAAGCATAAGACTTGCACGTTTTCAATGGCCAGACGTGCACTCAACATGTCTAGTGGAGCGTTAAACTGCCTTGATGTATCTGCTCCATGGAGGACCAGTACAGCTGTTTCTGGAGCCACAATGTTAAAGGAAATGAATAGTACAGTAATGACGTTTTTCCAGAAGGCAGTATTCTCAACTTTATAATTATCTGTTTAGGTATTTTGATATATTTCTAATTTTCATTAATCAGCAGCTCATCAAGTTGACTACATTGTAAAGGTTTATGAGCAGATAAGCAGACTGTGAACAGACTGCTTATCTGCTCATAAACCTTTACGATAAGCAGACTGTGAACAGACTATATACCAGGTTATAGAATTTATGTTACAATAAAATACATTACCCATTGTGATGGCGAAGTGCTAATGCCAATGCCTTGGTGTTAACACTTGCAGTGCAGCATAGAAGTGTAAAAAAAATACCTCAAAAAGTGCATCCAGTGTGTTTGGCCCCTCATCCTTCTTGCTCTTGGAACATCCTTTTTGTGAAAGGAAGCAGTAGGGTTTAGGAGAAATGTGGTCACCTTTTTAAGAACCACACTGGGTTCTTTATTCTGATTTACCACTTTTTATTATTTTAACAATTCAAAGGGTTCTTTGAGTCTCCACAGTTCTCTATAGGATCACTACTCTAACAAATTAACCCTGGATGAACCTGCCGTTTTCTCTGTGTAGCAGCAAGTCAATGCATGTGGCCTGCTCTAAGCTTGTACAGCAGCTTGTCAACTAAAATGGTCAATGCATAATTTATAATTTCTTTTTGTTCCAGCACTTTACATCAACAGTCCCCAACCACCTTTCCCCTGGGCAACCTTAACTGATTTCTGGTCAAATTTGCAATGAGTTAGAAGGGGAATAAGTGATGAGAGGACACGAACAGGACATCTCTCTGAGTCAGACATGCCCTCCTCCCTCATCCATCTGTGGTTTGTTAATGAGACTCTAGGGGGTCTTTATCAGCCTTTCGCTGCAGCCCTATCCTGCTTTCATATGGACACTTTAAAAAGTCTGACATACTGCAGAGCACTGCTGGAAATTGTCTCACTCTTCATGTCTTTTCTCATAGAACAGATATACAGCTCAACGCAGAAGCACACACATAAGCAGATTAAAGGTATACTGACAGTTGTAAAGTGTTGAAAACAGCACACTTTCTATGATAGATATGATAGCCTTTTAAATGTGGAGTGCACTTCATTGCCTCAAACGCTGTTTTCAATGATTGGGCATTGAAATACTTGCTTTGATATGCCTGAGGGAACAGTGGAAAATCTCTTTTTGAAAGTGTCCAATGTCAGTTGACCTATAACCCTCATTCTTCTGCTTGGTCAGCAGTCACACCTTTAAGTGTCAAGTTTAATTGCAGTTTACATAAAAGTGACACACCTCTGGACTGTAGTGTGTACCGCGGCCCAGTAGAGTGCCTGCTATGTCTTATGTGTCCTACTTTCATATGGACACTTTGTTGCATGCTCTCTGTGCAACTCTGGACATGTGTGTGTGTGTGTGTGTGTGTGTGTGTGTGTGTGTGTTACAGCTCATTTCCTGTTTGTTGATTTGCACGGTTGTGTTTTGCTCTCCATCTATTCTCTGGAAAATGTACCATTGCTTCTCTGGAGCCCCATGGGGAGGTCTGTCTGGCAGCTCCTCTACCCCAGGGAGGGCTACTCTCCCTGGTCAGAGTCACTGCTGTTCCCCTCCAGGCCTGGAGCCCTATAATCTGGCTCACATTTCAGTTTCAGTTTTGTTTTTTATCATAGTTGGACTAAAAAATGTGTAAGTGATGTGGCAATGAGAAAATGGGAACATTTGAATGCAAACATATCCAGAAGATAAGAAGTTTTACACATGAAAAATCGTATGTGGTGTAAAAAGGCTTATAGGTTTCACTTTATCAGTGGGCTAGAATCTAGGGTGTTCACCTTCTTTAATTTAAAATATATTTCATTGAAGTCAGCTGAGGAGATAAGAGAAGTTTGCCTTGGAGATAAGAAAAGTGAATGGGCTTCAAAGTACACAGCAGTGAAAATAGAAGTACAGTAGTGATGTGCCCCAGTGTGCTGCTTCGAGAGCAATAAGACCAGACAGTTGGAGATGATGAAATGCTACAGTTTTTAGGTTGTCTTGCTCCCCACACAGTACACAAGGTAGTCATAATGACATATAGTGTCATTAAAGGCCCAGTCTGAGACTGTATGTCATTTATTATTTATACAGCCACAAACAAAAGTAATCTTTTGTCCATTTGTTCCAGAAGTGTTTTTAGTCAGCTATCTGAACATACCTGATATTTTTTCACTTTTTGCATTGCAGAGTTAAATTTTTGTCTCCCAGGTTAAATGGATTTCAATTCATTTGCGAGTCCACTGATGTGTTGTATGACCTGTGTGTACCTTATTTTCTGGCAGCAGGATGCATTTAGCCTCATCTAAGTGGCTTCACTGGGGCCTCTGGACTCACTCTCATAAATTAGCAGGGATAGCCATCTGTGTCATTCTCAAGTCTGGTTGGAACAAAGTGGCCGAGCCAAATCTAACTGGGTTTGCTATTCATTTGTTAAGCCTGTTGCAATGTCAAAGTCTTAATTGTGTGTGAGCACATCTCTACATCTGTTCATAGAGTTAGACTTTGTAAGCAGAGCTTTGTTTCTAAATTCTATACATAGTCTATTAAGTTAATAATTAAGTTAATATATGTCTAACCCTGAAAATAGCAATGGGATATAAAGAGGGGGTTCTTAAGGCAATGTTTGTTAGGATACTGCTTTTAATGACGCCAGTTCAACCCTCAATGCGTAACAATGACAATGTTTCAAATGTCCCTTGATATCACTTGATATCACATGTGTAATTGTCCACACAAAACAAGTCCACACACAAGTCCACACAAAAACTTTCCAAACAAAACTATCAACGATGTCCAAAGATATCCAGAGTAGCTCGAAGAACAACTCAAAAGTAATCCACGAAAATGCAACAAATGGTATCTGTCTTACCGGTTCCGTGCCGTCTTCAAAACTATAGTTAAAACCCCAGCCTGCATCCAGCCCGGCAGGAAAAATATTCAGTCACTCCCGGTCAGCTTGAAGCCCAAAATTACCAGTGACTCAGGTGCCTGCTATGCCCCATTTACTTTCTCCTATTTTATCTCTGCTAGGCCTCTAAAACCAGCTTGGTTTCCTAGCAGAAAAACACATCCTGCTGTCAGCATGGCTTTCCTTTGTCTTTCCTCGCCTACCTCCTAATGTGCCTTCTCATAGGAAGTGCTCAGTGTGCAAAACCGGAGACAATACATATAATCCCCCCCATGAAATACCTGCATCCTAATACTACAAACTGAAAAACAAAGGGGTTACAATATGATGCGATCAGGTCATCAAGTCATTCTGAGGTAACTTCCTGTGATTAACTTGCGGTGCATAGTTTTAAACATGTACTAAATCTCTTTATCTGGATTCTTCCAATCTCATTGCCTGCCCTCCAACACACACACACACACATACACACATCTGCCAGTGTTAATCTGGTGTGCTAGTCTAGACAGTAATTGTGTGACAGTAATGTATTATCTCTGCTGTGTGCAGTATTTTAAGTGCTCATTGTGCACAGGAGAAAGGCAGAAAGAAATCATGCATGTATTATCATAGAGTGAGCGTCACACCCAAATAATACATCTTTTCTTTACATCCATCCTTTTCTTCTTTGATGCTGATAGGGAATTAATAGGTGTAGTGGGAGTGTAGACACGCGATATCTCAGACCCCACTGATCAGATTTTGATGAAGCTTGGGGAAATTATGCATCTCACCACTACATTTAAAAAAACAAAAATTATACTGATTAGCCCAAGGGTGGCGCTACAATTACAGGTCAAAAGAAGGTGACATAGTTGCGTATTTGATACTGATTGGTCCAGAGGGGAACTGCATCATTCGTGGGGGATGACATGTTTACAGTTTCCTTGTTTCTGACTTTGTTTGTACCTCAGGTTCCTGTTTGTTTTCCTCTAGTGGAAAAAAAAAAAAGAAGGATTGGAGTCAGGAATAAACTGTGTCTGACTTTTGTCTGAGTGACAAAAGAAGGGTTTCCCTCGGCGGCTTCCTGTGTGTTTGTGTAGGGCAGAGGTGGGCAATCATGTGCCATGGAGGGCCGAGAGTATGCAGGTTTTCACTCCAACCAAAGACTACAGCAGGTGATCTCACTGATTAGTCACTCCTCTCTGGTTAAAGGTGTGTTAATCAGTGAAATCACCTGCTGTAGTCTTTGGTTGGAGTGAAAACCTGCATACTCTCGGCCCTCCATGGCACATGATTGCCCACCCCTGGTGTAGGGCATCGTCCCCCCTTGGCAAGGTCCCTATCTCAGCTCTATCAGTGAGACGCTCAGATGGGCTGGCTTGGTGGGAGTTAGAGTAGTACTTGCTGGCCTACATTCTCTCAGAAAGTACACACCACAAGCCTGCCTCCTCTCCATTGTCTAGTCTTGGAATAGAATTTGAATGTAGAAAGCCGATGCAAATCACACACCAATGCTCATATACACACCACCCCATTTCAGGGTATCTGCTTGTCTGCCTCATTTTGCATTGTGTTTAATGCATTAAATGGGTTCTTTTTAATTGAAAGGGGAAGAGGAGGTCGCAGTATTAGGCCTAGTGCTGTTGTATGCTTGTCTGTGGGTGAGATGAGGATCAACTTTCCTTGCAAAAACAGGCAGTAGATTCAGTCTCTTTTTTTTTTCCTCTGCATTTTTTGCTTTATTGGCCAGTCTTGGTGAAGAGAGACAGGGCGATGATATGCAACAAAGATCCAAGGGCAGATTTGAAGGTACATGCCGCAGGTACATGTGCGCTCAGTTGTGCACAGTCTGCTAATTAAAATCCAATTTGGATAATTTTGCCAGCCCTTTGAATGGCCAGTGGTTCCAAATCAAATCAAATCACATTTATTTGTATAGCCCTTAATCACCGTTACAGTCACTAAGGGCTTCACAGTGACCAACATGTGAAACAGTAAATCAACTGATTGCAGCCCATGTCTGGATTTCCAGGGAAGCACATTCTGTAAAGAGATCCATTCATACATTCTTCATTCCTCTCAGACAGTGGAATAGCCTACTTTTTGACATGAGCTTTTCCGATGGACAAATGTGTCAAAATGCTTAACGCCAAGCCTTGTGTTTTTTGAGTCTTTTGTGTATCTGTCCACCCATCTGTATTATTATCTCAGTGGCCTCAATGCAGACCAGGGTCAGAGGACTGATACTGACCAGATAGCTACTTTGTAAAACAGACACGTGTGTCCTGTGAGGCATATGGTGCCTTTGTGGTGTTGACATGGTAATAATTTCCCTCTCCCAACCTCAGACCCACTGCTTGCAGTCCGGTACGTGTGTGGATTCCTGAGTATGAGGCACAGCCAATCGCACATTTCTACACTTCCCGCCCCCAAAAAACAAATCCCCCAAACCCAGCAAATTTATGGCCAGGCTGCTTGTGTTTGAGAGGGAGTGAGAGAAGGATGAAGCAAAGGAGGGAAGGTGAAAGTGTTGGTTTGTGCAAATGAATACATGATCTGGGTGCAAGTGTGAAGAAAATGAAGGTTATAAGAGTGTTTTTGTGAGTGAGAGAGACAGAAAGAGAGAGGTGTGATTAAGAGTATGTGCTACAATAGGCAGAGGACATAGCTTATTGGGTAGTTGCTTGGTTCCTCATTGCCATGGTCTCACAGTGTGATCATGCACTGGTCAGTAGATGTTCTCTTAGCACACTGGGCTGCTCTAGACAGGCTGCATTACTGGCTGTCTGGTTGGACCGGGTGTGTATGTGTTCTCAGGGTGTCGGCCATCTGTAATCAAGAATAGCGAGAAATATAGCCTAATTGACAACGACGTGTTTGCATGATTGAGTATGTGTCTGTGTTTTTGAAAAAGCGAAAAGAAGATGCAAAATTATTGACTGCTTGGTTTGGTAGGCCTGTTTTATACACTGCTAGGAACAAGGAATGCTGACTCTGCACAATGCATCAGAGGCTGCACAACTATGAGCCACAGGGCACAACAACAGTGTCATACATTCTACATGTCTGTATTTCAGGTTAAGCTAGCAGTTTGTTAATATGTGTGTGTATTTTAGAGCTTAGTTTTTTATTCTGTGTGTATGCTTGGCTGCCGTGGCAACAGGAGTTACCATGTACTAATATTTTAGGTTGCCTTACATAATCATCTGCTATTGTCAATGCAGAGAGCGGTTTCTCAGCACAAGAAGCATTAGAGGCTGCTTGTTTGGAGCCCCGGGCTCCTCACTGCTACGCTCACTGATTGTGATACAGCCTTAAAAGAGATTTACTGTCTCTTCTTCTGCTTTTTTTCCTCTTTCCCTCCAGTCTAAACCCAAGCATTCTCTTAAGGCCTTGATGGACAAAGAGCTATGCTATTACAATCAAATAATGTGTACTGTCTTGTTCTGTGTGTTTTTCTTTCCTATGCTCTGATTTTCTCTCAGACTAAGTGTGACTGTATGAAACGTCTAATTTTTTCTCCAAAAGACATACACTGTGCCTTAGCAAGACAACTAAAAACCAACAGTTATCTCTTGTGTTGCCTAGTGAATGAAGGTTACCTATCTCCTGCTATGCTAAAATAATAATGACTGTATGAGTTATTATCAGTTCACGTTGTCTGACTGCTGTAGTCCTAGCAGGTCTGCTTGAGATGACGTTCTTCACCTTCTGTATACGTTCTTCAGGTACTTAGATTCTTTTTTTCTGTGCGTCTACAGGCGGAACGCATTGGCTGTGATGGCAACATCCTCAGCATCCCGGTGCCGATGCGTCGCGGCGGCTCAGAGTCCAACCTGGATGTGGTTGACAGTGCCGGGGAGGGCGGGGTGGGCCTGGACTTCACCAAGGGGCCGCTGGGCATTGACAGCCTGCAACAGAAGATCCTCAAGGTCAGTGAGGACGCAGATGTCACTTCCTTCTTATAACTTTATTGTGTTGACATACATAGCCATGTGTACATATCCATGACATGTAAATAATGTATGTATTACTTAATGTTAGTAACAAGCCCAACACTGCTCCTTAACATGATGACCTACAAGTGCAATTGCATAAGATTGAGTTTCTTAATGTTAATGTTATTATACATTTTTAACATCCATTCTTTGTGCACAACCCCTTTGTGCACCTCATCATCTCTCTCTTACTCCCGTCGCTCTCCCTGTAGGTGACGGAGCAAATCAAGGTGGAGCAGACTGCTCGGGACCAGCACGTGGCCGAGTACCTGAAGCTGGTGAGCAACGCCGACAAGCAGCAGGTAGCGCGAATCCGGCAGGTGTTTGAGAAGAAGAACCAGAAGTCAGCGCACATCATCACCCGGCTGCAGAGGAAGCTGGAGCAATACCACCGGCGAATGAAGGACAGCGAGAGCGATGGCAAGCACAGCCACAAGGACAGCGGCAACCTCAAGGATTCTGGGACTCACAGCAAGGAGGGCAGCCTGCGGGACGTCAGTGCCACCGGACGGCACCCGGCGTTGGACAAGGTGAAGACCATCGGGCCTGGCGTGTCGCTCTCGCCGCCCTTCTTCTTCAACAAGTCGCGGGAGTTTGCCAACCTCATCAGGAACAAATTTGGCAGTGCCGACAACATCGCCCATCTCAAGAGCTCCATGGAGGCAGGGGTGGGGCTCCAGGTGGAGGGCGGGGCCAGGGCCCTGAGTGGTAGCGCCAACACAGTAGCCAAGGCAACAAAATACCCCAGTGATGACGAGTGCTCCACCGGGACGTCTGTATCCGCTGACTCTAACGGGAACCCAGCCGGGGGGTCAGGGGTGGGGTCCGGATGTCGAGGGAGGTTGGACTCTCAGGGCCGGCTGGGGGAGGTGCTGGAGGTGGTCAGGGAGATCAGGGAGGCCCAGGCACAGCTGGCTGAGGACATGGATAGTCTGAAAGAACAGTTCAAAGGAGACTACAGCTATTTTACACAGACACTGCAGGAGGAGAAATACAGGTAAGTACAGCATTAACACACACTCATGTTTTTAGCGGGAATCAAACCCCTAACCCTGCCAGTGTTCATGCCATGCTCTACCCACTGAGCTCCATAGGACACACACAGACCCAGTGGTCCATATGATCCATTCAAATATACTCCCAATTGGCTGAGCATCATTTTGTTAAAACATCTGCTTTGTAGTTTAAGGAGCTTTTTCACAATTTGTCATCACTGAGCTTATATAAACTAAAATTAAGTAGTGCCGCTTAAATACAAACCCCCCCCCCCCCCCCCCCCCCCACACACACACACACACACACACACACACTGTTGCAAAAGTCAGCTGAGGGCAAATGTTTCGACAGCTTAGTTGCAGTAGCAGATAAACTGATGTACTGTTACTCGCCTACACACACTCATTATGTTGTGTTCTCCCTCGCTACTTGGCTTTTTGCCTCCACCTACTCTGTCTGTGTGTGTGTGTGTGTGTCTATCTGTCTGTCTGTCAGGTATGAGCGGTTGGAGGACCAGTTAAATGACCTGACAGAGCTCCACCAGCACGAGACCAGTAATCTGAAGCAAGAACTGGCTAGCATTGAGGAAAAAGTGGCCTACCAGGCCTATGAGAGGGCCAGGGATATACAGGTATGTGAGTACTGTATATACACACTCACACATACACACACACACTTAGCCTGTAAGAGCCAGTTATGAAAGCTTACAATGCACCACGCACTCAAATGAAGTCTCTGACTATATTTGAACATTGGAATTTGTCAGTTTTGATTTCAGACTTCATGTACACACAACCCGATTTATGTGTAAGAGGGTGCATTACTGTTATTCATATCTAATGGAACATATAACTTAAATTAATATCTAATGGGACATATAACTTAAATTCATATCTAAAGGGACATATAACTTAAATACATATCTAATGGGATGCTTAAATCTCATTCATATGCAGTGGAATGCACAACTCCGATTCCTTTATAATGGGAGCTTCATATCAATTAATATCTAACCATTTTCTTTTGTATTTGGTGTGTGTGTGTGTGTGTGTGTGTGTGTGTGTGTGTGTGTGTGTGTGTAGGAGGCCCTGGAGTCATGCCAGACTCGTGTGTCCAAGCTGGAGCTCCAGCAGCAGCAGCAGCAGACTGTTCAGCTGGAGAACACTGATGCCAAGGTGCTGCTGGGGAAATGCATCAACATCATGCTGGCTATTGTCACAGTGCTCCTAGTGTGCGTTTCCACAGCGGCTAAGTTCACTGCCCCGCTGCTGCGTAGCCGCCTCCACCTGGCGCTCACCTGCGTGGGTGTGTCGCTGCTAGCGTTGCTGTGGAAGAACTGGGAACATTTACAGTGTGCATTAGAGCGATTGCTCCTCCCGCATTGAGCCAGACTCACCACCGTGAACACTAGCTAGTCCTTTGGCCAACTGTGAGTCAAGAATTCAAGGAAGTGTGTTGCTATGGAGACATAGACAATGGGGAGTTTACATGTAGCCTTACACCAGCCCTTGTTCCCCATTTCCTATGATCAGTGTCACCTTAGGGGCTCCACAATGGCCTGATTCATGGTTCTGTGTTTTGCATGTTCAAGTGGGTTGATGCAGAACCACATTTGGGTGATTGTGGGTAGCCTTTTTGAAATGCTCCTCCAGAAAAATTCAATGGAGTGCAATACAGTGCACCGACGTGTTTCCTATCAGCAGTTTCCTATCAAATGGACTGAAACCGATCAGTCAGTTATACGTGCATTTGTCACAACTGAAAATAGATGTGAGAAAGCTGTTCGACACGTTACGATGTGCTGTCTACAATGCTAATGGTGCAGGCTGTGCAAAAGTATGAACATGACATAATGCTGCCACACCAGTGTATCACTACAGTTCAAACTATTGGACATGATGGATACGTCAGCTGGAACTGACCAGTCAGATGAGCGCCAGACATTTTGGATTGGTCTCACTCTCGTGTATCTTTTACATCTAGATTAAGTGTGGTCTCTTATAGTGACACACACACACACACACACACACACACACACACACACACGCACTCCAACAAACGCTCACTGGCTGTATTTTGCCAGTCAATCATTCTTGAAGCCACACACACCGACAGTATGCCTCCTAATATACCAGCCAGCTGTGACACACACACACAAACACACATTTGTACTGTGTCTCATCACTGCACTATTCTGTATTTATGGGACATTTTTGTTGTCGATGTCACCTTTTAAACTGACAAATTAGAAGTGTAAGTCTAGTATATACACAATTTGAAACTGTATGCTTGTGTGTGTGTGTGTGTGTGTGTGTGTGTGTGTGTCTATATTTCTTAAGGGAAATGTTATGAACTGCCTCCTGTCGTGTTAATTGATGCTTTGGGATTTTTGTCATGTAAGATATGTTTTAATGTTGTTTCAGTAACAGTTCCTTCCCAAAAGAAAATTGAGATGAAGGTTGGTCTGTGAAGCATCCTGCTCTACTCTGTCCCAAAGACTGCTCCGTTAGCATCTAGCTTGCTAATCGTGCTGTGACGGAGGCCAGATTCTTTCTCTCAATGCAGAGAGCAATAGCAACTTCTGACATGAGAAGAGAAGCGAAGCTCATCTGTGACTCCTCCTCGCTGATTAGGGACGAAGCTCTGGATACGAGCGTTGAATTTTACACAACACGTGTTTCACTTAAAGAAACTGATTTTATTGAATTGCCTTTTTAATGACGTGACCAGATCAAATTCACTTTTGTGTGAAGCCTTGTGATGTTCTTGTTGTCATATGGGAATAATGGTGGGAAAGATGTGACGCTTCAAAGTGCCGACTTGGAACTGTTCACATGTTGAAACTCGTTTGAAGCCGTCTAGACACTAACTGACGTTTTCTGTAGACTTAGGTTGATGATGATAATTATTCTCAGCCTTTTCACATAACACACATGCACTTAGTGCCACATTTGAGTTGGTATCTTACCGCAAACTAAACTTCGCAATGTCAACCACAAACAATAAATCCAGCAAGTAGTTGTGCATAGCTCATTTAAGTTTTAGTTATGAAATTATATGACTTATGTGATGAAAATGGTTCCATTTTGGTTGCTTGACTTGAAATTAATATAGAATTTCTAACCCAAAACTACAGATATTTTTCTTGTTGGTAACTTGGTGATCAGAATTCAGTAAGTACATCTCAACCCCTGAGTTGGACAGTATTTTCATGTCAGAAGCTCATATCTGCCATCATTCCCATATGACACAAATGCAGCATCTGATTGGACGGAGGGAACAGAACGATGTAGCTTCATGCTCACTGGCCCTGTATCACTGTGACGATGAGACAGAGGAGGGGGGGGGGGCGATATACGGGCCCGATGCCTTTTCAATGCAGCCTATTTTGTTTTTAACTGTACTTTGTATTTTATGTTTCTGTCTCTTGAAAAAGCCAAATATGAAGACATCTCTCTGGTGTTCTGTGGATTTTTTTGGCTTTTGGGGCACCTCAGCCTTTCACTGTAATGATAATGGTTTTTTTTGCCATTAGTCTTTGACATCTTGGCATTCCCAAATCCCAAACAATATTTCTGTCTCCTGTTCGGGAGGAGAGATGCATCCCACCTCAAAGCTGTAATTGTAATTCCATAGTGTGTGTTATATTTCTGTGTCCTCTTGGAATACCTACATGTGCATTGGTTCATCTGGTTATGTTTTTTTTTCCATAATGCTATTTTATTTTTCAAATGAGAAAATAAATCCTCTTTTTCTAAAATTGTTCCCTTTCTGTGTTTCCTACGGGTTCTTTTCATCTTCAACTAGTGATAGGTTATTAGATTAGTTCTGTCCAGATCATCTTCTATTATACATGATCCTTCAGACAGATTCTGACGTAAGGAGAACAGGGCAGATCAGTAATGAAGATCAAACTGCTTCTCAAACATAAGGAATTCATACATGAAATGAAACTTTGACTAAACTCCACCAAATATTCAGTATGATCCAAAATATACTGTGCATTGGAATAAGAATAAGTATACAAGGATTTATATACCTATTCCCAAACTGCTTAACTAGAGCACATTTTCTTGCTGACTGCTCACATCGATTTTCTATGCGGGTTCTGACAGTGAGGATGAGGATGCCAAAGGTGAACCCACTACTCCCTAACACCATGTGACCGGCACAGCTGAATGCCAAGGTGACATGTTGAGTCTGATCTGCCACTTGAAAAGCATCCAGCTCAAATGGCAAGTTAGGAATATTTTAACAGAGTGAGATTAACTGCATGGCTGTTTTCAGTATTTCGTCATGCTCATTTCACCTGCCAGCTAAGGCTATAGTTAAAAACACTGATATCTCCAGGTCATGATGCATAGAAAATATGTGATGGATAACCATGTAGATTTAATTAAAAGATATTATCTCCTCCACATGAACATTTCAGACCAGGCATCATGGTGATGACGATGAACAAACAGTTACAGCTGCTGTTCAGCATGAATCAGGAGGTAAGTGCAAGGCGTCAATTCATTAATCCCTAAAAGTATGACAAAGTCCCTGCATTTAAAAAATGTTGCCACAAAAATAGAAGCACCAAACCGTCTTGCCTAGAGTAAGAATTGGGTAAGCAGCGTATACACAATGCATAAAAGTTTATTATGGTGGGACGTCCGGATCTGAAGTTTATTATGGTGGGACATCCGGATCTGATGTGTTTAATATTTCCAAATATTTCCGAACTTCCAAATGAGTCTTGTGTGATTTTTTTCTTGACCTTTGCTCTCCATTATAATGCTACAAAAAAACTACAAAATGACATTTGAAAGTAAGGTATAAAGAGTGCTACGCCTTACCAAACCCAACTGATTCCCATGTGGTCAGACAGCTAAAGGTCCACGTTCCAACTGTTTTGTGGATCATGAATCTTTTAACCACTTTTCTGCACGCTGCCCTGTTGCTGCCAGCATTCATTCCCCTCAACAAGGCTGGCTGACCCTGGCACTATAGGATAGGTAATGTGTGGGACTAATGAGGAGAAAACACCTGCATAGAATACAGCATGTACTGTATGTATGCATGTATGACACATGGAATACGACTGAGAGGATACTGCCACCTAGCTGTCAGTTATGAGCAGTGACTCCAAATCCTAACTTTTGGCTGGATTTTTTTTTTTGATAAAATGATAAAAGATTATTAATAGTTATCCATCTAATTATTTCTGATATCAATAACAGCCGCTGTATTCTTGAGACTGTGGTTCATCTATTCTGCCACAGCTTCTGGAAAGATGTCTGTAATTGTATTTTTTTTATATGATCTGAAGATATGAAAATGTTATTTTCTGTTTCACAAACTACAATAAGGACCTAGAAAGTCAATATTCCTGATTAATCTTATTATCCTCTTCATCTTCATCATACTGAAACATTCAGGCGCCAACCTTCTCAGGTTGCACAACTCCTCTCTTGTAAAAATGTGTTCAAGAAGAACTTAATGTATTTTGCAACATAGGTAACACGCTGAAAAGAACAAAGATTGACTGTAACGTTTTAACATTTTATACACTCTCATATTACCCTTATCACAATCTACAATGGTTAATTTCCATCGTAAATGTACATTTTCTGTCATTGCTACCTGATATATTATGTGTGGTGCGCCTCCGCATCAACAGATGGCGACTGTGAGTGGGCAGCGGGGCTGAGCGTGGTTTTGGCGCAAACCCGGAACGCGTCATAACTGTCAGTCTCTAAAAAGTTTAATACGAATCTAAACCAACCTAACCATAACCTCGCATAGAACATATACCTAACGTTTCTTCCAACGCTTAAATTTGCGCGACAAGTTTTTTTTTTGTGCTTATCGATTTTCCAAGATATAACTTAGCTAACTAGTGACGTTGGACTTTGACCAAACGATAAGAAGTCACACGGGAATGTTTGCTAACATTAGCTAGCCAGTTAGCTAATGTTTGTGCAACTAGACAAGTTATCTCTGTATTGGTGACTGGTTTCATAGAGATTCGCTTCCACTCTGAATGGATGAGCACAAGGAGAATATTCACGACAAGAATGTCAGTGTGAAGATGTCTAATACAGGGGAAGATGAAAAGGTTGGTATGGGTAGCAAGCTAGCTAACGCAAACTATTTTCCTAGCCCGGGCACGTTCCATTCTCATAACGTTACGGTGAGACGGTCGCGTTAAACGTCATTAAAAAATCCGGGATTTTTAATGCTGCCTTGCTTATCGGTAAAGATACATACTTGGTACAACATGACTTAAGTTTAGAAACCGTTACGAGCCACAGTTCGGCATCGATCCACTACATCAAGCAGCACATAGTATATCAATACAAAATTGTAACTTTTAAAATTGATACGCCTGTTATTCCTACAATCTTCCACCAAATTAGACTGTGGTTAGCAGTAGCCAGTAGTGTGAACTGTATACACAATTAAAGACTGGCTCCTAACGATTCAGGAAAGGTCTTGAGTCTTATTTTATGTCGTATGTATCTTTTCTGATAAACAAAATTGCCAGCTTTATGAGGGCTTCTCTCAAAACAAGAAGTTAAGATCAAGACTAGCGTGTACACACTGGCTCAGATTGTCACACATAGTTTAATTCTATGTATTGAAACACAGTTTGTATTTGAAGAATGGTTAAGATCATTTCTAACCCCTGTCGCTCATGTTAACTGAAATTGTTTCTCTTCTGCATTAGTCTCAGGCCAAGGCTTGCAGTAGGATATGCCCTGCAGGAGAATCTGACCCTGAAGTGTCCTCATCCCAGTCCAGGGGTGAATTCAGTGATCCAGTTTACAAAGAGATTGCTCTGGCTAATGGGCACATCAACCGCATGACCAAGGATGAGCTTCGGGTCAAACTATCAGAGTTGAAGCTTGACACAAGGTAACAATAATAACAGCAATGCAGACACTTCCACACATAATATGAAAATATCTAATTCAATGGTTAGCACCTATTTGAAATTGACTCAACTAAGGTGGTCTTGACAGGCCTGAAAAAAAGGCATTGAACTACTGGATGAGGCTCACTAATATGAATTTTACTGAGTGCATGAGCAAAAGATTAAGACTCATCCAAGCTGACTTGAAAGCAGTGAGCTTCACTACAATGATTGAAAACCACTGATCATCTCAACTGTGGTAGACTTCAAAATCGTTTGTGTCTTGCAATTATGTCCTTGTGTGTGTGTTTAATTATGTTTGTATCCGACTATGTCTTTGTGTGTAAAGAGGTGTGAAGGATGTGATGAAGAAGAGGTTGAAGAGCCACTACAAGAAGCAGAAGCTGATGCAGTCTGTCGCTGCGGGAGGGGCCACTGATACCTACTATGACTACATCTGTGTGGTGGACTTCGAAGCAACGTGTGAAGAGGACAATCCCCCAGACTTCCTTCATGAAATCATTGAATTCCCAATGGTTCTCATCAACACGCACACTTTAGAGATTGTGAGTGGGAGAACATTGTTGTGATCTGGACCTAGCCGCATGCATTTTTCAACTAACTGCTTCGTAATGACATTAACAGCTGTCAACTGATGATAAATGAGACAAGTTTCACATAGTCAAGGCTAAGACTCTTATCTTCTGCAATGTGAGTTTTGTAATCATGAATTATATTTTTCCCTTTTTACTGTGCAGGTTGACACCTTCCAGGAATATGTAAAACCAGAAGTGAACACACACCTTTCAGACTTCTGTGTGAATTTGACAGGAATTACACAGGTTGGTTGGGCTCAGTTTGTATGAATATCTGTTCTTTGATGTCATTTCATTCAGAACATTTTGCAAAAATGTTGATTGTTGTTTTGTTGAACAGAAAATGGTCGATGAGGCAGACACATTTCAAACTGTCCTTCAGCGAGTTGTGCTTTGGCTTCAGGAACGGGAGCTTGGAACAAAGTACAAATATGCCATGCTGACTGACGGGTATGATTTCCACATTAATAATGCTGCAGAATTTCCATACACTTGGTGTTATTAGAGGTACAACTTAGAAATTATGATGAACACAGTGTCGAGTCACTGCTCATTGTCCTGTTGGGAACGGTGGATCGCAAACATTGTTCATTGGACTTCAAACTGCCTAGTAGACTACTCTCTTTTGTTTCTTTGCTAGCTCCTGGGATATGAGCAAGTTCCTCAACATCCAGTGTCGTATAAGCCGGATCAGATATCCTCAGTTTGCGAAGAAGTGGATAAACATAAGAAAGTCATATGGGAACTTCTACAAGGTTTGACTTTTAAATTGTATTAAGTTGGGAGAGTAAATGTCATTTACCATTTTTGTGTTAATGTTGACTGACCACAGGAATATTTATTAGACACTAGGGATCGACTGATATAGGTTTTTGAAGGCCAATATTTTTTTAATTGAAACTGCTAATAGCTGATTTTCTTCTTTAATATCATGAATTTAAATTTGACCATTTTCATGTAAAAAAATAAAAATGTATAGATTACAAGTATTCATTGTTTCCCCCAAAATTGTATTCTTGGCAGGGTGGCAAAGCCTCTGAAACAGCACGTTGACCAGTTTGACACTACAACTCCATTGACACCCACACCACCAATATATCGGTCTAACCCTATTAGAAACAATAGGAAAATACTAAACGGTGCCGTTTCTCTTACAGGTCCCCCGCACACAGACTAAACTGAGCACCATGTTGGAGAAGATGGGTCTCAAGTATGAGGGCCGCCCTCACTCTGGCTTGGACGACTCTCGCAACATTGCCCGGATAGCGCTGCGCATGCTTCAGGATGGGTGCCAACTGCGCGTCAATGAACGCATGCATGCTGGCCAGCTGCTCCCGGTGCCCAGCTCAGCCCCTGTGGAGGGAGCCCCCCCACCACTGAACCCCCGCAGCAGGGACTAGACCCAGACGACTCCCTGATACTGAGTCTTGTGCATATAAGCCTTGAAACAGACACCCCATGTCTGTTTTTAACCCCTTGACTTGAACAAATTCCAAAGCACTTTTACAGTCTTTTTGTGAAGTTGTCCATTTCTGTTTCGAAGCCTGAACCCTGTGGTTAGAGTACGTAGGGTACTAGTTGGGGTTAGACTGATACACTGGGCTGATATTTGCCTTTTAAAGATTAAAAAAAAAAATTGTCCAGTTTTGTTGACCTGATATATGGATGCTCCTGCCTGACCACAGCTAGTCAATATGTTTTTATTATTTTTTATTATTATTTCTAACCAGATAAATCATTCCAGTGTGGTGTGGCAGGATTTTACCAAACAGCTTCAGGGCTGGCAGTCTGTTAAACCTGCAGTGAAACCTGCCTCACCCTGCCTTAAGGAGCTGCTAAAAGTATATCATTAGAATGAATTTAGTGTCCCATGGTCTAACTGCTGTTTCAGAGGCTTTTCCACCATGACAAGAATACAATTCGGGAAGAAACACTGAATCCATGTAGGTTTTAGGACAAAAAACAGTCCTATTTAAAGATATTGATTAGTGGCTATAGGCAACTTAGTATCAGCCTTCAAAAACCCAAATCAGTCTAACCCTAGTACTGCTAGTATGACCACAACATGAATTTTGCTGCTGCTATTCCCGTGCTAATGTTCAAAGTGCTGCAGAACCATAACGTCACACTTTGCCTGTTGATTTTGTCCAGTGTTTGATGCTTAAGGTTGGTAAACAGTCTTGTTGACTGTATTTTCTCACAGATTGCGCATGGGTGCAGTGAGCTCCCTAAGTATTTGGAAGGGACACACTGCATTGGCTTCGTGCTCATATAGCACATGAGTGTTCATTTGAAAAGCCTCTGCTTTATGAACAATTTTAAGAAATTCAAACCAATGTCCGCTCCAAGGTTGATGTAAGTGTTATGGGATTTAGTCATCTTTTGTATGGACAGTGAATTGAGTTTTTATTTTATTAAATCTGGTCTATTTTAACAGGAATAAATATTCTCCAAAATCCAAATCAAGTACATTTCCCTTTTACTATATAACTTTGTCCTCGCTGTTCACACTTTCTATGTCTGCATGCCCTGAAAAAGTTCTAAAATGTCTTAAATCGTATTATCTAAACTTGAGGTCATACATTGATTGGTCATACAGACCTATCTGTAGGTCAATGGCTATTTTCACCATTTTTCAAAGTGTTTAAATCAAGCCATGTTTAATGAAATCAACCTCACACTCCTCACCACTCTCCCCTCACTAAAAGAATGAAGACCACTTTAAATTCATCAGAAACTTTTTTTATTCAAAAAGTTAATTTACATCTATTGTCACAGGAACATATGCTTTTTGGTCCAGACAACCTTGTTTCTTTAGGCTTATAAAATTATAAAAACATAAATCTTATCTGAAATCTGTATCAAATATTTGCAGTCATCTAGTTAAATATACAGACTGTAATAGCTTATACTGCTTAATTTTCTATGGGTTTTTTTCTTTACACATTTTTGGTACCTAGCAGTAAAAAGAGGTCATATAGGATTTTAGAGTGGTTTTCCTTGGCACGCAATACATCCAATGTTATTTGGCAGTGGTACAAATCTTTTCCATTGTGAAAGTCTTTGACATTGCAGTCCAATACACTCATTTGCTGGCAACATTTCCAGACAAAATCTCTGTCTGTGTCAAACAACTTGAAAGTGCTGCTACCTAATACACTTGGTTAATCATTTGGGAGCAATTTTCTGAAACTCTTATCAAAACGGTTGACAGTCTTAAACTGGTTCAGGAGCTAAACTGCCCTGGTGTTCAGAGACAGGTGCTGTACAGAGTGACTTTATGGCTGATGTCCTCCAGGAGCTGGTGAATGGTCTGCTCCAGGCCGGCCAACTGCTCGGCCTTGGCCTCCAGGGTTCGCTGGTTGGCCTCATAAGACCTCTCCAACTCTGCAAACACAGGGCAGCACGTATTCATGGAAGATGTGATACTGAATGATTTTGTTTGAATTTCTTCTGTAGCGGGGCCGTGTGTGTGTGTGTGTATTTGTGATGGGATGTATGTTTGCTCAGAAATGAAAGCATTTAAAAGTGTGGTGTGAGGTAAGATGAAATTTGAATGATCCCCGTGGGGCAATTGGGTCATTATAGCAGCAAATAGTAAAAACTAATGAATATGTGGTATTTAAGTGAAACACAACCAACAATTTCAGTAGAAATGCATGAATGAAAAGATAACGTAAGCTGACAAGATTTGAATAAACTACAGCATGAGGGTGTGCAAAATAAAATTATAAAAAATATCTACCAAAAATATGAAATAAGTGAAAAACATCAAGATATACAATATATAACGAATTAGAAGAATTTGACATTTGTGTATGTGCATGTGTGTGTTACCTCTGAGTCTCTGCAGCTTGGTACTGCTCTGACTGAGCAGCTCCATGGCCTCCTGCTGCAGCACCTCTGCCCTCCTCTGGGCCTCCAGCACCGCCTCCCCTTTGTCCTCCACCAGCTCCTCCACCACACCGTACTTATCCTTCAGCTCCTCATTAAACTCCTACACACACACACACCATCAGCGTTACTGGGGTGACAGGAACAGATGGAAATGTTTCCTGTGTGTTGGTGTTTTTCAGATCAGGCTTGTGGAAAATGATCCTATTTAGCCATGATGTGAAAAAGGGCTACTGGAAACTGAGGACAGCAGCCAGATGTTCTTGCCAAGCTTGATCTCTGTGTGTGTGTGTGTGTGTGTGTGTGTGTGTGTGTGACCTGCTGGGCCTGCTCTGCGTCCAGCTTGGCCTGGTCGTTGATCGAGTCGGTCGTCTCCACCAGGTGGTCCATCTCCAGGTTGTTCTGTCTCAGCAGACCGACGTCCCTCTCCAGCTGAACCAGCCGGCCCGTTGTGTTACTCAGCTTCAGCTCCGACATGGCCGTCTCCGACTCCACCTGACACACACACACACACACACACACACACACAAAGATTTACAGTACGGCCATAGAAACATAGAAACTAACACTAGAAAATATATATATATATCACTATATAAAACACGAGATTTGTTCTTATCACTACATCAAGTTACTAATCACAACAATCAGGGTTCAACCAATAAGGGCTTTTGAAGGCCTATGCTGATATTCAATATCCTTACAATAGACAACCAGTGTAGTATTGATCAATTACGCAATAATTATGTAATCAATCAAACTGCATCACATCCATCATATCAGAGATACAGTAGATGACACTGACTGGACCAAACCCAGATAGCGGTCTAACCCCAACCCCAACCATCTCCTGTAACCTTACTCTGTCCTAACATCAGAGGTCAGAGGTCAAACTCACAGAGGTCAGCAGGTCCATTGTGCTCTTGGTGTTGTTCTGGGCCTGTTGAACGGCGTCCATGGCAATACCCTGGGCACGCTCAGTCTCATCCAGGGCTGCCTTCACTAGATCTGCTGTCTCCTTCAAGTTAGACGCCTCCTCACTGACAGACAGACAGACAGGAGCAAGGCCAGTGATATTCATTTTGTGTTTATATGTCAATTTTAAGTTAAGTAAGTGTGCAGTTTTATTTGATTTTCATCAATGTGCACGACTATGAGTGTGTATGTGTGGCCTATATTGCACAGACCTACTGTAAACTCATCATTTGTGAGTGTGTTACCTGGAAGTCTTGGCCTGCTGCAGCAGCCTCTCAGCAGTTTCTATGTCCTTGGCACTCTGACTGAGGATGGTCTCCACGCTGGTCAGATTGCTGACCCTCTCCCTGATCTCCTGCGACAGGTCCTCCAGCTCGGTGGCCGAGGTCGGCATCTCCAGAGTCAACACCTCGTTGGCCACCGCCTCGATCACAGACACGTCCACCCTGTCATCTGTCACCATGCAGCAGCACAATAATAATTACACAGTAATAATTACACAGGCTGGTTTTCCGATTCCTGAATTGAGGAATGCTTCCATGGAAAACAGGTCACACCACTGAAAATGACCATTTTAAATAGATAAATCACAGAATCACACAAAAAATCATAAACATTTCTTTCACCACCTCTAGAGGTCAGTAAAGAACAATGTTTTAACGTTTTATATCTGATATGAATGTTATTTTATTCTTTATGCCCACTTATTGCTGAAAGTACCTTGCATATAGTTTAAAAGTGGTTGGAGTTGCATTAAAACATGCAACTCCTCAGTCAAGCAGCTGAGGAGTGATGTAATTTACCATGCTCCATCTATATTAACTCACATGCACTTGATTTGTTAACATGATTTATGACAGCTTCTATTCTATTTTTCTTTCTTCTATTCTATTTAAGAAGAAGTTACGTGTGAAGATTTAGTTCATTTGATTGCACAGTGGTCACTTGCAGTTGTATTGCAATAAAAATGCTTTCAAATGTTAACAAGAATTGAACTTTCTGTGTGTGTGTGTGTGTGTGTGTGTGTGTGTGTGTCATGTACTCACTGGTGAGGAGATCTCGTATCTCTTTGATGAGGTTGCGGAGCTGTTCGTTGCTCTGATCCACTCTCTCTTTGCTCTGGTTGGACTTGAGCAGCACTTTCTGAGCGTTCACCTTGGCCTCATCTGCACGGACCTTGGCTTCCCACACCTGACCACAGGCAGTTCAATGATTTACTCCCATCCACATGATTTATTCTACACTGGGGAATAAAGAACAAACCACGATACTCACCATCCTGGAGAGTTTGTCCACTTCCTGCATAGCCGAGAGGATTTCCTGGTCGAAGTCCTTGGCTGATTTGAGGGCAGCCTGGGAGGTCGTGACGAGGCCTTCACAGCCCTCTCCACCGCACTGCGAAGCGCCATCCTTGCCGACACACCCCACCCCGCCACAGGGGGTGCTAGAGCAGTTGTCACCCTCCCCTGCAGCACCGCATGTCTAAGGAGAGAGAATAAACGCACAAATAAGAATATAGCAAATGGGAGATTGGTATTCAATAACAAAACTAGAACATCTTGAATAGAAATATATGAATGAGAAGTATGAAAATATAGGAATTTCAGCATGCACGCAGAATGTGCAATAATACTAAGATAATGCAAAATGAATGGGACAATATGTACAATGTGAACATATACAAAACGTGAAATATGATCAAGATATATGCAATAAGGATAAGAAAAATAGTGAAATAACAGCTTATATACATGATGTGTAAAATGTGCGCTGTATTCACATTACCAGCAGGGTGTAGAGTGACTCGTCATTGCTCTCACTCAGATGTTTCTCACCTTCTTGCTGAGCACTGACAGGTCAAATGTGTCCAGGTCAGCGGCCAGTTTGTCCAGCTTCTCTGTGTTTCTTTGTTGTTTGCGGTCAAACCCCTTCTGCGTGCTGCTCAGGTTGTCCTCAGTGGTTTGCCGTACTGCAGCCGACTGCTGCAGCGTGTTGCCGGGCCTGCTGGTGGAGGCGTTGGCATGGAACTCCGCCATCATGGACTGCATGTGTGCTGCGGCAATGGTGTCCATGGCACCTAAAACACACACACACACACACACACACAGACATCATCAAGGCATGTAATGACAGGGCTCCCACTGGTCATGGAATTTCTGGAATATCATGGAATTTTTTGAGGTGTATTCCAGACAGGGAAAGTCTCTTGGGAAGTCAGTGAATATCAGGAAATTTTAGAAATGGGTCACTACAGCTTGTTTGACACATTTATTAAGTAAGATGGTGGTTTTCAGCCCAGCTGTAGTGGCAACGAGACTGAAAAACAACATTAACAAACCAGGAAGGAATCCGATTTTTAGGTTATGGAAGTGCTCCGACTTAGTTATGGAAAGTCGTGGAAAAGTCATAGAATTTCATAACACGGCCAAAGTGGGAACCCTGTAATGACCGTACCAGCTAGATAGTCGAACCAAAGTCTTCCCTCCTCAATAATGAATGTGAAGCAGTGCATTGCTACATTGACTGAAAAAGGAAGACATGGTGCGTCTCCTCTCCGTTCTGGCACCTCACCCTGGAAGTTGGAGTTCTTGGCGTTATGAACCTGCTGTCTCACTTCCTTGACTGTCATGTCCAGCTTGTCGGCCTCCACCCTCAGAGCATCCAGGGCGGCGTCGGTGGCGTTGGCGTCACCATAGAGAAGGGTCACGGTGTCCTCCGTCGAGTTCAGCCTTCCATTTAGGAAGGACATCAAACCACTGAGGACGCAGCGAGACATACACACACACACACACACCAAGGCATACACACACACACACAAATATTAGTAAAAGGGGAATTAAGTAATCCTATTACCTTTAGCGACCTCTATGGGCAACCAGTAGGAATTGCAACAACGTCGATCGAACTCCTACACAAGTCTCTTGAAGTCACAAATCAATTTTATTTTCTCTCTTTACAGAACTAACATCAGTTTGAAAGTACCTACTATGAATGTCTGTGTACGTACGTGATCTGGTGCATCAGTTCCTGTATCTCCTCCAGCTTCTGCGCGGCAGGGTTGCCCTCCACTATATCCCTGACGGCCTTGGCGTTCCTCTCCAGGCTGCTCACCAGTTCTTTGTACGGCGCCGTCACCCCGCTGGCCCGGACCTCGGTCATGTGATCCTCGAGACGCCGCGTTTGATTGGTCAGCTCGCCGACCACGCTGTCCCAAGCGGCGAAACACTGCTGGCAAGGTTCGCATGCGGGGAACTCCCCGTGGTAGCCCCTGGCGCACTTGTCGCACCGCGGACCGGAGACCCCCTCAACACAGGCGCACTGGCCCGAAGCGCGATGGCACTGTCCGCTGGAGATGCCCCGAGGGTCACAGTCGCAAGCTGGAAACAGAGAGAGAATGGATAGTCAGACAAGATGGAAGCACAAATATGAGTATAAGCAGTAGGCTTTCACCGATATGGGCCTCTTTGGGTTCCATACTCTTCCATACTCTATTGTTATATCTATATGAGTGTGGTGGTCTTCAAGTCCCTCCGGGGAAGTAAATGGTATGAAAACACAGGTTCCTGTTGTTATTTGGCCCTGGCGCCTCCACTAAATAAACTAGGAGATGACCTTGTCCTTGAAGGTCATCCCGACCCCCGAAGTGTTGGGGCACAGAGACAGCTGCCCCCCACCTGAAAGGAGGACGCGAGGAATGGCGTGAGTCAGAGTGAAGGAATGCAGAAGTGAGAGAAGGTAGGTTTTACGCCATCAGTGCTGCTGCTTTTATTTGGGTGATTTATGGAGCGGAGGGTTTCGGTCGGGTTTGAAGCTGGTTTTGAGTGTGTGCGTCTGTCATGGTGAAATATTACAGCACACTATAGTCAGAACACACATGGTGATTATGGAGGATTTTCCCAGCCACACCACATGACAGACACATACCAATATGCTTGCCCGCAGTGAAAACTAGGTCCTCCTAAATCACACCACACATACAAAGATGCCGACAAGACAGACATTTTAACCCCTGACATCTAAATCTGGCCATAATAGACCTCAACCCTATTTTTCATATTCCATCGTACTGATCAAATCTCGTCAATTACTTCACTATAGAGCTACTCACATCTTGCTTGCCTGGGTGCGACTCTTCTATACAGTCCTTCCAGGCCAATGGACATTCCAAAAATCAAGTAGCTCTATAGTGAAGCACTTGACAAGATATTGGTCAGGATCAGAATCAGAATCGATCGGTATGATGGAAAATGATGAAGGTAATAAGGAGTTCCAGGTCGTTATGCTTTAACTATGGTGACATGAGAGGCTAAGTTATCAATACACACACACACACTACTCCCACACACATTTTTCTCAGTAAAGTGTCCTGATTTCCCATGATTTGGTGCACTGGTGTATCCTCTGTGCAGATGGATAGAGAAGTCCAGCTGTTTTGGCCGGATTTAGAGACCGTTAGGGGATATAGCAGGAATAATTCAGGGTTCCTGGGTCTGCAGGGTGTTGGTCCATGACGGAAACGGGATGCCTGGGAGCTCTGGAGAACATCTGGTTCTCATGAACAGAGAGGTCATTCCCAGAGATCCCCTCCCTCTCCTCCACTCTCCTATGCTCTCTCCTCCCTCTCTCTGAGGGTGAGCCAGCTACTGTGAAACACACATTTCTACAGATGGACCGAAGGATGACAACTGGCTCGTCTCTCGGTCAAGTACAACTTGCTGGGATCAGAGAGGGAGCCGACATTCAGAGCCAACTCGCTGACTCAATGCCGATGACACACAATTGCAACCCGTTCAGTGCCCCCTACAGTATGCTTCCCACACACACACACACACACACACACACACACACACACACACACACACAGACACTGAGAACAGCAGGAAAACCATGGAAAACCATATGAAGCACCGCAGAGCTCAAGTCCTTCGACATGGTGACTCACAAGGCTCACTATCCATGTGAAAGAGAATGTTTACTTAAACTCACCCACTCACAGAGAGAGAGAGAGAGAAGAGAAGTGGATCAAGTAAGAGACACAAAGAAATCTGAAAACAAGAAGAGATTCCTATTAAAAGGACAAGTAGCTGACCAGTGTTTTCTGCACCATTCAGACAGAAAACGACCTGGGACGTGGGTGATGTTGTGATGATGACCTACCATGACATTTGACCTCTGGATCGCCCCAGAAGAGCTCTCTGCACTCTCGACATGTCTTGCCACCAAAGCCGGATTTGCACGAGCACTGTCCTGTGATCTGTACCAACATGAGAAACACAAAAAAATACACAGCAGAATATTATCATGTTAGAATATATTCTTATTATGGCTGAGAATAAACTTTTGACCAATGCATTATGGTTCGTAGGGCTTCTTTCACATAAAGATACAATGGGCCTTTTGCTGTTTGATATGGCTCTCCTCTCTTACAGGAATGTGCATTCAGTAATTCCACAGTGTATTCAGAGACTTCCTTCCTCTGATGGAGCAAAGCCAGTAAACACAGAAAACCCAAATATTTGTGTGTGTGCGCACAGATCTTTATGTGACTGTGTTTCTGTGTGAAGTACAGTGAGGGGAAAACAGACAAACAGAGAGAGAGAGAGAGAGAGAGAGAGAGAGAGCAATTTCCAAACAGCTGGAGTGTATATATCGTAAACCTATCCAAACACAGGACTCAGTGATTAGATGTGTTGGTCACAGTGAGTTACTGGCGCTCAGCTGCTCTTCTCACAGTGGGAATTGTTTGGAAAATTAAAATCTTGTCCTCTTGCTAGCCACTATAACGTGTAAGGAAATATCTGTCAACCAGAGGTTTGTGTTCCAGTGTCCTTATTCAGTTGAACAGGCCGGAGCAGCTGCTGCAATAGTAGTGCAGGACATGATGCAGAGGGAGATGCACGATGTTGGACGTATGGATTGGATCTCTTTCGGTGTCTCACCCACCTCGTTGCAGGAGGATCCAAAGGAGTGGATGGGGTCGCAGTCACAGGAGAGGCAGCCCGTCCCGCTGGCGATGTCCCATGTATCAGGAGCGCAGCGGTCGCAGTTCTGACCAACCACGTTAGGCTGGCAGGAGCACTGGCCGCTGTACTGGTCACACTGGCACCCACCTGGAGAGGGACACGCCTGAGGCGCTGTGCCCAGCGAGTAACACATACACCCTGTAGAGAGACAGAACGAGAGCGGCACTTGGGTTAGAGTGATTCTGATACCAATATTTTTAGATTGAAGCTGCCGATAGCTGATGTTTTGAGCCAATATTCAATATCTTTTCATGTCAAGTTTCTTTTTTGAAATGACAAGAACTCAGTCTTCCCCAGAATTCTATACTTGTCAGGATGGAAAAGCCTCTGAAAAAGTATTTAGATCATCATGGGAGACTAAAACTCTTCACTGAAACTCAGAAGAAGAAGAAGAAGAAGAAGAAGAAGAAGGAGAAGGAGAAGAAGAAGAAGAAGAAGAAGAAGAAGAAGAAGAAGAAACACAAACACACACAAATATAACTGCCATATCAATAGGTGTACTCACTCCTGCAGCTCTGGGTTGCAGCGTCGCCGTAGTATCCCAGTTTGCAGTGCTGACATCCGTAGCCCTCGGTGTGGTACAGGCATTTGAGACAGACGCCCGTATCAGGGTCACAGGACCCCGGGTCCTGCATGCCGATGTTGTTGTTGCACTGGCAGGGCATACAGCGGCCGCCGGGCACCAGGGGGTTCCCGTAGTAGCCAGGGGTACACTCATCACATCTGGCACCTAAATAAGAAAAGTTAAATAGTTCATGTCAAAAATACTTTTAGTGGGACAGATATCCATGTTTTCTTCTACACACACTCTCCTTTTGATTACACACTAAGACACACACACTCTCTCTCTCACACACACACACACACACACACACACACACACACACACACACTACCTACCCATTATGAATGGAGAGAAATAGGCCAGGTAGCTAATTAGAGGGGAGCTGAAGTGTGTAAAGTTTAAGTGTGTCTGTGTGTGATTTCAAGAAATGATGACAACATGACATGAGGTACAATATGAAATGCTTTGATGCTTTGCTTTTTCTGTTATTACTATCATTATTGTGAGATGCTGTGTGTGTGTGTGTGTGTGTGTGTCTGTGTACCTTTGTACCCAGGGCTGCAGACACACACCAACTGGTTGGAACTGGCCAGCTGGTAACAGGTGTCAGCAAACTGGCGCCTGCTGCCCGGCCCATCCGGGCACATACAGGGGCGACAGTGGACCCCCAAACCCAACTCTGGGTCACCATGGTAACCATCCAGACACCTGCAAGTGGAGGGAGTGGTGAGACACAAAACATACACAACACCGAGTCTGCAAAAAGTCTGCAATTGGCCAACCAATCAGTATGTGTCTGTCTGGATGACTAACCTATCCGACTCCCAGATCCCCTTACTTGAATCCTCATCATTTTGCTTTCTGGGGCCTTTCCACCTCAAAATCCCAAAACAATTTGGCTATTTATCTGGAAGTTGGTGGGTGTTGTGCTGAGTGAATTCTGCGAAGGAGGGAGTGACTTCCCTTCCAGACTGTACACACATACGTACCTGGTACCGATTTGGGGAGTGACTCTACTCGAGCAGCTATGTCAGTGTGTTTTCTTACTATTCTGTTTTACTGTATAAAAGCGCTGCCTCAACCGCATTCTGTGCTGATAATGAAAAGCAGGCTTGTTTCCACGAGGACTAGCCGCAGTAGCTGCTCACTTGGCAGGAACTCCCACAATGCAGCCAATATACTCTGTGTTGACTCTTTATGAGCAGAGTAACAACTCTGCCAACAGATTTTTAACAGTTACTTTCTCCATTTTCATTGTATTCTGCTCTGCTTAAACAGAGCCAGGCACGCTGCCTTTTCCAAATCGGTCACTTCCCATCTTCAAGTGAAAAAGGCAGCGGCAGTTTGAGTCTCTGCCATCCCATCCTCCCCTCCCAACAGCCACCGTCATCGTACCTTTCGCAGGTGTGTCCAGCGGTGAAGTCTCGGCAGCCCTGACACTCTCCAGTCTGAGGGTGGCAGTAGTCGCTGTGGCCGTTACACTGGCAGGGTCGGCAGTGAGGGAAGCCCCAGAAGCCTGGCAGGCAGTGGGTGCACTGGCGCCCTGAAGCCCCCGGTACACACTCACACTGGCCGGTAGCCTTCGTGGCAGAAGGAATTGACCGCGCCCCGAGGATCACAGTCACATGCTGTGTATGGATGGATGCCGGAGAAATAATAACAATAATCTTTATTTATATAGCACTTTTCAAAACGCAATTACAAAGAGCATTACAAAGGAATAAAAAAAACAACATTAGCCAATAGGGACCACTAGTTTTGATGAACATTTTGGAACAGCCAATAGGAACCTCTTGTTTTCAATCTGGACTTTACTCACGTCTGCAGCCGGCGGGGCTGAATAGGAAGGTGGCCGGGGCACAATGTTCACAGTTCCTGCCGACCACTTTGGACCGGCACTGGCACTGGCCACCGCTGGGCTCACACATGGCACTGAGCGAACCCTGAGGGTCACACTGGCATGCTGGGAGATGAGAGGAGGCAGAGAGAAACATGGACAGAGAAAATTACAACAATTTTGAAGAAAATGTATTGAAAATGTCTCAAAATTACAGGCAGTGAGACAATATAGCCCAAGTGAGTAAAGAGGGTGAAAGCTTTTAACAAACTAGACATTTCTATTATTGGAAATGTATCATAAATGTCTTGAATTTCCATTCCACTTTGATAGAAAAGAGTACATGACCCAAAGAGTACATGACCCAGTACTTCAAGGAAGGTGAATACTTTTTATAGGCACTGTATAAACACATTTTGTACCCATAGCTCCCTGGTGCAGCAGAGCGGAGACACTGAAGATGTAGTCGTTACAGATGTCGGTCATGGGGCTCTTGACGACGCTCTGGCTGCTCTCCAGACAGCGGTAGCGCTGGAACGTATCCCACGCTCCTTCACCATCCGTCCCATAGAACATGTCCAGCTCCCTGACCCGCGGCATCAGCACCAACTATAGGGGGAGGGCAGGGGGGCTAGAAATAAACACCGTAATACAAACAATTTCCCCCCTAAAAAAGGCACTAGAATGAGGAGAGTGGTAAAGATCATTGGCTCCATGTTGAGTAATACGAAATTACGCATGTGTGTACATGCCGGTGTGTTGAACTTACAGAGTCGATGAGTGTGTACGGGCTCTGGACCTCGCTGACTGAGGAGTAGAGAGGTAGACTGAGATGCACGGTGTAGTTTAGTCCTTCCTCAAAACACACCGGCCTCGGCAACACCACGTGTCTGAAACACAACAGATATATCTACCAGGGAATCTGTGTTTATGAGAGAGAGAGAGAGAGATGCACACACACACACACAGGACAGACAAATGTATTACCGAGATCCGGGTGCGAGAGAGACATACTGCCGGTCTTCATTTTGGATGGAGTTGCCACAGTGACTGAAGTAGTCAGGGTCGTCCAGGACAGGACGGTCCACTTGGATGTTCACCTGCTCCCACTGCTCTGGCAGCTGCCAGCACGTGAAGACAAATAAAATAAAAACGTTTGTGGGTTGTGTGTCGGTCTGTTGGAATATCAGTTGTAGTACAGTGGTTTCCAAACTGCAGCAAAACGAGGCGTAGGTTAACTGCACTGTTATTTCATCCCTTAGACAATGGGTAGAACAACAGAATAGGAATCAGGATGTTTTGATCAGAGGTCCCACTCTCCCCACTGTACCAAGTCATAATCAACAACAAAAAACTTCTCAGATGGGGTTCCTTAGGACAAAATCCTCTGGAGGGACCTGTGGTCTAATGGGTACCTGTCTGGGGTTCCTTGATTCAAAAAAGTTCAGAACCGCTGATGTAGTATAAACTATAGTACACATGTGCCTTGGAAGTTTTGGAAATTGTGTGTGTGTTTGTGTGTGTGTGTGTGTGTGTGTGTGTGTGTGTGTGTGTGTGTGTGCGTGCGTGCATTACCTGCGGCTCATAGCGGATGAGCAGGTCATAGTCCATGGACTCGGGGATGTTGTTGATGGTGAACTCTAAGTGGGCTCCTTCTGGCACATTAACGAAGCCCATACCGGTCCATGTCGGACTACGGTCAAGAGGATAAGGCCTCTGCACCACCGTCACACCCTGAGAGAGAGAGAGAGAGAGAGAGAGAGAGAGAGAGAGAGAGAGAGAGAGAGAAGGAGAGAAAGGAGACCATTTGGACCATTATGGGACACTAAAACTCTCCATTAAAACCCAGGATAATCACAATAACATATTGATGCATACGTGTGTGGAATCTGATCAAAATGTCTCATTGAATCAATTCAGGTTAAGGGCTTCCAAATAAGACAAGCAGTGTTGTATCGATCAATTCTACAATAAACATGTAATCAAACAAAGAGCATATCCAAATAACACATCATACAACAAACAAGCATCATATCCGAGGTGGACGACATTGACTGGACGATATCTGATTTTTAATAAAAGGTCAATATCAGCCTGATATATTGGTCTAACCTTAACACACACACACACACACACACACACACACACACACACTCACAGGTCCGTGCTTGGCGTCCTCTGCCTCGTAGATGTAGTGGTCCAGAGCAATGAAATAGAAGCCAGACTCGACCTGGTCACAGCGGCCGTCCAAACATGTGCTCCCTGCACACACACTGTCCTGTGTGGGGGTCACAGCTATGGACAGAGAGAGGTGGTGGGGGGAAAAGACGTTAACGTGGTGTATCTTTTGATAGAGATACTGTGTGCTCTTTGAAATAATCATGAATTGATTTAATTTAATCATTTAATCAGGATTTGGTGTAAGCAACTTGAGGGCCAAGGTAGATGAAGGTAGATACATACATATGGGTTAGTGTTCTCTAGAGTGTACGTATGGCCTTTATATATTCTGCAAATTCACATTCCTTACTTAATATTCTCATATCTAATCTAATCTAATCAAAAAAGAGATAATTTGATTAGTTAGATCTTACTTATTGTCTATGGCCCCGCCTTGGTCACAGTCACATGGTCTGCAGCCGTCCATGTCATTGGACAGGCCCCAGTGCTGCGGCTGTAGGGAAAAGAAGACAGAATAGAGTTACATACTCACACACTCACACACAGATAGAGAACACAGCCTCGGGTCGTTCTAGGACCCTTACCAAACACTGGTCACAGTTGTGTCCATCGACGAGGCGTTTGCAGAAGCACCTTCCTGTGTTCGAATCACATGAATTTCCTCCCGGCAGCGTGCCCAGCTGGTTGCAGGTACAAGCTGCCAAAACATACAATGAAACAATGTCAGTCTGTGTCTGATTGTAGTGTGTGTGTGTGTGTGTGTGTGTGTGTGTGTGTTGGGTTTGGTTTGGTTTCCTGATCATTCACATGAGAGAACTCAGTGATCCAGATTTTTGAAGGTAAGAGAAGATTTGATTAAATGTTGGGACTGTTCCCAGGGATAATTGTATTAGTCTGTGTGTGTGTGCGCGTGTGTGTGCACGTGTGTGTGCGCGTGTGTGTGCGCGTGTGTGTGCGCGTGTGTGTGTGTGTGTGTGTGAGCGACCTACACAGGCAGCCGTGTGGCCCCTGTCCCAGTCCATAGTGTCCCTGTCTGCAATGGTCACAGCGCTCTCCCTCCACATTGGCTTTGCACCGACACTGGCCTGAGATCAGCCCAGCAACCACGTCGGTCTGTGGATCACAGATCCCCCCCTCCAGCGAGCCCTCCGGATCACAGCTACACGCTACGGAGGCACGAGGAATTAGATTAGATACAATCAGAAAATGTGCTCAGCAGTATGAAAAATGTTCATACTGCTGAGCCATTTTTCAATGGTTTCAATGGAGAGTTTTAGTGTCCCATAGTCTATATGATCTTCCAGAGGCTTTTCCATGCTGACAAGAATAAAACACCAACAATAATGACAATGAATAATGGCAGGGGTGACGTACATTCGCAGACGTTGGGGTCCCTCAGGTCCCTGTTGGGGTGCTGGTAGAAGAAGGGGCGGCACTGCTCGCACTGTCGGCCCGCGGTGTTGTGTTGACAGTCGTCGCACACACCTCCGCTCATGTTGCCGGTCGACTTGTAGACCGCCATGTCGAAATGGCACGAGGTGGCGTGCTGGTTACACTCGCATCCTGAGAGAGAGAAGGGGACAAAGGGAGGTTCGATGGTACTGCGAGAAATGTGTGTGTGTGTGTGTGTGTGTGTGTGTGTGTGTGTGTGTGTGTGTGTGTTCTCTCACTCTTGCAGGCGTTGGTGTTGCGTCCCGCTGCAGGTCTCCAGGGCAGGTCCTGGTAAAAGTCTTGACAGTGTTCGCAGTTCAGACCCCCTGTGTAGTGGTTACACACACAACGGCCGTGGACCTGCACACACACACACACACACACACACACACACACACACACACACACATAAATGAACAGCTATTGGAGTCACATGCCACATAATGATTGTGATTATGCTTTCTTGTTGTTTTCCTGTGCTAACCTTGTGACTCCCGTTTTGGTGTTTTTCATGTTTAGAGATTAAATTAAACTTTAATGATCCCAGTGGGGAAATCAGGTATCAACTGTTACACACACACCGTGCGTGTGTGTGTTTCTCCACACGTGCTTGACGTACCATGCCCTCAGCGCCCACGGGTGCTCCGTTGACCGGGGCGCACTTGGAGGCGTGGCCGTAGCAAAAGCAGTTGCCACGGACGACCATGTCGTAGAGGGCATAGTAGTACTTCTCCGTCACCTCGTCGCGGGAATCAAGCAGGTTGTCACCCAGAGTGTGCAGCTTGGTGAACGTCACTCGCAGGTTCGTGATTTTCAGCATGTCTGCGCACATGCACACGCACACACACACACACACACACACACACACACACACACACACACACACACACACACACACACTGAGTAGCTGCACATGGGGGCAGTTGGGGTTTAAGTGCCTTGCAGGGCACCTTTGAGGGAGGGGAAAACGTTTCCCAGCCAGTGCAGGGATTCAAACCGACAACCTCTCTGCTAATCCCACTTCGCTAACCTCTGCACACAGTACAGTAGGTTATTGTGTCTTTCCCATGGTTCTTGCCAAAGCCTCAGACCTTGAGGATGTGGCTGCCACTCACACACCCACAACATTCACCACATACTTAACATGAGGCCTCTCCGTGTGTGTGTGTGTGTGTGAGAGAGACAGAGAGAAAGAAAGAGAGAGAGAGAGAGAGAGAGAGAGAGAGAGAGAGAGAGAGAGAGAGAGAGACTAAGGCTGTGCATCTGTCTGGATGTATGTGAGTGTAGCTCATGTAGCTTTCATATGTGAAATTCCATCTGTTGCTCCTCCTGTCTGACTTCTGACCCTGCAGCTCTGCTCCAGGCCGATGTGACCTAGACTGCAGACTGAACGTTAACGGAAATGATCTCACTACTAGATATACTGCTATCTGTTCACTGTTTGGATTTGGGGCATATGGTGTGGTGGTGGTGGTGGTTGTAAACGGCTCCAAAACTCCCTACTACCTCTCTACTAGCTCCATTCTGAGTCGATAGTGAGGATATTTCAAACTAGATCAAAAATACTATATGGGCAAGTACAATTTCCTCCCTGACTGATAATATACTGTAATGCCCTTTTTCTTGTCCTCCTCCTCGGGGAGGTCAGAGGTCAGATACAGAACAGCACCCCTGGAGCTGTTAGGGATTCACTTCAGCAAGGTGGATGCTTGTCGACACAGGGGATTGAACCCAGGTCATGTGGTTAACGGACAGCGTCTCTAACCATTGATGCCACCCTGCTACCCAATCACCACACTATTTTATCTCATGTACGTTTTTATGGCAATTCAGAGCAGCTTACTCTGTATCCTGGGGCTGTAGGGGTCTTCAATCTCAAAGGCAGGGTCCAACACCCGGAATATAACCTGAGAGGGAAAAAAGGGTAAGAGAGAGAGAGAGAGAGAGAGAGTAAGAGTTGAACAAAAGAGTTGGAATTGATTTTTGTGATCTTAGCTGATGCTCTTATCCTCTTATTAGAGTGATTTACAATTGTTGCACCAGTAGAATAAGATTCAGTGCCTAAATTACCACAGATTACAAGCAGCCAAAAAAAAAAAGGGGCCGCAAAGGTCGCTCCCCTCCCGCACCTCTCCCTCGGTGGACGGCTCGATGTCGGAGTAACGTGAGTCGCAGATGATGTCGTCCACTTTGACCATGGGGCCGACGGACACGCTGGGGAAGGACGCCTCGCAGTTGTAACCATAGTAACGGTAAACCTGCCACATCTTCCCAAAGTCCATGGACCGCTCGATCACCATGGCACCCGGGCGGAACGTCTGTCAATGGAGACGGACAGAACACTCAGCCAATGAAAAGGTCTCTAATGTGATGCTTAAATGACCATATTGATCGTAACCCAAAAAAGTAATAAAACTACTGATTACTTGTAACATTTCAAAGGCAATTTTATTACTTTACTTATTACTCCCTGGGAGAAGTAATTCACTACACTACTTGTTATGTTACTTTTCCGTGACAAGAGTAGTGGTTGCATCATCTCAGACCTTCAGAAATCAGGATAATTCAATTACCTCTCCTGTGGTTGATCAGGGAGACCAAATATTGTTTTGCTCCAATGTTGGTAATGTTGGTCCAATTTGTTACCACTTGTTCCATTATTTTTCCCTTACTCATCCTCTCTGACCTTCAAGAATCGGGATTACTCAATTGCCTCAAGCTTTGCACCTATGTGAATGACGAACCATAAAGTAGTGACAGACAATATTTTTGCTATGTAAACTGCCATATCTCATCTAGCTTACTGTGACAAATCAGGGGTTAGGGTGGGTTATACTGAAAAGAAAAGTACTTATTTTTGCACTGGTGACTGTAATATTACTGAAAAAAATAAAACAGTAAAACATTGCACTAATTACTAGGAAAAGAGAAGGAGGGGATGAAACAGGATGTACAGAGAAGGTGTGAGGGTGTGTGAGTGTGTCTTGGAGTTCATGTTTAGTTGACTGGGATGCACAACCATAAAGAGAGGCCTGAATCCAGCTGGCCACTGTCATAGAAGTCTATGTGACAACAGTGGGAGGAGAGCAGTGTTTTACTGCAGAGCCCAAATACTTCCTTCTCCCTCCTCCTCTTCCCATTGCTCTCCAGAGACCAAGATTTCCCACATTCCTCCACCGCAGCTGTCCGAGAGTGTGCTTATCTCTGTGCATGGGCATGGGAGTATTTGTGTGACCTGTGTGTGTGTGTGTGTGTGTGTGTGTGTGTGTGTGTGGGCGTGTGTGAGAAAGTCTGGGCACCTTGAAGGTCATGATGAGGTGTGTGAAATGGAACTCGGCTTCCAGGTCCAGTTGGATGGTTACGTTCTCCACACCTGGAGGCAAAGGGAAACACACACACGCATGCACGTGTGTGTTTCAGTGTGAGATTCATATACATTACATTCATGCAGGAAATGAATAATGAAAGCCATATCTCATGCTTGACAGATTTCATTGGAAAGCACTAGTAAAACTCTCAACACCACCCAAAAAGGACTTTCACACATACTTCGACATCCTCTCTCTGGAGCGTTTACACGTGCACACAAATACATGCACTTTTACTCTCTCTATTAGAAACATAAGTCTCATACATACACAGGCAAGAGGCAGAGCAGCCTGGCCACGCCCGTGAGAGTCTAATCAATCTATTAGCTGTGGTTTTGGAGGCTAAGACGCAAGTGGGATGCAGAGGGATTATGAGGAAATACCAAGCAAGGCCATTCTGTGTCTGCCTCTTCCTGGTATTTCAAGGCCATCTGCACTGCTGGCCCTGCTCCTTCCATGACTCACACCTCTGACAGATTCCCACCACTCGGTACGAACAGTATGTGTGTGTGTGCACACACATCTCCAATTAAGGCTGTCTCTGTTACCTTTTGAAAGCAGTTCTCAAATAGACCCACATTCGCGCCCGTGATTCCCTATTTGATAAGGTTTTATACCAGTGACCCCCGTATGGGAAGATATTGAACTGTAGAATTGTCTACACTGTACGTGGGGAGGTTAAACGTGTGATTAGGATACTGTTGTCAGTCTTATATATTCTCTAATTGAAATAAATTCTAGCAAATTAAGTTACACTGAAATTAAACTAGTTTCCCCCTGGAAACCTTTCACGGACCCCTGTCTTATCACACACTTCTCTTTTTTTCTGCTGCAAAGGTGTGTGTGTCTGTTCCACTGATGATACACATGTGCTTCTTACGGGCACACCTGTTCTCTTTAGCACACCTGTAAGCCCCGCTCCCAAGGCCTGCCCTGATTGGCTGCACCCGAGAGGCTCTGTGATCTCCAGTCTAGTCATTACCAACCTTGGTTCCCATGAGAACACCGTCAGCACTCGCTCACACGCTATGTCCTTCGTTCATGTAAAACCAGGAGTGAACAGGAATCTCTCTTTCTCTCTAATTCAAGAACTTTCTCTCTCTCTCTCTCTCTCTCTCTCTCTCTCTCTCTCCCTATTTCTCTCACCATCCTCAGACTGCCACCAGGTCTTGAGGCGGTTGGGGCCGAAGGTGGTGACCACGTTCTCTACGGTGTGGCTGATGGGATGGCTGTGCTCGTCGTACATCCGCCTGGAGTCACACATAAAACATTTCTTCTCGTCCTGATGGACAGAAGGAGCAAAGAAAGTGTTAAACAGAAAACTAAACTGATCCATGAGTACTGTAACCAAAATGAAGGATGTATATATTGCTTTAGCCCTGTTCTTAGCCATCCTGTCTCTGTGTGTGTGTCTGGTTAATCGTATGTATATTCTCTGCATGTACACAAGCTATATCCTGGTTTTGAAATGCACATACACACTCATACAACTCTCACAATATTGAGGTGTGTGAATAATTGAGAGGGGTTTCTCAATTTCACAGAGACCCAGCAAGCTTTGTTGAAAAGAGACCCCTGTCCTGCTAACCGGTTGCACTCAGCTACTCCCCCTCATCTGCAGCTCATACTTTAACACTGTGCTCATCCCAGGCTCAGAGAGGCCCCATGGCGTGTGCCTAATTTCATAAGGCCCCTCATTCACACAGAGCCTTTGAATGAGTAGGACTGGCCAAAGGGTCTTTGATAAAAAGAGCACATCCCCATCACTTACCCTACCTCGCCCACTGATCACATGCACACAGGGCAGCGATTGTGTGGCACACAGCGCTTATTGTGGAGGGGGAATGCCAGCACTCCCACTCAGCAAGACGCCATGCAGTCTTTTTTCTCACTTACGCCAAGTGTATGTGAGTGCTCACACACACACGCACGCACACACGCACACACACACACACACACACACACACACACACACAGTGTAATCAAAGTTAGGTTTTTGGTATTGATAAGTGTTACATTTTGGCGTTAGTTCAACTTTGGAAAGAAAACTTTGGAAAGTTTAGTAGACATCTACGAAAAGTAAAGCTGTTTATGCATTGTTTACACACTGCTTGATCTAAAACAACGCTATAGATCAAAAAGATCCAGGGCTATATGAGAGCTATAGCATAGAAGGAATAGTTGAAATCACGTCTAGTACTCAGTGGGGTACTACATAACTTATTTATTTAAATCTAGAATAGCTCCACAGCCATCAGGTCTGATCTTGATGATCTTGGCCTCTGTGGATAGACAACATCTTTGAAAATCTACACCCAGTGTCAGTAACCTCATGACTGTTACTGTGCCAGGGTAAACTGCAATAAACCAAAAGAGAACATTTCTAGCCTCATCTAAAGGCTACATTAGAAAGTGAATAATGATCCCATGGACAGAGAAGTTTCATAACGCCTTAAGACCCTGTCTTTTAGAGGGATTTAAAAAAAATTGACACGGACACTTTTCTTCAACTTTTTGTCAGCCATAACTCCAAGTACTGATCTACAGAACCCGCCGGACCCGGCAGGTTGAAGAGCTTCATCACCTGCCAGTGTATATATTCATTACTATCCCTTCTCCCCATGCTACAATGACATGTGAAGCATTTTATATCTGCGAATGAATGGTTCTCCAGGTTGCGGGCAGCCCCTTTTCTTACCTCCAGATGCCCGACAATGCAGAAGCGCTGTGGTCGCTCCATCCCGCAAGTGGAGGAGGCGGTGAGTTTGTGCGCCCGGCCGATCAGCAGGTCTCCAGTGGCGGGATAGCAGCTGCCCTCGGTGCAAACATCCCCAAACTCTGGTATCAGTGCCCTGACCTGACCACCCAGGGCTGCAGGTATGAAAACCAGTTCCAATGTTATACTAGTAGTTATGGTATTATATTGTGCACGTGATCTTTTATAATATTGATCTGATCTGCCAGAGCCTTCCGCGGAAACGCAGTTACACGGGGAACTGCTGTTTTGAAATCAAAGTCCCCAGTCTGTAGATTAAAAGAGGCAATACTACCACAAACATGTCTTTTGATCTCCAGTTGGTATAAAACACGCTCGTTTAAATTCAAATCAGACGGATTAAGACTAGTAGATGCAGAGATGGTGGTTGTGTGCAGCTTTTGACAGCGACAGTAGAGATGGTGCTGTCAGCTGTAGGTAATAAAACTTCCTCTCTCTCAACAATATATTCAACATCGTGTATAACTTCAGAACAGCAGGATTGCCTTTAGAAACAGGCTCAGTCCTAGGAAAATGCTAAGAAGATGGTGAATAATGGTTTGCATATGGCTTTCATTAACTGTTGTTGCTGGAGAAGTGAGAGCGAGAACATAATGGTAACGATAGCAAATTAATTTTTGGACTATCCTGCAACACCTAAGCAGTGTTTAAAAGAAACTAAACAAAAGTAAAACTCACCCAAAATTGTGGCAATGTGAATTATCAACATTTCCAAGAGTTTAGCATTGGCACCACGTCTTCTGGGTATTGTTGGTGGGTGCTGAAGCAGTGTGTGAAGCGTAAAGCTTGAGAGGGAGTTGTCTTGTAGAAGGCCGCATCCCACCAACTCCACCCCGCTCACCACTTTTCAACAGCGCTTTTATATGGAAGACTATTCTCTAGTTACACAACTGTAAGTTTTCTACTTGCAAGATATACAGGCGTTTGACAGCACATCAGCAAATTATATAAATCTTAACATTTATAATGAGTGAATCCAGTATTGCTCCCTCTTTGGAGTAATACTGGAGGAGCGACTCTGTGAGTTAAATACAGACATCGGTTGTTTTCTTATGGCAGTATCTGTTTATGCAGTCAGGGAAAGGACTGCAATTCCCCAACGCTCCTGTCACATTTTATGAATCATATTCCAAATTGGATAAAGGGTGATCTATTAGAGTGCGTGTTCCACACCCCAGATCTACTAGTCCCCCATGACTGATGTGTAGATCACCATCCAGTGGTACTTTATGGGATTGCAGAAAGAACTTTATATAGTAGTTCGCTACTATAATTCAAATGTATTTTCCCGAACAGCCATAAGGGTCAACCATCTCATGAGCCTATAGAGTGGTGCAGGGAATGACGTATTTTTGTAGGCCAACCCGGAAGTTAGCATCGCCCTGATTCCCTAGACAAAAAGCCAATGGGATTTTTCCATTGGATTTCGGATTATTGTAGAAAATAAGCTCTGTGGCAAAGAAAGGTTTATGATACTTACACGTTTTGTTCAGCAAGATAATCTTCACAAATGAACACCACTTTTATGATTTTTGAAGCGTAAATGCAATCGCCAGAAGTAAAAAGCTAACGTTAGGCTATAAACGAACTACACCACGGTCGCATGACTTCAACGTCACCACCACAAAAATACTGAAAATACTATAAATTGATAAATCTACAAGTTGCAAAGTTTGAGTTAGAATAGTTTGCATATTCATAGCAGATTGGACACAATACATCAGATTCATCATTGGCCCTTACAAAATATTATACAAATGCTTGTGGCTTTAAAAGGCCAGTGAGTCTCTCTTCAATGACATGTCAATCCTAAATAATACATTTTGCTATGATTAGCCATGAAGTCATCACAGTTTGTCAGTGTGTGTAAGGCTTCACAGCTTGTTGTCTGGGGAATAACTTTCAGGATGGGCCTACAGATGCTGCTGCAGAAAGGCCAACATCTTCATCCAAGAGTCTTCCTCAGCATCTGCATGAGGTTTTGCCTGGCCTCCCCAAAGCATTGACACTGCAACACACACAAACAAGATTGCATTCCTTGATGTGAAAAGGCATTGGACACAGATGTACACACACATGCATACACACATGTACACACACCTGTTGGTACATGAACAGTGATATGAGGTGGAATCACTGGATATTTCAACTCTTTTGCCATCAGACAAAAGAGCCAGGCCAGGCAACTTCATCGGACTGTACCATTTGTCACCCTCAAACCACTACTATTTATTCACAGCTATTTCAAAGCTTTCTAAAATAATCATAACGTTGTGATATGTGACGACACACAACATTTATACTCCCAGTAATATGCTGATGTTTACCTTTCCTTCTTGTGCCCACCTCAAAATAGTACTACACACATCAAAATAGTTATGGTCAAAGTCTGCTTTCCAGGCTTTATCGGAGGTCACGTACTCCACCACCATAGAAGCAATACCATGGGATGACCTGGGAAACAATGAGAGAGAGAGACAGAGAGAGAAATGAGCTTACTTTGAATGTCTTATCATGCTAGTGAAATGGAGAGAGAGGGGAAAGAGACTGGAAATGTGTCTGTTTTTGATGCTGCTAGTACACCTGGGGGTAAAAACGGCGTCCCTCTGACTCCACCCTCTCTGATGTCTATCCTCTGGACGCCTGGTGCCTTGAACCATCTCTCTGTGACTACAGAGGACATGGGAGGCTGCTCCTTGAAGCCCTCAACATGTCCCGGGTACACTGAGATGAACACCACCATGGGGGTGTAGAGATCTTTCTTCCTCCAGCTGAGAGGGAAAAAAGGGCATAGTAAGGAGGGACAAGGAGAGAGAGATTCTTTGTAACTATCACAGTAAGTAAACTACAATTACCCATGGGTAATTTAGCAAACCTTTGAACCTTTGAACCAAATCAGAGGCCAAGAGAATGATTTGGAAAGTGATGACGGTGCAGAAATGGCAAGATCAATGGCATGGAGGAACGAAAGGCAGAATTTGGGGAGAAACCGGAGGAGGAGGTTGTAGTTGTAAAACTTAGCTTGGTTCATTGTGGATTCAATAATACTGTGTATGTTTGAGTCAGACTTGACAGTGCAACAATTGTCACAAAGAACATGATGGACATGTATCAGTTAGATGTGGGAAATATAAGAGAAATAATAATATAAGAGTGAGGGAGGCCAGAGAGGAACAGATTACAGTAATTTAGTTGCAGAAAAAGGAATTAAAGCTGCACTATGTAACGTTCTGTAATTTAGTCGTTGGCGGCCCCTAGTGGCAGCGAGAGGTAACTGATTGTATTGTTGAAGACTGCACTCTGTGTGCTCCTGTGCTCAGAGAACTTTCACCTCATGAACTAGACTATTAAGGCTTGTGTTTTTACACAAAAAGTTACATAATCCAGCTTTAAATGTAGGATTTTATTTTATTTTTTATGTGAGATGGGATTATTGGAAAGACCTAGGTATACAACGGAAAGTGGGATTATCAAAATTGTAACACAATACATGGCGGTAATGCAACATATTATGGATGTTAATCGCCATTATGGATGTTAAGTAGAAAAAGAAAAGGAAAAAAAAGAAAAACAAACAATAAACTACAAGCGAAGCGGAACCTTTGACGCCCTCCTCGAGAACATCGACCTGTGTCGGAGACAGACCGGAAGCGGCGTGAGGTTACTGAAGTCTTGTCTTGAGTCCTACGTCTCGTAAGTTTCCATAACCTTATTTATCACGTTCATGTACAGTCTCACACTGTACCGTACGGTTCGCGTGCTAGTCGGTTGCTGTAGTCTGTAGGCCAAAACGGGTCTGGACAACGGTGTATTTCCCCTGGGTTGTTTTATTTCCACGTCCAATGGCGGGGGTCCCCACGAGCCTCGTTGCTGCCGTGTTTGATAAAGCGGGGTTTTGATTCCAGTTTCCTCAGCATGTCTGACTAAGTTAGCGCTCTTGACAGTACGGAGAGACAATCACTGCTAACTTCATTCTAAAATCTGTCAGTTTTATGTTACCTTGCTTATCGGTAAACGCACACGCCTCTTCGAGCATGACGTAAGACGGTCTGAATCGTTGGGGTCTTCTGGTAAATTCGGCATTTAAATTATCCACCAAGGAGCATTTTACCAAAATCAAATCTCAGTTTTTGGAATTGGCTCATACCGCCTACCAGTGTGTATTTTGGTGGAAGGAATAAAAAAGTGTATTTTAGAAGTTGACGTTTTGTAACTGCTACCTTTGGAGTGCGTGACGCATTGAAGAGTTAGCTCCTATCGGTTCGTAAAATGTATTAACGCCGTGTTCTACCAGGTACTTACCTTTGTCCCAGCCATATGTCAAGCAACAATCGGCCAGTAATGGACACCGTATGCAATAAGGATTAAAATTGCTTGCAAAGATGCCGGTTTGAACTTTAAAAAAAAGGTTGATTAAAGATTAATACTGTTGCCCAGTACAACCTGTCTTCTACTGTTAAGCAGTTGTAGGTCAAGTGCCTTCTTTAAAGGTCACCTTGGCTTGTCACCCACATTTTCCCAGCTGGTCCAGGGATTCAAACCGGCATCCTTCTGGTCCCAAGCTCACTTCTCTAACTTTCATGCTTCTGCCACCTGGGTGATACGGGTGTTATTGCAAGACAAGCTCGTATCTAGCATGTTATAGCTTACCTGCTCCTGTAATGAGGCATTTGTGGATACAGCACTCCCGGTCATTTCTAGCTGAGATATTACAACTTTCTGCCTTATTGTGTTCTGATCACATCCCTAAATCCTTCATCCTCTGTCTCTCAGTTTGCCAATTGCTTCAGTCAGAGGTGTCCGTCCAGCACAGAGAAGATGTTGAGAAGTGCCTCAGCACAGGTGAGAAGTCAACCATTATTCTTGGCCGCACTTATCGTACTGAAAATGTTTTTGTGTGCTTTTAATTGAGGTATATTCATAGAAAAGACACTCATGCACACTGTATTCTCTGAATTTATTGATGTTTTGTTCTCTCAGATCAAGCAATTTCATTAACAAATTCTAATTCTATGCAACAATGCAGTTGCCTTGCAGTATAGAAGTATCCAATAAAAATAACATTGATAAGAAGATAGACAAACAAAAGTCAAGATGTATATTGGATGTACACTGAGCTCTGTATACTAATAACTTTGAACGGAAATTAAATATAAATGTTAAATATGTTTCCTCCACAGATCTTTAGACAGGTGGTCAGACACGGGAGCACAGACGCAAGTCTCATCCTAGAGAGATGTGAGTGAAGAATTTCACACTGACTGGCCAAAATCCAATTTAAGGCCAAAATCGGCTGTATATATTGCTGCACCCCAAATAATGTGTGTGTGTCCTTTTCTTCCAGCGATGAACCGCGTGCAGCTGTTAGGTCGAGTGGGTCAGGACCCCGTGATGAGACAGGTGGAGGGCCGTAACCCCGTCACCATCTTCTCAGTAGCAACCAACGAGATGTGGCGCTCCGGGGAAAGAGAGATGAGCTCCACAGGTAGGGTGTCTTAAGAATGCTGTCTATTTCATCCACGTCATTAAGTATTTGGCTTGATGTTTTGCTCATGTTTTTACTTAGCCAAATGGTCTCACTGTGAGAGTGACACACACTGAGACTGATTGAGGCAGCAGGGTTTGTAATATAGACTGTCATGTGCTATTGTGTTCTGACTGACATGTACATCCTATAGGGGACGTCAGTCAGAAGACAACATGGCATCGCGTGTCGGTGTTCAAACCTGGTTTGAGAGATGTGGCCTACCAATACGTCAAGAAAGGGTATGGCCTATACTCTCACACACACACACACCCTTGTACTTATATCCTTATGAGGACCTTGCATTGACCACATTCATTCCCTGAACCCTAACCCTAGTCTTAACCTAAACCAGACCCATGAAGAGGTGATAACTGGTAAACGTCACAAAAATAACCTCATTCCAAAGGTCTGAAACTCAAACAGTATAGAACTGCTTAGTTGCGCTTAAACTGCCTCTCTTCTCCTATGAAATCTAAATGGATCCTTGTAATGCCCCTTTCACACACAAATCCCGGGATTTACCCGGGTTATGAAATATGGGTCATTCCCGTGTTGGACCCCATTCAGACCAAACTACTGTCCCAGGTTTATTCCCCAACAAAAGGCCGAAAAGGGCTTTTGTTGGGGAATAAACCTGGGACAGTAGTGGGGTTTGGACATAAATGCTGAACTCTAATCCTGTTTCCTGTTGCAGGTCTAGAGTTCTGGTGGAGGGGAAACTAGATTATGGAGAGTATGTGGACAAGAACCAAGTCAGACGTCAGGCCACCACCATCATTGCAGGTCAGAGAGCACACACACACACTGAGCAGCTTGATTGATGGGTCGCTCTATTCTGACTGATTGTGGGTGCTGCAAGAGGCTGTGATTGCATTTATAACCCCTAAACACCCCTCTCTCTCCTCCAGACAACATTATCTTCCTGAGCGACAACGTCCGAGAAAGAGCCTGAGGTTTTTTTTTTTTTTATTGTCTGCATCTAAGAAAGGAAGATAATACAAAAAAGACTGAGGAACTGAACTCCACCAGACAAACAAACTGCTGATCCACTAGAACGGGGGCAGAACATGGCGTGACCCACTGGTTATTTATGACTGTGGCTCCCCCTACTGGTGACAAAAGACCAAGTGCTAAAGGCAAAGACTGCTGAAAAAGGCAACCCATATACATACACACTTATTGTTTAGTATTTTGATTATGCTATACGTACATTACCTCTATACAGATATATGAAAATAATGTGAAAGCAGGTGGGACAGAATTGACTTGGTACATGGGCAACTTTTTGCGGCAAGGGGAATGGAGATTATTACCTTAAGCAGGGAGGTCGCCCAACAGGATGAGACCAATGCGGATAACATGGTGGGCTATAAAGGACAAAAAGTGGAAGAAGCATACATGGTGGTACATAGTTCCTGGCAAAACTCCCCCCCTTGCCTCAAAATGTTTGTCATATATATTAGTCTTGCGTTTGGATGTACAGTATAAGATGTTGATAGATTCAAATCCCTGTTCAGGGCAGCCCATACACATTTAAGAGAACAGGTTCAAAGATGTCACAGTTCTGCTAAGATCCTTTCTTCAACTTTAATGTTGTCAGTAAAGGCAACTTCTCTAGGAATGTAGTGCTGGTCCACCCTAACAAGTGAGAAGAGTCTTTCTGTGGTAGACAGCTAAATGAAACAGACCTGGTCATAGACTTCAATTTCTGCAGTCCCCAGAAGTGGGCACATCACTTTGTTGCAAGATGAGCAAATGCTGTCGTCCGGTGAAACCCCTGTAAATCCTGTTTCAGCTCTTTGACTGTAGTATTCATGAAACCTATCAAAAGAAATATCCCAACAATGTTTATCTGGAAATAAGGCTGTCTGTCTGTCTTGATTCCTGGATTGCTGTGTTTTTAGTGATGCAAGGTTTTCATTTGACAACAGTAAGGATTCAGCTAGTGTCTTGTCCATGTCTGAAATGTACCTTCATTAAGCCTAGCATTGTCCTGATGCTCCAACCCAAAGCTCTGAACATGCCATCCCATTGTTTGAATGTTCAAAGATGCCAAATGCCAATGTCACTGTTGGCTCAGTTTCACTCTGTAACGAAGATGTTAATTGACCTTTTTCCAGAGTATCTGTTTCTTTTGGAGTTTTTATGTTCACTCCATATGTCATGTTTATTTTGGATGGTCACTTTTTTTTTATTACGGTGGACTTCCCATAGTTTACTAGAGCAAGCCTGTTTTGCTGAAGTTTGTAGGCCACACCACAGGAAGCTACTCTGACTTTTTGGTAGGAGATAAATGTGCTCTGTAAAGTTTTATACTCTGTATAAAATGTAGGCCAGTACCTTCCTCGTATTTTATAGTCACGCCTCTGTCAATTGTTTCAAGGCTTAAAAAGTCCTTATAAAACCTGTCTCTTGTCCTTCATCTACAGCTCTTCAATAGATCTAGCTGATGAAATCGCTAAGAGTTCTCTAACCTGGATTCATTTGGTCAATTTATTTTAGACAATGAGCAGGTCTTTCTAATGTTTTGCACTCAAGATGTATGAGTGCTAAAACTGCCATGTTTCTTAATATAGAATATAAGTGCTTTACGGAGGAAGGAAAACAAATAAAACCGATAGCTTAAGCAATGGAAGCATGGTAAGAAACATAATAGTAGATATAAACGAGAGGTCAAACGCTAACTAATAGCCTTGCTTTATCTTCGTATGTTGTATGTGATTTCGAAATACCAAGTTGCCAAGAAAATGTTATGCTTCATCAGTGAAAGTTGATTCCCCGCCTCCTCGGACAGAGGAGGCCGGACTTGATGGGAGGAATTCTTGGCCTTAAATGATTGGTCACAGGAAGTGTGGAAGCCTTACTTGATTGGCTGTGTCACTTGTCAGTCTATCGCCAAGGAGGTCAAAGCCATCTGATTGGTCAATACTGCCGCCACTCAGAGGTAGCGTTTGAGTAAAGTAGTGTGTTTGATTGGTCAGTCAGATGGCAGTGGGCGGGACTTGGTTCGTAGAGAACCTGTGGATTCAGTTCAGAGAAGCTGCATCAAGGTGCCAGAATCAGCCATGATAAGACCGGAAGCTATTGGAATTTAATTTCAAAATAAAACTGCCCACTGGAGGAAAACCAAATGAATAAGCAGGTTTATAAGTAATGTATTACAGTTACACCCGTTACCTGTTTTTGTTTACTTGTGCTTTAACTTAAGTTTGTATCTTAAGTAATTTACTACAATTGCATCCACATCAAACCTTCTAAAGCATATCGAGGAAACACTAAAGCACTTGAGCAGAATATTTTGGTACTCTTTCCACCTCTCGAGAATAAGGACGTATTGGGGTGTCCCGGAACAACACAGAAATTGTATCAAAACACTCAGGGGACTCATTCGATTAAACATTGAGTAAAAACTATAGCTGGTAAATTCACTCTATTAAGATTATAATGTGTTGTGGTGCATGGTATTTTCCTGATGTCCTGATGTTTATTATGGATGGGTAAAGTTAAGCCTCAAAAATTATGTTGTGACTTAAAACACAAAAATATACCAGAAAACTCAGAAGGATGCCTACAATCTAAAATAAGTTCATTTTAACCAGGGTAAACCCACCTACACTCAATTTTGACGTAGTTTACCTCATAGTAAGTAGCATCGTGTCTTAGTATGCTCATCTGCTGATGCTGTAATCCATGCTTTTCTGATACTTTTCATTCCTAATTCCTTTTTACTTAACATGTTCTAATGTTGAACTTTTATTTTGAAACACCTGACCGGAAGACCTATTCTGTTATTCTGGGTAAATGACACCGGTGTTGAAGACGCCACTGGCACTGCTGAATTAATGACAGTAATACATTATATTTTTTACATATCATACAATAGTCGGTTGTATGATATGATACCATTTCCCCAACATGGCGCATGGATATGAATCCTCGGCCTCTCTCTAAATACATAGCCAGTCTCTCTCTCTCTCTCTCTCTCTCTCTCTCTCTCTCTCTCTCTCTCTCTCTCTCTCTCTCTCTTCCTCTCTCTCTGTCTGTCTCCGCCCTTAAATTCCAGTCTGTCTGGCTGCGAGAAAGAAAAGTCAAGAGGGGCTGGGAAACTGTGGTGGACCCTGGACCAAGCAGATACAAACAAGACACGACCGGGATCTGACTCTCACTCATTCCCACCAATAACACACATCCCTCGGCGTCTTAAAAGAGGGTTTCTACACATCCGCGTCGGTCTTTTTCCTCCCGCAAGTTGTCAGTAACTTTTTTTAATAGCAGTATCAATAAAGTTGGAGGATACCAATACAGCCATTTAGCGATCGATCTCCCTCGGAAGGAGTTTTGTTTCCAGTTCGACTTCATCGCAACAGAATCTCACTGCCACCGCTGTTGAAAAGCAAAGCCTGGCATCGCTGATTCTCTGGGAGGAAAAGCATGGAAATCCTGGACAGTGAATCCTTTCTGCACTGGGACAGGAACCTCAGTGAGCTGTCTGAGGCCGGGGAAAACGACTGTGTACTTTACAACACCGTAAGTTATCGACCAGGTTCTGGAAGTGGACCAAAATATGTTTTTATTAGGGCCCAGTGGTTGTTATGCAGCTCCACACACACGATAATAATCACCCTTATCTCACTTTGATGAGGCATGATGAGGGGGGTGGGGGTGGGTGTAATCTGTTTAGTGCGCGCGTCCGTGTGTGTGTGTGTGTGTGTGTGTGTGTGTGTCACAGAGCTGCTCCGGTTCAGTTGCGCTCCCTGCTCTCCACTCACTAGTTGAGCCTTGGGGTCCAGGATGCACTTAGTCCAATACATTTCTATTGACAGGGTAGAGTTAACCTTTAAGTTCATAGTATAGTCAGTACTAGTAACCTAGTATAGTTAGTTGTATTCAGGATCTTTTGAAGTAAAATAATAAATTAATGCAAATACCGTTTCTGGTTGGTTTGGTGGTTGTTTGTCTTGTGATGATCCGACTGGATGTCATAGATTAGCCACATTTGTTTACCTGTGTGTGTGTGTGTGTGTGTGTGTGTGTGTGTGACCTTTCATTCCAAAACTATTAAAGGGCTCCAGTTGTACTTCTGAAATGAACTTTTGCTGGAAGTCATTTTAGCCCACCTTCAACTTATCCAACTTTTTATAAACAGACGAGCTGGAAACGTATGAGGGCCTTGCTGGCTGCGGTGGTCGTTATTTTATTTTAAGTTGCAGTCCTCTGGAGTTCCCGTCATAAAGAAAATCCACTGAAGGAGATTCACTGAGAACAGTTTGCAGTTCAAAGAGGCTACAAAGAGTGTCTTGAAACCGATGGCAAGAAACTACGTAGAAAAGATTTTACTACGTAGAATTTCCCTTTGATTAAAATAAGGCCCACAATTATTGTTGATTACGACATAGAGCAGTGGCTTACAAAGTGGGAACACCCAGGGTTTCAGGGGGTCCCCAGCAGAACGAGGATCAGCTTAACTTCACTATAATTTCATTCTCTAGAAATGATCTCACTTAGAAAACCGAGACTTTGAAAATGTTAGTTCCCATTTATGTGGAACAGTTGTTTTATGTTCTTCTCATATTGGGGAAATTGCACTTGTGAGAGTGTTCTGAGTGTTTTCTGAGTGTGTGTATCATACAGTTTTCCCCCTGAAACCTTCAGTTTGCAAAGGCAGCTGTGTTTCACTGCACTGTTTCATAATCTTTTTTTTTGTTGCATATGTCCCCCAAAGACTGCTTCTTATTACAGCAATAGGACACACACACACACACACACATTATCTCCTTGCAGTAAGGGGAACCCTGCTTTAAGAAGGACTTGCCTCTTCAGTTATGTAACTTGAGGTGCGAGTTTCAGCCATATTCTATGTAGCGTTGTGGGCCAAGAAATGTGTGTGCGTGTGCGTGTGTGCGTGTGTGTGTGTGTGTGTGTGTGTGTCGGGGTAGGAGGAGCGATTGGGTTTACAGAGGAAAATCCAGCTAGCTTGCAGGATAGGAATCAGACACCGTTGCCCTACTGAGCCTGGGACTATACAATACACACACTTTGATATTTGCCTATTCCAGCTAGATTTGACAGAGAGGTGATAACCTCCATAATGAAAGCTTCAGAAAGTGGTTCAAGCTGTGGTTTAAGGCTTATTAAACAACCCAAGTCCAAATCCAAAAGTACCAGGGCAGTGAGCTACACATGGTCTGTTTTTACTGGTGTTATTATTTCACAATCCTATTGTCTATTTAAGGAGTACACCAAGTTTTTGGTAGATGTTGAACATACTCTTATTAAGTGATGAGACTATAGACACCAAAATCATCCACGTGTACCCGGTAGATCATTGGCTATGGTGCTCCATGCTAACACTATAGCATACACGATGTTGAGTGTCTAAGTCTGGCAGTTTTGTGTAGGAGATTGGTAACATTTACACAAAACATGATAGAAAAATAAACTGTTTCGAACTACCATGGACTTCTTGAAATGTGTCGGCAGCTAAAAATCACTGCGCAGTGGATGAAGTGTACCAACAGCCAACAAGACTGTACAGTATGAGGGAGGCAGGGAAAGGTTGATACTCTCAGATGGCATGAGAACAGACTGGTGTCTTT